>OY288275.1:67045378-68245378 GCA_958450335.1 Hibiscus tridactylites | reverse complement strand
CATTTGAAAAAGCTTGAAATCATGATAACATGCATATGCAAGCAACATCTTAATGGCTTCCATTCTAGCTACGAGTGCATAGGTTTCATCAAAATCTATTCCCTCTTCTTGAGTGTAACCTTGTGCTACTAATCTAGCTTTGTTTCTCACAATGTTACCACTCTCATCTAGTTTGTTCCTAAAGACCCATTTAGTTCCTCTAGTAGATTGATTACTAGGCCTATCAACTAATGTCCAAACATTACTTCTCTCAAATTGATTTAACTCTTCTTGCATAGCCATAATCCAAAAATCATCTTTTAATGCTTCTTTTATATTCTTAGGCTTTATGCATGAGATAAATGCAACATGGTTCATAAGTTTAAAAGAAGATCTAGTGGTTACCCCCTTGGATGGATCACCTAAGATTTCACCACCTTTGACATAGTTGAACTCCCTTGGGTAGCTCACTTCCTTTTCCTCAAGAGCCAAGTCCTTCAAGGCTTAAAGAGGTGGATCTTGTGTATCCTCTTCTTTTGTTGGAATCTCATCCTTCTTTGAAGTTTGTCCTCCATCAAAGGCATTAATGATTCCTACATCATCATCATCACAAGAATCATTCCTTAGAAGAAGGTTATCATCGAATACAACATGTATAGATTCTTCTACTACTAAAGTTTTCTTGTTAAATACACGACAAAATTTAGAGGTTAAGAATATCCTATGAAAATAGCTTCATCACTTTTTGCATCAAATTTACCTAAGTTGTCTTTTCCATTATTTAAAACAAAACACTTGCAACCAAATGGATGCAAATAGCTAATGTTAGGCTTTTTAGATTTTAAAATCTCATATGCTGTTTTCTTTAAAAGTGGCCTAATCATTACTCGATTTACAATGTAGCAAGCGGTGTTTGTGGCTTCCGCCCAAAAATATTTAGGTAAATTATTTTCACAAAGCATGATTCTAGCCATTTCTTTTAAAGTTCTATTTTCCCTCTCAACTACCCCATTTTGTTGAGGAATTCGAGGAGCTGAAAATTGTGGCTAATACCATTTTCATTTAAAAACTCTTCAAACCCTAGATTTTGAAATTCGGTTCCATGATCACTTCTAATATGAGAAATTCTAAGTTCAATATCATTTTGGGTTAATATTTAATATGTGATGAATTTTTCTAAAGCCTCATCTTTAGTACTTAAAAATAGAACCCAAGTAAATCTAGAAAAATCATCAACAAGCACAAAAGCATAAGATTTACCACCCAAGCTCATAGTCTTAATAGGCCCAAATATATCTATATGAATAAGTTGTAAACACATACTATTAGAAACGTCATTAATGGATTTAAAGGATGACTTATGTTGTTTACCCTTAGAGCATGCATCACAAATTTTATCATTTGAGAACTTAATTTTGGGTAAACCTCTAACTAGATCTAGGGAAACTAATTTTTCTAAAACACTAATGCTAGCATGTCATAGTTTCCTATGCCATAACCATGCATCATTTTCATTTTGAGCTACTAAACATGCATGTGATGTATGTATGTCAACTAAATGCACCATGTAAATATTACCTATGCGATGACCTATGATCATAATATTGTTTGATTTAATGTCAACAATTTTGCACCCATTTTTATCAAATAAGACATTAAATCCTTTATCACATAATTGACTTATGCTCAACAAGGTATGTTTAAAACCATTGACATACAAGACATTTTCAATAAGAATGGTAGAGTGATTACCTATGGAGCCAATACCTTTAATGTGTCCTTTGGAGTTGTCACCAAATGTCACCACTCCTCCACTTTTTGGCTTTAAGTCCATGAATCTACTCTTGTCTCCGGTCATATGCCTCGAGCATCCACTATCAAGGTACCATGAATTTTGACCTTGTGCTTTGGCCTCGTAGCAATGCTCCCCCTACAAACAAAGATATTAAACTTTTGTTTTTGGTACCCAAATCATTTTGGGTCCACGAGTGTTAGCTCCCAATATCTTGGTTCCCTTAGGAATCCAAGGTGACATAGAAAAAATATTGTTAGATTTGACAAGTTCCTTAGGAACTCATACACTTCTAATCTTTTTAGTTCTATTATGTCTAGGGAAGCTACTTTGTTTGTAGTTATTAGTCTTTTTCCTAGGTTGGTTTGTTTTAGATGATTCACCTTTTTCATGCTTCACATTACCAACATTTTTAAAAGACTCTTTGAGCATGTTAAGCTCATCTAACACCTTTTGGTGTTCACTATTGTATTGAGAAAGAAGATTATTTAGGTCTACATTTTCATCTTGGAAGAATTTAAGTTCATCTTTCAAACCTAAAATCTTTTTCTCAAATTTTAAGTTAGCTTGAGAAAGTGAGTCATTTTTATCATTTAATTCTAAAATAATTTTCTTATTCCTAATGACCGACTCTTTGTATTTCTCAACTAACTCATCATAAACCTCTTGCAACTCATCATATGCATCATGTAATTCATCAAATGTAAATTCAAAAGATGATGAGTTAGAGGTTACCATGGAGGAATCTTCCTCAAGTGCCGTGAGGCAAAGGTTGGCCACTTCTTGTTCGTCATCCTCGGATGACTCCTCATCACTCCAAGTAGCAAGCTTGGCTTTGAGCTTCTTCTTCTTCTCAAAGCCCTTCTTCTTGAGTTGAGGGCACTCTGAACGAATGTGACCGGGCTTTTTGCACTCGAAGCAAATGATTTGACCCCTCTCTTCTTCTTTGTTTTTACCCTTGAAGTCCATCTTTCTTTGAATCTTCCTTCCTCGGTTGGACCTCATGAATCGTGAGAATCTTTTGGCTATAATACCCAATTTTTCTAAATCCTCATCCTCACTAGAAGTGCTCTCCTCATGTAATGAAGCTTTGAGAGCCACTCCCATTTTCTTCTTCTTTTCTACCTCTAGCTTCTCCACTCTTTTCTCTTCCTTCTTCTTTTCTTCTTCCCTTCCTTGCTTCATTATTTCATGAGTAAGGAGAGAATCCATAAGCTCATCAAGTTTTAGAGTCTTCAAGTTTTTGGCCTCGATAATGGCGGTTTTCTTCCCATCCTAAGATTCAGGAAGTGAGTAGAGTAGCTTCTGGACAAGTTTGTCTTCCGGGATTGTCTCTCCAAAGCCCTTAAGCCCGTTGAAGATGATTGAGAAGCGATCGAACATCTTGGACACCGTTTCGTCGGGCTCCATCTTGAAATTCTCATAACTAAGATTGAGAATTCCAATCTTTGTCTCCTTCACATCATTGGTTCCTTTATAGGTGGTCTCTAGAGTGTCCCACACTTCCTTGGCACTTTCAATAAAGGAGACTTTGGAGTAGATATCAGGACCGAAAGGACAAAAGAGCATGTGAAGAGCTTTGTCATTTATTTGGATCTTCTTCCTTTCATCTTCACTCATCTCGATCTTCTTCTTTAGAACCAACTTTCCTTCATCATCTCTCTTCAATGGAATGTAGGGACATCTTCAATGACATCCCAAACCATGTAATCGTTGGACTTGATGAAGAGGCGCATCCAGTTCTTCCAAAATGGATAGTTGTCACCATTGAAGAATGGCGGTTTTATAGTGGATTGAGACTCGTACATGCTAGATCCGGAGGTAGATGTCATGACTTGATTTTTGGATGATCACAATCTTCCTAGGAACTCCTCTTGTGGTTGTTAATCCTTCAAAGAGGTAGGCTCTGATACCAATTGTTGAGTGGATCGAATGATCGATATAAACCAAGAGGGGGGTGAATTGGATTTTTAGATTTTTTGGTAGTGGAAATGACAAATAAAAATGATATACAAGGGAATTTAGAGTGGTTCAAATTCCAATCGAACTCTACATCCACTACCTTAGCTTCACTAAGGATTTTCAACAATTTCACTAATTGCTCTTCCCCTTTTCTAGGTTAAAGAGGTAACCGTTACAATACCGGTCAAATTTTCTACCCAAAATTTAACCTAATCCTTACACAGGAATTACAAAGAAGTTGATGGCTAAACAAGTATCTCTCAATACACAAAGCAGCCCAATTACAAGCACTCAACCAAATATGAAAGGATAAGAATGAATATTATAATCTCACAATTGGGGTTTACAAGAAATAATGGGATTTAAGCTCAATTGCTTGAATTTAATGTTTGGATGTTTGCTTTAAGATCAATAGTTGTTGTTGAAGCTTTTAGAGGTCCCTTTTATACATTCTCATTGAATTCTAGCCGTTGTGGTTGTTGCATTCATCAATAAAGCCGTTGGGGATGTTATCTTCCCTCCATAAATGCAATCTGCAACCACCCGTTTCGAAACGCCCGATCCTGTTTTGAAATAGACCAAAAAAGAAAGAGTCGTTGGGGTTCATTTAAGAGACCGTACCGAAACAGTTACGATCGTTTCAATACGCTAAGAGTCCGTTTCGAAACTCGTTTCGAAACACTTTGCCACTATCAAGGCCTGTATCGAAACGACATGGAAGCATTTCGATATGCCTTAACGACAAGTATAAAATCAGTTAAAATCAGTTAAAACTTCAACAATCATATTTTTGAAATTAGGTTTGAATGCCGTTTCGAAACGTTTGAAGTCGTTTCGATACTACCGTATCGAAACGGGTCAAACTGTCTCGATGTTCTTAAGTCGTTTCGAAACATAGGTTCACAGTTTCAAAACCGTTTCGATACACGTTCCGAAACACAATTTCACAGTTTCAAAAGTGTTCTAGAATGCCTAAGCCGTTCCGAAACGGTAACTCGAAAATTACTGTTTTGGCTTCAAGAACACTTAGAAAAGTTTTGACAAATTGAGTTTTTAACTTAACCATTTTCCTTTAAACATATAGAGAGGTTTGAGGACTTAAAAATTCGTTTTCTCATTTTCAATTTAGTCCTTAAATTTCTTTAGTTATAATAAAATTAATTATTGGTTTCACACAATGGGTACCTTACCAAGTGGTAAAGTTACCACAAACCAAGTCATATTGGCTTCAAGGGCTTGTATTTCCTCTTTCATGGCCTGAACCCAATGTAGATATTGGACGACTTCTTGGTAAGTCTTGGGCTCAAAAAATTGATTGGTGTTGGAAAGGAAAGTTTGAGTAGAAGAAGGTAAATGAGTATAAGATATAAAATCAAATATAGGATAAGGAATTGAAGAAGATTAGGAATTATACACAAAAATCATGCAACCATTGAGGTGTTCTAGTAACTCGAGAAGACCTTCTAACAGGGACTGAATATGCTGAAGGAGTAACTGGTAAAGCCTGAGATGACTATTTTGAAATATGCATTGGGGTTAACAAAGAAGTAGAAGGTAAAGATTGACTAGTAGGTGTAACGAGACCAGAATCTGTAGAAGAAATAGTGTGTGAAGGTTGAACATTATGAGGTGAAGAAATAGTGTTTGAAGGTTTAACAGAAGTAGACGAAGAAGGTAAAGAAGAGGAAGAAGGTGAATGAGCATGAGATGGTGGGGAAGAAGGAATCAAAAAATCAAAATATGATATACAAGATGAAGAAAGAGGAAAAAAGGAATTATGTTGAACTGGAAAGGTAAAAGGAAACACATATGCAAGAAATTTAACATCTTGATTAACAAAAAAAAATTGCGAGACTCATGATTGAATAACAAATACCCTTTTTGAGTATTGGATTATCCCATAAACACTGAAGGTATGACTCTAGGTGCAAATTTATCAATCGAATGTGATGTTGTAGCATAGAAATGGCACCCAAAAACCTTGAGCTTAGATAAATCAGGTTGAATTTTATATATACACTCATATGGGGTTTTCCATTGGAGGACAAAAGAAGGGAGTCTGTTAATCATGTAACAAGTTGTTAAAACGCGCTCTCCCCAAAACTTAATGAGAACATCTGATTGAAATTTTAATGGCGTAGATTATTCCAGCATCTAGCCATTTGATTATCTCTTTTCGTACCACCTCTTTCATCACATGGTTCAACCGTCTTTGTGCATCAATAGTCAGCTTATGATCATCCTCTAGAAGGATTTTATGCATACATAATGCTGGACTAATGCCTTGAATATCAGATATCATCCATCCAATAGCCTTTTTGTGCTGCTGCAGCATCCCTATTAACTGCTGTTCCTGTTTCTGCATCAACTTGGAAGAGATGATTACGGGCAACGTATCATTTAAACCAAGAAAAGCATATTTTAGCTGCCCTGGCAGGGGCTTAAGTTCTAAAACAGGGGGTTCAACAGTTGATGGCTTCTGAATTGCATGGTTATCCGAGGTATAATTTAAAGGCTCGAATAACTTACCTGGACGATTGCCTATCCAGTTTACCTCCTCCTGATCTTCAGTATCAGATGTGTCAGGTTCCGAGGAGTTGCTGTCGTCAGTGCTGTCGTGACAGTATTCTAAGTGGCTACCGAGGCAGTGACCAATTTTTATGTCGTGACAACCTGACCTGATGCAGGGTTGGTCAAGGGTACTTCAGTGATAACCTTGCATTCTTCTTCTGCATCAGCATACTTCATTGCTTTGAGAACATTCAACTTTATTTCTGATCGTTCACTCTCATGGTGAGTTCTCCTTTTTCCACATCAATCAGTGATCTTTCCGTGGCTAAGAAGGGTCGCCCCAGGATGATTGGTGCGTTTTCATCTGCTTCACAATCTAAAACAAGAAAGTCATCAGGAAAAATAAACTTATCCACTCTTACCAGAATATCTTCGATTTTTCCTTCCGGATGAACGTAAGAGTGGTCTGCCAGCTGCATAATTGCTGTTGTGGGTCGGGCTTTTCCAATACCTAATTTCTGAAAAAACAGATTTGGGCATTAAATTTATACTAGCACCAAGATCACAAAGTGCCTTACCCACATATTTGTCTCCGATTACACATGGTATGATGAAGCTCCTAGGATCCTTCTTCTTCTAGGGTGGATGCTTGTGCAGAATACTCATGCATCCTTCTGTCATCTTAACCGTTTCAAATTCCCCAAGTCTAGATTTCTTCGACATGGCATCCTTGAGAAATTTGGCATAACTGGGCATCTCCCTAACGACATCTAACAACGGGATGTTGATGTGAACCTGCTTAAAAATATCATAAATCTTTTTAAGCTATGATTCTTGTTTCAATTTCTGTAACCGTTGAGGAAAAGGAGGTGGAGGACGATAATCAGCAATTCGTCATTCCCACTGTATACGGATCTGAGGAGGTTTAGGTTCATCATCTTTCTCCTTTATCCCTTCTGCTGTCGTGATGGGCTCATCGGTAGCAGGCTGTTAGTTACCTGTCAGGGCAGCTTCCTCGGCAGGTGACTCCAAGGCTGGTTCAACTGTTTCAGCTTTCTTCTCAGGCCCTGGTAGTTTCTTCCCACTCCTAGTAGTGATGGCTTTACACTGCTCATGTGTGGGCTGTCTAGCGTTTTCAGTATTGCTAGGAAATCCGCCATTCTACCTTGGGTTGATATGCTGGGAAATCTGACCCATCTGTGTCTCCAACGATTTCAGAGTAGCTTCATGATTTGTCATCCGCATCTCTGTTTTATCCATGAATGTCTCCGTCTTCTTGACAAAGTGATTCATGTTCTCAATGTAAGTTCCTGTTTGAGACATAAACGTAGCCAGAGTCTGTTCCAGTATACTGTTTGTGGCAGCTGGTGGCTGTTGCTGCTGCTGTTACGGTTGCTGTCGAGTCAGCAGTCTAGGTCCTCCTTGATTCTGATTATTCTGTGCTTGAGGATTTAGGGCATTATTAGGATTACTCCAAGAGAACTTGGGATCCTTTCTCCAGCTGGGATTGTAGTTGTTGGAGTTATAATTTTGCTTATTGTAGTTTCCAACATACTTTCCCTCTTCTAACTGTATAGGACATTCATCCGAACTGTGATTTCCTTCACAAATTTCACATACCTCTTCGACAGCGAATACAGGCTGTGAATCATCGTTCAAGAGCTTTTTCATTGCCTTAGTGAGATATGCCACATGTGATTTCATTGTGCTGTCGGCCTCATAGTCCTTAACAGCTAGGACCCGTTTACCCCCTCTTCTTGCTGTCGGAAACTGCTCCTTATTCTTAGCCAGATTTTTCAATACTTGCATTGCCTCATCTGGGTCTTTGTCCAGTAGTAATCCGTTTGCTGCTGAATCAATTCAAATACGAGTTTGTAAATTGGCAGCATTATAAAATTTTGTTACCTGGTTCCAGACGGGGAATACATGCATTGGGCAGTTCCTTAGAAGAATGGTAAATTTGTCCCAGGCCTCGTGCATTGGCTCGTCATCTTCCTGTTGGAAAGTAGCAATTTCGTTACGTAATCGCTCAGATAAGTGTGAAGGATTAAAACGAGATAAGAATTCACGAGTCAAATATGCCCAAGTTCTAATTGAACCCGACGTAAGTTTATTCCACAAAGTCTTTGCTCTGTCCCTCAATGAATGGGGAAATAACCGAAGCCTCAGTATCTTCGGATTAACTCCTGGTAGTCTAAACGAACCACAGATTTCCTAGAATGTTTTCAGACGCTCCCTAGCATCCTCTGTAGCAACACCACTAAATTTACCGGCGTTGTTGATCATGCTGAACATAACAGGTTTCAGCTCAAAGTTGTCAACATTTACGTCCGACAGCGTGGTTTCTAGTTCTACATGATCATTCAGCATGTAGTCTCGGTAGGACCGTCGTGCGACAGCGACAGAAGGGTCTCCGACAGGAGGAATGATCTCCCCATCCCCGACAGGATTGTTATTACCCTGGGGATTCCCTTGGTTGTTCATTGCTTCTATCTGTTCTTCAAGGTATTCGTTTCTGGCTAGTACGTGACGAAGTCAGTTCCTAAGATTGAACGAACATTCTATTTCAGGATCTAATGGATACTCAGGTTCTTCTCCTCGTCTCGATCTACGCATAAACAAGAAACCTTGTGAAAAGCACAAGTTGAACAAACCAGAATAAAACAGAAAAATAAAAAGAAAAGTGCAGTAAAAGATAAGGTAGAGTTATGTTGCCAGTCCCCGACAACGGCGCCAAAAACTTGTTGTGTGTAAAAGTGTCTATCGCAATTGTAGTGCAAGTGTACACGGCGCAAGTAGTAAAGTGATACGGAAGTATCGGATATCGTCTCCATAGGGACTGGGCTAATAGCTTCACCTTGAATTACTGCACGAGAGTAAAAAGAATAGTTTAAGATTTTGTCACGAGAATAATAAAGAGTACTGGAAAATAAAAGTAAAGTAATCAAGATAGAGAGAATGGGCTGATATTGAATTGCTCAGTAGTGTAGGTATTGCTAAGTCTAGGAATATCAGTTCTGTCGTCGTCCCCGTCACGGTAGCACCTGTCGCGGCGGCAGTCTGTTACTTGTCGCGGTAGCGAACACACAACTCCGTACTTCAAGTTTGGCAAGAATCCATGTTGTGCCTTGGCATATCCCTAGGTCCAAGTCTGTCGATGAACACGTCTTTGATGATACCTCCTGACGTGAATCGAAGGATGAACACCGATGTTGTTGAATTCTTCTTTAGCCACTTAACCTCGTCCTATCCCTAGGTCCGAGATAGTTCAACTATAAATTAGAGAACTCGCACTTATTCCTTTCGTATACTTAACTCTCCCGATATTAAGTAAATAGATAACCTCGCAATGCTCTCCCGATACTCTTGCAAGATGTTAATAACCAGAATAAGAGAACTTGAAGTTTATTTTATTGAACTGAAAATTCCTAAAACAAAAGCAACCCTTGCAACTACTTTACAAATCAACACGTGGCCCTAAGGGGAATTTAGAACATGATGAGAGGATGAAAACGGCTAGGGTTTGGGGAAGAAGGCTAGAGATAGGTAATGTCCCCTCCTAGGTCGAATTACATGCCTTTATATAGGCTTTGGGTCCAAGTTTTCTAAAATAGCAAGAATACAAGTTTAAATTAAAGTACAACTCTAATAAAGACTAAATCTTTAGAGAATATAGCTTTAACTCGTCCTTCCTTCTTGCTTGGAATTTCTCCCCTTGAACCTTGGGCCTGCCTCTCCATCCGCTACAATAGCAACCTGCAAAAGCAACCAATTTCAGTAGAAACTGTGCCTTTTAATATATTTGTGATGTCTAACTGTAAACTAGCCTAAATGCAATGAATTATGCTTGAATGCAGCAGAAATATGGGGTAAATAATAGAATTTTTACACACTGAACGATGCCCTTTGATCTTGCAATAGTCACAGACACCTGAGAAATGCTTTCTTTTAAATCCCCTCGAAGCATTAAAATACATGAGTGAAACTTCATTGACAAAGCCTCATGAGAGTTGCATGTGTTGTGATTCTTCTTGCACAATCATGGAATACGCTTGATTAACTGTAGGAAGAGGCTTCATGAGTAGAATCTGACTACAAACTGCTAAATAGGTCTCGTTAAGTCCCATTAAAAACTGAAATAACCTCTGTTAGACGAGATGGGCCGAATTCTGTTGAGCAACATCACACTCACAAGAAGAGAATAGGAGTAAAGCACTATACTCATCCCATAAAAGTTTCAAACGAGTATAATAAACTGAGAAAAAAGAATCACCTTGAACCAGAGTAGCCATCGAACAATGGAGGAAGAAAACCCTAGATCCGTCGACCTTATCAAACCTCTCATTTAGATCTTTCCAAACTGCCGCTGCACTCGATTCAAAAACAATACCAACCGACAAATCTTGGCTGACCGAGTTAAGGATCCATGAAAGCACGATGGCATTACACCTCTCCTACTACGAATGCAACTCTTCATCATAACTTTCCTTGCGGCACTTCCCATCAAGGAATCCAAGCTTATTCTTCGCCAATAACGCAATCTTCATAGAACGACTCCAAACATTGTAGTTCTCAAGACCAACAAGCTGATGCGACACCAGATGCACCCCTCGTGTATTTGAAGGATGCATATAAAGAGGATGATTGTTGTCAATGGCGATCGCCATCAAGATGAAGCAAAGAAAAAAAATAAAAAAGTAGACGATAACAAAAGGAATAGGGATTTTGACTAGGAAAGTCAACAAACAAAGAAACGGGTCAGTCAATTGTAACCCAAAGAGAAAACCTGGCTCTGATACCATGTTAAAATCAAAGAGAAAAATGAAAATTTTCATTTGTTGTTTTATTTATGTGAATAAAATTTACAATCTGGTAGCTTTATATACAAATAAATTATTTATGTTAACCTACTGACTAATTATGTTTACACATTAACTGATACCACTACCAGTTAACCAATTGCTAAACTAATTAACTTCTAACATAGAAAAACTAAAGGTTTAAACTATTTTTTTATAAATTTTAAGTGATTTAATATTTATTTTTCAAAAAATTGAGGTCTCATTAGAATTTTTGACATGTTTAATGAAATTTTTTAAAAAAATTATGAGAGGGATTTTACTAAAAATATTCAAAATTTTTGAAGTTTGATATGATTTTTAAAAAATAATTGGGACTATATTAATGTTTTTGAAAATTTAAGAAACTAAATTCTAAATTTTTAAAATTTGAGGGGATCATAGCCCCACATGTCGCCTGTACATTTTACCATTGGGCATGAGTATCCAAAATAAAATCAAAAGCTAGCAAGAATTGAATGGCTAAAAGTGAATTTTTAAATAATCAAATAATTATTTGTGCATTTTACTCTATAATTATTAAATTTTAGTGTTTTGACATATTTTTTGTTTTCTTTGTTAGTCGTTTAACCGTTATTTTCGTGTATTTTTTTAATATTAGATTTGACGTCGCCTCGACTAATAAGATGACACTTATTTGTTATCTTGCTTATCTTTCCTGCTTTGGACACTTAGATTGAATTTGGATACATATTTTACGTTTGTGGATAATTTTCTTTACGACGCTCGGCTCTGATTTGCGGTTGTTAGTGACCCTTTAGTAGTTGGATCACCTTTTGTGGTTTGTTTGTTGATGTAGTCAGATATGTTCTAATCTATCTTTTGCTTATGTCTTTTTTATGAAAAAATAATTGTTATCAAGTGCCTCATTAAAATCTCCCATAAACCTAGTCGGAGTAAAAAAAAAATACACATGATAATAATTACAAGAAGCTAAAGATTATCCATAATGACATACAAGTATTAGACCATAGTAAAAGAATAAGGTACCCCAAGCATCTCATAGCACCTAACATCATACTATCGAACCAGCCTCCTCAATGTTGGAATCTGTCTGTAAAAGAGGCAACATGTGAGACGGAGGAGTATTAATCAAACGAACCTCAAAGTCTATGGCCGTTACACCCCTTGTGATTTTATCCACCACTTTGTTTCCGGATCGACATACATGTTGAAAGCTAAGGTTCCAATCTCGTCGAACAAGTTCCCCAATATGTAATAGGCTAATAGCATGTCCAAAGAGCCATGGCAGGAAGGTTTGCACGTGATTAACCAAATTGCGTCAAAGGAGCCAACAAATTCTACAATCCTAAAAACACATCATACCCACATAAATAACCCACAGTTCCGTCTCAAGTACGGAGCAAACCCCGACAAACTTCGAGAAACCCAATATCCATAGACCATTACTGTTACGAATAACCCCTCCACAGACAATACTACCATATGCTTCCCTTCTAGCATCATCTGTGTTAACTTTATGCCAACCTTCCATCAGTACAAGCCACGAACTCGGTCCCTTATCCATCGGTCGAAAATTATGCATGGAATAAACTTGTGCAACCACATGAATAGAAAGGGCTTGCAGCTGTTTACTCCACTCAAGTATAGCACTTGTATCCTCCAATGTATTATTAAAAACGAAAGAATTGCGTTGAAGTCGCATATTCTATAAAATTACTCTGAAAAGAAGATCCCAATCACGGTTGTCCCTGGCAAATGAGGATGGGGTTGCCAAATTCAGTCGTATCCAATCAGTAAACTCTAAATTAAAAAAAAATCGATCAATTTGTCAGGTTTCACAAGACCAACCCAAATTGTAAAAGTCGAAGGGCAATGGTATAATATGCGATTCACATCCTCCACACTTTATCACATAAAGGACATCGACTATCTGTGGAGAAGTGACGACACACTCGCTCCTCATTAGTTATAAGTTTATTTCTACACGCCAACCACATAAAAATTTTAATCCGTTGAACACCCCCTGTATTTAGTCACCACCTTCCAAACATCGTTTGGTATCGCTGGAGCGAGATCAACCCAAGCTTCATAGGCAGACTTCACGGTAAATCTCTGATCTGAACTCTTTTTTCCAGCAAATCATGTCCCTTGGTAAACAAGACTTAGGCCCTTTAGTTGCGGCTATCCTAAGGAGGATGCACATCGGTTACAAGTGTTGGAAGTTAGACCAAAGCCAATCTCCCGGATGGTCCACCATATTGGCTACATATACATACTCGAGAGCAATGTCTTGATTCGGATGCATGAGCAACCAAGCCATGGATCATGCCAAAATTTAACATCCCTCTCATTACTAATTGACCATATAATATTACTTCGCACGTCATTCCATACCACACCTAACCATTTCCAAAGCTTTGAGACATTCCGACCACACAACATTTCCGGAACCCTCTCATTGCATTTATATTTAGCTCAAAGGAATCGTACCCATAAAGCATCTTGTTTAGCAAGCAAGTTGTACGCTAATTTCATAATAAAAGCTTCGTTCATAGCATACAGTTTTTGAAAACCAAGTACTCCTTATACTATGGGTCGACAAACTTCCTACCACCGTACAAGGTGAACACCTTTCCCATCTGTCGAAATACCCCACACAATTTAAAGATTAAACCTCTCAATCTCCAAACACGCCTTCTTAGGGAGCATTATGGCTTAGAGCTGGGCATTTGATCGAGTCGAGTAAAAAATTAAATTATTCAAGTTTACGCATCTTATTTTATCATTCAAACTTTATTTAAAAAAAATTCGGGTCAAATTTCGAATTTCTGTACAAATTTAATTATAATTATTTATAATATTATAGTGCTAATAATTCCAAATTTTGTAATATCACAAGGTTAAATGGTCGTACAAAATGTTTCTATTCACTTCCCTTTTAATTTACAACTATTCTATCCACTTCCCTTTTAATTTACAAATAGTTGTAATGCTCTTATGCAATGTGTGTCTAACAAAAATCGTAATTTAAATTTTCAAAATTCAGACTCGACTCGAACTCAAATTTTCAACGAGTTATTCGAGTGACTCGAATAATTTAAAATTTGAAAAAAATTAATTTTTTCGAGTCGAGTCAAGTTTTGCCCACCACAATTACCGTCTGTATCGTATTAGAGGGAATTGCTGATAAGACTGCTTTTGCAAGTGTTGTTCAACCAGCGAGAGAAAGAGTCTTCGTCTTCCAACCAGTCAACTTATTTTAGACCATACTAACCAAATAACTATATGAAATTTTAGAGAAAAAACTATTGTTCATTAGCATCATTGAAACCAAAGATCGGGCTGATATGGGGTTGAAGACTCATCGAAACATTTTTAGAGAAAAAACTGTAGTTTAAGTTTTTGGTTAAATTTTTTAATATATTCTTTATATGGTCCTTGTATGATTTTAAGTGACTAGTTTATTATGTTAAAAAATGACTAGTATTTATGTAGATGATTATAGAAAAAATGTTTAAATGATGTGTTTAATTTGCAATTATAGTTATAAATTCTTATTATAATTTTAGATATATTTTTTAACAAAATTAGCCGTTTGTAAAAAGATCATGAATTCATACCAAATCTACTTATGATTTTTTTATTCAATTTTGTAAATAATTATCCTATAAATAAATAAATACCAAAAAAAGATACACGACAATATTCTAAACCCGTTTGTATATCTTTTTATTTATCGTTGATGTATTAATTAAAATTTTTTGTTCGAATTTAATGTATCAAATGATAATATTTTATGTCTGATACAAAATAATAATCACGTATATACTTATTTTTTTAGAGAAATATGCTTAAGTTATATTTAAATAAATAAAATTGCAAAAACCCTCCCGTCCTTGTCCGCCGATATAAGACGGTTATTTGAAAATTTGAATTTCAAAACTCTGAGCCTGTGCGCTTCACTTCACTTCCTCTTTCTCTCTTTTTCACTGCGCTGTCGCTCATCTGTTTCATTTCTCGGTTTAAAACCCTAAACACCAAAAATCGACGCCTTTGTTCTCCAGTTTTCTTTTTGTGAAAACCAAATAGAAAGATCTTTCAGCTGTTTGGTTTGCTAGAAAATGGCGGAAGCAGAGTTAACCTACGAAGAAATGCGTAAAAAGAGATTGGAAGAGAACAAGAAGAGGATGGAAGAACTCAATCTCAAGAACCTCTCTCAGGCTTTGAACAGCAGGACCCCCAAGTCGTCTCCGGTGAGTGTATGGGATGACTATATATATATATAGCATCTATCTCTAAATGTTTTTAAACTTGCATAAACTCTGAATGGTGCAGGCGAAGCCCCGGTCGATTCGGAAATGGGTGGAGCTAACAGCGGTGAGAAGGTCTAGTCGCGTTGTGGACAAGCCCAAACCAGACTATAAAGATGTAAGCTATCTTGAAATGCAATTTACAGAATTACTTCCTAGGTTGTTGTAATTTTGATACTATTATGCCTTTCCACAATGCTTTTATCAGTGGAACGAATATTATGATAACACTATGATAGCAAGTGAGACTATTCATTAAAACTTTGTTGCTACTTGAATTTAATATGATTAGAACCTTGATCTAGCGAAATGAGTTATTAAGTCTTTTATTAATGGTTGGTCTAGCGGGATGAGTTGTTAAGCCTTTTAAGCAAAGTAGGATTCAAATCTTAGGTTGTGAATAGAGTAAACTAGATTAGGAGAGTCGTACTATAATAAACAATTTACACTATATGATCCAAATTAATTGAAAAATTAGTTGAATAGCGTAGTTATAAATAAAAGAAATGCTCCGAATCTGGGATGAACTGAATTGAAGAATCAAGCCTTCAACCCAGAGTCCAAAACTAATCCAATCTGAAATAGCAAAAAAGTTTAAACTGGTTCGACTCAAAACTAATCCAACCTATGCAATTTGCAAGTCTATGTAATATATTAATTGTTAATGTTTGAATGACAAAGTGATGACACAATTTCTTGATGGTTGGCATGGCAGGTCCCTATTGAACCTTTGGAGAGACTCGGAAGGTTAAGCAGCAATTGCATATTCATATATTATTGTGTGTGTGTGGAGATTCTTACTTTCTTAGATTATTTCAGTCTTGCATAGTTTACTATTGCAGGAGTCACAGCCGAGGCCACAGTCGGAGAGATTTGTGTAACCGAGTTTATGCTTCGGCCGAAGAAAGAGCTTATGCAACTGAAAGGGCAGAGCATCTTGAATCTACTTTAGAATCCGAGTATCCGAGTTTTGTGAAACCCATGCTCCAATCACATGTAACTGGAGGGTTTTGGCTAGTAAGATTGTTTATTGCATTGCAACTCTTACCCTTGATACTCAAAATAAGGAAATGAACTAACATTTTGGATTGAATAGAGTTTCCCACTCCATTTTTGCAAGAAAAACCTGCCTCAGCATGACGTGACGGTGACATTGGTGGATGAGGAAGGGGAGGAGTTTGCAACCAAATACCTTGGTGAAAAAAATGGTCTTAGCGGTGGTTGGAGAGGGTTTTCAATTCACCATAATCTACTTGATGGGGATGCTTTAGTGTTCCAGATGATAGCTCCCACTAAATTTAAGGTCACCAACTATCCCCCAAACTTCCATCTTCCTATAAGACTACCCTACTTTCTTACTCTATTCTTCAATATGTCACCTTCAGCTCACCATCATAAGGTTAAAGTTGTTAATTATGTCTCACTTTTTTAGTTTTATCCCATAGGTGTATATTATTAGGGCATATGGATCAGAAGATACTAGAGGTGGTGGAGAAGATAATGAAGAAAAAGAAGATGACAAGGGGGCAGATGTTCAGCCTGAGCCCGAGCCTGATGTTCAAAACAGAAGATCTAAACGAATTCGTGCAAGTAATTATTTTCCACTCCTAATCTTTAGACTGTTAGGGAACATGTTGAATCTTGATAATACATTAATGCAACACAGTTTGATATTTTTAAGTTTAAAGTCTGATTCTAACTGATTTTTGCAGGGAAGTAATAGTGAAGCCAAGCCATGAAACAAAGCTGGTTTGTTTTGCTTTTAGTTGGAGGGAAATAAAACTGCAGACGATTGGTATGGTGCTTGCTACCTGAGGCGATGAAACATCTTAGGTTTTGTACTTCAATTTGTCCGAGTGAATGTGTTCCCCTAACCTTTTATTCAAACCAAGTAATCATCTTCACATCATAACTTAGCCATCTGCTGTTCAAAGGTTGGATCAATGCAAACCACCACCTGTAATGTAAATGGAATGAGGACCTAACCCTGGGGATGCTCAACAAGTGAATGAATTAGCAGCAAATACTTTATGAAAATTGGTTGCTCACCTTGCCGCTACTTTTACCTGAATGGAGATGCTCAACAGCATCTGCAACAGAATGCAAACCTAAAAATCTTTTTGGATCTATCCCAACCTATTACAATTGAAGTTTAGCATGTTAGATCCTCAAGTCACAACACCGATGTTCAATTCAAGTGTTAATATCTAACGTACTCTAAATTGAAAAATTGTATCATTAAGATCAAGGGATATATGTAATACCTTGAGCATTCCTGAAGAGTAAAGATTAAATAGTCTATCTAGGTGTTCTTTCCATAAATAGCTATATTGTGGCAGGAAAAAGCCGGCCTGAGAGCAGAAAATAAAGCCACAAGAAACACTCAGCCAAGAGTACAAGATGATAGAAGGTAATATCCGCATATCAAGGTCTGGAAAATGTGTCAAAGATAAAATCAGAAAACTAAACAGCTTAGAGTTCATACCACGGTTTGGCTTTTAGCTAAAAGCTTCTCGACAAGGCCAGGATAATTTTTTGGTTTCCACCCATGCTCCCCTTGATACTATATATATAAAACAAATAGTTAATCAAACAAGAACAACGTCAGGCCCCAAGAAAAAAAACATTAGAAGCTGTAAATTGCAAATATTAAGAATGACTACACTGAGAAAATATAGTTTGATCAGTTCTCTGACAATCTACAATTACTTTATCCATTGCATGGATAAAATAATTAAAATTCCAAACGCAAGGAAATTCTCATTATTTTTTAACAAATAATCTATCTTAAAAGTACCCAAAAATAATCATATTTGAGCTAAAAAAACATAGAGTGCAAACCCAACACAAGATGTAACTAAAAGCTGCATGTCAAAGCACAAAGAACTATAGCAAGTTAGTTTAAAAAATTGTAAGCTCATTCTGAAAGAAACAACCTGGGAGATCATTCCTATAACAACGAGTCGCCCGCGGATAGCCAAAGCATTCAAGCACAAATCAAACATGTCGCCACCAACAGATTCGTAGACAATGTCAACTCCTTTTGGATACTCCTCTTTGAGAACCTGGCAAACCACAAAGTCTTGGATTCCATTTGAAAAACCAACCAAATGTATAACTCATCACATGGTAGCATGACCAGGCAGTTTAACATGGCAATCAAAATCTTAAGTCAGGCAAACAGTACTTAGATCAATCTCTGATGTCGTGGCATAGATGGTGATTAAAGGATGGCAACTAAGATCTATTTCATGGCAGAGGTGTCAAGGTTATCTCAGTTGGAAAAGCAGTCAAGAACACTGCAATCCCTCTTAATTAGAGTTCAAATGATTAAAGGATAATACACTATAGCTAATTGTTAAATGAATCTTATGTTCCGGTCCAAGGAGAAAGTTGACAAGAATTTCAGACATACAGTTTTGATATCTTCAGTTTTATAGTCTATAACTCGATCAACACCCAATTCTTTCAAAAGCCTCGCCTTTTCTTTTCCTCCGCAAGTTGCAACAACTTTATTTCCTGCCAGTTTTGCAAGCTGCACATATCTTTCTGATTAAAACTAAGATAAGAATGAAACAAACGTACAATAATGTAATGGTAGCACTCACCAAGCTTGACTCTGTTCAACAAACAGTAGGGAAAACATGTATCCACCATATTAAAGTTGGCCACAATTACATAGAGCTTGTACAAATTCAAGATATAAGTAAATGACATCTAATTTTAGGACCAACCTGGACCGCAAATTGTCCAGTCCCTCCAGCAGCAGCAGTTACAAGGACGACTTTCCCAGATTCCATCTGACCAACCTATAAGGTCGAAAAGGGGGGAGATAAAAACATTTTCAGAGAAAATAGCTAACAGTCTAAATGGAGGACTACACTGTACACCAAGAAAAACGTGAAAAAAGAAGAGAGATGGCCACAAAAAGTTATGGGAAAAATTCAGGCAAATATGACATAGGGTGATGGTGAAAAGGTCATGAGTGACAAGGGATTGGGGAGAATGGAGAAGTTATCTAAATAAAAAAAAAAAACGAATAACAAACCGTATCCAAAGCGATTGATGCTGTTAATCCTGAAGTAAGCATAGCAACAACTTCTGGATCAGGTCTTCCAATGGGAAGTATGTGCTTTGAAGGGACCTAATTTGTTCAACATTCAATATTCATCAACTTATCAATTTAAATATGATTTAGGAGAGAAGGCAATAAAAAATTGAAATAGAAGATGAAACAAGATGCTTATAAACATGATAAACAATAAAAATGGATAATCATACCGTCATGAATTCAGCATAACCTCCATAAACCATGACTGCAGCAGGAGTTCCAACTTCCAAATTACTTACAGAATCTCCAACAGCGGCAACAATTCCCACTGCCTGTAACAGAAAAATAACATGAAGTTAACTATATCACATGTTTGGCCCCTCAACAAAGCCTAATATCAGATGCAGTAATAATTTTACAAGCAAAACCATAAGATATCAGCATAATTTAACTATATTACCACAAGTTGGCATTTAGTTAATATTTTCCCCGCACCTCAAATCCAGCATCAAATGGAAGAAGGGAGCTGATGTCTTTCGTGTTTCCTAGGAAGTAACGACCTGAGCTAAAGTTCACCTGTGTGTAACATGTTATTCAATAACATAGGCATAAGAAGGCAGAAGACAGTCTAGGAATAATTATTACCGAATGGACAGTAAGATAAACAAAACAATAAAGAAAAAACCATGATACTTGTTCTCTTTCTTACCTCCTCCACACCCTTACTATCTTTGTAAGGGAAAGAAAAACCCAATTGCTTATTTTTAATAATAAAACGATGATAAATATGCTCTTCCCCACCAGTTCTCTTCTTTACTTTCCAAGCTTTTCATCCTACAAATGAAAAGAACCTACAGCCAGTAGGAAACAAGGACCACCTTTTCTCCCCTTGGCTTGAAGGTATCCTGAAATTAAAACTCAAAGGAATTCCTTTCTTTGACCCATCTCTTACATTTCATGTTCTTTCAAAATATCTAAAGCTGGTCTTTCTCCCTGTCAGTACATATCCTACATACTTAAGCTCAATTAACCCTTTTCTTTGTTCCAAACAACCCTACTCTCAAGAACATGTTAAGATGCCAAAATCTCTCCTTATAAGCAGTAACTTCAGTCTATGATTTTTGGATATCATCCAACCTTTACAATCATTTTCACCTATCTTAAGTAACTTAGCAATTTCTATCCTTTCTTGTGCATGTTCTAGCCATCTAAGCAAATCTTACACAATGGCGGGCGGATCAAGAAATATTTTTTAGGGTGAGCACAAGTCAAAATATCTTTTAGGGTGGGCACAAGTCATAAACTTTTTTAAAAAATAAGGATTAATTCATAAAAAAATTTAAAAATAAATTGAAGCTAAATGTGTGAATTTTAAAAAGTTCAGGGTGGGATTAGGCCCACCCCAACTTACACGTAGATCTGCCGCTGATCTTAACATCTTCACATAAAAGTGAAAAGATTGAATGCACAAAATAATTAATTAGAAGTACTCAAAATCAATTTAATCATTAAAGGATACTATAAAACTTACATCGCTAGCGTTTACACCAGCATAAATGATTTTCAGAAGAACATGGCCTGATTCAATTGGTAGTTTCAATTGCGCACGTACTATGTGAGTAGCATCACGAAAATTGTGACTCAATTTATGCACAACTCTGAAGAGGAAGATAAAAAAAAGGCAGTAGTCAGCAGCTAAAAGAAAACAGTAAACATCCTACCTTCTATGACAGTTATTAGCAGCAAGTAATACAAATAGAAAGTGAGTGGAAAATATTCATGTATGCTTGCTTCTATGAGTTGAGAGTTTGAGACTAATGAGCAGAAATGGAACTACAAAGTAGAAACAAATAAGAAATTTAATATTAAAAATGTATTGTATCAGTTAATTGGCCAAAGGCAAGGTCATAAATGCTAGATAAGCAGTTCACCCTGTACATTTTCTGAAGTATGCAGGACCTATTTATTATATTTCACTTGCCCATTGTACTGTTTCTACCCCCAATATTCATTTCACTTCACCTATTCACCTATCTTTTTCTTTCTTATCTATTTTCTATACTTATTATTATTTTATCTTTTTTGGTTGCCTTGCTAGTAGATTAGGGTAGACTTCCAAAATGAGAAGATATACGATTTCAGAATGAATGTAGGCAATGATTAGAATTTCCTGCTATTGCCATTTGAAGACTACAGAAAATTTTCTACAAGTTTCTTCTTTTATTACAAGAACGTTTCAGAACGAACATCCCATCAAGTAATTTGAGCTCAAAAGTTAAAAAAGACAACAGGATTTTTGGTAGCTATATCTACTGAAGCAAATCGCTTTTTTTTTGTTCAAGTACTGAAGCAGATCTTAACACCAGCAAAGGTAATCAAGTTCATATTGTCTGCTGAATAAAAACTTTTAGATTCATACATGTCCCAAACTGTAGTTTTATGAAACTATGCAAGAAGCCAAGAACTCAATCTAGAGTTTATGCTGGCCAACCCAAGAATTGTACCCGTTCCTTCCTCCCCTCAAATAGTTCACTTCTCAAAACTAAAGCAGCATTTTGACATTTTACTTACACTTTCTCAAAACTCTGAGGAAGTTGGGAGCTTAAAGAAGCTCGGAATGAAACTTTTTTCCTGGAACTTGAGGAAGAACGCACCAAGTATTTTGCTTCTTCAGTTGGACCGGGCCAATACTCCATACCTCTGCGGTTTGTAATCCATAGGCAAGAACCAGCTCTGCTCTCATCCATGATAAGCTCAAAAGCACCTAGAAACGTACAAGTGCATAGAAAGTAATATATTAATTTTTTTTAAAAGCAGCAGAAAAGAGGACCTTTAAGGCTGAACAAGAAGTAATCTGAGAAGCAAAAACTAATTGTTAATTGCAGTGTTTATCTAACAGAAAGTTCGTGAATGACAAACCTCTGAAAAGAAAATGACAAGCAAGCAAGTGAGAAAACAATTGTCTTTCTTTCTATCTAGAGCTCATCTTTTATTGGGTCTCAAATACATGTACAGATAAATCCAGTGGGGAATGCTATACTGTAAAAGATAATATACCTTCCACCACTTTTTCCATCTGCACATAGCCACCAAGTATAGTAATAAGTTTGTGGCCTGCTTTTTCTCCCATTTCTGTTTGAACAAACTACATCCAAATTCAAAGGCAAGTTATACAGATAAATAGTCTGTAGACAAAAATATCAACGCTCGACCAAAAAAAGAACAGTAAATGTTACTGAAAAAAAAGAATTTATGACATTTAAGGAGGCTGCGGTGATTGATAACATCCCAAATTCTTCAAGCTCGAGATTTACCTCAGGGCAAACAACGTTCACACGAATTCCTTGGCGTTTGTAGGGAGCAAGTGATCTAGTAAACATGACAACACCGCCTGGAAAACAAATATTTTAAGCAAATGGCCAATTACATAAATGTCTTGCAAGCAATAATTAAATATATAGATCACTGTTCTCATATCCTTTATTTCATAATTTATCCCATTTTCCCTCTTCTGACACTAATTCAGTAAATAATCTGTGAAAACATGAATTGAAATGACGGTAATTCATAACCAACCGTTCTTTAAGAGCAACAGTCACATCCATGAAGCAAAAATAAACCCACAAACCTTTGGAGGCAGAGTAAATGGGGTCTGCATACATGGGGTAAAGACCTGCAGAGGAACCCATATTGATTATCACCCCTGGCTTTTGCAGAGCTTGCATACTTTTAATCTGTTCAAATAATCGACAAATCATTCACTGCTGTACCCAGGGACTGTCAAAAACCAAAACTGCATAAAGAAGTAGAAGTTGAGGCATTACCGCGAGGCGAGTACAATCAATAACTGCAACGAGGTTGACATTAACAGTATGTCTCCACGTCTTAGTGCCATCAGTTTGATCCTTCCAGAAAGATGCTGGATTACTGATGCCAGCACTGTTAATGCATATATCCAGTCCTCCATATGTTGAGACATGTTTCTCAAACGCTAAATTTAGATCCCCTATTCAAAATAAGAAGCAATTTTTTAATATAATGTAATTATCCGAGACAAAGCACATAAAAGAAATCCAATGGAACTTACTTAGGCTGGCAACGTCGCATTTAACAAAAATAGCAGAAGGAAACCCTAGATTTCGGTGGAATTTTGAATTCTCTCTCTCAACTAAAGATGCAACCTCCTTCCCTTTCTCTTCCGAGAAATCTACAATCGTCACAAATATGCCTTTCCCTGCCAGCGCTAAGCACAGAGCTTTACCTGCACGTAATTCAAATAACAACCCGAATCAATTACATAATCTGAGTCGCAATCTTAAGTTTATGCGATTCAAACTAAACCAAAGAAATCCCGAAAAATTGAAATAAACAATCCTTGATCCAAAAAATGATAATTTAAGAAAAGCTTATGAAAGTTTTACCTATCCCGGAAGCACCGCCAGTGACCAGAGCTGATAAGCCTGGTTTAAGCTCCATTTGTCTTTCTTTTCTCTGCTGTGACTGTGTGCTGAAATTAAGAGAAAACGGATTCCCAATTATTAGGTGGGACTTTGGTTTAAGCTGCAGTTGTCTTTGTTCTAGTTTACTATATATCAGATCATATTGAAAGTCTATTTCAATTTTAACGATAAAGTTATTTATAATAATATTTTATTAATATATTTATTAACAAACTCATAATTAAATGGCTTTATGCATAGTTTAACTTTTTTTTTCTATCACCATGACACGTCGGCTATGTTTGGTAATTAGCTGATAGCGAATTATATTAGCTGATAGTTGATTGCATTAATTGATTTGACTAGCGGATTGTATTAGCTGATTGTATAAAAATGTTTGGTAAAATTAACTGATAGCTGTTAGATTATTTAAACAAGCAAAAGAACATATAAGGACATAATTATATTCAATAATTGTTTGAATAATTTATTAGTTATCAATATTTTGTATCTAATCAATAATAATTAGATCTATAAATTATTTTTAATTTAACTTTTCTAAATATATTCAAATAATTTATATATTAATTTGTTATTTATATAATTATTTAATATAATTTAATTAATAAATAAATTTAAATACACATATAAATATGTGATAATAAAAAGAAAAAATAAATAAATATGATTAGCTTATAAATAGGGTGAAAAAATATTTAATTTAGGTTATTTTGAGATTTTTGATAACTAGTAAAGGTAAAAGAGTCTTTACAACTCTAATATCAAATCTCTAATCTCAAAAAGCTTCTATTATGAGTTTTTTCAAAATTAGCGGTTTCACCCCAATTCGTTATTCACCAAACAACAATATTAACGGATTTGATTGGTCAAACCTCTTATTATGCCTCAAACTTTTAATTTTTGCCCAAACCTTTTTTTACCAAACAAGGCCGTCATTTTTTAATTATAATTTATATTTTAATGTTTGAGATTTGTAATTTTATCTTATAATAATATTGATTTTAAGGTTTGAACGTGAGATATTTCTTGTTACCATAAGTCTTGTTAAGACAACCAGATGTGTTACTCGAGGGATTTGGTGTATTGTTTATGGCGGAATGGTAGTTACGTCACGTGAGTGGCAGGCCGATCAGATAAGGACCTTGTTTTCCGAGCCATGTTATCCACTATATATATATATATGTATGAATAATTCTAGATGACATATACTATAATATATCACTAAATAGGTGTACCGCAATGTACCATAACCGTTTTAGTTAGTTTTAAAATCACGACCACTAAAGTATTATTATCTCTTTTTAAAATGAATTTTATATTACATTTTAGATTTTTTTTTAATTTTTTTAATTAAAAAATAATAAAAGTTTTATTACTATAATAAATACTTCATATACTTTAATTTAAATTTTATTTAAAAAAAAATATTAAATAGGCATAAGTTTCACCTAATATATAACCAATCTTCATTAACCCTAACTAAAACATCCTAGCCGTCGCCGTTTATGTCGTTGTCGCTTCTATCGCCAACGATTACTCCCTTGCACGACGTAGTTTCGCCCTTCACCAGCACTGGCTCCGATAGACGTCGTTGTAGCCGAAATGTGTCACTAATGTTGTCGGGATTCGCTGGCACTTCGCGTCTTCCTCTTTTGATTGATGACGCCGTAAGTAGCCATAAAACCCTTTCTGTTTACTGTCAACGACAACCCCGACCAATTTCGACGTCATGCCTCGCTCGCCGGCAATCAAAAGAGGAGGAAGCGAAACGCCAGTGAATCCCGACAGCTTTAGTGACGCGTTTCGACGACGTCGACCGGAGCCGGTGTTGGTGAGGGACGAAGCAAAGACAACGACGACAGAAGCAACAACGACATATAGGCTTTTTTTGGTTAGGGTTGATAAAGATTGGTTATATGTTAGATGAAAATTATACCTATTTAATTTTTTTTGTAATAAAATTTAAATTAAAGTAGATGTAGTATTTATTATAGTAATAAAAATTTTATTGTTTTTTGAATTAGAAAAAGTTAAAAAAATCTTAAAATAATATAAAATTTATTTTTTAAGAGTTTATTTAAAAAAGAGATAATAATGCTTTTGGTCCTTATGATTTTAAAACTAACTAAAACGGTTAATGGTACATTGCAGTACACCTATTTATTGTGCATTACGATACATGTCATCTACTGTAAAATTATCCTATATATATAGTGGGGGGTTTTGGACATGCGCGAGAAGAGTGACCGCACGAGGCTTCCAAGAAGAAAACTCGTCTTTTTTTATGATTCCATACGTACGTTTTCTCGTCAATGGAATTAAAGATGATGATACACGAGTTTTCCATACTTCCCCACTTTGCGATGCGAATTTTGATATCATCACTACCCAAAGCTTTTTGAACAAATTCTCCCTCGAAAATTTTCTTTATAATGCCAACAGCCGAATGTTGTATCCATGAAGTCTCATCCCTTGGAATAGAAATATCCAAGAGCCCATCCTTTTCTGCAGCTAACCTTTCTTCATCATCACCATTCACGCCTATTTTGCTCGATGCCTGTTTTTCTTCAGGATTACTTAGCAATGCTTCCTTATATGATTTCCCATTTACATGAAAATTTGGATTGTTCACCGACATTCTCGTGT
The DNA here is from genome assembly GCA_958450335.1 of Hibiscus tridactylites. Taxonomy (NCBI): domain Eukaryota; kingdom Viridiplantae; phylum Streptophyta; class Magnoliopsida; order Malvales; family Malvaceae; genus Hibiscus; species Hibiscus tridactylites. The sequence goes on along the minus strand of OY288275.1, from coordinate 68,218,844 downwards.
TCTTTTCCATGTTTCCCACTTCATTGGATTTTTTGTTAGACCCCACCGATCGCCTTGTAGTAGGAAACTCTTGATTGTTCTTGGACGAGAAACGAGCTTTAGTGACTGAAACCACTCTTCCATCGATGGGCGTATTGTTGACTTTTTCTATCGCTTTCTGCATCTCTGATAGACTACCAAATCTGAAAAAATCAAAGGTGTTGTCCTTATATCTTGGCTTTCTGTTAACAATTGGAATAAACACTCTCAGTACCTTTTCATAATGACTAAATAATTCCCATAAAGCTCCCCTAGAGACCCTTCTACTGAGATTGTCCACGAACGATGTCCAGCCTTCATCGCTCATGGAAGACCGATGGTCATTATTCCTTGAACTCTCCCTGACGCCCGCTCTCCTCCTAACACTCTCCATACAACAACAACAACAACAATAATAATATGGTAATTATTTGATATATCGTCAAATGAAAAGAAAAAAATTCCACAAGCGAGCTTCTAAAGCTACCGCGTATTCCTTTTAAAGGCTCTAAATCCTAATCTCTAAATTCTAAAGACATAATATCAAAAATGCCCCTAACGTTTGACTGAATTGTCATTTTAACTCATATTCTTTTATTGAAGCAATTTAACCATCAACATTTCATTTTGGGTCAAAATGACCCCTATGCGGATGAAAACTATTAGCCAACTGGCTATATATGACTTGAAAAGATGTGAAACCTACATGGCAGTGCACGCCGTAATAGCAGTGTTATATAGACAAATATGTTGACTTTACAGAATGACACACGAGTCAGAAAATAATTTTAAAAAATTGTATAAAATAGTATAAAATATTTCTTCTTCTTACGTTTCGTTCTGTCAAGTCATTTCAAATTATTTATTGTTAGTTGACTAACAGTTTTTATGCGTAGAGGGGGCATTTGACCTAAAATAAAACGTTGATGATTAAATTGCTTCAAAAATGAATATAAGCCAAAGTAACTATACGGTCAAACGTTATGAGCATTTTTTAGCATTATGTCAATTCTAAACCTTAAACTCTAAATTTTAAACCATAAAATCTATTCTCAAATCTTAACAAATAATCACAAACACTCAAATCTCAATTGATACGTCTTTTAAGAAATTGCAGCTCTTAAATACTTATTTAATTTCAAAAATTATTTTGGTTATTAACAAATATGAGTTAAAACGTGGCATTTTTCGGGATAATTATTTTGTTTTATTTATCTAAGATTGCAGAAAATTATGCTATAGTCAACAACCAAGGGAGTTTATGAGTCAATTTACAAGCATAACTCCAACTCATAATTTTCATTAATCAAGTAAACCATACCCTGTTGTCACGGCACGATGTACAGTGATAACGCATTTATATGTCAATACTTTACTTTTTTATGAAGAATTAATACTTTCGCTTGTCTAATTAAAATTATTAAATTTGTCAATAAATTCATTAATAAACCTACTTCCACAAAGTCTTTAATAGCAATTAAAATATTAAATTTATTATTCTGCTGCCCTTTGAATAACTTACAATTACCTTTTAACCTCAATAAAACTTGAGTTCAGTCAAGTTCATTCATCCTGCACATCTACCCCTTATTAATATCGACTTTCAAATAATAACTTTACTGAAGTCGCCAAAGAAGTAAAAGAAAAAGAAGTTGTCTTATTTTTACATTAAAAACTTATTCGCATTCCAACTCCACCTACCTTTTCAATTTTATCAAATTAATCCTTCTTTCTCATTTTAATTTTCTGCAAACCTCGATCATGGATGAGCTAACTGCTAACCGGATCTCCGCCGTCCAAAATCTCAAATTTTGATGTAGAACCTCTTAATACATTAATAAACCTACTTTCACAAGGTCTTTAATAGCAATTAAAATATTAAATTCATTATTCTGCTGCCCCTTAGATAACTTGCAATGATGAAGTATGGCAGTGATGAAGTATGTCTTCTTGTTCTTCATGTGGTACGCATCTCCTTATAACCTGATCTGCACATATTTTGAAAAGAAGAGGTTCGTCCCAATAATAATGCTTAACATCATTTTGGAACCTCTTCCTGGCTTGATAATTAAGGTCAGAAGGAATTATTCCGCTAACTAAGAAATTTACGAAATCAACATACCAGGGGAGTTCAGAAGACTTACCTGCCGCCATGGCTGTCGCGGCAGTGACTGCGGCAACAAAGAGCTGCTCATCTGGGAAGGTCTCCAATATGTTTGTCTCATCTGTTGGTAGACTCTTTCCCTTCTCCAACCTTGACAAGTGATCTGCTACTTGATTTTTTATCCCCTTTTTGTCCTTGATTTCAAGGTCGAATTCTTGCAATAACAGGATCCAACATATCAATCGAGGCTTTGCATCCTTTTTCGTGAACAAATACTTCAATGCAGAGTGGTCTGTGTGCACTATGACCTTCGTTCCAAGTATGTATGAACGAAACTTGTCAATGGAGAATACCACAACTAATAACTCCTTTTCTGTGGTGGTGTAGTTCACTTGGGCGTCGTTCAGTGTTTTGCTGGCATAGTAGATGACATGAAAAAGTTTGTCTCTCCGCTGCCCAAGTGCTGCCCCGACAGCATAGTCACTAGCATCACACATAATCTCAAATGGTTGTGTCCAGTCTGGTGGCTGTACTATTGGGATTGTTACCAGTTTTTCCTTCAAAACCTTTAATGCTTCAATACATTCTTCGTTAAAGTCAAAGGGTCGGTTCTGCTCCAGAAGATGACATAGGGGCTTGGTGATTTTTGAAAAATTCGCAATGAACCTTCGATAAAAGCCAACATGTCCTAAGAAACTTCTGATTCCCTTGACTGTGGTGGGCGGCGGCAGCTTTTCGATCACTTCTATCTTAGCCCTGTCGACTTCTATGCCACGGTAGCTAATCTTATGGCCAAGGACTATCCCTTCATCCACCATGAAGTGACATTTTTCCCAGTTTAACACTAAGTTCGCTTTTTCACATCTTCCGAGTACCTTTTGTAGGTTGCCTAGGCAGCTTTCAAAATCGTCCCCAAAGACTAAAAAGTCATCCATAAAAATTTCTAGGAAGTCTTCCACCATATCGGAGAATATGGCCATCATGCACCTTTGGAAGGTGGCGGGTGCATTGCATAGTCCAAATGGCATTCTCCTAAAAGCATATGTGTCGTATGGGCATGTGAACGTTGTCTTTTTTTGATCTTCCGGTGCGATAGCTATTTGATTGTAACCTGAATAACCATCAAGAAAACAATAGTAAGGTTTACCCGCTAGTCTATCAAGCATTTGATCAATAAAGGGTAAAGGAAAGTGGTCCTTTCGGGTAGCTTTATTAAGCTTCCGATAGTCCATACAAACCCTCCAACCGGTCACAGTCCTGGTTGGGATTAACTCATTGTTTTTGTTGGTTACCACGGTCATTCCTCCTTTCTTGGGAACGCATTGCACCGGGCTCACCCATTTGCTGTCCGAGATGGCGTAGATTATTCCAGCATCTAACCATTTGATTATCTCTTTTCGCACCACCTCTTTCATTGCATGGTTCAGCCGCCTTTGAGCATCTATAGTCGGCTTATGATCATCCTCGAGAAGGATTTTATGCATACATAATGCCGGACTAATGCCTTGAATATCAGCTATCGTCCATCCAATTGCCTTTTTGTGCTGCTGCAGCATCCCTATTAACTGTTGTTCCTGTTCATGCATCAACTTGGAAGAGATGATTATGATCAACGTATCATTTAAACCAAGAAAAGCATATTTTAGCTGCCCTGGCAGGGGCTTAAGTTCTAAAACAGGGGGCTCAACAGTTGATGGCTTTTGGATTGCATGGTTATTCGAGGTATAATTTAAAGGCTCGAATAACTTACCTGGACGATCGCCTATTCAGTTTACCTCCTCCTGATCTTCAGTATCAGATGTATCCGATTTTGAGGAGTTGCTGTCGTCGGTGCTGTCATGACAGTCCTGTAAGTGGCTGCCGAGGCAGTGACCAATTTTTATGTCATGACAGCCCGACCTGATGCAGGGTTGGTCAAGGGTAACTTCAGTGATAACCTTGCATTCTTCTTCTGCATCAGCATGCTTCATAGCTTGGAGAACATTCAACTTTATCTCTTGATCGTTTACTCTCATGGTGAGTTCTCCTTTTTCCACATCAATCAGTGATCTTCCCGTGGCTAAGAAGGGTCGCCTCTGGATGATCGGTGCGTTTTCATCTGCTTCACAATCTAAAACAAGAAAGTCAACAGGAAAAATAAATTTATCCACTCTTACCAGAATATCTTCGATTTTTCCTTCTGGATGAACGTAAGAGCGGTCTGCCAGTTGCAGAATTACTGTTGTGGGCCGAGCTTTTCCAATACCTAATTTCTGAAAAACAGATTTTGGCATTAAATTAATACTAGCACCAAGATCACAAAGTGCCTTACCCACGTATTTATCCCCGATTACACAAAGTATGATGAAGCTCTCCGGATCCTTTTTTTTCTAGGGTGGATGCTTGTGTAGAATACTCATGCATCCTTCTATCATCTTAACTGTTTCAAATTCCCCAAGTCTAGATTTCTTCGACATGGCATCCTTGAGAAATTTTGCATAACCGGGCATCTTCCTCACGACATCTAACAGCGGGATGTTAATATGAACCTGCTTAAAAATATCATAAATCTTTTTAAGCTGTGATTCTTGCTTCAATTGTTGTAACCGTTGGGGAAAAGGAGGTGGGGGACGATAATCAGCAATACGTCCTTCCCACTGCATACGAATCTGAGGAGGTTTGGGTTCATCATTTTTCTCTTCTGTCGCTTCAGCTGTCGTGACAGGCTCATCGGCAGCAGGCTGTTTGTTACCTGTTGGGGCAGCTTCCTCGGCAGGTATGTCCAAGGCTGGTTTCTCCACTGTTTCAGCTTCCTTCTCTGGCCCTGGTAGTTTCTTCTCACTCCTAGTAGTAATGGATTTACACTGCTCATGTGTGGGCTGCCTAGCATTTTCAGTATTGCTAGGAAATCCGCCAGTCTGCCTTGGGTTGATATGTTGGGAAACCTGACCCATCTGTGTCTCCAAAGATTTCAGAGTAGCTTCATGATTTGTCATCCGCATCTCTGTTTTATCCATGAATGTCTCCGTCTTCTTGACAAATTGATTCATGTTCTCAATATAAGTTCCTGTTTGAGACATGAATGCAGCCAGAGTCTGTTCCAGTATACTGTTTGTGGCAGCTGGTAGCTGTTGGTGCTGCTGCTGCAGCTGCAATTGCTGTCGAGTCAGCAATCTAGGTCCTCCTTGATTCTGATTATTGTGTGCTTGAGGATTCAGGGCATTATTAGGATTACCCCAAGAGAACTTGGGATCCTTTCTCCAGCTGGGATTATAGTTGTTGAGTTATAATTCTGCTTGTAGTTTCCAACATACTTTCCCTCTTCTAACTGTATAGGACACTCATCCGAACTATGATTTCTCTCACAAATTTCACATACCTCCTCGACAGCAAATACCGGCTGTGAATCATCGTTCAAGAGCTTTTTCATTGCCTTAGTAAGGTATGCCACCTGTGATTTTATCGTGCTGTCGGCCTCATAATCCTTAACAGCTAGGACCCGTTTACCCCCTCTTCTTGCTGTCGGAAACTGCTCCTCATTCTTAGCCAGATTTTTCAATACTTGCATTGCCTCGTCTGGGTCTTTGTCCAATAGTAATCCGTTTGCTGTTGAATCAATTCGAATACGAGTTTGTAAGTTGGCAGCATTATAAAACTTAGTTACCTGGTTCTAGACGGGGAATCCATGCATTGGGCAGTTCCGTAGAAGAGTAGTAAATCTGTTCCAGGCCTCGTGCATCGGCTCGTCATCTTCCTGTTGAAAAGTAGCAATTTCATTACGTAATCGCTCAGATAAATGTGAAGGATTAAAACGAGATAAAAATTCACGAGACAAATCTGCCCAAGTTCTAATTGAACCCGGCGTAATTTTATTCCACCGAGTTTTTGTTGTCCCTTAATGAATGGGGAAATAACCGAAGCCTCAGTATCTCCGGATTAACTCCTGGTAGTCTAAACAAAACCACAGATTTCCTGGAACGTTTTTAGATGCTCCCTTGCATCCTCTGTAGCAGCAGCACTAAACTGGTCGGCGTTGTTGATCATGCTAAATATAACAGGTTTAAGCTCGAAGTTGTCAACATCTATATCCGGCAGCGTGGTTTCTAGTTCTACATGATCATTCAACATGTAGTCACGACAGGACCGTCGTCCGGCAGCGGCAGGCGGGTTGCCGACAGGAGGTATAGTCTCTCCATCTCCGACAGGAGGATCACCCTGGGGGTTCCCTTGGTTTTGCATCGTTTCTAACTGTTCCTCAAGATACTCGTTCCTGGATAGTATGTGACGAAGGCGATTCTTAAGATTGTATGAACGTTCGACTTCTGGATCTAATGGATATTCAGGTTCTTTTCCTCGTCTCGATCTGTGCATAAACAAGAAACCTTGTGAAAAGCAAGAGTTGAACAAACCAAAGAAAAACAGAAAATAAAAACGAAACGTGCAGTAAAAGAAAAGGTAGAGTTATGTTGCCAGTCCCCGGCAACGGCGCCAAAAACTTGTTGCGTGTAAAAGAGTCTATCGCAATTGTAGTGTAAGTGTACACGACGCAAGTAGTAAAGTGATACGAAGTATCGGATATCGTCTCCACAGGGACTGGGCTAATAGCTTCACCTTAGATTGCTGCACGAGAGTAAAGAAAATATTTGAAAAAGTTGTCACGAAAATAATAAAGAGAACTTAAATAAAAGAGTAGAAAAAACAAGATAGAGAGAATGGGCTGGTATTGAATTGCTCAGTAGTGCAGGTATTGCTAAGTCTAGGAAATCCAGTTCTGTCGTCGTCCCCGTCGCGGCAGCACCTGTCGCGGCAGCAGTCCGTTGCTTGTCACGGCAACGAACACTCAACTCTGTACTTCAAGTTTGGCAAGAATCCCTGCTGTGCCTTGGCCTATCCTTAGGTCCAAGTCTGTCGATGAACACGTCTTTGATGATACCTCCCGGCGTGAATCGAAGGATGAACACCGATGTTTTTGAATTCTTCTTTAGCCACTTAACCTCGTCCTATCCCTAGGTCCGAGATAGTTCAACTATAAACTAGAGAACTCGCACTTATCCCTTTCGTATACTTAACTCTCCCGATATTAAGTAAATAGATAACCTCACAATGCTCTCCCGATGTTTTTGCAAGATGTTAATAACCAGAATAAAAGAACTTGAAGTTTATTTTATTGAACTGAAAATTCCTAAAACAAAAACAACCCTTGCAACTACTTTACAAATCAACTCGTGGCCCTAAGGGAAATTTAGAACATGTTGAGGGAAGGAAAACGGCTAGGGTTTTGGGAAGAAAGCTAGAGATTGCGTGATATTCCCCCTAGGTCGAAATACATGCCCTTATATAGGCTTTGGGTCCAAGTTTTCTAAAATAGTAAGAATACAACTTTAAATTAAAGTACAACTCTAATAAAGACTAAATCTTCAAAGAATCTAACTTTAAATCGTCCTCCTTCTTGCTTGGGATTTTCTCTCCTTGAACTTTGGGCTTGGCATTCCTTTTGATCCAGGGCTTGGAAAAATATAGTGGTTTTCCGCGATAGACGAGCTTAATTTTTTCTATCTATCGAGGTCCACTTTGCTTCTTCTCCTCAAAACTGTTGTCGTCCTCTGCTGTCACGGCGGCAACCATGGCAGCATCGTCCTCCTTGATTGCTCGTCCAGTTCCAGCTCTTCTGCTTCACTGCCCAGCGCCTGCCTCTCCTATCTGCTACAACAGCAACCTGCAAAAGCAACCAATTTTAGTAGAAACTATGCCTTTTAATATATTTGTGACGTTTAACTGTAAACTGACCTAAATGCAATGAATTATGCTTGAATGCAGCAGAAATATGGGTTAAATAGGGGGTAAATAATAGAACTTTTACACACTCAACACTAACCTGATCTCCGTCGTCCAAAATCTCAAACTTTGATGTATAACCTCTTAATAAATTAATAAACCTACTTCCACAAGGTCTTTAATAACAATTAAAATATTAAATTCATTATTTTGATGCCCCTTGAATAACTTGCAATTACCTTTTAACTTCAATAAAACTCTTGAGTTCAGTGAAGTTCATTCATCCTGCACATCTACCCCTTATTAATACCGACTTTCGAATAATGACTTTGCTGAAGTCGCCAAAGAAGTAAAAGAAAAAAAGAGTTGTCTCTTTTTTCAATTGAAAACTTCTTCGCATTTTAACTCCATCCACCTTTTCAATTTTATCAAATTGATCCTTCTTTCTCATTTGAATTTCCTGCAAATCTCAATCATGGATGAGCTAACTGCTAACCTGATCTCCGCCGTCCAAAATTTTAAACTTTGATGTCGAACCTCTTAATACATTAATAAACCTACTTCCACAAGGTCTTTAATAGCAATTAAAATATTAAATTCATTATTTTGTTGCCCCTTGAATAACTTGCAATTACCTTTTAACTTCAATAAAACTCTTGAGTTAAGTAAAGTTCATTAATCTTGCACATCTACCCCTTATTAATACCGACTTTCGAATAATGACTTTGCTGAAGTCGCCAAAGAAGTAAAAGAAAAAAGAGTTGTCTCATTTTTCAATTAAAAACTTCTTCGCATTCCAACTCCACCCACCTTTTTAATTTTATCAAATTGATCCTTCTTTCTCATTTGAATTTCTTGCAAATCTCGATTATGGATGAGCTAACTGCTAACCTGATCTCCGCCGTCCAAAATCTCAAACTTTGATGTAGAACCTCTTAATACATTAATAAACCTACTTTCACAAGGTCTTTAATAGCAATTAAAATATTAAATTCATTATTTTGCCGCCCCTTGAATAACCTTTAATTACCTTTTAACTTCAATAAAACTCTTGAGTTCAGTGAAGTTCATTCATCCTGCACATCTACCCCATATTAATACCGACTTTCGAATAATGACTTTGCTGAAATCGCCAAAAAGTAAAAGAAAAAGAGTTGTCTCATTTTTCAATTATAAACTTCTTCGCATCCCAACTCCACCCACCTTTTCAATTTTATCAAATTGACCCTTCTTTCTCATTTGAATTTCCTGCAAATCTCGATCATGGATGAGCTAACTGCTAACCTGATCTCCGCCGTCCAAAATCTCAAACTTTGATGTAGAATCTCTTAATACATTAATAAACCTACTTTCACAAGGTTTTAATAGCAATTAAAATATTAAATTTATTATTTGTTGCCCCTTGAATAACTCACAATTACCTTTTAACCTCAATAAAACTCTTGAGTTCAATCAAGTTCATTCATCCTGCACATCTACCCCTTATTAATTCTGATTTTTGAATAATGACTTTGCTGAAGTTGCCAAAGAAGTAAAATAAAAAGGAGGTGTCTCATTTTTCAATTAAAAACTTCTTCGCATTCCAACTCCACCCACCTTTTCAATTTTATCAAATTGATCTTTTTTTCTCATTTGAATTTCCTCCAAGCCTCGATCATGGATGAGCTAACTGCTAACCTGATCTCCGCCGTCCAAAATCTCAAACTTTGATGTAGAACCTCTTAATACATTCTTCCAACTGTTATCCTTCCGAGAATTCAATTTTGTAATTTTCTTCTGAGAAGTAAGTAAAGATAAATCACCCTCTTTTGAAAATACTCGATCTCAACCAGGGGCGAACCCATAAAAAGATTAATTATGAATTTGCCCCCTCACTTTTTAAAATTTATATTTTGACTCTCTAACCTCCAATCTTGATTCCGTCCATGATCTCAACTAACAATAATTCATATTGTTGCAACCATTACAAACAAACTCACTTATATAAGAGAAGAAAAGGTTATATATAGCAATTTTAGTTTAGTTACCTTCTTTGATCTGATCCTAGCCATGTCTCGTTCAACTCTATTCTCTAGCTGCTTTAATTCCTTCACTGTCAAGGTACTCAAGGAATCCCCCATTACTCCATTAGCCATTAGGTGCCTTCAAACAATGAAGAAAAAAAATTGGTGTAAGAAATAGGTTTTATTATTATTAAAAATGGAAATTAATCATAAAAATATATTTGTTTGATATTTTAAAATATATGACCAGTTAACTTGAATAATTGAACTAGACCAAGTTTATATTTGAATAAGAAATTCTTTTAAAAATAATGATCTCAGTGTTCTAAAATGTTGAAATTGGATTACCTGCTACTATTATGTAGCATTTGAATATGTTGTTTCAACTTGATCGATTCTTGTTGATGATACTACATCCAGTTGATAAAATAAAAATATCAAGCTCGTTGAAAAATGATGAAAATGTAAGCATTAAAAAAATTAAATTGGTCCACGTCATTATTTAACGTCGGAAACAAATTATAGGGACACGTTAAACGTTTAAAAAGTATTGGCATCACATTAGAAAGTTTGAAAAAGTACAAGAGATATTGGTGTTATTATCTCTTTTATTATTTTTATGTTATTTAATTTGAATCATTTTGTGTGATATTTGACAAATATTAGTATCAAATATATAATGTTTGACAAATATATACTAAATTGATTTGAAAAAAAACACCTTTAAAAAATTGATTAAAAATACAGGTGCCACATTTCTAAAAATAACAAATTAAAGTACCAAATCATTAAAAATACAGGTGCCGCATTTCGAAGATGCCTTAGAGAAAATATTAGATAGACTTGGCACACCACATCAATACGTCATGGTATCAGTCAATAAGTCTATCCATATAAAAAAAACTTTTAAATAATTATTTTTTTACATGTAAGAAAAAGGTGAAAATTCACTTTAGATAAAAATGACATGAATGAATCTTATTGTTTAAAATCACAAATACATAGTGAGCCGAATTCATCTAATCATTTTTCCATGTTTTAGATAAAAAAACAGTGATAACAATTCATTTGACAGTAACACAAACTGTTTTATTCTTTGAAATATACAAACCGTTTGTAAGCAGAGAAATGAATCAAAGTTACATTAAGGGAAGATGCCCCTTTTAATCAAGCTTCATGGTACGAGTCATCATGGTCATGAATTCATCCATGTCAACCATGCCGTCGCCGTCAGTATCCACTGCTCTCACCATTTTCTTGCACTCCTCCAGGCTGCAACTCTCCCCAAGCCTCCTTAGCATCTCCATCACTTCTTCTGCACTTATCTTGCCGTCGCAGTTGAGGTCGAATGTGCGGAAAGCGTTCTGAATGTCCATCGTCGTCACCCCACCGCTCCTCTTGTGCACTTCCACGAAGTCCTTGAAACTGATAAACCCATCTCCGTCGAAATCGGCCACCCGAAAGATCTTGGGCACATCTTCAGCCATGTTTCCTTGCCCTAGAGCCCTCAACATGGCCTTGTACTCCGTCTGACAAATCTTCCCATCTTTATTGGAATCAAACTTATCGAAAACTTTCCTCAGTTCATTTAAATCAGGTTGGAAAGCAGTCAACAACCCGGAGTTCTGCCTGTCTCTGGAAAGCAAGCGCGACGGTTTGCGCAACAACTTGTTCTTGGAAAACTTGTACTGGAATTCCAGAAAACTAACATTCGACATATCTGTTGGTATTGTTGCTCTGAAGATAGCAAGAAACAAATTTATAGGCTGTTCATGGCAGATGAGACAAAGTTATTGTAATTCTAAAGCAACAGATGAATTGCATTTAAGGCTACTGTTTCATAAGAATACATTCTTTAATAAACTTACAAGCAATTCCTTTTCCCTCTTTTAAGTCTCAATCCGACAAATCTCTCTACTTTTTCTTCTCTTTTTGGCTCTCTTTCACCCTCTACACATGTAACGAATATATTCATCATCTTTGCTCCGTGTCTACATTCAAAACAATGAGCTACCAACGGGTTTGTACAAGTGGTAAGCAATTTGGTATCGTCTAAGCATGTATTGAGTTCAAGGCTTTGTGTATGCAGAAAATCTCTGAAGTGAGACTCAACCACTAAAGTTAGGTATACGACGCGGGTCAATCCGAATTAATTAGAACAAAACTTTGCGGAACCGAAAGAGTAAAAAAAAAAAAACAAATAAGCTTAACCGGAGGAGTAAGTCAAGATTAAATTTCCATTCCCAAAAAGCATCTCAATATTGAATGCACTAAATTTCAACAACATGATGGCAAATAATAAGAAGAAAATACCAATTCCAAGGCAAGGCGTGCAAATATTCTCTTTGCCTCTTTTATTATAGTAGCTAACAAAATACAAGGCTAGTCCCCTGGCAACTCCTGCACTTTCAAGTCCATTCGTAAACCACTGCTTTGCAATCCTACAAACAAAGCCCATCAAAGATCAACCAATTCTAATCTCTAAAACCTAACACTTTACTCTTGGACTGACCTATAAACAAACACGCCTTAAATTTTGGGGTCACATCGGAGTCGCTTATCTATTTTTTTGTGGAACATGTGAAGAATCAGGGTAGGTCCTAGGAAGAGGAAGAGGTTCAGCGTCATCAGTCAAATAACTCTCTCACTTCCTCACCTTAACAGATTAATATCACATCAATAACTTGATTGGTTGTTAAGATGTAAATAATTATTACAAGAACTATTTTGAAAAAAATTCAAGTTCAAAAATCAATTTGAGAAAAAAATTCATTTACCTGAAAAAAATTGTCAAATTCATATACATATTGTATAGAAATTTTACTAAACCTAAATGAAGGAAAAGAGTATTCATAGTATTAAAAATAAGGGTAATCTTCACCAGTGGTCTCTTTCGTTTAGGGGGTGTTCTATTTTGGTCACCAGAATTCAAAAAAGATTATTCTAGTCACTTACGTTTAGAATCGTTTCTATTTTGGTCACTTGGCCGTTAGTCTCCGTTACTTAAAAAAATTAGTTTCTAATTTAACCCCCAAACTTTCAAAATTTTATTTTTCACCATCTTCCCCAAAAATTATAAAACTAAACCCCAGAAAATCAATTCAAAACCTTAACCTCTGCCTCCTCTCCCCTAAAAAAACTAAATCCGAAAGCCTACAATTTTACTATGTTTCTCATTTGGAACTCGATTAGTTGTTGAATTCTCATTTTTCAATGTTGCGAAGAAGAACAAATATCTGTATGTGACGGTTGGAGATTCAATCGCTGATGTTAATAGAAATCGTGATTGCTCATTGCTGGACCTGTAATTTTAAAAACCATTTAATTGATTGTGTCATCTATTGAACGTATGGAATTTTTAGATTTATTATTAAGTTTTCAAGACCCCATTATGTATCTGCACCTCCTTTCTTTATAACATAAAAAATTTTCCGTGTTTAAAAAATTTGAAAAAATTAGAACATTTTTGTACGTCTTCCTAAGAATCCCTATACCTCATATGAATAAGTAAATGATGGGTATCCGACAATGAAAATACTTCGCTTTTGTAAAAAATACTCATGTTATTTTCGACACAGCCACTGGCCGGCTTGAAAAACTGCGCAATGCTGGGATAATTTCTCAGATGAAGAATATGGTTAATGATCCATGTGTTGATGTTAAGGTGCTTAACATTTTATCTTTTGAATATGTGTTTTTTTCTTTGCTTCAGTTTTTCTGGTTAACCTAGTAGAAATATTTGTGGTACAGCTCCGCGTGAGAACAGTGCTCGGGCAATCTATGGCTTTCGGGGACAATTAAGCATGTCCATGTTGATTCATTACCCGGGATACGAAAAAGTAAAGAGATTCTGAAGCAGTCAGTTATTTTTTGTCTTTTCCACTTCTCCTCTGTAAGATATTTTCAAGGCTTCTTCCAGTGGCTTGTAACAAAATGGTGAGTTCTTGGTTTATTTTTAATTGCTTTGATTGAAAATGGTCATTGCACTGGATTTACAAATCGGCAAAGTTCCCATTTAGAGTAACAACGGAACGAACTTAGCAAAATTTACATATCGTTTTGAAGTCGAATATATCTCTGGTTTCCAACCGCCACATACATATATTTGTTTTTCTTCGCAACATAAGCTGAGTTTAGTACTGCAAAATCTAAGTTTCTTGCTGAAACTAGATGTTTTGTTACTATCCTTGTTTTTAAGTCGATTCTCACCTTCTCTACTAAAGCATGAACATTGACAAACGAGAATTCAACAACTAATCGAGTTCCAAATAAGAAACATAGTAGAGTTGCAGGCTTTCAGATTTAGTTTTTTTTAGGGGAGGGGAGAGAGGTTAGGGTTTTGAATTAATTTTTTGGGTTTTAGTTATATAATTTTTGAGGAAGATGGTGAAAAATAAAATTTTGAAAGTTTGGGGGCTAAATTAGAAACTAATTTTTTTAAGTAACGGAGACTAACGGCCAAGGGACCAAAATAGAAACGATTCTAAACGTAAGTGACTAGAATAATCTTTTTTGAATTCTGGTGACCAAAATAGAACACCCCTAAACAAAAGGGACCACTAGTGAAGATTACTCTAAAAATAAAATACACAAAAAATCACCGACTGAAAAAACTAAACATTGTCTTGATAAGCAACAAGCAGAGGTATGGCGGTGAATGTACATAAGTGACCACACCAACATTCTGACCTCTAGCCATCCGAGCCAAACCATCCACGACGTCATTCCCATCACAGCCTATATGAGCAATTCAGACCTCCCAATCTCTATTAAGCAAGTTTCGAACTTGCATAACTAGAGCACTATCGGCTAAAGCCATGGACTCGCCATATAAAATCTGTACCACCGTTATATTATCCAGTTCTAGTTCAATCCTACGAAAGCCATGGACCTCCTAATCATATTATTTATTGACAAAGCATAAAATTAAATATTCATAAGTAATAATATAATATTTTATGGATCTATATTTAATACACAGACGTGTAAACAAAAAGTTTTCACAAGTGCTTTAGTTTTAGGGTTTAAGGTTGAATTTTAGAGTTTAGAGGTTACAAATTTTTAGTTTAGGGTTTAGAATTTGTAGGGTTTATAGGCCATGGCTTATGGTTAGGGTTTAAAGTTTAGGGTGAAATGGTTAAAGATTTAGGTTTTAACCTATAGATCCTAAATTCTAATCTCAACCCCTAAATTATAACCACAACTCATCAAATTTAAACCATTAAACCTAAACCCCTAACCCGTTAAGGGTTATATTTTGATACACAGACAATGTAAATTACACAACCTTCCATATTTAAGCTATAAAATCTAAAACCTAAATCCCTAGCCCTAACACCCTAAAACCTAAATCTTAAACTCTAAATTCTAAATTATAACCATAAACCTTAAATTAATATATACCCTACAACATAAACCCCTAAATACTAAACCACAACATAAATATTTAAACCATAAAATTAAAAGGCGTGTGTAAACTTTATCAAAGTATCTTCCAACCTATAAACCTTAAAATATAACCATAAACCATAAAATTAAGATGTATGTGGAATTTTTTTGTTTTCACCGTCTGTGTATAAAATAATTAATATTTTTTATTGGATGAGTCTACCATGTGCGTCGAACACCGCGAAACACCATAACACTGAATGCCGCTGAACACTATTAAATTAATTAATATTAAAAATGTTAAGTGCTCAACGTAATATTTGGAGATTTAACCTTTTTATCTCTCTCAAGTAAAGTAGAAAAGTAAAACACAAAGTTGAGGATTAAAAAGCGAGCTTTCCTGATTGGCTTCCTGGGAAGTGGAATATTATTTGTGTGTAGGTGAAACGCTTTCATGTCCAAGGACCTTGGGTTTAACAGGGTTGTGATCGAAGGAGACACGTTAACGATAATAAAGAAGGTTTGTGCTTTGACACCTGAATCAGTCCGATCGTCCATGATATAAGAGAAGAGGCTAAGGAGATTGATAGAGTAGACTTCTGCTTTGCTCATCGTGAACCCAACAATGCTGCGCATGCCTTGGCTAGAGAAGCTAGGGGTTGTGATTTTGGATTGAGGAAGCCGGGCCCCTCCAGGTGCAACTATAGCTGCTGCTCTGGATTGGAAATTGAATCGCCCACAGTAAGGTGATTGTGCCTGCTGCATACACCAATTAGGGGAGGTTTGTTTGAGATCGTTTCTCGGAGTTACTTAGATCTGCATTGTCCGTTTTTATCAGAATTTGAGATAGCTGGTTTTAAAGTTAGTTTCCAGGGATTGTTATGTCACCCTTTATGATTTGGGGATGTGTTTGATCTGTGTATTTCTTATGTTTATCATCATGTACTTGTTTTCTCATTTCATTAATATAAACCGTTTTTATCATGATGTACTATGGCATCGGTCGTGAGATCAGGCAGATCAAACAAGGAATCGTCGTCATTAATGGAGGGTGAACTCCATGATTCTTGTATGTTGTCAGATGAATGTGAAACGGGAACTTCTCCTTGGCTTAGTCTAGTGCTTCGGTTTCTGCCTCGATGTTATTAATTGTATGTTGAGTTCTTAAAATTTATAATTTTTATTAATTAATTTAACGGTGTTCAACGATATTCAACTTTAGTATATATCTAGTATAATATGGATAATTTCCAAAAAAGTGAAGTGGGACAGAATTGAACACATTATTCATTTAACTTTTCCAAAATGTGCATATCAACTTGTCATGAAAATTGAACCGAACAAGTGTCTTAATGGAAAAACGAATAATGTTCATTATAAGAAATAAAGGTTCAAACTGCTTTGTCTACAAGGTTTGTATGTTTATTGTCAAAAAATTAAATATATATATATAAATAAATACTATATTGTAATCACTTTTAAAAAAAATTGCATGAAAACTAAAACCGTATAAAAATACATTGGTTAAATTGAGTTTAATGATCCCCTAAACCCGCCACGTAAGACAGATAAACGAGTTGACCCGACGCGTTTGGCGACAACGTGAACAAGTCTTCACATAACAATAGGTAAAGCATCAGCAGACATGATAAGACCCCACTCTAAAATTATTGAACTCGCTTTTTATATTTACAAACTCCAATTCATCATTCCTTTTTATAATGGAAACCATTTTTTCAATTACCCCGTGATGAATTCAATTCAACACATGTTGAATGTGATGAATTCAATTCAACGTATGTCCTTAATTGTTTTCTAAAAAATATTAATTAATGACGTATTATTTGGAGAGAAAATTCCGGGGAATTTGGTTGAAAATTCCCTTTTGGAAAATTATTTGTACAAATACCCCTCTAGAAGTCATTTAGAAAAATACTCTCAATTTAGTACACATAAGGCAAATTTTCGTTTGGCTAAACGCGAATTTTGTATTAAAAAAATTTAGACTTTATTTTTTACTTACCCACTAAATATAGAACTCGCGTTTAGCCAAACGTGAGTTTACCTTAGTGTACCAAATAGGGTATTTTTCCAAATGATTTCTAAAAAGGTGTATTTGTCCAAATAATTTCCCAAAAGAAAATACTCAACAAAATTCCCCAAATTTTTTTTACCAAATAATAATTTTAAGTCTTATTATAATAAGTACGTCATGTTATAAATAATATAAATAATTGTACCTATCCATAATATTAAAAGAGTTAAAATATTCATTTTATATAATACAAATAACTGGTTTATTTCATTTACTCTATACATTTGTACTATAAATGTGTAATTCAAATGAATGAATAAACAAGCAAACACATTTTGTTGGTTGATGAAGCTCTTCATTTTTGTTCTCTCATATTTTCTTAGGTCATGGATTCTAGGCCTTCTAGGAGTATCCTCTTCATTCGCCTAGAGTCTCATAGAATGAATATCATCTATTTTTCACCGAAATTATTTGTTGGGGTTCATGTAGGGACCGTGTATAGTTTTTTAACTTTATAAGAAATAAAAAAAACCACTAATTCACTATAAAAAAATAATATTATTACTCTCATCTCATGTCGTTTTATATTATAAAAATCATAATTAGTTTTGTGTGGAGTCGTCAAGTTGACTTCCCAATCATTGATTTCAGGATCATATGCTTGGATTGGAGGGTGAGGGTCCCAAGTCCCACCTGGGAGCTGGCCGAGACAACCGAAACTTCCTTTCTGTTGCCTAATTGCTTACAAATTTATATTGGTTTTATGTTGTATATTTGTCCACATTTTTACATCGTCATCCAACGACTGTGGGTCCTAGCTTGTCATTCATATTGTCTGTATTTTCCAAGCCAAGCAGCCAAATCCAAACATGATTTTGAATGTCAGAAGAAAAGAAGGAAAATCTGTGAAAGATATGTTATTTGCATCATTTAAACAACAATTGTACACTTTGCTTCATTAATAAACCCTTTCTTACAACTAATACTATATAAGAAAGAGCCTTTACAGTACAGTGCAGAAAATCCAAGTATTCTTCGGACGAGGAAGAAATAGTTAAAAAACCCTTAATCAGGTACTATCAGCATTTCCCATAGTCTTAGCAGAATCCGAGGAATTATTGTACCAATCAAAATCCGTGGTCATCCACTGTTGAATCTCATCTTCTCCAATTCCATCCCAAAACCCACTCCCCATTCTCATTTCCGTGTTCAAATTGAAGGACCCGCTGTTTTCTTGATCGGAGACAACTGCAGTTGTCGTTGTCGCTTCTGTCACCTCGTCATTGCCGTAGGTAACCGGGAAAGGGAAGTTAAGTTTAGCTCTTGGTCCACGGAAATCGATGGCTGCTTTATCGTAAGCCCGAGCTGCTTCCTCCGCCGTGTTGAATGTTCCCAGCCAGACCCGGGTTGCCCGTTTCGGATCTCGGATCTCCGCCGCCCATTTTCCCCACGGCCTTTGCCTAACTCCCCTGTAGTTTTTCTTTACTCGTTTTGTTTTACTAACACTCGGTGTTGTCGCTGTCGGTGTTTTCCCCTTTTGTTCTTCTTGCTGACTTGGCGGGAAAAGATTGCACCCCAGACAGCCGTCGAATTTGCACACGTGGCACTTATCCATAACTTCACCCGCTTGAAAAAACACGTTCCCACTATCAACAGGAAAGGTGGAAGTGGAACCCAAATCGGCGGCAGAGGTGGAGGAGGGGGTGATGCCAGTGATGACGTTTCTCAGGGCGGAGACCATGATGGAGGTTTCGTGTTCAGGAGAAAGACGATGAATCTGTGGCGGTGGTGCCGTTGACGACAAAGATGTGATAAGTTTCTGTCTTTTCATGGGACTATGCATAGATTTGCAGTGAATTTTGGATTTGTTTTTTGTTTTCTGTTTTCTCTGAGGGTGGAGGTTTGGATTTTGTTGGGACAAGGGAGAGAGCGAAGTGCGTTTTATACGGAGACCTGTAAGGATTCTGACGTGGCATGCCAGCTGGGAACACTGGTAACGCGCGAACGCGGGATATTTATAATAAAGGATTTGAAAGTGCCCGCACGTGGTATTTAATCGGAATGTAACATATTAAAATAAAATAAAAGTATTTCATGATGTTCATTAATACCAGATTGACACTGAAAACACGCGGGATTTTGATAGAAAGTGAATCCTCCAACCCCCTAGCAGTTTCGTTTTACAACTACTGCACTCAAAATTAAATCTGCAGCAATACTGTTGCTAAAAACATCAATATTTTGATTTGGATAAAAAAAACATCAATATTTTGATATTATTTAATAATATGAATTGTCTAACTTATGCCATAAGATATAGAATAAAAATGATATATTAAGTAACTATAATATTTTTTCTAAGTAAAAATGTAAATATAAAAATATTTTGTTTTGTATTTTATATAAATTTAAATAAAATAATTAAAAATTAGTACTCAATGATTAAACACACAATGAGCATATATATATATATGTGTGTGTGTCTAGGGTGCGGTTAAGAACTTAAAATATTAGATTTTTTGACAATATTTTAAGTTGAATTTTTCGTTTTTTTACAAGTATCGATACTTATTTTGCAAGTATCGAAATTTGTTGTCTTTTAGCACCACTCTAGACATGTTGTACGTTAGGCTCGCCTATATATATGTGTGTGTTTGACTAGGATATGTTTGTTTCATATAATTGATTTTACAGAAAATGTTTTTTTTATCAAAGTAATGGATATGAAATGATCCAGTATATATTACATGTTTATTTTTTGAATTATTATCTCATATACAAGCAGTGAAAACTTTTTATTTCTACAATTGCCTTAATTTTAAGGTTTAAAGTCTTAGTTTAGGGGTCTAGAATTTAGTTAGAATTAAGGGTTTAGGGTTAGGGTTTAGATTTTAGGGTAATATGATAAGAGATTTAGGTTTCAATTTATAAACTCTAAATTTTAACCATAAACCTAAAATTTTACCAACAAACCCTAAATTTAAAACTATTACACTTAAACTCATAAACGTTAAACAAAATTTATAAACTCTACAACTAAAGCGTTTGTGTAAATAAAATTTCACAAATACTTGTTCACCTGTACGTGACAGTTTGAAGTTATTTTCGTGTACAGCTAAGCTAAGAATTACATAAGAACAGAGCCACTAAGGTACGTTGACAATAAAAACGTACGTACGTACGTACGTGTCCCACTGCTTTAAGTTGACTGACATAGCTGGCAATTTGCCACAAGTTTGAAGTTCCAAGGACCAGACCCAGCCTTGAACGTCAATGCCCTGATTTTGCCCTCCTCCTCGGTCCTCGCTTTGACAATTTCCACCCAACATAACAAATGCCCCATCCCATGCGAGCAAAATTTGATTCATTCAAATAAATTCCTCGGCATTATTACATCAAAAACTTTTTTTATTCAATATCTAAAAAAATGGCCTCACATATATTTATTTAAAAAAATACCCCAAATCTGTCATATATATGAAGAACTCACGTTTTGGGAATAGCGAGACACGAACTCACGTTACACAGAGAGCAAATTCTACATACGTAGCAACACTTTTTAGAATAACGAACTTAACAGAAACTCGCATTCTGCGAAACGCGAGTTCCCCGAGAATTTGAAGAGGCGTCTGAATTTATCGTGGGAAACTCGCTTTCTGCAGAAAGCGAGTTCTTTGCAAATCGGGCTAGCAGCCCAAGCTTCGATAGACATGTTCGAGCATTATTTCGGGCTTATTAATCGTATATTTTTGGTAAACATTCAGTTTGGGTTCGTAGTACTGGAACATGTCTTTCATTTGACACCAATATGGCCCAGTTCAGTCCGTTCTAAACCGTCTAAAATTCACGTCGAAAACGATATCATAGCTTGTTTTGTGAATGAATGAAAGTATAAGATGGCCTCACAGGCTTTTTCTGCCAAATTTTTGGGGTTTTTAATCATAGAATTATCACAATTTTTAACCTTGCAGGCGTTGTAGTGGAACTTGTCTTCTATTTGAGACTTATATTGGCACACACGATATATGGAGAAGGGTATAAAATTTGCCTTGAAAATGGTTCCAAAGCGCGGTTTTGTGTAAAAACAACATGTCGGGAAGATAATTTTTAAAATGAATTAGACTAGTTTTTTAACCGAAAGTTGAGGGACACAGACAATAAGAAATTACAATGTCTTAGTTAATACGAGGGCCCGAGTGATTAGGGCACTTGTTACGCATGTGTCCAGGATTTCTACTTATATTGCAATGTTTCTTTTGTCTGTTTTTTTCTCTATGTTTGACCAGATTCTCGGCACAGTAAATTCGTGTCGATCGTGAACGTTCCTTTTCTCTTATTAGTGCTGGATCTGGGCGTATGGTCGGTTCAACGTCAACGACATAAGGATCAATTTCATTTCCGATGGGAGGAAACTCTTTTTCGTAAACATTGAATATCGTTTCGAGTAAGTATACCATATCAAGTACTCTCATGTAGTTAATCTGTTGGTTTGAACCAGCAGTAATGGCGTGTGCGCACGAGTATTTGAATGTTTGGAATACTCCGCACTCGCAGGTTTTTTGCCTAAGATCTACCACGCACGCGTTGTGTTGTATGCCTTCCAATGGCCTCGAAAATTCTAAAACACGGAACAAATGTCTTTCTCGCGAGAAGAGAGTTGCAGTCATCTCATTTGAATGGCGCACTTGAGTTTGCAATTTTTTGCGGAAGTCCGAGTGGATTTTGTGGCCACCTGCCATGTACTCAGTTGCCTGCCTTCCCAAGGTTGCAAATAGGGTAGCCAAACGATAGTAGATTGCTTTGACAACAAAAGTGATAGGCAAATGACGCACTCTCTTGAGTGCTGAGTTGACCGCCTCAGCCAAGTTTGTTGTCATGTGACCATATCATTTACCCCTGTCATATGATCTAAGCCATTTTTCCCTCAGGATTTTGGCAAGGTAGTTCGCGCCATCTTTATTTCTGGCTCTCAGTTCTTCAAACAGCTCCTCCACCTCTTGTACGTAATGCGAGTTGCCTAGAGAATGACAGTTGAATAGTTAGGGGCGAACAACACATGCAAAGATATCGTAAATGAAAATGACTTAAAGGACGTACCCATTCGAAGCACCAAAGCACGTTCATCATGGTCCTTGTACTGCTGCAAGTAGTTCGTTGCAATGTGTCGCAAGTAGAAACGGTGGTAAATGTAGAGAGGCTTCCAAGAATCGCCCAAACATTCTATTGCCTATAAGATCGATGTGCCTCTGTCGGAAATAAGACATATCCTATCGTCCCTTTCCCACATTACAAGAGAAAGAACATGTTTTCGTAGGTTCTTAAGGAAAAACACCTAAGACTCAAGATCCTCTTTTTCGACTATTGCGAAGGCTACATGAACGGTTTTCTGATTTCCGTCTTGTGCAACCGCCAAAAGTAAGACTTGTGTATATTTCTCCTACAACCATGTACCATCGATTTGAACCATCAGTTTGCAGTGCTTGAATGCATTAATGCACTGTGGGAATATCCAAAATAGCCGGTGAAATTGACAAGTACCTCGAACGACACAATTATTTTTGTATGCCAGAACCGTATAAAGTTCGACAACCGTTTCGGGTATGTGTTTCTGCATCAGGTTTAGCCACGGGCGCAACTCTTTGTAAGATTCCTCCCATTGTCCAAACAGTTTTTCTACAGCCTGGTTCTTTGCATACCATGCTTTATGGTATTCAGGATAGTAGTGGTGGACCTGTTGAACTGTAGCCTAACAGACGCGAATCGTCACCCAGGGATTTGCTTTTACCAGTGGCATGAAAATGTCGCAGAGGACGTGCACATCCAGGTTCTTGTGATCCTGAATTAGGCTAGTAATGGTGTTTGTATGGGACCCTTCCAGTTTTGTGATTCTCCATAGGCCGCCCGCCTTCTTCAATTGAGATACACGAATTTTCCACTTACATCCTTGATTATTGTGGGCACACACCGCCTTGTAGAAACTCGCTTGGGTTTTCTCCACATTCGTCGTAACAGTCAGGCGAATGTTGTACTACTTAATTGCGGCCACCGCCAATTCTTTTGTAAAGAACGTCATCCCAATGGCCAGTTTACCATCAACACGGTTGATTATGCCGTCAATTTTTTGGTATTGTGAAAATTCTGGAACGTCCAACGCATCTAGATCAACCGTTGTGAAGTGGAATGGTGGCTGGTAATAAGAAATAGGTATGGCCGATACTTGAACGTTGCTTGTTGTCGGGTGTTCTTCGTTACCTTCTAAATCTTAGAAGAACCCTGTTAGAATGATCACGTCTTTTGGTTCTTCATAGAAGGGCCATTGTTCATCGCCTTGGGTCCGGGTTCCCTAAGCGGTTTTTCGTTAGAATTACCCCCTCGAACCGGTATAGTTCAATGTCTTCGATCGCTACCCTTTCAGGCGAGCAAGTTGGTCATCGATCTTGAGACCGCTCATGAACTATATTTCCATGATCAAAATCGAGAGCACCAACACAAGAATGTCTCCCCATAGATGGTTGAACGTACTTCATGCTAGGGACATATGCTGAGTATCGTCCATATGAGGAATCATTGAAGGGGTTGAATGCTTCACGGTCGAACCTCATGTGGGATGATGATGCTGCCTCCCCCTATAGTATACGGACTGTACGGATTGTACGTTGCTGGTCTTGACGCATCGAATTCATCGTTTGGGGGTTGGTTCAAGTCGAACCCGAAACTAGTGACACATGAATGTCTTGGCACATCATACGACGATGCACCAAACTCGTTGTGTGGACTGTATGTAGTTAGCAGGTTGAAATCATTTCGTAAACTAGTCGTCGGGCTATCAACATTAGCATTCAGATCGAAGTCAAAATTCGCTCGTCTCCAGCTTGAGATTTCGATAGCAAGATTAGAATCAGAAAACGATGCATATAGCTCTAGGGGACCGCCTAATGAATACTCTAAGTGGGTAGACAGCATCAGCTCCACATCACTGTTGCTGCAATGCAGCATACGAAGTATGTTAACGGATCTATAGAGATCGACAGACGATACTTCAAGTCAGTCAGATTTTGGTTTTGGCCATGCGGGACAATGCTCTCCAGTTCCTTAATTAACTTCTTGTAGGATAATCTCCCCAGAATCGTTAGTGTTACAGTATTTGCGGACTGAAAAACGACGTCGAGTGAGGCATCAACGATTATCTCACCATCGTAGTATACTAGAGCAGCAATACCTCCTCGTCTCGACGTTTTTTTCCGGTAATTGAAAGACTTGAAAAAATTGAAAGACTTGTTTTGTGAATGCTATAAAATATCAGTATTGCATTCTGCATCATATAAGGAAACAAAACGACTTCTGGTATCTTATTCATCCGGAAAATCCCTGTTAGGAAAGCAAAGAACTCATTTTTTTTTCATAAAGCGAGATGCTATCATATTCGTGGATCTCGCGTTTTACAGAAAGAGAGTTCATTTGGTTCATGCGTTCTGCGGAACGCGAGTTCATTATCGAGTCAGATGCTGACAAAGCTAGATTGACACATCTGAAAAGGCAAATATTTTGGTCCGGGTGAATAATAATGGTACTTTGTACCCTTATATCAAACAGAATTGAATACATGTTCAAATAATTGAGGCAATGAGAGGTAAGTAATGTTGTTTGAATATTTGAAGTACATTGTATCCTCCTACTGTAACGTGGTGGAAAAATATAATTGAAGATGATTTCTACCAAATAATGATTCACATAAATAAAGGTTGATAAATTGCAGCATTGTAAATACTTAGAACATTTATAAATGATAAAAAACCAACTCATAAAACATAATTCGGCGATGATTTCAGGAGTGAAAGGTTAATCGGAATCATCGTAGTCAGTTAAAATGTCTGAACTTAAGTTAAGTTCTTCGACCATCTGCTGTTTTTTGTCTGCGTCTATACATAAAAAGCTGCAACTCCTCGGCAGCTGCATCAACATCCGGTGAAGACGGAGCTTGTTCAATGGTTGTTGTGAGTGCGGGCGGAGCAACTTCTACGGGTGTAGACGTACTACCTTCGACGATGTTGACCTCATCGAACTTAACATTTAAATGGATGTATTTAGCTCATACAGTATTGAGCTGCTCATACATGTTACGAACGTCAGTTTTGTTGGTAAGCTTCAGAATGTAGAGCGTTTCAGCTGTCGTCGGTATTGGAATTTTACATTCCAAGTAAGAAATTTGATTGTTAGTGCGTTTACTAACCTCGTTTGATATCAACTGCCATAAATCGTCGAGGGACATTTTATTGGTGCTTGTTGAGTCGGAATAGGTACCGAGAAAATAAAATGTTGAGAAAAATTTAGTCATGAGAGGAGCAAATAGTTTAGTTGGATCTTTTGGTGAAATAGACATGAGAAAATAAAACTTCAATTCGTGGGTTTATACTAAATGAAAAACACCACATGAGTAAATTTAATTCGAACTTCAATTCCTGACGTGTCAGTGACCTCACGTTTTACGAAGTGTGATTTTCTACAGAACTCGCGTTTCATATAGCGCAAGTTTGCCATGTCATCAGCGACTTCTTCTTTTATGAATACCTGGCTGATCAGGGAAGGGAAGCAACACTTAGTCGGGAAAAAATTGCCTTCTCAATCTGTGCGTGAAGTTTTCGATTATAACTACTACTGCCAACAAATTACGTATCTGAAGAATTTATTCTCAAACTAATTTTCCCGATATTGTGATTTGTTGTTATTTGTAGTTGCATATATATGTTGAGCAGATGTTAACTATTCGGTATTTTTGTTCACGAGAATCGACAACAACAAATCACAATATCGGGAAATTTGAGGTCTTTTTGAATGACATGCAAGTGACAATATCCAATAGACCTCCAAGATTCAAGACATGCATCGAGTGCAAGGCAAGATTCATGAGGACCGATCATTAGCATCACCTTCATGATGATCATCACCGTCAGAACAAGTTTTAGCTTCTTTAATAAATGTTGGTTGGTTGCAAATGCGATTTATCATTTCAATTGTAAAGAAATACTCAAAAATTGTAAAAAAAGGAATATTCAAATCCGATTTTAAATGGAAATATATCATTTATAATTATAATATTCATATTGCTATAAATGATAAATAAGATAAATAAAAAACTTATATTATACTAATAATCAAATCTGATTTTAATTGTAAAAAGGGAATATTTAAATTCGATATTAAATGAAAATATGTCATTTAAATTATATTATTCATATTACTATAAATAAAACTTATTTTATAAAACTACCACTAACTTTATTATAAATATTTAGGAATATTCAAATATATTATAAAACTTATAACAATAAAAACTAACTTAATTTATTAAAAATATATTATTATATACGTAGAACTAATGTTTTGATATAATAATTGAAAAATGTTTTGGACTAATTTGAAAAGAATTTAAAACATATCTTTAAGTCCAAACAACTTGAAAATTTCGTTTCGAATGATTTCTAACTTTAGCCGATCTTTTTCAAAACATGTATGATCCGTTTTTGCACTAAAGCTGTTTTTCCAGTCTCCAAGGCAAAAAGGATCGATCCCCTGATAAAAGGGATCGATCCCTTGGTTGGCAGATTCGTTCAATTTTTGCTTCCAGCCTCCAAGTGCAAAAGGATCGATCCCCTGGTTTATGGGATCGATCCCTTCACTGTAACAGTCATATTTTTATGAAAAAGGATCGATCCCCTGGTGTATGGGATCGATCCCTCGTGCTATAAATGCTGAACTTTTTGTAGGTAACGGCTATTTTGCATCCCCAACGGCTATGATTCATCCCCAACGGCTAGTAACGGCTACAAACACATTTGGGAGTATAAAAGGGACCTCCAAGCATCAAGAGAAGGTTAATGCTCATATTGTCAAACATCAAATGATCAAATATTGTCTTAGTGCCTAAAGTGTCAATTCTTGCATAGACAAACACTAGTGAGCCAAAAATTTCAAATTTGCTCAAGTGTTTTAGGTTTTGGGTGAGTGCTTAATTGTGCAAACAAACACCTATTAGAGGGTTTTAAGTTTGCTTATTGTTTCTCTTTGTAAAGAGGGTTTTGATCAAGGCTTTGGGTAGAAGCTTGATCGGTTGTAAGGGTTTCCTCCTAATCCTAGAAAAGGGGACGGATCAATAGTGGATTGATTGTGAAATCCTTAGTGGGGAGCTAAGGTAGTGGATGTAGACCTTGGTTAGAAGGTTGAACCACTATAAATCATTGTGTCAATTATTCTTTTAGCTTCCTCAACCCTTCCACCCAAAAATCCACCTCTCCACCACTTGGTGAGCTAAATTGGTTGATCGAATCGAGCCCCACACATCTCAACAATTGGTATCAGAGCTTGGCTCAATCGAAGAGGATTCACATCCTATTGAGAAGATCCGGCAAGCTCGGTCACTTTTTCATCAACCGGCTCAATGGCACAATCAATCGACAAACCGCCTTTCTTTGACGGAACTCACTATGCCCATTGGAAGAAAAAGATGAAGTTCTTCATCAAATCAAAAGATTACAAGATATGGGATGTAGTTGAAGATGGTCCGTTCGTGCCTCAAAGAAGTAAAGCGGAGTGGAGTGCCGACGATCGCAAGAAGATGGAGCTAAATTGCAAAGCCTTGCACATTCTATTTTGTGCATTTAGTCCATCCATCTATGAGAAGATGTCTTCTTGTGAGAGTGCCAAGGAGGTATGGGACAAGCTTGAAGTCACATACGAGGGAACAAATGAAGTCAAGGAGACCAAGATTGGGCTCCTAACCTTAGAGTATGAGAACTTCAAAATGGATCCGGAAGAGAACATCGAGAAGATGTTTGATAGGTTCTCCACAATCACCAATGGTCTTAAAGGATATGGAGAAGCCATCCCGGAGGAGAAGCTTGTTCGAAAGCTCATCTACTCACTTCCCGAGTCTTGGGACTCAAAGAGGACCGCCATCATCGAAGCCAAGAATTTGAAGACCTTGAAGCTTGATGAACTCATGGGGTCACTCCTTACTCATCAAATCATGAAGAAGAATAAAGAAGATGAGAAGAAGAGGGAAGAAATTAGAGCTATGGGAGAGAAGAAAATCAAAGGGTTTGGCATCAATGCAAGTGCCATGGCTCTCAAATCCTCCCCTTGCCATCATGTCTACTCAAGTGAAGAGGAGGATGAAGATGAAGAGATAGTTCATCTCTTCAAGAAGTGTGCCCCGTTCATGAGGAAAGCCTTGAGAGAGCTTGAACGAAAACTTAAAAGAAAGAAGAGGGAAAGCACTTCAAGCCATAAGAAGAAGGCACATATGGCTACTTGGAGTGATGAGGACTCCACCGACGATGATCAAGCCAACCTTTGCCTTATGGCCATCGAAGAAGATTCAAGGGTAACTTCTAATTCATCTACTTCATGTTCTTATTCCTTTGATGAATTACAAGATGCTTATGATGATTTGGTTTTAGATTTTAAAAGCCACATTTTGAAAAACAATAAATTGATTTCAAAGTTAAAAATTCAAAATGATTTGCTTTCTAAAACCAAACTTGAACTTGAAGCAAAACTTGAAGAGTTTGAATTAAAATGTTTTGATTTACAAAAATTGCTTCAAAATGTTCAAGAAGAAAAAGATTTGATTTCCAAAGAGCTTGAAAAGAAATTTTTTTTGGAAAATCAAATTTTTATGTTAGACAATCTAGTGCCCCTAGATTTATTAAAGGAAAATGTTTTAGAAGTATTTGGGTCCCAAAAGGACTTAGTACTTCAATTAAAAAGGATGACATTGAAAAATGGATTCCAAAGGGGGCTAAAATTTGTGCTACTAACGTTCATGGATCCAAAGCAATTTGGATACCAAAAATTACTTGATTGTCTATTGCTAGGTGTAATGGAGATGTTCAACAAGTCAAACATTGAGGGGGAGCTCCATGCACACAAGGAAGAACACTTGAAGAAGGAAGGCTTCACATCCTACCTTGAGTTCAAGTGTTGGTAAAAAAAATCTAGTTGTTTTAGCATTTATTTGTTTTATTTTTAGTTTATTCAACTAGATGATCATAAATGTTGGACTAACATTTTTAATGATGCTTTGAGTAAGGGGGAGCCATTTTAAAACCAAATTCTAATTTTTTTTTTTGTCAAAGCTTTTACCTCTATTGTTATTTTGAACTTAATGTTTTTAAATTCTTTTTGATATAACAAAAAGGGGGAGAAATGGAAATGGTTTGAAAAATTGAATTTTCAAATGAATAAGGGGGAGCTTTATTTAATTTCATATCTTTAATCTCTTATTCACATTTTTAAAGTTAAAGGGGGAGAAACCCAAACAATTTTTCAAGTGAGTTTTATTATATCAAAAAGGGGGAGATTGTAGAACTAATGTTTTGATATAATAATTGAAAAATGTTTTGGACTAATTTGAAAAGAATTTAAAACATATCTTTAAGTCCAAACAACTTGAAAATTTCGTTTCGAATGATTTCTAACTTTAACCGATCTTTTTCAAAACATGTATGATCCGTTTTTGCACTAAAGCTGTTTTTCCAGTCTCCAAGGCAAAAAGGATCGATCCCCTGATAAAAGGGATCGATCCCTTGGTTGGCAGATTCGTTCAATTTTTGCTTCCAGCCTCCAAGTGCAAAAGGATCGATCCCCTAGTTTATGGGATCGATCCCTTCACTGTAACGGTCATATTTTTATGAAAAAGGATCGATCCCCTGGTGTTTGGGATCGATCCCTCGTGCTATAAATGCTGAACTTTTTGTAGGTAACGGCTATTTTGCATCCCCAACGGCTATGATTCATCCCCAACGGCTAGTAACGGCTACAAACTCATTTGGGAGTATAAAAGGGATCTCCAAGCATCAAGAGAAGGTTAATGCTCATATTGTCAAACATCAAATGATCAAATATTGTCTTAGTGCCTAAAGTGTCAATTCTTGCATAGACAAACACTAGTGAGCCAAAATTGTCAAATTTGCTCAAGTGTTTTAGGTTTTGGGTGAGTGCTTAATTGTGCAAACAAACACCTATTAGAGGGTTTTAAGTTTGTTTATTGTTTCTCTTTGTAAAAAGGGTTTTGATCAAGGCTTTGGGTAGAAGCTTGATCGGTTGTAAGGGTTTCCTCCTAATCCTAGAAAAGGGGACGAATCAATAGTGGATTGATTGTGAAATCCTTAGTGGGGAGCTAAGGTAGTGGATGTAGACCTTGGTTAGAAGGTTGAACCACTATAAATTATTGTGTCAATTATTCTTTTAGCTTCCTCAACCCTTCCACCCAAAAATCCACCTCTCCACCACTTGGTGAGCTAAATTGGTTGATCGAATCGAGCCCCACACATCTCAACAATATATATTACTCCCTCCGTCCCACTAAAACTGTCACATATTGACTTTTTTCTGGTCAAATTTTTTCAACTTTGACTATAATTTATTTAAATTTTTTAATTAATTAAAATTTATAAAAAATATATTTAAAACTACTTGATTCAAGGTTTCTAAAATATATTTTTTAATATTTTTATCAATAATAAATATTAAATTATAAGATGTCAAAGTTGAAAAAGTTTGACCCAAAAATTGTCAACATGTGACAGTTTTAGTGGGACAGAGGGAGTATTAATCTAATATATTAATAATATTAAATAATAAACAAGATAAAAAAACTTACTACGAGTGAAAAACCCGTGACCTCGTATCTTGAGAAGCGCGAGTTCTTCTTTAACTTTCTTTCTACAGAACACGAGATTCTTCCTGCCTGTTCAGTATACGAGTCTGTTCAGATGTCGCGTCTTTTCTATGGAACTCGCGTCCTGTAAAACACGAGTTTTGTTTATTATCGCTTCCTAGGAGGTGTGATTTCTTCTTTAAATTACCGGCCATATATCCCTATCCCACACACAAATCGCGTTTCACAGGTTCTTAATCTTCTTTTCTAGTATTTTCTATATACGATACAAATGGCGAGTTTATTGCGGCTAGACTAGCGACACGTGTTCGACTATTAGCGGGGGACTCCTGAGGTAATATTCTTTATATTTTGAAATTTATATTAATTTTTTCCTTTATTTATTTATTTATTTATTTCGCATCTTATTTTTTATTTTTTATTTTCTTTTTTTTTTCAAGAACTACGAACACACATTGACATTATACATTAATCGGATCACGGTCGCGCTGAATTCAAAAATAATATCGTTTATTGAGGAAGCCGATTTTGGCCACGTCGCTACTATCGTGGGAGGTAAGAAGTTGAATCGTCCTTTGATTAACGCCTTAATAAAACGATGGAGGCCAGAGACGCACACCTTTCATCTTCCGTGTGGCGAGACGATAATTATACTAGAAGATGTTGCATATCATCTTGGGTTGCCTACGGACGTCGAGATTATTACTAGTGTTGCCGACGGTCACTGGCCATCCCTATGTACTAGGCTTAATTGGGGAAATGGGGGTGTTTTCACTTTTTATTTAGTAAAATATGGTGGGTTGGGGGAATTTTGGGGAAATAGGCCAAAATCCACATTGCAAGGTGGACCTTACCACCTGCACACGACGTTATGTGGACAACGCCACCTCCTCATGGCGAGGTCCTGTTAGAGTCAACCTTTTTGGCTCGGACGGCGCATTGTCGCAGTATAGGGGCTCATGCATGGGTGTATGACGTGTCTGCATGGCACATGCAAGTGAACATCACCACACCATTTGCAAATGGTGAGGTGTTGTTCACCTGCATATGCCATGCAGACACGTCAGGCTTTAGATCAGGGTAAATAGGGTTTAGGTATGGGCTATTAAAGAGGATTAATTTTTTATATTATTTCATGTGTATATATATAGGGTTTAGGGAAGACGAGTGTGTAGTGGTTGAAAAAAAATTAAAAGAGTGTGAGTCGGAAAAGCGGGAAGATTTTGTGAGTTTCTAAAGAAATATTCGAAGACGGTGATTGAAGAGTTCGTAAAGGTCAGTGAAAATTAAGTAAGTGATTTTTGCCTTTTAATCTGTTTTTTTAATTCTAGAGGCTTTGTATATTTTTTGTATGATTGAAGATATATTCGGATGATAATAATATTTTTAAATTTTAATAAAAAAACCCAAAATTTTAATGTTTTTCTTATGTTTTATAATATCTACAAAAGATGAGTTCATCAACATAATGTGACACCGAACCCACATTTGGTCGTTGGGGCGAATCACTTGAAGATTTCAGTGAGGATGAAGAAAATATTGTTCCTATTAGTGAAGAAGATGACGTTCAGTTACTCGATGCTGATGATATTGACGCTGTTATGACAGATGTGTCTTAGGGTAATGGTATTGATGTTGAAGAAGATGTTTGTGCCATGGCTGTTGCTAGGCTCGGGTTGAGAAATGAACAGTCGACTACTTGTGGTAATGCTGCACCAGAGCCCCAAACACCAGAACCTATATATCTAGCCTATGAAGCTCCAGCAGCCCGCATGTATGAAGTTGACTATACTGCAATGCAAGATCAAGAATGTCAAGCTCGCATATTTGGTTCTACATCATCTTCGAACTTTGGAGAATTGGAACTAAAGGTTGAATTTGAAACAAAAGAAGCCGCGAAGCTTGCAGTTCGGGAGCACTGTATCAAACGCCATACGTCATTTTCTATTGTTGGGTCCAACAAAAGTACATACCGTGTAAAGTGTTTTCATTGGAAGAGCAACTGTCCGTGGTGGGTAAGAATTTCTTACAGGAAGAGGACTGAAATGTGGGAGGTGTCACGGTTTATTGAGCAGCACACCTGTACCAATATGGCTTTATCACATGACCATATTAATTTAAACTCTGATCTAATATGTGCTTACACCAGGGCTTTGGTTGAACATGAACCAAGAATTTTGATTGCAGTGTTAGTAGCATCTATTCAAACCCAACTTGGTTATGTTCCGTCTTCCTACAAGGCGTGGATGGCAAAGCAGAAGGTGATAGCGCAACTCTATGGTGATTGAGATAAGTCGTATAATGAGCTACCAAATCTTTTACGAGCAATGCAACATTCCATCCCGGGACCGCGGTAGAGTACGAGACTTTGTCGGCGTTCAACTTACAAGGCGAATTAATTCCCGGTAAAAGAGTATTTAGTAAGTTATTTTGGGCGTTCAATGCGTGCATTCAAGGGTTTCTATTCTGCAAACGCATGATTCAAGTGGATGGTCCATGGCTGTATGGGAAGTACGGTCATATATTACTCGTGGCCGTTCCACAAGATGGAAACAATAATATATTCCCAATTGCCTTTGCCATAGTTGAAAAGGAAGACGCGGATGGATGTGAATTCTTTTTGAAGCACCTACGCAATCATGTTGTAAAAGAAGACGGGAATTGCATGATTTCTGATAGAGGAACCGCGCTCTTATCAGTAATTGACAGACGTGGGAGTTTATGGAAACCTCCACATGCATATCCAGCATATTGTATACGGAATATTGCAATGAATGCGAAGACGCGGTTCGGAAACAATTAGGTTCGGAAAGAAATTTTAGGCGCGAGTAAGTTGTTATTTGTTGTTTATAAAAATTTTAATTTTTTTGAGTTCATCTTGTTGTTTTATTTAACTTATTTTTTATAAATAGGGTATGAACTAGTTCAACCAAAATTCCAAGAAAGGATCAGAAGGTTGAGACGACACGGTACAAATGTAATAAAATTTGTAAATGACATCCCCATAGAAAGATGGTCACAAGCCTATGATAAAGGTCGGCGTTATGTTCACATGACAACTAACCTTGCAAAAGTTATAAACTCGGTTCTTAAAGGAACACGCCATCTCCCAATTGCAAGTATTGTGTGGGAGACTTACTTAAGATTGGGCAAAGTGTGGTCCGACAAAGGGCAGGAAGCCAAGTCCCGAATAAACAGCAGACAATATTGGTCTAAAACCCTGCATGATAAAATGATCGAACTTCAAGCCAAAGCCTCCGCTATGCGAGTAAGATCATTCGACTCACATGGATAGGAATTTTCTGTGGAAGCTAAAGTTCGAGGTGAGCAAAAAATGTTCACTGTCAAACTTTATCAGAGATGGTGTGATTGTGGTGCATTCCAAGCATTTAGATACCCTTGCTCTCACGCACACGCCGCATGTTTGCATTTTCGACTTGATCCTTACGGTTTTGCAGATGACTGTTATAAACTAGAGAATATTGCAAATATACATAGATTTCAGTTTAACACGATCCTGAACCAAATCTATTGGCCGGTAGAGCCAATATACGAAAAATGGTTATCAAATCCAGTGCTTCGTAGAAAGCTGAAGGGTCGACCGAAGTCTATTCGTATTAATACGAATATGGATGATCCAGATGATAGAGAGGAATGAGTTCAAGTTAAACACTGTACTCTTTGTACGGAACCGGGTCATTCAAGAAACAAGTGTCTGACAAACCAAATCTTTCCAACTATCGTGCCGGACCGTCAACCTAAATGCTCTGTTTAATGTATGTAATTTTATGGTAATGTAAATAATTTTTTTTATCTCGTTAATGTTTGTAATTTTGATTGAAATTTAAATACTGAAATTAAAGAAAAAAGAGTAAATAATTTAATTTATTTTAATTTATTATTTTTTCTTATTTAATATAATTTATTATTTGTTCTTATTTAATATAATTTAAGGTACTATAATATAATTTATTTTAATTTATTATTTGTTCTTATTTAATATAATTTAATTTATTATTTGTTTTTATTTTTTATTTTTTATTTTTTTATTTTATATTTTTATATAATATTATTTATTATAATTTAAAGTCTTGATTTGGAATTGGAATTCAAATTTAGAAATTGAATACGAAAAATTAAAAAAGAACATAAATATCAAAATGCAATTGAAATCGAAAGAAATACATATAACATTAAATACCGGGGGTTCGCAAATGTTCAACCATGAAAACATAAATTAAAAATAAATAAATAAAAAATCCTATTTCCGCCTCCTCCTAGGTAATTCTTGCCGGTGGAGAGGGCCTGTTTGTGAGTACCGCGGAGCGGGTTGAACTTGTCTACGAGTTCTTGGATTAGGAGCCAGCTCATCGTCATCGAAAAATTGCTCATTCCTTATTTGCATAGTAGGTGGTGTAGCAAACATTTCTTCAGGATGAAATGATGGGCTGCTAATGGTAGTTGTTGACAACAAAGATTTCATACTACCAACACCAAAACCTTCCCCATATACAGATGATTGAGGATACTAAAATTGTGGTACGTATCTTTCATCATCATTGTAAGCCGACTAAGAACATGAGCTACCACCCGTTGCAAAATTAAAATTTGATTGTTGTGGAACATGACCAAATCCAAATGTTTGATGACTTTCTTGAAATGGTGTTTGTTCCGAGACATTACCAAATAGTGGTTTCTCCCAAAGATTACTGCTTACATGTATCGGGGGGAGTCAGACCGCGACCACGGAAAAGGCCAACCCGAAATTCCTTCCAAGTTTGGTTCGTCTGTTGATTGCTGAGAGCTCTAACCAAACTCGGTTGAGAGGTGAACATGTCTTGAGCACCGCGGATCTTCAAGCCATTTATTTGCATCTTCGACAGATGCTATGAACGGTTTCTCATTTGCCGAAAACCATGAATAATATTATGTATTAAATTCAAAATCGGTGGCTTAAATTGGAATCAAATCATCAGCCCACCGTGTCCATCTTTCCTCCCACAATTCAATAAAATCGGCTTGCTTCACAATCCAATTCTCATTGAATCTACCTCTGCGAACGGTGTGAATTTGTTCATGTGGAGCTCTTGAAATGGATTGATGGAAGTTAAACTGCCTCAACACTCATTCAACACAATGAAACTCAACAATAAAAAAATGGATCAAAGGCACAACCACACCCCAAAATGATGCACATTCAAGCACAATAGGTGGTAGGCAAGTCCTGATGTCGTAATTCGCGTACGGCTGCCAAATAAACTGTAAAACACAATTATTAATATGAATTCACCCACAATCAAATATACAATTTCTCTTTCAAAAATTGATTATGATACCAAATTTTTTTCATACTGTTTGGATCTTTAATCTTGTATCTCTAACAGTGTTGTAAACCACCCCCGCATTCTTCAACTTATGCCTCCATCTGCAAAGATATACTGAAATTATATTTCGAAGTCATTGAATATAAATATTATATCAATAAATATTTATACACAACTGCAATCACATTATTACCTTCCAGCAAGCGGAAACTCTATATGTACCTGTACAGATAAAATGGGCGTTAGATAAGGCAACTTGTTCAACACACCAAATTTGAGGGAAAAACCACTAAAAAGGGTTCAAGAAAAATCTGAAAAATTCTCTGAATTTTTCTTAAGTTGGCTGGAAATTTTTGAAGAGGAAATTTGAGTTTGGAGAATTTTTCGGAGGTGGTTTGGAGCATTTCGAGAAGCTTAAGTTCGAGTTCATCGTTCGTCGATTTCTCGGTAAATTTTCTATCCCTTCTTTGTTTATTTTTTTTATGTTAATTATATGTTTGTTTTTGGTTGAATTTTAGTGTTTTTATTTTTGTTGTTTGTGATTTTTAGGCTGCTTTCTCGAAGTCGAAAAATCGTTCACGATTCCAGAAACTTTTTTGTTTTAAATTTCGTTTTAATTTTTAGTTTGATCCTAAAATGTTTGCATGCTTTTAAAAAAAATTGTTAGGGTGATTTTGATCTTTAGGAATGTAGAAAATAATTTAAAAGATGTTTATATTTTAAATGCAAGAATAAAAAGAATAAATATGGTTAAATTGAAAAGCTTGAAATTAGGGATTTAATTAGAAAAAATAATAATATGGGGTGTGAAATAATAAAAGGACTTGATTTTAAACAATAAAAGAATTGTTATGATTTGTTTTAAATAGATGGGGAAAATGATTTTAAAAGAAAAAATAATAAAAAATATTTTTTAGGAAAAAAATAAATTTTCAAGAAAAAAGAAAATAAAAAAGGTTTTAAAGTAAAAATTAGGGTCTAGGATATTTAAATAAATTTTTGAAAAGGGAAAAATTTAAAAAAGAGTTATTTAAAAAAATAAAGTTTATTTTCTACATGGGTTGTTTTAAAAGTAAAATTTTAAAAATAGAAAAAATAAAAATGAATTTAAAAAGAGTGAAAGTTCTTTTGAAAAAAGAAAACACAATAGGGTAAAAAATATAAAAGATAAAAATATAAAAAAAAAGTTTTAGCTTAGAAAGTAATAAAAAGAAATAAAGATTTTTTAAAAAGAATAATAAAAAGGGTAAAAACACAAAAAAAGAAATAAAAATTTGCTTGCTCGTTTTAGAAATAGGTGAAAACTTAGGATTAAGGACTAAAGATTAGATAGAGACTTGTTTGATGAAAAATGTTCTTCATAAAAATAAAATACACTTAAGCAAACTTAAATCTTAAATTAGGAATAAAAGACTTGGACGTTTTTAGGGCTTTTAAATAATAGAATTTAAAATTAAATAAAATGCTCAAAATTAATTTTCTTCTCAAAATTATAATAAATAATGATGATTTCTTATTAAAATAAATCTTTTTAATAATTAATATTCTTTTAAAAATGATTATTTCTTATTAAAATAAATCTTTTTAATAATTAATATTCTTTTAAAAATTATTATTATTATTATTATTATTATTATTATTATTTCTTTGGGTAATTAAAATAATAAATATATAGAGAGAAAATCAATGTAGTCTAATGTAAAATAAATATTAGTTCTTACTTTTTCTCATTAAATTTGCCATAGTTGATAATTTTAATTTTTTTTTAAAAAATTTATAAACAATAATTTTTAGTTGAACAATAATTTGTGTAAACAATATTTATTTTATAATTTAATATTTGATTTATATATATATAATTTATTTTCTTTAAATAATTTTTTTTGATTTACAAATTAATTAAATTTATTAAAAAAATTATTTTCTTTAAACCATTTTATTTGTAAAAACTAAATAATCATGTTTTATTATGTGAAAATATACATGATCCCGAAATGTTTTAGTATGTTTTATAATCAAATATATTTCGATTTAACTCATATTATTATTCTAGTATAGATTCAAATATATTTAAATACACACATGTACAAATAGTTACACTACAAATATACTTAAAATAGTTACACTCAAAATATATATACCTATTCAGTGAAATACAATACGATCCCGAAAATTGCGTGTTCCTCTAACCTGGTTGCAAGAAATAACCACGTCATAGCTCTTAAACCTAAAATATGTGACTAATACACAAAGTAAAAAACTAACTTTAAAAACCATATTAAAAAATACATGTAGTTACCAGATTGAAAAAAAATCAAAAAAATTAGCTTTTTTTTGTTCAAACCAACAATCAGAACCAGGACAGCTTCAACTTCTTCTCGTCAACACAATTTATCCACACACTCTTCCTACACTCTCTTTAACTTCCTCTCTTCTTCTCTACACACTCATTTAACTCTCCTCATTTTTATACACACTCAATAATATAAAAAAAATTCAAAACAATTTTTAACCACCCAGTCGGCTTTCACGTGAAGAATCTGCATGTGAATAGGACCACACCATTTGCAAATGGCGAGGTCCCACCCCCTCAGCTATGCAGGCTGACGCTGCGCAAGACAGCCGTGCAGAGGCTCATGCATGAGCCGTAGCAGGGACGCTGAGCCGTGGCAGCCTAACCTCTCTAGGAGGAGGTGGCGTTCTCCAACCTCGCCAGGAGGAGGTGGCGTGGTCTTGTAAAAATTGGCCTAATTCTCCAATTTCCCCCCAACGTACCCTATAATCTTAATTAATAAGAAAACGCCCCAAATTGGCCAATTTTACCTATGTGCTGACCTATTGGGAGTGGAGCTGGAAAAATTCGACGGTGAAAAAATCCTCCTAACATTTTTGGAGGAAAAATTTTCAATCTTCCCTCCGATGCGGATAACGAAATAAAATGGGTAAATTTTTTATTATATATTTTGTGTTTTTTTACTAATTTAAATATTTTTATAATACGACTTATTATTTTCGCAACAGTTTGCTCATGCCCACATCCTACGAATCATTGGAGGGATTTTGATGCCTAAAAAATCCCGCAACAAAGCGCGTGCGATGTGGTTAACCCTTTCGAGCTTCGACTTTTTGGAAAACACTTTTAAAAATCAATGGAGTCGCCACCAATCTTTTTTGAAAGAAAAAGTGTGATTGGATCACTTTTAAAAATAAGGTTATTTTAATAAAACAATTTTGGTTTTAATAAAACAACGGTTTTGGTCAACGAAAATTAGAAAATAGGTTCGTGGTCGGTTACGCGTGGGAAGGGTTAGCACCCCACGATGCCCAAAATTGGTACCTAATTGGTTTTAAAATAGTTTTCGAAATTAGAATTTGTAAGTTCAAAAAGGTTTGACTTTACTTGTCCGTTTAATGAATATTAGTCTATTTTAACGACCTTATCGCCCGGGAGATGAACTTTAATCACCGCCAACATTTCTGGCGCTAACCCGTCATTCTCGTTTGATAAGACACCGCTTTGATTATGTTTTAACTATTCAAACAACAAAGAGATAGTGTGTTGAGCATTTCATTTAATTTTAAATTTTATTATTTAAAAGCCCTAAAAACGTCCAGGTGGAAGATCCTTTGAAAACGGGTTTCTCCCTAAACCATAAGAATTTTCAGCCTTTGGAGGTGGCCTTTCGCTATGAGAGGTTACCTAAGTCGTGTTATCGTTGTGGGAGGCTTGGACATGGGGAGAAAGATTGTTGGTTCGACACTACTTCATTTAAACTTGTCTGCTGTTTCGGACCATGGCTCCGAGTCACTCGGGTATGGGAGCCAAAGGACGAGAATTCACGACGAACTTCGAGGCGAGGGAACTTAGAACAATCCCTCATTCTGGTTCCCGAGCATGAGACAGAGGATAAACACAAAAATGTGTGCCCCCCAAAGTAGTACCAGGTTGCCTTGTTTCCTCCCTCCGAGAATCCTAAGTTTTAAAAGTCAACCTCAAACGTGACAAGGTGTGATACGTCCCCCAAGGAGGATACAGGGGAAAAAATCTTGATTACTTTCCCTCCAATGCTGCTTCTAAGTCAAAACCAGACGGTTGCCAATCGACAAGCCTATGTGGCAAGGGAAAGGTTAAGTTGTTGGAGTTGGTATCACCTGAAGAAAATGTTTTACAATCTCAAAAGCCCCCTCTGCCTCTAAATAAAATGTGGGGAAGTATGATCATGGAAGGCATTGGTACTATGAGTGTTTCTGGATCCAAGAAACGCAAAAGGGAGGAAGGAATGCTGAATCCTTTTTCGTCGCTAAACGTAGAGAGCTATAAAATCTCATTTTAGAGGGTATCTACTATGCATCACCAAGAAATTGGTGCACATACGATCATGGAGTTGTGGCAAACGAAGATATACTCAAGGTGGCTCTCTCCCCGGACTCTTTCACTTTCTCCTCCCCTTTGATTAATCACTTTGAACGCGAAAAAAGGGAACATTCTTTTGGCATCAAGCGTCTTTCTTTGATTAAACAAGCTGCCAGACGCAAGCATGCAATAAAAGCTATTAGGGTTATGCTGGATAAAGTAGGGGTCATCGAGCTGAGAATTGATCCGACCGAGCGAAACATTACAAAGAAGACGTCCATGGTGGTGGGAGAGAACCTCATGTTGAATGAAAAAATTGTGCTTAGTGATGACGATGCTCAAGGTGAGTGTTCGGATGAAGGACTTGACTAGAAGGTTGATTTAGTTGTTCCTTTGATGGCGGATAACCCTTCTATGGGTTATCTGCAGTCATTATGATCGTGGATCTCATTGCTACCTTCCGTGGGAAGGATCGAAGGGTAACTTTAAGGATCAATCCTTTCCCGTGAATCATGTGTTGCTTTCCTCTCGATCGTGATCCATGTAGGTGCTTTGTTTGTCTGTTTAGAATCGAGTCTCTTCTCCTGAGCTCCTTCTCAAGACCTTGGCTCATCGAAGTCAATGGCGGAGCTACTTTTTACCTGCCCAAGTATGAACGTTTTCTACATCGTTCAAGATGACAAGATCCTCGTTTGTTTTAAACGAGGAAGCTTACCTCCAGATAGAGCTCTCAATTCAATGTTGTAGGATCCCCGAGTTCCATAGTTTAAGTGTGGTGTTCTTTCCTTATTTTTCTAGGATGTTAGTCTCTTCTTTCCCTATTTTTCCCTTTTGTTCATTTCTTTTTTTTTTTTTTGCAATTTTTGGCCTTGTGCACCGTTGTCTGGTACTTTATGGCTCAGTTGCTTTGTTTGTTGGGTTTGGTTAAGCCTACGAGCTTATCCTTTGTTTGTGCATGGCTTTGTATTAAGGGTGTTCATTATCAGGTACACGATGCATCCAGGTACCTACTTTATTGGCCCGTGTCTCGGCCTGTTACACCCAGGTACCCGCTACTCAAGTACTCGATTTATATATTTTTTTTAAATTCACATATTAAACACAAAAATATTTTTAAAAAGTTTTAAACTTAAAACTATATAATACAAACATAGAAAGAATTTATGGATTTAAATTTAGTTTTAGAGTAAAAATATTAAGAAACTTAAAATAAAAATATAATTTAAAATTTTAAAAATATATATTAAAAATTATCGAATCGGGTCAAATACCCGCTAAAGAAAAACTTCTGGCCCGTGTCCCAAAAAATTATTGGGTCGGGTAAATTTTTTGTAAGATTACCCAGCATTTTTTTAGGTTCGTGTCGTTAGAATTGAGTCAACCGGGTCAAATTCCATGCAGATGTGGCCCCCTCCTTTTGTTATCCTTATGCTGTTTAATGCTATTTGGGGTTATTATCAAAAATAGAAACGGTTGGATAAAAAATCTACACAATTAAAATATAAAAAATATAACCTATAATTTAATCTCAATCATATATTTACTTTGATCTAATAATTTAAAAATGATAAAAAACTAATTATATTTTATATTGGTGGAAGTAGATCTCTGTCTATATACATGTATTTAACATAGAAAGAATCCACCTGCACCATGTAAAATGTGAACAAAAATCCTATACTCCTAATTATGCTTCTTTTTATGCCCCATACTAAAAAATAATAAAAAATTAAATTTTAAACTCTAACCTTAAATTGCACATCATAAACACTAAACCCTATGCTCTAAAAAATACATCATACCTCTAATTCTCTAAATTCTAACCATAAACACTAAACTCTAAACCTACTTTTTTTTTTAAGTGAGGCACTAAAAGAGGCATGATTAGGGGCAGACGAATTCCAAACATGATAGATATCACCTCTTAAAGGTAGCTGAATTATTCTCACGTGTTAATACTAATTCGAAACTGCCTTAAAAATGGTATTGCGTCCAGTGTTGAAGCTAGCAACGAAACTAATGGGTTTTGCTTCACTTTAGCCCTTGTATTCATCTCCCCTTGTGATGACTGAGAATCTCAAAACATTAGTTTATCCAGATAAAACTTGTACACTAATTTGCCTATTACTTACTTATACAGCAAAAGGAAATCAAGACGTGGATTCTTGTTCCACCCTACTTCCTCATTTCTACCCTCCGACCCAGAGAAGAATCAATTAAAAAAAATCGAAACCAATAGAGAATTTCTACCCAATGTCACAGTGCAGAGACAAACCTAAAACCGATGCTCCTCAGGGCTTAACATTGCGGGCAAAGAACCGAACCAAAAAAGGATTATGAAATCTTCTGTCTAATCATCATCCTCGGAGTCTGCATTTCAACAAAGAAAACCAAACACTTCAGGATAATTAAAAACAATTCTATGGTGGTAAGTGTTGAAATTGTTAATTCGGAGAAAATGTCTCAAGAATTTGCAAATTAGAGAAACAGAACTTGAAAAGTTTTAGTTTTGATTTTATTTTAGTTATTTTACAAGTCTAAACATTTCATTCCAGACCAATATCACGTCTTCCTCTCTTTTCAAGACAGGAGACAGTTGGACAAGCCTATTAATTCAAGTCAAACTATTGTACTTTATCATTTTTCTTTCCTTTTACCTTGAACTTAGATGATGTCACCAGATGCATTTAATATCCGATGTTGATCTTCTATTTTGTAACAAATAATTAGTATTTTTTAAATTCCAATACTTTCATGTTTATGCCCTTTTCTTTTCTTCTACGAGGGAGATAGAGAAGTTTTTACAATTTCCAAACAATAAAAAGATAAAGGTGCAGACAATCTCCAAACACCAGAATATCATAAAACAAGAGGCAAATCGACTTTTCCCTGGGGGATAGAAAAGGACTTACCAGACCTAATGTCTTCTCCAACTTTTCCTCTATTTTTCAATTGTCTGGCGATCATTGAGCAAATGAGAAACCACCAGTAGACATGGAACACAACTAACACCAGCAACATGGTATTGAAAACGTAGTACAGGGATATGGGATATGACTTTGAAAGATCCAAAAACTCCCGGACATCA
This sequence comes from Hibiscus tridactylites, assembly GCA_958450335.1. Taxonomy (NCBI): domain Eukaryota; kingdom Viridiplantae; phylum Streptophyta; class Magnoliopsida; order Malvales; family Malvaceae; genus Hibiscus; species Hibiscus tridactylites. Next base: position 68,175,098 of record OY288275.1, on the reverse strand, counting down.
TAGCTGTGAAAGATAAACCACAAGAGTAGAAACATGATCAGCCAGTGTGCAATAATGTAGTAAAATCGAATTATTAACTATAAAGACCAAACCTTGAGCTTTTAATGACCCAAAATGGAAAGAATATCAGACGTAGCAAGAGCCAAGAGATGGCAAATAATCCGAAGCACACACTTGCTCCAAGCTCCCACTCGGAATACTTGAAAACTTTAGCCGCTTCCAAAAATACATCGCTTGCATCATGTAGGGCAAGGATAATTGAACCAATGCGGAAAAAGCTGTAAACAAGGTAAACTATAATCATCTTCCAACTTGGATATCCACAAGTAAATTTAATTTATAAAACTAACTCGTACAAAGAAAACTTTAAAATTCTCAACGGGAAGAACTCTGTTATTCTCCTAAATTCTGATGCCAGCATCATCCTAAACAACTTGCTAGCACTACCTCTCTTTGACTTCAGTCAACAATTAGATAATGACAACTTCCAAACAAGCAACAGTAAATAAAATTCAGAGTGAAAACAGCTCCATTTTCACCATGAGTTGAAAAAGTTGACATACAATATTTAAAAGACAACGTAAACTTCTTATATGAAGTAGCAAAGCTTTCAGGTTGTCTTTTGTAAAAACTACTAATTATCCAAAGGATGGTAATACACCACAATATTTGAAACCATTACAGTCTAACAGTGGCATGTAACAATTTGACCATATGATACATCAGCTACTATATGCACAGTATATGCATACACAAACAGGGACAGAGCCAGGATTGAATCACGAGGGGGGCAAGATGTTTAACTTTGGAATGATCGGGGTCTTAAAAAGTAATTAAACCATAAAAACTTATTAAAGGAGATAGGATTTAATTTCACGAATTTTAGGCCATTGGTTTAATTACATACTTTAGAGTAGTTTTGTAACTATTTCAATTAAGCAAACTACCTATGGCCTATAATGTAATTAAACCATCAAAGTGGGCAAATTAAACCAGTCAATTTTGAGATGTTTAACTTTTAGGCCATTGGTTTAATTTTAGGCCATTGCTCTGTCCCTGTATACAAAGCAAACATACTTTAGAGTATATGTATTATGCAATCTGGAGATAAAAGATCCAATGATATTCCAGAAAATACCAAAGAGGTAAGCAACAATGACTACAGTAGCATACTATGCCACTATGCTATGTGGTAATGACTTGGAGTTTGGTACACTTCCACAGAAATGGGCAAATTACCTTGTAATGTATGAGTATCCTATCAGCATTACAGTAATTACATGATGAGACATCATCACAGCAAAATCCTTCCTTCGAGTCTCCCAAGTAAGTAGTGCAGCAATGCTATAGATGTAGAACCCACATTGGCACATGTAGAAAAAGCTTAGGGAAAGCCTGAACAAACAGAAAAGTTAGCTTTCAAGTAGGTTGCCAGAAGGTATAACAAAGCCTAATCCTTCTGCGACTCAAGACCCAGCAATAAAGAAAAAGGAAATGTAAAGAGAAAGAACATGTGCATGTATAAAGAATGCCCCATCTTTCAACTTATATACCGATAAAGCAGATATTTTCCTTGAAAGTAGAATAACATGCCATGAGAGATTGTTTTCTCTTAAGACGGTGACCGGCATGATACTCCAAAGTCAAGACTGATACATTCACTTGAAAGATGGGAACATTTACACCCAATACCAATGAGAACTAAACGATCAAGTAAAAGCACAATAAAACAAGTCAATGGATTTGTCTGCATAAAATAAGAACATAGTTTACCTGCTAATAGTGAAGAGAAAAGGTTAAGATGAATATCATTAAGGAACACAAAGGAGCTAAAGTCTAGACAAGAATACCCACAACAACAAGTCAAAAATAACAATCAGATATTGGATGCAATCTGCTTTCACCTACATCAATACAAGAATTACTAAGCATTCACCATAACTTGACAAAGTGGTACACATGAATGAGTATACATGTCTTCAATTAATTTCAAAGTAAATAAAAGGTAAACATTTGAGAAATAAAATGCACAGAGTATACATGTATACAAAAATAATTAATGGCCTCAATTAAACAATAGGAAAATAAGACAAGAAATATTTTTCCCTCTTCCTTTCAGTATACATGCGTCTTTCCAACCACTAAAAACAAGAACAAGAAATGATTTGTTCCATCTCTTAAGGAATAATCACAAACAGGAAAAGAGCCTTCACACAAAGTAAATTTAGAGATCAGAAACATAGATCTTGACATCCAAGATGAACAATAACTTTCTGTCGATTAATAAAAAAGATAATTCACCTCGTAAAGAGGTGCATGTAACTGCATACTAGCACAAATATGAGATTGAAAAATACAATAATTGGGTATAAGTCTGCAAACATAGGTTACTCACTTCAACTCTTGATCTGGCCAGCCCCTGAAGTACTCTTTTGTATCTGTGAACCATGGCTCATTGTAGGTTATTTTCAGAACAAACGTTTCAACAGTAGCATAGTATGCTAGCTTCCACAAAGATTCTGAGCATTTCGCAATTTTTGCTCTTGTAGTGTCATTCATCTTCAAAGGAGTAGACCCATTACTCAATATCCAGATGACCAACCTCTAAAAGGAAATAAAGAAAAATTAAAATGTATTGACAAAAGATGAAGTGTTTCATGTACCCACTTATATGTGCTTGCACTAGCATGTAATATAAATATGAAATGGAACAATTAAAGGAGAAATTGATCGACTGTTTGTTACCACCAATGCTACAAATATGGCAATAGGTTTTCTTGAACTTTAGAAAATAAACATATGGTAGCAACACTCGGCCCCACACATTTCTCAGGATAAGCAACAAAAAAGGGTATTTACATTGGACAACAACTGCAATAACCCTATAGCAAAACATTTCATTCTTGAAATTTTTGGTTGCATTGGGGTAATAACAGATTATGGCTAAGATAGGATAAGACAAAAGTAAATAGTCTCCGCCCATCATTTTCTTTATGACAAAAAAGTTCTTACTTCTCATCTCATCCTACATAATCCTATCCATGTAGAATTGTACACTCCCTCCTACCTTTTTCTCCATAGGTTTGAGTAATTCAACACAACCATATCCTATCCCATCCCATCCTGTCATAACCTATCCTATTCATAATCCAATGCATCGAAAACAACCTTAACACCACTTCAATTAACAAGCATCTGCTTCTTCCACAATCTTCTACAAACTTTCAAGAGTTGAGCACAAATTCTCTAAATCAAACAATTCAATAAAAATATAATTCTTCCATATGTATATAGCTCCTTGAAGTTCACCTTGGACGCGATCATATTATCCTGAAAACATTCAATTTCCATGGCTAATCGGTTGCTAATGAACATCTCTTATCCTTCCTTACCTTCTTTATTCTTACAATTCTTTCGTTTCGTTCTTTTATATTGTAGTTCTTTCAGATGTGATATCAACTTCTTTAACATATCTAGCCGAAGACTCAAGTCAACCCACTATTAATTACACTAAACCACTAAAGTCAACTCACTTTCCTAATATATAAAAAAACAGTCTAATCAACCAAAACTGGAAACGCTTTGTTAGGATAATTTCGTATGGATTATACAAAGTAAACGAAATATTATAAAACTTTTAAAAAAATGCGATGGAGAATTAAAAAAAAAAAAAAAAAAAAAACAGGAATCAATATCAAATGCGAAAAAGACACAAAGAAAGAGGCAACACAAATCTTACACGAAAAATGAATTTGTCAAGGAAGAACCTGACGACAACGAAACCGAGAGCGAAGTGAACCGCCGCAAGGAAGTGAAACACATCTGGCTTGGCATTGCTGCTCCAAATAGATGACTCCATCGGACACCAGTTCCGCAGACAAAGGATCAATCAAAAAGGCTCCAACGTCCGTACAAGAATCCGATTCTTACTGCAACAATGCGTTGCATTGAACTTCCATTGACTGGGATTAAGAGAGATCTGGTTTTCTAGCCCTAATTTGTTTTTCTTTCTATTTTTCCAGTTAAAGAAGTACGAAGAAGAAAAGGGAAAACAGTCGGGGGAAGGGGGTGTGTCTAAGTCTAACCGGCTAATATCTCGCGTTCTTTATCTTAACAAACAACAGAATGTTTTTCTTGTGGGGAAGTGCTACTCGCTAGCTGGAATTTGATACATTTTTATTGTTCTTTCCTTTTTGTGCGAAATTGTGGTTTTGATCCTTTTATTTGATCAAATTCGATGTCATCTTTTATATTTATTGGTATGTCATTATCAATTAATTTAGATTAAATATTATAAATGTCTATTATAAGACAAATTTTTCGATTCAATTTTTTCGTTTACTACACCAGGATTCAAAACACTAACCTTGTATAATATCATACGTCTATTCATTTTTTTGGTTAAAATATTAACATTGATTTTTTTTAATGAACATTCATTTTAAGTTTCAATCATACGCCTATTTATTATTTTGGTTAAATTTTTTTAAATTTAAGCAGAAAAGAAGGACCAAAATTAAAATTTGACATTTTTTCTCTACTTCCAAATTCTTTTGCATGTTTGATGGGCAGCACCCAGCAGCCGCTAACCAGTTTCCCCAAAATGTGGGTCATCCATTTCACGTGGCATACACAGGTTTTGTATGGTTGAGATTTTTTTCGTTCATAAATAAAATTCCATTTCATCAAGTCCCACTAAAAAACAGGCAGCCACACCTCGCAAGTCGCACGGGTGTTGGGAGAACAAAGGCCACATAGGCAAAATTAAAGAAACAACTAAAGAGCCAAGGAAGGCAACAAAAAGGGAACCAGATGAACAGGGAATTAAACCTAAAAAACAAGGGATCCGTCCCAGAGAAAGAAGACGACTGCTGCTCTTCAAGGTCCATTTAGTTGTGATGATCGGATGACCGATGCTAAGAGAGCTCCAAGATTGAAGAAAGGCCTCCCCCTAAAAAAAAGAGCAAAGGGACCTAGTCAGTTGTCTAACGGTATTATGTCGACGATGCATGTCTCGACTTACCATTATACACAGTGTATGCACATTGTGGGCATTGGCTTTAGCTGTTCAGGAATATCCTTCAATAAATTCTGAAGCCATTCGACTTCTTCTCTAGACTTTTCTAAAACTATAAACTCAGATTTCATTAAGGATCTGGTTATAACTGTTTTTCTTGAGGATCTCCATCCACTTGTGCCATTGATATCTTGAATATAAGATGTTCAACTAGCATCTGAGTATCCTTCTAGGACAACATAATCTCTGAAATAATGCAATCAATAATTTTGAGTATATCAAAGATATCTCAGTACTCTCACAATCGCTTTTCAGTGATTTTCACATGGATTGCTTGTGAATTTACTTAAACTGCTCACAGTTGTAACCCCCTTGACATGGCCTAACCCGAATTGAACGGGTCACAAGGGGATTATTGAAGTAAACCAGAAAGATTTACCTCAATAAACGACCCTATTTTTTTTCTTTTATCATGTCTAGATGCATGTTAGGTTCCTATATGTTCAACAAAGCAGCGGATTAAACAACAACTCGAACGCTTATCGATTAATACCAATTTCGGCTTTAGGGACCATTTTGTAAACTTATCATGTTGCAAGGGTATTTTACCAAATTTGGTTTACCAACCTTTAATTAAAATCATTTTACGCATCTCTATAAAAACTCAGTTCAAATTAACCATTAGAACTCATTTAATTGCATACATGACAAACTGGGACCAAAATACAAAGAAACAGAACTTCAAAATATTCCAAAAACCGTCATAACAGCTAGCCATTTCGGAATAACAAGCCCCGTATCAGAACGGGTGTATCGAAACAGAGGCACATGTTTCGAAATGCGGGCTCGTACCGAAACTACCCTTGACTCGTTTCGGAATAGGGATTCGCAGTAGCAAAACGTACCGAAACGGACCGCCCCATTTCGATACCCCAAGGCATTTTCAAACACCCATTTTGAAACAGACAAGGGTGTTCCGAAACACCCGGGCCTGCAAAGTATAATTTTGCTGATTTAACTCAAGTTAATTCATCCGAAACCAATCCAACATATACTTAAGCATGCTTACAACTCAAATGCACTTCAACAATCCAGAATACATGGCAATAACATTATCAAAGCATCACTATCAACATCAATGAGATCTAAAGGCATGCTTCCTAAGAAAAGCAAGCATCAAAAGGTCAATTCTACAATCCAAGCATAAACCAACATTTAAAGGCCATTTACATACCCAAATATGCATACCAAATTTGTACCAAACCAGAAAATACCAAAACAACCAACATGCATAGCATTGGACACCCCCATTGCCTTTATTAAACTAGTTCAAAACCATGACATACATTCAATGAAGTCTCTTGAAAATCCTTGGAAAGTTGTTGCCTCCATTCACTTAATTATCTACATTGATGAGCAAAAGAGAGCATAAGCATACAAACTTAGTGAGGAATGCTCAAAAACAAAACACCATCAATGCTCAAAACCATTTTCACTCTTTTGAAAACCATCATGCCCTCTTTGAAAATCTATGCACTTCATCATTAAAATCAACATGCTAAACACCATGCAGCATGTATCACCTATTTCACAGCAATTAAACCATTGCTAAACAAAAATCAAGCCTTCCAAACATATCCACCAATATGCTAAGCTTTTAGTAAAACATGCATTTTCCATAATATGCATTATCAACATTTCCATAATATTACAATTCGTTATATTGGCTTACAAGTGATTAACAACATTCTCATTTCTCAAAAGCATATCGGATAACGGATTATCAAGTGTTGTCCCAAACACTTCATACACTCTATCGACATCTCAAGGCTCACACACGGGAGCAACCCTCCACTGTTGTGACACTCGTGGTGGAGTATTCGGTACAATCACAACCCCTCAACACCACTCATCGGTAGATGTATTACCCACTAACGAGGGTACTTGGATGGAGTTTTCGGTACAATCACAACCCTTCAACATCCAAGGCAACTTGTTTATAGTGCATTCAATCTTATAGCCGGCTAACTATATCCGATTTCATTTACAAAACACTTTACAAAACATCACTTGCCAATATAATCCACATTTCATGCATACCTCATTGTTTTTCCAAAGCATTCATAATAAGCCATATCTCAAGCATTAAACCATGCTTCAAAACTCATGCATCAACACATGCATACAAGGATCACTTACCTAGTGCATCCTTAAACCATATGGCATCATCAACCACATTTTATAAACTCAAAACATGCTTTAAAACAGTAGGTAAATGCAATTAAAAACAAGTGCATCCAAAGGCTCTTAATAGCACAAACTGGGGAGAAATTCACTTTACTTACTTCCGAACTTAATAAAGCGTTTCAAGTTTTTACTAAGTTCCTAAAACATTTTCTAAAAAGGTTTACATGCTGGAAAAGCAGTTTCCACTCACCGACTTGTGAAACCTTACTCGCCGACGTAACAATCAACCGCCCGAAGCCTCCAAAACCACTATGATCGATTCTGGAACACTATCCCATGTTTTCAATATATTAAAATCCAAACACCAGCACTCAAAAAGGAACTCGCTACCCTACTCTAATGCATCAAATTACCTATCCAAAACAACCGAAAATTCAATCGATTGATCTCTAAACTCAGCCCAACATCAATCAACACTTCCAACACATTTTAACCATAAATCAACATCCAAAAATAACCTAAAACTATCCTTATACCTCCAGCAACTAAGATCTCACATAACACCCCAAAAACCCAACCAAAAACACCTTTAAAAACAAAGATCTCAATGATTTCGGGATTAATATGATTAAGACTCTATTTCAACATCATAAACATTCCCAAACTTGATTAGAAACCATCTTAAACAAATCAAATCAAATCAAAACAACTCTGAAAATCACATTACACCATCTCTTTAAATCTATATTTCATAATTTTATCAAAACCTCAATAAAAAATTAGTCAAAAACATGAATAAAGAGCCAAATATCTTTGAAAATTCATTAAAGAACCTTGATTAGAGGGTTAGCATGAAAATTACCTCCAATCCTTACTTCTCTTTCTAATTTGGTAAGTTTGCTTTCAAGAAACTTGAAGAGATTTGAGATAAATCACAAGAAAGGTGTTGAAAATCAAGAGAGAAAATGAAAGTGAAAGAAATATGAAAAATGGGAGAATGAGAGAGTGTTTGGCTGATGTGAAAATAGAGAGAATGGAAATGATCGTCAATTTTGTTTAACTAAAATAACTACCCTTTTGATTAAATTAAAAAAAGCCACTTTTAATATTTAACAAATCTTTTAAAACACATGCCAAATTAGAGAAAAGGTTTAATTGCCATTAAGCTCCCTAAAGATTCTAAGATTTTGACTCTTTTTGAAAACACCTTTTTTCCACCATTTTAAAACTTTACTTTTTGGTCATTACCCAAAATGTACACTTCCCAAAACATGTTTTGCAAAATTGATTCAACCAACCTCTCAAATATAATTTTAGAGGATTTTAGAAATTTTTACCACATTTTTATCCCATCGCGAAACTTGATTTCCCTAATTCACCTTTAACGTCTCGAACAACCGATCACCGGTTCCACTAGCCTAACCCGACACGCAAAACACCTAGGCCCAAAACCGGGGTGTTACAACAGTAAAAGCAATATCTGGTCTAGTGCGGCTCATGAGGTACATTAAATTTCCTATAACCCTTGCATATTCCAATTGATCAATAATTTGGTCTTTGTTCTTGGACAAATGTTGGCATGTATTTATTGGAGTTCTGGCTATGCCGGAAACATCCTTGCCAAACTTTTTTTGTCCACGTAAGGTGACTACTTCAATATGAGACCTCCAAGTGACTGTTTGATTTTGATACCCAAAATCAAATTTGTCAATCTCATATTTTTTCATGTCAATCTTAAATTGACAAATCTTTGGTACGTTTACCTTTGCAAGACACTCCCACATTTTTAAGTACTTGTAGGAAGGGTTTATTCTCTTTCATAACTCATATGGTGTCTTATCTCTTAAATTGTGGGACTTTATTTAAAAGGTAATTAGTTTATAGAACAGCTCCCCCCACATGTTAGGCACATTATAGTACCAACATTACTCAAATAGAGTTTTTCCCAATCTTAATCCTTTAATTAAGTTTGAGTTTCAACATCATGCTCATAAAGACTAATTTTCTCTATAGCTTTATTTTTGTTTTTAAGCAAATGCACCTAACATTATTTTGTGCTATCGTCAATGAAGGTAATAAACGTATTCTTTCAAACAATATTTTGCCACTAGAGCATTTCTCAAGAAATTTTGCTTCTTGAACACACCGCATAATTTTTCGGTTTGAAGTCATTTTTAACTTCACTATGTTTGCCGTGGTAATATTCTTTTTAACAATATTTACCTTAGTAACATTTGAAGATGATAACAATATTTACCTTATCCTCTCTAATTATAGGAGGATCATCCTTCATATATTTGACCAGGTTTATCATAGTCAAATATACAACATCATTTGTTGTTATGTTTGAAATTCTTTCCAATAAATTTCACTGATTTTTCCATTGTGTCACATAGTCACAATCCAAAAACTAAAGTATTATGAATATGTTACCCATCAAGAATTTAGTCAGAGACTAAAATCAGAAACATAAAACATAAATTTTAACTTTTGTTAGAAGACGGAGATTTAGTAAATTAAACGCCAAAACAAAAGTTCACATGGTCTTAATAGAAAAAACAATAATAAACAGTGCACCAAGTAGGTAACTTATGAAAGAGAGGTGGTGCACTAGGCACACTTAAGTATCAGGTCTCTCAAAGAACCAATCCTAGACATGCACTTTTAAATTGTCTTTGAATCATCCATTTATGGATTCTATTCTTGAAATCATTCCAAGCATGAGTGATCAATTAAAATCACTGCCTTTGATTCACAACAATTTGGAATCTTCCATTTATGGTCCAACGACCCTCACGATTTTTTAGCCATTTTTAAACATTGTGCACTTCATAACATGCATCAGAATAGGCTTTAAGAGTTTAGTTTTGACATAGAGAACAAAGTTTTTCTATGCTTTGATTCGAGACCTTGGTCCGAATCAACGCTTTGAATTTGATAACCAATGTTATTTCCAGAAATAAATTCACCGATTTATTTCCAAAATAGAATCATACTTGATTCTTAAGAAATAATAAATTTGAGTTATTTTTTTTCCAAAATAAATTCACCAATTTTATTTCAAAATCGAATCATTCTAAATTCTCACAAAATTAAATCAAACGATTTATTTTCCTTAACAAGTTAGAATCATACAAGATTCCCAAGAAAATAAATTCAATGATTTATTTCCTTTTACAAAATAGAATCATATTTGATTCCTAAAATAAATTTAACGATTTATTTTCCTTTCAAAAATTTGATTCAACGCAAGATTCTAACGACGAAATAAATTTAGTGATTTATTTTCCTTATATCTTATGTTAAACAACAAAGATATTAATCCAACTTAATTTTGTTTAATCAACATAAATAAAAAGGAATTAATCGTTTGATTTTAATTCTATTGATTCTTGTTTGGAAGATCAAGTAAACTCGTTAAAACGACGAGAATTAATTCTTGAAACGAATTATTTACGAGATCTTTGTTTCCAAAACAAATCACGATTTTGCCTTAGTATCATTTGGAAAAGAGATCAAGTAAACCTGTTAAAACAACAAGAATTAAATTCTCAAAAATGAATTTATTTACTAGATCTCAATTTCCAAAAAAATCAAGACTTCGTTTGGATATTCTGTTCGTCTCTACAAAATTTCTCAAAAGAAATTATTAGTACGAGAATAAATATCCATAGTATTTCTAAAAATATAATTAACAATTATTATTACATTTAATAATTATTATAATTAAGGCCGAAAAATATAAGGTCCAAGAGTATTACCATAATACATGCACACATGTATTTTATTTTAAGAAACAACATAAATGGTTAATCTTACCGTATTCCATATTAAATGTCATATTAAGGCAAAAAAAAATTAAGGAATACTTGAAGATTACCTTAAAATACATATCATAAATTAAGATGTTACCTTTTAACACCTTGTAGCACTCAAGGATTCAAACGTAGATAACATTTCAACCTTAATTGGCCGATTTCTTATTTCATCTTGCTTTCCATGTAGGCATATTGTTTCTACCGCTGGAGAAAAATCCAATATTGTTCAAAATATTATGATGGCGTACACGGATTAAACTTGGATTAAAACTATTCTTAGCATAGATAGTTGATCGTCATGTTCTTCTTAGATTAAAACTTGAGAAAATTATGTTTTAAGATTATTAGAAAATAGTTAATCCAAGAATAAATAATAAGATAAAATATTATTATTTAAACGAACAGTACAAAAATAAGGACGATAGAACAACATTTAAATCAAATCGATTTGAAACGAAAACCAAAGGAAACGTGTTGAGGCCTGCACAAACATAATTTCTTTAAGACAGATTCACTCGCTCCTATGGTGCTTGAGAAACATCAGACGTCTATCTCCCAGGATACAACAACATAATGAGCACAACAATAGCACTTCTGCTGTGATCAATGAACTGTTACCTCACATTCCCCTATCACCAAAACTACTTTTAAAATCACATAGTAAAACTACTTTTAAAAGCACAACAGTAGCACTCCCTATTTATAGGAGTGTCATGAGGGTATAAGTAAAAATCTGACCTAATGGAGAATTTAATATTGAGAATCAATTGATTCTTCCATAGAACAATTTCCAAAATTACTATATGAATTAAAGGTAACTTTCAATATTTACCCCTTTAATTTTAAGATAAAATTTGGCAAAATTATGATCTTTATTTAAGGAAAAATTATTTTAAATTTGGGTCAAAATATCTGTAGGCCTACGGAGGACCAGACTGGTTCATACATTTGCGTTACTCATGTTGTTCACGTCTGCACATTTACGAGCCAACAATTGGTTCTACATTTTCCTCAACAACGTTTAAATTAATATCTCATTCAAAGCTCCAAAATTATCGAATTTTTCCAACAAAAACTTCATTAATTTTAAGACCAAACGGATCAGTTCCAAAATTGATAATATGAGCTTCATCATTTGAGATTCTCTTCATCTCCAAGAAAGGCTAAAGGGTCAAATTTTCTCCTGTAGTAATTCGAAATAAAAAATGTTGCCCCTACTTTTTTTTCTTCGTAATTTTGCCCTCAAAGTCAGTTAATTGTAACAATGTTGCCCTTTGACCGACGTTGACCGTTAAAGTGCTGACGTGGCAGTTAACGGTGAAGTCAGTCATGCAATTTTGCCCTCAAAGTCATACAATTGCAGCAATTTTACCCTCGGTTAATTTAGTTTTTGAATAAAATTGCATAAAGAATTTAGTTTTTTGAGTTGAACTTTTACAAATAGAATATATGAAAAGACGATTAACAAATTTGACTTGTTATCTTAAATTGGTACATAAACTTTACCTTTTTCATTCAAACTAATATTTACGACACATAGCGTATTTGATCCATGATGGAACGCCTCGGTTTTGGGCTTAGGAGTTAGCTGGGTTCAACTAAGTGGTTCAGGTGAACTGGTTCGAGCGGGTTAGGCTAGTTTCGGGATTATTTTGAAAAGAAATGGTTTTGAGGGAGATAAAATATGGAAACATATTTTGTAATCTTAAAATAATGTTTTGAAGGTTTTGGAGAGTTCAATTTGATAAAATTGTACTGATTTATTTGGTATTTTGAAAACGGTGACTAAATTGTAAAAATTGCAATATACGTTTTAATGATTAAATTGAAGAGAGTCAAGGCTTAGAATCTCTAGGGAGGTATTACACCAAGGTGTTATCATCCTTTTCCCTTGTTTTATTTTTTTAAAAGATTTAATTAATTGATTTATTAAATGTGATTTGATAAAAAAAGATTTTAAAAGGCTAAAACATTTTCTTACGTCACTAATTTTCTCCTAAACTTTTCTCTCAACTTTCCCATCATTCAAACTATCTTTTCATCACTAAAATCTCCAGATATTTATCTCTTTTCATCCACTTTTGATTTCTAAATGATTCTCATGGATTTCTACATCAACTAGCTATGGATTTCTTGAAGGTTTTCATCTAAATCATTGCAATAAAGTGGAAAAGCTTGTGTTAGAGGTGATCTTTCTTTTCTCTCCTCTAATCAAGGTTTTTTAATAAAATTCTCAAGTCTTTGGCTCTCTAATTGTGTTTATTAATGAGGTTTTATAATCAAATTGGTGGAAATGGTTAGATCAAGCTTTGAAAGATGGTTTCTCAAGATTTTTGTAATGCTACTATTTTGATTGATTTGAGATTTATTTTAATCATGTTTTGGATGTTAAATGATGTTGAAATAAATGTTTTATAATAGTAATCCTGAAATGAGTTGGATCTCTAGTTGTTAGATTTCTAGATTTGGGGTTTTATGGTGATAATGTGGTTCTGGTGTTGTTGGAGGTATAAGGATGCAATTATATTGTTTTGGATGTTAAGTGATGTTTAAAAATGGATGGAAGAGTTAGATTTTGGCCGGGCTGAGTTTGTATAGTAATCAAAGGTGTTTTCGGTTGTTTCAGATAGGTGTTTTGGTGTTTTGGGCAGAGCAATGGGGTAGATTTGTGTGCTGGAGATTTTAATGCATTGTCGTGCATTAATCCTCTGTTCTTGTGTGGTATAAATAGGGGAGAACGTATCGGAAGCAATCGGTGAAGTCTCTTGAGCTTTGATTGCTTGGATTCGCGTCAGCTAGTCGAGGTTGCGCATGTCAGTGAGTGATAACGTGAATTTCAATTTGGAAAAGTTTTAAAAGGTGATTTGGGAACTTTATTTGTAAGCTTGAAATGTTTAACTAAGTTCGAAAGTAAGTAAAAGAGTTTTATCTCTCGGTTGTGCTATTATGTGATGATTTATGCACTGTTTTGGTTTAATGGATTTACCTACTGTTAAAGCATGTATAAAAGATTGTGATTACTATTTTTAATGATGTGATGTTGAAGAATGCACATGGTAAGTGATCCTTGTAAGTATATGACTTATACTTGTGATTTTAAGCATGATTTAATGCTTGGAAATGTGAAATATTGATGATGCTTTGAAAACATTGAGGTATGTATTAAATGTAAATTACATTGGCAAGTGATGTTGTGAAAATGGTTTGTAGATGATATCAGATATAGTTAGTCGGCTATATGATTGAGTGCACTATAAAAAGTTGCCTTGGATGTCGAGGGGTTGGTGTCCCGTGTCTCCGTCCAAATACCCTAATGATCAAGGAGGTTGGTGTCCCGTCTCTCGTTAGTGGTTAAGCATCTAACTGATGATAGGGTTGGTGTCCCTATGGGTTGTGATTGTACCCGGTTGATATAGTACATATGGTTGTGAATTTACCAATTCCGGTTAAGATGGCTTCAAGTGTCGAGTAGACACTTGTTGAATCCGTGTATCCGATAAGTGGTTTTGAGTTGATAACTTGTTATATGATCACTTGTAAGCCAGTATAATTGATGATGTATCATGAGATGGATTATGTGTCGTAATGTGGTTTATGCATGTTTTACTCTTTAAGCTTTGCATATAGTAGCTATGCATGGGAAGGCTTAAATTGAATGTTGTAACACCCGGGTTTAGGGGTCGGGTAAAAATAATACTAAAATAATATTTTGGTTTTCCCTTTTGTCTTAAAATTTTAATTTATGTGTTGGATTAATTTTGGGATTAAATTTGAAGCCTAAATACCTTAGAATTTAAGATTTTGGTGATAGCCATTCATTAATGGCAAGATGGTAATTATTTGGAACTTCAAAATGAATATTTTCTTTTATTAATTCAAACTCTACTATTCATCTTCTTCTTCTCTCTCCCCTCCCATTTTTCACTTCCAACGTCAAAGACCCCTCTTTGGCCTAAGTTACTATTCCATCTCACATCTTGCTTATTGGAGCTTTTGCAAAGGTAAAGTCGTTTTTGACCTGCCCTCATCATCCTCTTCGAGTTCATATCTTTATTTTCTATAAAACTCATAATTTTTATATTTTGGGTGTTTTGAGATTTTGATTAAAATGTCATTTTTAACATCTTTAACTTAGGTTTTTAATTTATTAATGTTACATGGGTTGTTTTCAATCTAAAAGGTCCAATGTATATGATTTTTACAAGGTTTTGGGGTGTTTCCCGAAATGGGGTTTTGATAAGGTTTTTGGAGGGTTTTAAGTTGAGTTTTTGGGGTATTTTAGGTGGAATTTTGATGGCTGATGGTTAGGCTATATGTAAGTGTTGCTTTGGAGGCCTTTGGGAGTAATTTAAGTGTTGGAATCATTGGAATTAGGGTGTGCTTAAGGGCTGCTCGGAAATATGGATTTTGGGCTTGATTTTAGATGAAATAGGTGTTTTGTGTTTGGTTTGTAATCCGGGTTGACTACATTGGAATGTGGACTGATTTGAGATTGTTTTAAATTGTGTTGGAATGATTAGAGACAAGAAATTTGGTTGGAGAAGCTTCGGGGACGAATCCGGAGGTTTTGGAGTCTTGAGCTTGGTCTTCGGTCTTCATTTGGATAACAACGGTGAGTAGAATTGTTAATCTTTGAATTGTGCTCGATATTGAACCTTTGGGGTTTGGGTGGGACCTTGAGGGTTCACCTAAACCCGAGTGTAAGCCTCTACTTCTATGCTTGTACCGAATGGATGAATGGTTATGTGTTGTGATTATCATGTGCATTTTGAGTTGTTCATACAGTTGTTAATGTGTAGTCGAGTTGAAGACGTGCCTCACGTGATGGTGGTCTAAACTACGGTGATGTGTAGTCCCACCGGTAGTGACTAGTAGGAAAGTACTTTGATGTGTAGTCCCATTGGAAATCAACCAGTCGAAACGGTGATGTGTAGTCCCACCGTGTGTGTTTGTTGGGTGTGTTTGTGCAAACCATGGATTTTTGTTGAGAAAGTCATTCGTGCATCCATTGTTTTACTTCCATTTATGAAAAGAGTTTTGAAAACTGCATGTTGTGGATTTGAAGTGCTTCTCTCACTAAGCTAGTTAGCTTACGCTCTCTTTTGTTTCCAACATGCAGATCGTTAGAGTTCGGGAGGCAAGTAGGCAAGGGAGGAGCTTTTCTAGTTCTCAAGCTAGCACAAGTATGAATTGTGTTTTGTAATGATGCCTAAACGATGGGGTATAGAGTTGTAGGAGTTGGTGTCAAACTCCTTAGGTGATTTGTGTTATTTGAGCATGTTGAATTATGGATGTGTTATGCTTTTGTCCCATGGATTGAGGATCATGCCTATCTTGTTGCTTAATTGCATGTGCCTAAGAGAGTATGAACTTGGCCTATGAATGCTCTATGTTTGGTTGTCTTATGTATGATGCCTTGTTATTGCTAAGCATGCTTACCTTGTGGAATTGCATGAAGCCTTCGATTTGTATGGTTCTTGTTAAATTCAATGCCTCAATTGCTAATTCTTGGTTGTAGTTTGTTGCATGAATTCTTGTATGTGGCTAGGGAAGTCCTAAAATGCATTAGAGTTGGGTTTGAGGGTCCTTTGCTGAATTTTGCAGATTTGCAGTGCAGGGCGTATCGATACGCTTGAGGGCCGTATCGATACGGTCTTGCCTGCAGGACTCAGTTTTGGTTGGGCGTACTGATACACGGGGGTGTATCGATACGCTCTTTGCTCACTGGAATTCTGAGAAGTTGGTGAGTTTAGGGCGTATCGATACGGGGTTGAAGCGTATCGGTACGGTTTCATCTCGTTGACCACGAGATGTTGACCGAGAGGGGCGTATCGATACGCTTAAGTGCTGTATCGATACGGTCTTCCCTGAGTTGACTAAAAGGGCTGACTTAGTCAAGGCGTATCGATACCCTTGGTTGGTGTATCTATACGACCTGCCTTGTGACTTTAAAATGGACTGTTTAATGTGTGGTTTAGGTTCGAATGTGTTTCTTTCTTGATATTTTCCGTTGACGTGATCACTTAGGAATGAATATGCCTATAGACAAGATTAAATTAAAAGAAATTTTCTAGGGTTGCTAACCGAGGGGGAACCTTAACGGGTTTCGCTTCGGTTTTCCCCGTGTAGCCTACTCGAACCGGTCATCCGGCCAAACCGGGACGAGGGGGTTACATTTAGTGGTATCAGAGCTTGAGGTTTCCGAGACCTTGGGCAGGTAAGTGAGGTGAGTTAAGGTGTTACAGGTGTTTTGCCATGTATGCCTAAATTTTGTTGCTAGCATGGTGTATGATTACATGTTGTGATGACTCTGTTGATGCTTGAGAGTAGGTCTAAAGTCCCCATTGTTAGGTGTTGTTGTAAAAATAAAAAGGAGAATTGTTTTGGTTTAACGAGCTTGAGAACCGGAGTCCTTGCCCTTTTGCTAACCTAACGTTTCCTTTGTTGTTGTGTGTTTGTTGTTTAGATTATCATTTTTGCTATGGTGAGACCGAGGGGACGGCCTAGAGCGGGTGACCAGGCACCCGAGGGTGTGCCTCCTGCTCTTCATGCTCCCGATGGTAATGGAGGAAACGTTGGAGGCAATGGTAATGGGCCTTAGGTTGAGGCTAATGGGGGAGGTAATGGGGCTCAAGCGGGCCAAGGTCAGGCAGGTCCAGATGTGGCCCATTTGATTCAGACCATAGTCAGAGCTTTTCAGATAGCTTTGGCCGGTATGCAAGCTGCAACACCACCTCAGGGTGCGGGGACAAGATTACCCCTAGAGAGGCTCCGTAACTTAAGGGCAGTTGAGTTTCGTAGGTTGTCTCCGGAGGGTTCAGAGGGGTGGCTTGAGAGCACTACTCGCATCTTGGGTCAGATGGAGTGTTCGGATGCCCATAAGTTGGGATGCATCGTCTCTTTGCTTCAGGGAGACGATTATACTTGGTGGACCACTGTTATTTCCAGTATGGCTGAGGCAGATATCACATGGGAGTTCTTCAGAAATGCATTCAAAAGGAAGTACCTTGGAGTTCGGTACTTGGATGAAAAGAAAAGAGAGTTTATGGCTTTGGTTCAAGGTAATAGGACCGTGTCTGAATATGAAGTTCAGTTTGTGAGGTTGAGCCAGTACGCACCAGAGTTGGTCCCGGATGAGAAGGAACGGTGTGAGTGTTTCCGATATGGATTGACTACAGATGTGAAGACCTACATGCTAGCCTCTGACTACACTGAGTTCGATGTCTTGATCTCTAGGGCCAAGGATATAGAGCAGAACCTAAGCTCTAGAGCACGTGCTAGTGTGTCTGACTCCGGAAAGAGACATGCAAATTGGGATAGAGATCATGCCAAGAGGCATAGGGATAGAAGGCATCGGCCGGATACGAGACCTAGGGGTGGTAACTATGGTCAGAGCCATCAGAGCCAGGGAGCTGTTGGGCACATTCCGGAGTGCACTAGGTGTGGGAGACGCCACTCGGGCGAATGTATGGGTATTTATGGGGCGTGTTGGAATTGTAGCTCCCGAAATCATTTGAGGCGTGACTGTCCACACCCGGTTAGGGGCGGTTCGGCTCCAGCTAGGGGCTTTGAGCACCAGAGAGGCTGTGGGCGCGGTCGTGGGAACTTTCAGCCAAGGAATGAGGGTCAGAGGAACTTGGCTCATGTTGTAGTAGTCCAGCCCGAGGGAGGAGGACTGGCTAGGGTGTACGCTCAGCGAGAGGCTGGGAATGACACTGATGTCATTGCAGGTAATTTCACATTACAGTCTTTGAGTTTGCTTTCTTTGATAGATTTGGGGTCAACACATTCGTATATTTTGGGTGAGCACGCAAAGTCATTAGGATTACCATGTGATTGGCTAGAGGTAGGTGTAAATGTCACTAGCTCTTTTGGTGATACAGTGGTAGTTAGGAAATTGTATAGGAGGTGTCCTTTGATGGTTCAGGGCCACATATTTCCGGTCGATATGATGGAGTTACCCTTCTATGGTTTTGATGTGATTTTGGGCATGGATTGGCTCGTAGAGCATAGAGCTAGGGTTGACTTCGAGACCAAGAGAGTCTCTTTGAGGCTTACCGATGACTTTGAGGTTGTGGTAGTTGGGGAGAATGTCAAGTTCTTGTCCAATGTGGTTTCGGCTTTGGAAGCTCAGAGGTTGTTAAGTTCAGGGTGTCAGGCTTACTTGGCTTATGTAATGAATCCGGATATGAGTGAGGTGAGACCTCAGGACATCAGAATAGTGTGTGAGTTTCTAAGTGTTTTTCCGGAAGAGCTACCAGGTTTGCCTCCAGATAGAGCAGTTGAGTTTGCTATTGAGACATATTCTAATTCTGCATCGGTGTCGATTGCTCCGTATAGAATGGCATCGAAGGAGTTGAAAGAGTTGAAGACACAGCTTCAGGAGTTGACTGATAGAGGTTTCATTAGGCCTAGTGTATCCCCGTGGGGTGCTCCGGTCTTGTTTGTGAAAAAGAATGATGGTAGCATGAGGATGTGTATAGATTATATGCAGTTGAATAAGGTAACGGTGAAAAACAAATTTCCCTTGCCTAGGATAGATGACTTGCTAGACCAGTTGAGAGGTGCTTATGTGTTTTCGAAGATCGACTTGAGGTCCGGATACTATCAGTTGAAGGTGAAGGATGTGGACATACCGAAGACAGCCTTTCGTACACGTTATGGACATTATGAGTTTTTGGTGATGCCTTTTGGGTTGACCAACGCTCCAGCAGCCTTCATGGATATGATGAACCGAGTGTTTCATGAGTTCTTGGATAGGTTTGTGGTAGTGTTTATAGATGACATCCTAGTGTACTCTAGGACCGAAGAGGAGCACGATGAGCATTTGCGGTTAGTACTTCAGACCCTACTTGAGAATCAGTTGTATGCCAAGCTAAGCAAGTGTGAGTTTTGGATTAGGGAGGTGGTCTTCCTAGGTCACGTGATTTCGGCTAGTGGGATTAGTGTAGATCCCAAGAAGATAGAAGCTATAGTGAATTGGAAACAACCGAAATCAGTGACAGAAATCCGCAGTTTCCTAAGTTTGGCGGGATACTATAGAAGGTTTGTTGAGGGGTTCTCGAGAGTAGCGGCTCCGTTGACTAAGTTGCTACAGAAGAATTTTCCGTATGAGTGGTCAGATGCAAGACAAGAAGCGTTTGAGAAATTGAAGAAAGCTTTGACCGAAGCTCCTATCTTGATTCAGCCTGATCCGGGAAGAGAATTTGTGATTTATAGTGATGCTTCCTACGTGGGGCTAGGTTGTGTGCTTATGCAAGAAGGTAAGGTGGTAGCATATGCTTCGCGACAGTTGACGGTACATGAGAAGAATTATCCCACACATGACATAGAGTTGGATGCAGTGGTGTTCGCATTGAAGATTTGGAGACACCATCTTTATGGTGAGAAGTGCATTGTGTATACCAACCACACAAGTTTGAAATATTTGATGTCTCAGAGGGAGTTGAACCTCAGACAACATAGGTGGTTAGAGCTCCTTAAGGATTATGACCTCACCATAGAGTACCATCCGGGTAAGGCAAACGTGGTGGTCGATGCCTTGAGTAGAAAAGTGGCTGTTGAGTTACGAGCAATGTTTGTAAGGTTGAGTGTGTCTACGGATGGTGGGTTGATAGCCGAGCTTCAGGTTAAGCCTTCATTGGTTCAGTTGATTCGTGAGAAGCAGTTGCGAGATGAGTCCTTGGCACCTCACGTGCAAGACATAGCCGAAGATAGGCCTACCGAGTATTGTTTTGGTGAGAATGGGATCCTATGTTTCAAGGATAGGATAATGGTTTCGGAGGATGCCGAGTTGAGGCGTGCGATCTTGAATGAGGCTCACAACAGTCCTTTTGCTATGCATCCGGGTAGCACGAAGATGTATAGAGGGTTAAAGGAAGAGTACTATTGGGTTGGTTTGAAAAAGGACGTAGCCGAGTTTGTAAGTAGGTGTATGGTTTGTCAGAGAGTCAAGGCTGAGCACCAGTTTCCCTCAGGATTATTACAGCCGTTGAAAATTCCAGAATGGAAGTGGGAGCGTATTACCATGGACTTTGTGTCAGGGCTACCGTTGACTCCTTCGAAGAAGAATTCAGTGTGGGTGATTGTGGATAGATTCATTAAGTGTGCCCACTTCATACCAGTTCATACTACCTATACGTTAGACAAGCTGGCCGATCTGTATATCTGTGAGATAGTGAGACTACATGGGGTACCGAAGTCGATTGTGTCAGACCGAGATCCGAGATTTACCGCTAGGTTTTGGGAGTGTTTGCATCGCGCCTTGGGTACTTGGTTGAACTTCAGCACTTCGTATCATCCGCATTCAGATGGTCAGTCTGAGAGAGTAATTCAGGTATTGGAAGATATGTTGAGGTGTTGTATCATTGATTTTCAGGGGCCATGGGAGAAACACCTACCGTTAGTGGAGTTCACGTATAACATCAGCTTTCAGTCGAGTATTCAGATGGCTTCTTATCAGGCCTTGTATGGTAGGAAGTGTAGAATCCCGATTTGTTGGGCCGAGGCTGGATAGAAACTTGTGCCGATGCCCGAATTGCTTAAGGGCACCACCGAGAAGGTGAAGTTGATATGTGATCTCTTGAAAGAAACTTCAGATCGACAGAAGTCTTATGCCGACTTAAAGAGGAAAGAGGTAGAGTACTCCGTGGGGGATAAAGTGTTTTTGAAAGTCTCACCTTGGAAGAAGGTGATGAGGTTTGGGAGGAAGGGCAAGTTAAGCCTAAGATTCATAGGACCTTATGAGATAGTTGAGAGAATTGGCCCCGTTGCGTATAGATTGAGGCTCCCGACTGAACTAGAAAAGATTCATGATGTCTTCCATGTGTCGATGCTTAGGATGTATTGATCAGATCCGTCCTATGTTATGCCAGTTGAAGAAATATAGTTGAATCCGGACTTGTCTTACAACGAAGAACCAATTGAGGTACTTGCTTCTAATAGCAAGGTGTTGCGTGGCAAGAGCATAGAGTTAGTCAAGGTATTATGGAGACATAGAGGTGTGGAAGAGGCCACGTGGGAAAGGAAAGCTGATATGCTTGAGTAGTTTCCGTATTTGTTTCCGTTAGGTAATTTCGGGGACGAAATTCCTTGAGTGAAGGAGAGTTGTAACACCCGGGTTTACGGGTCGGGTAAAAATAATACTAAAATAATATTTTGGTTTTCCCTTTTGTCTTAAAAATTTAATTTATGTGTTGGATTAATTTTGGGATTAAATTTGAAGCCTAAATCCCTTAGAATTTAAGATTTTGGTGATAGCCATTCATTAATGGCAAGATGGTAATTATTTGGAACATCAAAATTAATACTTTCTTTTATTATTTCAAACTCTATTATTCATCATCTTCTTCTCTCTCCCCTCCCATTTTTCACTTCCAACGTCAAAGACCCCTCTTTGGCCTAGGTTACTATTCCATCTCACATCTTGATTATTGTTGGAGCTTTTGCAAAGGTAAAGTCGTTTTTGACATGCCCTCATCATCCTCTTCGAGTTCATATCTTTATTTTCTATAAAACTCATGATTTTTGTATTTTGGGTGTTTTGAGATTTTGATTAAAATGTCATTTTTAACATCTTTAACTTAGGTTTTTGATTTATTAATGTTACATGGGTTGTTCTCAATCTAAAAGGTCCAATGTATATGATTTTACAAGGTTTTGGGGTGTTTCCCGAAATGGGGTTTTGGGGAGGTTTATAGAGGGTTTTAAGTTGAGTTTTGAGGGTGTTTTAGGTGGAATTTTGATGGCTGATGGTTAGGCTATATGTAAGTGTTGTTTTGGAGGCCTTTAGGAGTAATTTAAGTGTTGGATCATTGGAATTAGGGTGTGCTTAAGAGCTGCTCGGGAATATGGATTTTGGGTTTGATTTTAATTGAAATTGGGTGTTTTGTGTTTGGTTTGTAATCCAGGTTGACTACATTGGAATGTGGACTGATTTGAGATTGTTTTAAATTGTGTTGGAATGATTAGAGGCAAGAAATTTGGTTGGAGAAGCTTCGGGGACGAATCTGGAGGTTTTGGAGTCTTGAGCTTGGTCTTCGGTCTTCACTTGGGTAACAACGATGAGTATAATTGTTAATCTTTGAATTGTGCTCGATATGGAACCTTTGGGGTTTGGGTGGGACCTTGAGGGTTCACCTAAACCTGAGTGTAAGCCTCTACTCCTATGCTTGCTGTAAATGGATGGATGGTTATGTGTTGTGATTATCATGTGCATTTTGAGTTGTTCATACAGTTGTTAATGTGTAGTCGAGTTGAAGTCGTGGCTCACGTGATGGTGGTCTAAACTACGGTAATGTGTAGTCCCACCGGTAGTGACTAGTAGGAAAGTAATTTGATGTGTAGTCCCATTGGAAATCAACTAGTCGAAACGGTGATGTGTAGTCCCACTGTGTGTGTATGTTGGGTGTGTTTGTGCAAACCATGGATTGTTGTTGAGAAAGTCATTCATGCATCCATTGTTTTACTTCCATTTATGAAAAGAGTTTTGAAAACTGCATGTTGTGGATTTGAAGAGCTTCTCTCACTAAGCTAGTTAGCTTACGCTCTCTTTTGTTTCCAACATGCAGATCGTTAGAGTTCGGAAGGCAAGTGGGCAAGGGAGGAGCTTTTGGAGTTCTCAAGCTAGCACAAGTATGAATTGTGTTTTGTAATGATGCCCAAACGATGGGGTATAGAGTTGTAGGAGTTGGTGTCAAACTCCTTAGGTGATTTGTGTTATTTGAGCATGTTGAATTATGGATGTGTTATGCTTTTGTCTCATGGATTGAGGACCATGCCTATCTTGTTGCTTAATTGCATGTGCCTAAGAGTGTATGAACTTGGCCTATGAATGCTCTATGTTTGGTTGTCTTGTGTATGATGCCTTGTGATTGCTAAGCATGCTTACCTTGTGGAATTGCATGAAGCCTTCGATTTGTATGGTTCTTGTTAGATTCAATGCCTCAATTGCTAATTCTTGGTTGTAGTTTGTTGTGTGAATGCTTGTATGTGGCTAGGGAAGTCCTAAAATGCATTTAGAGTTGGGTTTGAGGGTCCTTTGCTGAATTTTGTAGACTTGCAGTGCAGGGCGTATCGATACGCCTGAAAGCCGTATTGATACGGTCTTGCCTGCAGGACTCAGTTTTGGCTAGGAGTATCGATACACGGGGGTGTATCGATACGCTCTTTGCTTACTGGAATTCTGAGAAGTTGGTGAGTTTAGGGCGTATCGATATGAGGTTGAAGCGTATCGGTACGGTTCCATCTCGTTGACCACGAGATGTTGACCGAGAGGGGCGTATCGACACGCTTAAGGGGCTGTATCGATACGGTCTTCCCTGAGTTGACTAAAAGGGCTGACTTAGTCAAGGCGTATCGATACCCTTGGTTGGTGTATCGATACGGCCTACCCTGTGACTTTAAAATGGATTGTTTAATATGTGGTTTAGGTTCGAATGTGTTTCTTTCTTGATATTTTCCGCTGACGTGATCACTTAGGAATGAATATGCCTATAGACAAGATTAAATTAAAAGAAATTTTCTAGGGTTGCTAACCGAGGGGGAACCTTTACGGGTTTCGCTTCGGTTTTCCCCGTGTAGCCTACTCGGACTGGTCATCTGGCCAGACCGGGATGAGGGGGTTACAAATGTGGAATTGGAACTTGTTGATGATTCATGATACATGTAGCATGAGGTTTCAAATGCTGGTTTTTGCCTAAGAAAAGTGCATGGTTTTAAAAGGGAATGATGGTTTTCAAATGATGTATTAGTAAATTGAAATGAGATTTCAATGTGAGCATGGAAAAGTGGTTTTATACATTGATGGTGTTTTGTTGTTGAGCCTCCTCACTAAGCCTTGTGTGCTTACGCTCTCATTTTTCCATCAATGCAGATAATTGAGGTTTTGGAGGCAGCAAGTATCAAGGGATCGCAAGAGACTTCATTTGAGAATGTATGTTTCGGTTTAAACTATATGTAATAAGGGCAATGGGGGATCCATTGTGTTGTTGGGAGATTTATGTAAACTCTCTTTTGAGCAAGTTTGGTTTGTTGTTTTAGACTTGTAAATGGCCTTTAGTATATGGTTTATGCTTTACCTTGCATTTTGGTATTTTTCTTGGTTTGACATTAGGTTTCATGCCTATAGTTTACCTTTGATGCAAATGCCCATGTTATGATGATGAATATGCCATGAATGATTGAGGATTGATGGTTAAATATGTTTTATGCATGTTGGATGTATGTTGGTTTGAGTATGAATGCATTAAAGTGTGAAAAACCAGCAAAAAGTGTCATTACAGGCCCAAGTGTTTCGGTACACCTACGCTTGTACCGAAATGGTGAGCCTAAAATGGCTTAGGGGTTTTGGAACAGGGAATGAGTGTTTCGATACGTTTTGATATTGGAATCCCATGATCCGAAACACCTTTGGGGCTGTTTCAATACGAGCTCGAGCTTTGAGACGCTTGATCCTGTTCCGATACGGTCTTTTCGATATAGGGCAACCTGTACCGAAACACCCGAATGTTAAGTTGGTTATTGGAACCTTTTGAAGTTTTGTTTCTTTACGTTTTGGTCCCTGAATGTTGTGGATGCATTTAAATGAGTTTGGATGAATGTTTTGAGCCGAGTTTTGACAGAGAGGCATGTAATGTGACTAATTAAAGGTTGTTAACTTAAAAATGGGATAAATTTATGTAATTTGTTAAAATTGCAAAATGGTCCCTAAAGTGTGCTTGACTATTGGGTCCCTATTCATTGTATAATTGAGCTACAAATCGTTCCGCTGCGAATTTTATCACTTAGGATAATAATAAGCATCTAGTCAAGATAAAACAAAAAAAATTAGGTTCATTTATTGGAGTAAACTTCCCGGTTTACTTCAATATTCCCTGTGTGACTCATTCGGTTCGGTCTCGCGTCCAGACTGAGTCAAAGGGGTTACACGTGAAGTCAAGTTTGAATAATAGTTTGAACCTAAAAATCAAGTTCAGACTCAGGTCAAATTATCACTCTTATATATCAAATATATATTGATCATAACTCTTTGTCTCTGTCTCTTTATATATATATATAGTGTTAAAATCCACTTACACTATTTAAGACTCAATTAGTTTTACACTAATTTAAGGATAACTGTAAAACTTTTCTCCCTAAACTTGTGTTTTCTCTTTTATTTTGTAAGTCCAAGGTAACCATTTTCCAGCGACCCCAATTTCGTCTAGAGCCGTCCGACCCTCTATTGGCCTTCTTTTCCTCCATCGCGTATGACTACTACTTTTTTCTTTTCAATTTTTGGTTGTTGTTTCCCTTTTTCCTATTCTTAGCTTGCTCGGTGAGAGTTTTCCTCCCCAGCCCAAGATTCCCCTTCGAGATGCCACCTAACGGTTGGTTGAGATTCCTTTCTCTAGCGAATACAGCTCTAGTGGGAACGACAGATGCTCTTTGCTTTTTCTTCTTTGAAGGTTTTTTTGTCATGGAACCTGGTTTCGACTGACGGAAGTTCTAGGAGTTGACTTCACAACTTCATTTCTTTCTTTCGGCCTCCCAATCACCCATGGTAATTGGATCTTTATGCGGTGATAGCTTGGCTTCCCATCTGCATTTATTTCAATCGTCCTCATCCTTTTGTGACCCTAGAAGCGACATGTAGTGGAGATTAAATTTGCAGGCTTGTTCTTGTTTCGACTTTCCTTGTCATTTGTTGTTGATGATGGGTCTCCTCCATCTTCATTATGTGCTTGTGTTTTTCTTTTGTTTATGTTCTTGTTGTTCTGTTTGTGTTGTTTGTCTCTCTCTACAGGGTTTTGTTTGTACCCTTATGTTATTATGTTTCCTATTTGTTTTCGTTCCCATGGGTTTCGTATGTGCCCTTTTGTTCCAGTCTATTTTATGTTCATTGTGTTGTTCATGTAACGTTGTTTTTTTAATAATATGTCGGCTTCTTCCTATTCAAAAAAAAGTTTTACACTAATTTATGACCAATGAATGAGTGAAATATATATATATATATATATTGAATAGAAGCAGCTACTTCTATTAAAAGAAAAATATCCAAAATTACAATAAGATTTACAACTATCATCGTAAACTAAATATATAATTTTGACATTTTCCTAAAACATTGACGCTAGACACTTTAAATCATACAAGGGCCATACATGGAAAAGGTTAAAAACCCAACCAAAAGACTCGAATGAAAAATAGATACAAACAAATCTGACTGCATCGGTAAACAGACCAAAAAAGAGGATTAAGCTATTGAAAGACCATCGAGAATCACAAATTAGAGTCGAGCATCGTGAGAAACTATCTACGAACGCAGACCGTGTATCCTTCAATCCGAGGGTTTAGAGCGGGGAAGACCAGCAAGAATACAAATAAGCGTCATCTTGATAAGTCGTGGCATCGTCAAATCAAACCCTGAGAAAATATAAAATAAAAAGAACGGCCAAACAACCGAGAAAGAAGACGAAAAACATGTCAAAAGGCAGAGATAAGCGTGCCACAAAGGCAGAATTATTCTTACGAAAAATAAAAAAACAAAGAAAAAAGAAAATCGGTGGTCAGCGATCAACATCAAAGTCGGTGTCGCCCCGACAATATAAAATTACAGAAGAAGATGTTGCGCTTCGCTATCACTGTATACTTTTTTGGATTGTTGGATATGATAATAAATGGCTAAGATTATTTCTTTTTTCCTGTGATAATATTTACATTTTCTATTGTTAATCTCATCCATCAATTTACCTTCATCCGATGATCCAAAAAATGTGTAAAACCTTCAAGTTTTACATGGTGTAAGAGGATCTTATCTATGCAACTTGTTAGTTTTACATCATTTTAGAATCGCTGGGTTGGATGAGTAAAAATTGATGATTTAACAATAAGGAATGAGGAGAATTTTATGAGAAAAAGAATAAGTGGATTATCCTTAATTTTAATTTTAATCTTATTCAATAAACTCGGTTAATCCAATGATCCTAAAAAAATAGAAATAAATAGTTTTACGATGTATAAGTGCATCATAACTATATACATTATAATATTATTGGATGATATTTAATAAAAATAAATAATATAATATTAAAAAATAACATTAGACTAAATTATAAAACTTTAAAATAAATAGAGATCAATTTTAGATTAAATAAATATTTAGAGACTAAATTGTACAAAATTAATTTTTAAAATACTTAACAATCATATTTTTTTGGACATAAGTGCTACATGTCACTTTGATTAGCCATTTTTAATGGATTTATATTCAATACATTGGTGGTGAAAACTAAAAGTTTCTACAAGTGCCTTAATTTTAGAGCTTAAATGCTTAGTTTAGGGTGTAAGGTTTAGGGGTTTAGGTATATTGGTTTAGAATTTAGAGATAGTAGTTAGAATTTAAGGTTTAGGGTTTAGAGATTAGGGTTTAGTTTTTAGGGTAATTTAGTAAGGATTTATGTTTTAACCTACAAATCCTAAATTATAACTCTAACCCCTAAATTTTAACCACTATACCTAAATTTTAAACTCCTACACCTAAGCCCCTAAATTTTACACCCTAAACTAAGTCTCTAAACCCTTAAACTAAGGGTTTATGGAAACTTTTAGTTTCCACCGCCAGTGTATCAAATAATTATTATTTTTAATAGAATTATCAATTTTGGAGTAAATAAATAACGTTTGTAAGCTTTAGGGCACTAATAACAAAAATAAATATTAAGTAACAATATAAGAAATCAAACAAACGTTAAAGGGACAATTTATGTATCAAGTAGTGAACGAAAAAGAAATTAAAAACCCAAGTTTAGATAAATTATTGAGTTTAAAAAATAAATATTACCCAATCGCTATTATAAAATGTTCGAATGAATTTAAGGTCCCAAGTTAAGTAGCAACAACTCAATCTGGTAATTCAGAAAGCATTTATATTTAATACACATGCGGTGGAAATAAAAAATATTTACAAGCATCTTAATTTTAGGGGTTAGAATTTAAGATTTAGATCTTAGGGTCTAAGAATTTAGGTTTAAGAATTTAGAATTTAGGGATTATGGTTAAAATTTAAGGTTTATGGTTAGAAGTTAAAGTTTAGAGTTTAGGGTAATATGGTTAGGGATTTAGGTTTTAACATATAAACTCTAACTTCTAACCACAAACCCCAAAATTTAACCACAACTCATCAATTTCAAACCACTAAACTTAACCCACTAACCTCTAAACCCTAAACTCTAACCCTAAACCTTAAAACTAAGACGCTTGTAGAAACTTTTTGTTTTCACCGCTTGTGTATGGAATAATTATCCATTTAGAAAAAGGGTAAATTACATATACAACTGAACTTTACGTTTAATATCGATTATACCGTTAAATTAATATTGATATTATTTAACATTAAACTTTAGTTTACGCTTCAATTATACCATTGAACCGTTAAAATTGCTCAACATCATCGCACGCGGACCGTTAAGATTCATCCATGTCATCGATTTTAATGCCCTAGTGGTATAATTTAAGCTTAAACTAAAGTTCAGTGCTAAAATAGTATCGATTTTTAGTTCAATGATGTAATCGATATTAAACTTAAAGTTTAGTGGTTTTTGGTGTAGTTTACTAAAGCATGTTATATATGGATAAAAATCTTCTGCCCCTACTTATGCCCCAACACTAAAAAACATTACAAAATTAAATTTCAAGCCCTAACCCTAAATTCTAAATCCTAAGCCCTACACCCAATACTCTAAAAAATACATCATACCCTAAATTTCTAAACCCTAACTTAAAACCCTAAACTTAACTTTGAGCGTGGGGGCATAAGTAGGGGCACTGAAAAGGAGTAGAGAATTTCCATCTGTTACATATATATACACGAAGTCACAATAATTGTTAACTTTTTTTATCATTTTAATTAAAAATTAAATTCTTTATTGGGTTTATGCAAAACTCAATCTAGATTAGTCGCTCAATTTATCAAATATCGTTATTTTTTTTAAACGAATACGATATTGAGATTTTTTACCAGCGCACAATTGATTTCTGAGATCGCTTTCGACTCTAGGCCCTTTTACTAGTTAGTCCAGTAAATCTCCCATAAGACATTTTTTTGAAACGAGACCCTACGTAACGTGACATAAGGATTTCTTATTAATTTGAATTTTACTGAAAATTTATAAACCGAAATTAAAACCAAAGTAAATGAAGCGAAATCGACTAATGGTTAAAAAAACCTTAATGTCAAAATAAGTGCCCAAATTATCATATTTTTCCTTTTAAGTGCCTAAACTATTTTTGCCCCTTTTAGGTGCTCGAACTATCATGTTTTCTCCTTTTAAGTGTCTAAACTATTTTTGCCCTTTTTAGGTGCCCAAACCATCATTTTTTGCCCCTTTTAAGGTCAAATCTAGGCACATGTTTTAACCAAAAAAATAATAGTTTAGACACCTATTTTGACCAAAAAAATAGATTGGGAACTTAAAAGGGACAAAAATAGTTTAGGTATCTAAAAGAGAAAAACGAGATAATCGAGACACCTAAAAGGGACAAAAAATAATTTAAACACTTAAAAAGTGAAAACATGATAGTTTGAGCACTTATTTTAGTATTAAGCCTTAAAAATCTCATATTTTTGTTATCCACGCATTTATTAACCACCACAATGATTTCTTTTATTTGTCATATATATTTTAGTATTTTTCCAATTCCAGTGTACATAAATTCTCTATGTAAACAAAATAGGCTTAAATATACATTTGGTACTTAAACTAGATACATTCTCCCAAGTTGGTATTTAAAGAAAATTTTCTCTCACATTGGTACCTGAACTATACACTTTCTCCCAACTTGGTACCTAAAAAATTTTTGCTCCCAAGTTGGTACCTGAACTAGACACCTTATCCCAAGTTGGTACCAAAATTTATGCATTCTATCAATTTGGTCCTAATTTGAAACAATTCAATAAATATAACTCTTTATATTTAAAAATTCTATCAATTGACTATGTGTTATTCACTTAAATTGTTTGTTCTTCTCTTAAAAATGTTATATTACTTTCTTGGTATACTAAAAGTTTAAACATAACTTGTTAATAGAATTCAGTTATCCAATTGTTGCTTTGATCCGATGGACTCGCTTGATTTGATATTATCACAAAAATGATTAAATTGATGAAGTTTTTAAATATGAAATGTTAAATTTATTGAATTATTTCGAATTATGACTAAATTGATTGAATGCATAAGTTTTGAGGACTAAAACTGCTAATAAAAGTATTAAAATAGTGGATGAAATTAAAGTTTGGGTACCAACTTGGAGGAAAAGTTCTTTAGCTACCACGTTGGGAGAAAGCGTATAGTTTAAATACCAACTTGGAAGAAAATAAAATTAGATACCGAGAATGTGTATAATTCTGTTTAGGTACTAAAGTTATATTTAAGCCAACAAAATAATAATGAACCCAGTTTAAAAGAAAATGAATGATACTTAATACTTGGGCTACAAAGCCCAATATTTTAAGGTCCATAAACAGAACAACATCATAGTCTTGGTGTTTGATTAAAGACATAACTATATATTTAGTATCTAACTTATTTTCGTGTTCTTATTTTAGTATCTCACTTTTTTTGGCAAAATAGTATTTAACATTACGCTTTTGCCAAAAAAACGTTATATTTTTGTTCTATTTTAGTACCCGACCGTTAAATTAGAAGTTATACAGTACAAATCTGATTCTCATGTTTTACATTAGAAGTTATACAGTGGAAGTGGAAAGGATGGGAACATTCTGCTGTGAAAATCTCATGACCTCGGCCTGGTTTTACTGCCGTCAGGCATATAGAACAGGTTCCCTGCAATTTGGAATGACAGGCAGGTGAGAATACAATACGAACAGGTCCGAAATACATTTCAGTACCTAGAAAAATGGCAAACTGTGATTATTTAAGATGAAATGGGGATTTACAGTTTTAACACAAATATTTAAGATAATAGTTAGATCAAATATTTAAGATGATAGTTAGATCGATAGAGTTTGAACCAAATTGATATAAATGTATAAGTTTTGGAACTAAAACTATGATTATTTCAATTAAAAATAAATCATGTCATTATCTCCGTTTGTTTTTAACGGTTGGGTACCAAAACAGAAAAAAAAAACGTAATATTAGATACTATTTTGCAAAAAAATAATAATAAGTACTAAAATAGGAACGCAGAAATAAATGAGGTACTAAATATATAGTTATTCCTCGCCGTTAGCTACGTGGAATGATTCCTGTGCTTCTCTCGCAGAAGTAAGATTTGCATCGACCAACGAGTTTCAATGCTGTGAGTGTTCTAATTTCATATACTCGTAGTTGTATATTTTCAGTACTGCCTTTTTATTATTATTATTATGAATTCAACTAGGATTAATTTAGTGATTCGTACGAATAATTTCTTGTATGATTCTTCTAGTTTTTGGTAGTTTGTGTTTGGTTTTGTTATATAAAAGATTCACCGTAATTTCTTTATTTGAATCATGTATTTATTTAGTTTTTTTAGTACATCGACGGCGTAAATAATGCAGGAGAATCCTCGGATACGAAGTCGAAATTTATGCGTTTCTTTGAGTGTTCTTCGCGACGCATCTATTTGAGACATGAAATAGGGAAAGAAAAAAAAATAAGGATTTGTGTTTGGTACATGTTTGCTGAAGAGATAACTAAGCAAGTTTAATTTTAGGAAGTATAATTTACACTCTGTTTTCTTTGAACTTCATCTGATTCCAGGAGGATTTTTGGGTGCAGATTTTTTGTGTCACTATTTCATGATAATGACTAAAAATGAGCATTCATTTCTCTGATTTGATTGATTGTACTTAAATCATCAAACCTAATGCCTAATAGTATTATACTATTATCCCTAACAATGGGATGATGTTGTTCGAAAGATGTGGCCATAGTTGCTATGGGTTATGATAAATCTTGCAATATTTATTAAGTGTGATTTTTTTTTTAAAGGGGAAGAACTAAGAAGTCGGTTGAAAAATATGACTATACTGGCTGTAGTTGTATGATCGGTTGAGAATTATTGATACTTATTTCGGGCAGGTGTCGATAACGAAGAAGTTTTATCCGAAGAACTTAATAGGTAAAAAATATGTTGTGTGAGTGAAAAATATTGCATTGCGCAGCGTAAAATATAAGTGATAGGGTAAATTACCACTAAATTTTACATTTAATTTTATTTTAAACACTGAAGTTTCAAAACGTTCGATTGAAGTTTAGGCATTAAATATTTTTTGTCACTAAAGTTTAGACAACAAACGTTTTTTTGTCACTTTTAAACCTCAAACGATCGTAGATGATAATCGTTTGGTCTCAAATTTCATCAGTCACTTCGTCTTACTATTTAGTTCGAATTCGACCCATATTTTTAGAAAGTGCTCTAAATTAACAAATTGGTCAAAAAAATTCTAATTTTTCTTTCGTCAAATTCTTTTTTTCAGTAAAGAATGAAATCCGTTTTTTAGTATGTTGTTTCTCTCTGCCAAAAATATGTTTGGGTGGGTAGAAGATAATGTGTTGCGTGAAAAAAGAGTAGAATATAGGAGAAAAATTAGATATAACGAGTATTGTATTCCATATATGTTATCTCTACGAATTTTGAGGAATTTTCGAGAGCCACATATAATCTTGTCTTTCTGAGTTTCTTTGGTCGTTTGCAAATTGTCTTCTACCCTTCACTGAACTGTGGGGGCGAATTCCTTTTTGCCGGGGCTTACTGGCTGCATTGCCCTTGTTTCAACAAGAGTGCCTTCATTCGTAAGCAGATCTGATATGGGCCTAACCGCCAAACTCACCGTGACTTCAAACTGAAAAGCATGTAGATAAGCTTATTTGCATGCCCTTACATCGCTGCTCTCTATTCCATACCAGACATAAAAGAAAGCATGCACCCTTAACAGAGAATGTGCCCTCCACCTCAGGGCACCTCTGGTTTTTTGCCCAACTAATGGATGGACACGTGGGCTTTATTATGCCCACTTATGTACGACTGCCACGTGAAATTAGTACTCACGTTTACACGTGCTGCCTATACAATAAATGGTGCTGCGTTCCTCGCAACCTTTCAATATGTTTTTGTTAAGAGTTAATTTCACGACACGCTATTAAAACTATAGTTTTTATTTTAAATTGGTTCTAAACATTTAAATATTTTAATTTCATGATTTGATATTTGTATATAATTTCACATAAACTGATAAACTAAAGAAAAGTTACAACAGTTGGTAGCTGCAAAAATGACAAGTTAATAATTATAGTAAATGAAGGTGAAATCTTATATGATTTGAGAAACCCCATGATGAAAAATAAGAGGGTTTGGTTAGGGAGCAGTGCTGAACTTAAGGGCACATGTTTTGGGAAGGACAGCTGGATTGTTTCCAAAATCTGGCTGGGAGTCCTCCTTGAGGTACTGGAAATGGCCCATATTGGATCCCACTTTCAGACCCCACCACCTCCCACCTGCAAACAAAGATCACCACATCCCCAATTCATGAACAGAGCCAGAAATTAAGACTATAATTAATCATAAAATCAAAGGGGTAAAATTAAAATAAATTAAAATTTGGGGGTCTAAATAGGTAAAAAGCACTATAATCCGAGTGAATTCGAATTTATCTTAATAAAAACTATAGATATCCAATTAGCAACAATCTTTCACCCATATTTTGTAATAGTACTATAATCCGAGTGAATTATACCTGAATTTCGTTACTAGATGATGGATCAAAATAAGAGCCTCCAGCTTGGCTAGTTCGTTGCCTGGACAGGCATGGACACCATTCCCAAATGGCATGAAGGTATTGGGTTTTGGAGCTGCCTGCTTGAAGCCATATCCACAAAAACCAAAAAAACAACGTAAGCCTTTTATTTGTGTATTACAACTACTAGAAATTTGGTATAATCTTTTATGAGAAACAGTAAGTACCTCAAATCTAGATGGATCAAAGTGTTGAGGATCAGAAAAGAATTCTGGATTGTGATGAATGTTCCTGAACAATGGCATCACTTTCCAACCCTTGGGTATTAGGTATCCTGCACATTTAAAAGTTTGACAACAGTTAGTAACACTTAAATCCAAGACATATAAAAGAATATTCCAGTTAAGTCTGTAATTTATTCACCCTTATATTCCACGTCAACCACTGCTTCCCTGAATGTGAAAGATATGATGCTTGCCATCCTCAAGCTCTCCAGTACAACCTGGGATTACTCAAAAGCTTAGATCAGAGGTTTCTTGACATTTTGCTTTTCCTGAAACAACATACGACTTTAAACAGTTCATTGTTCATAGTTCATACCCTATGTGTGAGAGTCATGTTCCTTGTTTGTGCCCATGTTAGATGCCCCTTTCCTCCATTGTTTATCTGGTATATCGCCATCTGCTCTGCCTGCAATGATTTTGAGAATCGTAAATTGAGACGGATCGATTCCCCGGACGTCGGAGTTTTATGTACTCTTTAATTGGAATGCTAGAATGATTTACCTTAACAGCTTGTAGAAGCTTGGGGTCATCATGGAGGAATTTGAGGATCCATGTTATAACACTGGCTGTGGTGTCCTGTGCAGCAAAAAGTACTCCAATGATGTTATCAGCAATTTGATCTTCAGTCAGAGTTTGCCCTTTTTCATCCCTGAAGTTCAACAAATGTCCCAAAAGATCCTTCTCCACCAACCTTTTCTCCTTTCTCTCACAAATGATCTCACCCAGAATCTGATTCAGCCTTTTCCTTGCCTTTTCAATGAGGAAAAAGGAGTCAGAATTGTCTCCAAGTGATCATACACACATGCATGCATATGATAAGGAGAAATGAAATGGTTCTTATCTTACCTGGAGTGCTTTGTGATAGGCACTGCCAGGAATTTTTGTAGGAAAAGAGTTGTAGCCTTTATCCACTATCCGGTAGTTCTCCTCTAACTTCTCTTTGTAGCCTTCATCTAAGTGACCAAAAACGGAAAGGATGCCGACATCGAAAGAGAACTGCAGAGAGTGTAGGAAATCCATCCACATGTTAGAAAATCATGGTCCAATCTAAGTGGACGTTACAGGACATTGAAACTTGTCCATATCCTATTCGAATGTGAGAAAAGTGGAGAACACTATAGGACAACAACATCATACATCTCGATTAAACAATTTAGACATCAGAAACATGTTTAAAGATGTGATCGTATATACCTTCTTCATCTCATAAAAGGTGTTTGTAACTTGTGTAGAGGCAGCCCATGAGTCCAAGGCAGAGAGAGCTATGCGTTCGATGTCGGGAATTAGCTTCTTGATGGCATCAGGGGAGAGCGAGCTCTGAACCGACTTCCTTAGTCGAGTGTGGTATTCGTCCTGGTGAAAGAAGAGCGCGCAAGGGCCTATCATCTTCTCTTTGCTTTTGGGGTAAGTTGGTTTGAACAAGTGAGCATGAGTCACCAGCACGAACCTTGCAGCTTCAGGGCTAGCCAGCATGACACAAGGACAACCAAGTATTTGTGTTTTGAATATTTCTCCATATCTGAACACCAAAAAGAAAACAAACAATGGCACCACCATCACCACCAAAGTTCAGTATACTAGACAAAGGGGAATGGACAACAAATAACAGTTACAGACAGACCAACAAAGCCTGTGAAGGTAAGAAGTAAGAACAACAAACACCTTCTTTGTTTCGTAAGAAAGAATATGTTTGGGTCTTGGGAGTAAAGTTGAAGAGTTTCTCCAATATATGGCCAACCCATTGAACCTGGTGGAAGCTTAGATCTTCCTATTCGAAACCCTCTTTTCTTTTTCCATAGAAATGGACATGAAAGTAGAGTTGAGAGAAAGAGAATAACGTATAGTAAAACAAAAGCAGTAGTTTCCATTGGGAAAAAGGAAAGGTCGATCCCTCTCTTATCCTTGCTTTCCTTTTTCTTTACCCAATGAGAATTTGGTGTTGCAGCTAGCAGGCGATAGTTTATGAGAAAAAAAATAAGAATCAAAGGATTAGCGAAAATGGTGAACGATATGCTTTGGTTTGAAGTTGAGGGGTATGTGGGGTTTATATAGAATTGGAATAAATGTATGGCAGAAAGTTTGATAGGGACAAATTGATTATTAATGGTTTTGGAAGGATTCTCTATATAATTAGGCTTTTACTAAAAGTTAATACTAACTAATAAGCTGGATATAAATTCTATGTCCTTTTTTGTTTTTTATGTATGCTTCAACATTAAGAAAATATAGTTTAGAGTTTAAGGTTTATGATTTAAGGTTACAGAGTATGGTTTAATATTTTCGAGTGGAAAAGAAAGATCCTAGAAATTACTTAACTAGCTTTTGTTTTAGCTTAAAGACATTTGTTTAACCATCAGTTAAGGATTATTTATTAGGCTTAATATATCGAACCCTGAACTTATAGTCTTTTTCAACTTGATAACTGGAGATTTCAACCCCTAAAAATTTTACATAAGCTGACATAACATTTCAATAATTAACTAGATTGTTATAATGTGACTTCGACGGTTAAAATATTGATGTTCATAAGTGTTTTACATTACAATTTGATTAGTTTTAAAATCTTGATGCCTTTCAAGAGTCGCATGTTATAGCTTAATTGATTGTTAAAATATAACATCAATACAAAGTATAAATTTGAGAAAATTTTCTCAATTCAGGTGTTAAAGTGGTCTAAAATGAATTTAAATATTATGATGAAAAAGTTCTATTAAATTAAAAATTTATCAAAAGAGTCAATTAATATGTCAGACCTATTATTACCCTTTCGAGAATGTCTTTATATTTAAATATTACTGTTATTAAATATTATGCATTTTGTAATTTTCTTTTTATATGCATCAATTCAGTCTTCAGCCAATTTTCTTTTATTTAAACTCGTCAAAAAATCTTTCAAGCTTCTCAAATCTTAATCAAACCTAAGTATTATAATTTATCAATTTATTATTGTTAATCATTGAATTAACTTGAAATTGAACTAAACTAATCTTTTTATCAAATGGTGTCGTTATTGTGATTAACTGGTGACCGCTTTGTTTATCGAAAACTTGACCTTTGCGACGTTTGTCAATTTAAAAAAAAAAACTTTTTTAAAAAGGACTTTAATGTGCCACATTAGCGTTTCTTACTGACAACTAATAATATTGAATGTAATGAAAATGGAATAAAAGTTTAATATTGTAATAAAAGTTTCAAATATTCGATGATCAAAGTGAATGCTATCTGGAAATTTAGGGACTATGAATGTAGTTTACCGTATATTTATTCTAAATCAGTGAAGCCTTGATTCAAATTCAATAATAAAATTAAAGTAGTAAAATTCTTAATATTTTAAGTTTGGGGTCGTGTATGGTTCTTGTTGCAGAAGTGTGGGCTGCTCACGATGCTCTCGTGCATGCTTGACTTATTGGTTATCGACGTATTGAACTTGAGTTGGATAATCGAACGGTGACTCAGATTTGAGGGCTGAGTCTTCGACCTTATTGCCTATTGGATTGTGCTCTTGTTGCTCAGATTCATGAAATGTTAAGTCGAGACCGGAGTGTGCGTATTACTCATGTGGGTCGTAAGGCTAACAAGGTTGCCGACGATTTAGCCGGTTTGGTTCGCGGTGAGGTTGTGGGCGAGTGGGCTCATGTGCATCCCCCTGTGGATATTGTTCCTTTGCTTCTATCAGACATTTCTGATGATTAGCGTGTGCTTGTGGTTAAGGGCGTGTTTGCTCTTTGTGGTAGTAATCTTTCCCCTATCAATAAAAAAATATTAGATAGAAAGACCATTTTAAATATGTAATATTAGCGATAGCACACGGTCCTCCTAAATGAGTTAATCAAATACTTGTAAGAAAAAAATTAGTTTTAAACTAGTAATAAATCACATGAGAAAGTAAGATGATGTTGTACTTTTATAGATTTTAAATCTGATTAGACTCATTTTTTTTGAATTCTGGAGCATTTTACGTTCGTCGTTTGGCGATCGATTGACACTCCTCCCGCCAGTTATGGACGATGAGTAGTTGAGAGAAAATGGACGGTGACTTCCAGCGACAACGGTGGTGGGAGTCTGGCGAGACTATCAACATCGATGGTGACGCTAATTTTGGGGTTAACGTTTAGGTGTTTTAGAGATTTATGACTAATTTGTGATTTTTGAAAATTTGAGATATTTTTTTAATTTATTTTCTTTTTATTTTGTTTATTCAAATAAAAATAAAAAAACAAAAGTCATGTGTCAAGCTATGATTGGGTGATGGATATTTTTGATAAATTGACTTTAAAACGGGCCAAAATAAAATGTTAGACACTCATTTCAATAAAAAACGTTATAACTATTACAAAAATTATATAATTTAAGCATTTATTTTATAGTTAAACATAATTTAAATACTAAAGTAATACAAAAATTGAAATACCAAAAAAGTGAAAATCAATAAAATTCAGGAGTCAAATTATTTAAAATATACATTGTAAAGATAATATTCTTAAAAGAATCGTATAAAAAATACGTTTTTTTCTTCAAAAACTAGATTTTTTTAGGGTCATAATTCATGACAATTTTTTTTGTCTCTTTTCAGTTCACTTTTTATACTTGATGTCTAAACACTAAAAATTTAAATTTTAAATCTTAAATCTTAAAAATACAT
The DNA here is from genome assembly GCA_958450335.1 of Hibiscus tridactylites. Lineage (NCBI taxonomy): Eukaryota > Viridiplantae > Streptophyta > Magnoliopsida > Malvales > Malvaceae > Hibiscus > Hibiscus tridactylites. The sequence continues at coordinate 68,135,431 of OY288275.1, read as the reverse complement.
TATACTCTAAATTCTTTAAACTCTAACCATAAGCCCTAACCTTAAACCTTAACCTTAAATTCTAAACCTAAATTTTTAGTGTGAGACATAAATAAGGACACTTAAAGTACATGGATCTCTATTCATTATTTCATGCACGATAGTAAAATCTTCTTTGCCACAAGCATGACTAATTTTCCTCTAAAAATTAAAATTTTAAAACCTAATCCTAAAAATATAACTCTTAACCTCTAACAGGTTTTAACAACAAACTCTAAATTTTAAACTCTATAACTTAAACTTTTAAATTCTATACTCTTAACTGAACCTCTAAACCCTAAACTAAACTTATTTATAAGAAAAATCATCTAACATCGATGCATGAAATATTTTCTCTTATTTTAAATATCTATCCGAAGTTAATATCTGTTAAAAAGTGCAAAAGTCATTGTAAAATTAGGGATGCCAAAATCACCCGTCACCACCGGGTCCTAACACCATAGGAGAGATTTATTTTTGAAAAGTTGTGTTTGTGGTGAGTTTTTAAAAAATAAAGTTAAGATGGGACGAGTTTAGGGTAAATTTTGTTCGCCGATATATTTATTTATATATGTATATTATATTTTTATATATTATATTTAATTTTTTTACCGAACGGATCCGATTTTTTTTTAAAATTGAGGTTAAATTATATTTTTATTGTGTCAGACAGAGTCAGATCAAAAATAAAATATATTAATTTCAGGTCCAATTAAAATTGCATCGAAAGATTTAAATTTAGGTCGGTCGGAGCAAAAAAAAAAACCCCACTCGGTTGAGATCCCTACGTAAAATAAAATGAAGAATCCAGAGCAGGTCACTGAGCTCTACCGTATTAAGGCGGGAGCATTCTAATGGGGCGAATCGAGTTAACCCGGCCGAGGCGGGACCCATTAGAGATACGGCGGTGCGTCACAGCTCACAAGGTCGCGCCGTTATGATCTTCTCCTTAAAAGCAACCAGATCAGCACGGGCCCATGCCACGTCATGTAACGTACCAGTGCGCGAAATCAGACGTGGAAGCTTCGCGAGTGTGAGAAGGCAAAGGGCCCCACTTGAAAATTTCCTCCATAAAAACATGTGAATGAAATTCAGTGCGAGCATAGGACAGGACAATCAAGTAGTGTTGAGTCATGGTCAAAGCATAGCTGGAGCGTACACGTGTCCTGAAACTGGTGGTGGAGATCGACAGAGTTCAGATACGGCAAGCCGAAATCAAAGCAGTTCAAATCTAAGCCGTCCGATTGGCCTAATGTCGGTAACCAAATATTATCGGTAAGTGCATTGTTTTTTGTTTGTTTGTTGATAATTTCCGATAATACATTAAAAAAAATGGCGATATTTGGTTAATATTGTATTAAAAATTTATTTTTTAATTTATAATACTTATTAGATTATTTTCAAATCTATAACACTTTGAATAATACTTGTTGAAGTCAGATCTCTTGCAAATTGTCTTCATAAAATTCGTATATTTAATATTAAAAAAACTTGAAGACTCCTTGCTTCCAATCTGTCTTCACCAGTGTCAGAAAGGATGGATTATAAGATGAACGCGTGGCACAAAACCTGCGTTATCAAAGTCCATGGATTGCAAGTAGCAGCTCTTTATTTTTTTCTTCATAAAGACGGGTTGCAAGCAGTCTATCTTCAAGATTTTTTAATAACAAATATGAAATTTTATGAAGACGAATTGTAAGAGATTCGATTTCAATAAACAATGTTAAAGTGTTACGGATTCAAAAATAATCTAACAAGTATAATAAATTAAAAAATAATTTTTTAGATATAATATCCAACCAATTTTACCTAAAAAATAGATTCCAAATTGATTTCATTTATTTAACTTTTCTAATCATAAAAATAAGGTTTTAGAAGAGGTAAGGTAAATTAATATTGTTATCGCCTATTAATTGATTCAGCGGGTTACACGTTAGTTTTTTTAATATAAATAAAAGCAATAGTTTAAATCCTAATAATGTGGAGTTCAATTAGGGGTGTAAATGAACAGAGCGTTCGACGAACCGTTCGTATAACGTTCGTTTATGTTCGTTTATTAAGCTAAATAAACGAGTATGAACAAATTTTTTATGTTCGTTTAATAAACGAACGAACACGGACAAAGGTGTGTTCGGCTCGTTTATGTTCACGAACAAGCTCGTTTATGCGCTCATGTATAAGCTCGTTTATAGGCTCGTTTATAGTCTCGTTTATAAGCTTGTTTATAGGCTAGTTTACATGCTTGTTTATAAGCTCGTTTATAGAATGAAAATGTTTGTGGATGTATCTAAATACTACTTTTTGTTGTTGCTAAGGATATTATATTAAATTCATGTTTAAATGTAAGTTTTAATTTGTTGCTTTTTATTTATTTAATTATTGTTAATTTAGTTAACATTTCTTAAAATATAAACAAGCATGTTCGCGAACGAATAAATGAGCACGTTCGTGAACACTTAAACGAACACGTTCGCGAACACTTAAATGAACTCGTTCGTGAACACTTAAACGAACACGTTCGCGAACACTTAAACGAACATGTTGGCGAACACTTAAACGAACACGCTCGTTAACAATAAACAAACGAACACGAACACCTTCAAAAATAAATAAACGAACACAAACACAATATTAAAAATTTAAACGAACATGAACTGAACATGAACACCTTTAAAATTAAACAAACGAACACGAACATAGGCTTGTTCGTTCAAGCTCGGTTCATTTACACCCTTAAGTTCAATAAGTGATCATAGTATAAAACAAGATGATGTAAAATTTAAAAAACCATGTTCAACCGACTTTTGTTTATTAGGTGTGTGCATTTTGAAAGATTCAGGTTCAACTAATTTTGTTTACAAGGTGTGCACATTTTCAAAGGGTTAACAAATTTTACCTTGTAATCATCTTTAGATTATACAAAACAATTCTTGATATTGTGAATGAAGTAAACTAATTTGGGAGGATCAGTTTCATACACACGCTCTACAGTAACAAAGGACTATGGGTGAGAAAAACTCGACTCGGCTTGAATAAATAATTTTTTTACTTGTCTTGACGTGAAAAACTCGACCCGATTCGAAAAAATTTCAAATAAAATTTGAGGTGTAAAATGGAACTTCGAATAATTTAAAATTTTTAGTCATTAGTGGATCGATTTTTCAGTTTAAGTTAAGTCTTATTTATGATCCACTTACATAGTGTAAAACTGAATTACTTTTAGACCTATTTAGGACCATTCGATGATGGTAATAAATGACTAAGATTATTTCATTATTTTTTTTTCAAGTTATAATCTTCACATTTCTACAGTTAATCTCATCAATCCATTTACCTTCATCCAACGGTCCAAAAAAGTGTAAAACTTTCAAGTTTTATATAGCGTAAGATGATCTTCTCTCTCTCTCTCTCTATATATATATATATATGGATGTGATCCAGTTACACTGTGTAAAACTCGTTTAGTTTTACACTAATCCATGGTCATTGGATGAGATTAACAATAGAAAATGTGAAGATTATCAATTGGAAAAAAAAATAAAGATATAATCTTAGCCATTAATTATCATCATCCAGCGGTCCAAAAAGGTGTAAAAGTAATTGAGTTTTATACAATGTAAGTTAATCTTAACCCATAGAGAGAGAGATATGATCCACTTACATGGTGTAAAACTCATTTAGTATTACACTAATCTATGGCCATTGGATGAGTAAAATGGCTGGATGAGATGAAAATTGAAAATAAAGAGATTTTCAAAGAGAACTAAATATGAGTGTTTATTTTCATTCATCCATTTTACTCATTCAATATCCATGAATTAGTGTAAAACTAAATGAGTTTACACCATGTAAGTGGATCCTAACTCATATATATACACACGCACATATAAAAAAATATGAAAAAAATATATTTGTACTCTATATTAATATAAAAAGTCGTTTAAATTGGAAGCAATTTGTACCATAACATTATAAATAATTACAATTAAATTGTACATAAATTTGAAAACTCGATTCGAATCGAAATTTTTTAAATAAAGTTTGAGTCGTAAACTGGACTAACCCTAAAAATTTTAACTCGACACAACTCAATCGAACGTTCACCCTAATTTTTGTATCAACATTTTAAGATCTACCTGAAATGGAAGTCCAATGATATTCTGACCCTCAAACGTAATTTTTTCTTTCTATTTTAACCTTCAGATTTTCTTCGTCTATTTTGACCTTCGAGCTTCAATTATTATTTGTCAAATTAATCTAAAGATATAAAAAGTAACAGACATTTTAAATTGATATAAACTATTTTGTCCTTCTATCAATTTTAAGACAAACTATCTTCTTTTTATCTCTACTCGACCCAAAAAAAAGGATAAACTATTTTGTCGTTTTGTGTAAAAAATAAAAATTTCAAATTTATATAATATTCAATAATTGTAAAAAAAATTATTATTTTTCACTGGTATGTTATTTTGGAAAAAAATTAAGAATAAAAAGAGGAGCTAAAATAATCTGTTTTTTTTTTAGTTTTAGGCTTTACTTGGGAGAGAAGAAAGAAAATTGGAAGGATAAAAAATTGAAGTGGTGGAAAAATATAAGGATGAAAAATATATTTTTTCTTACTATCGGTGTGCTTGGTTGAGAAGATGAAAAACTAGAAGGAAAATAAAGTTTCTTTCCTCTTTATTACTTGGTACAATGGAAAAGTGAGTGGAAAGAAAATTAAGCTTTGAAAACTATAATTTATTTTTAATTTTTATAATTTAGTAAAATATTTTCATTCAATTTAGTCCCTAAAATTTTTTATTTAATCTAAAATTGGCATATATTTGTTTCTAATTTTCATAATTTAATCTAGCATTTTAATATAGTTTTATTTTTTTTTTCAATTTAATCCCTAATTTTTTTCTTTAATTCAAAATTGACATATATGTGTAGAACTAAGTGTTTTGATATAATAAATGAAAAATGTTTTGGACAAATTTGAAAAGAATTTAAAACATGTCTTTAAGTCCAAACAACTTGAAAATATGTTTGAGGTATTTAAAAAGGTTTTTGGCAAAGTTTTAAATGCTTTAAAGTTGTTAAAACTGGATTTTCAACAAGCCCGTACCGATACGGTGTACCCCGTATCGATATCTTTTTACCCAAGTTATGATTCTGCCAAAACCCGTACCGATACAGATTTGCTCGTATCGATACGGAGAAGGATCGTATCAATACGCCCTTTAAGCGTACCGATACCCTCTTTAACAAACCTAACGGCTATTTCCCAACAGTCTTTTAAATTGCAAACCGTATCGATACGCTCTCAAGCGTATCGATACGCATAGGCTGACAAAGAGCCCAACAACTAGTTCTGAATAAGGGCGTACCGATACGCCTCCACGTGTACCGATACGCCTCCACGTGTACCGATACGGTAGGCTGTAAAACTGCATTTATGGTGGGAAATAAAGTCTCCAACGACTCCAATTCAACCATAACGATTAGTAACGGCTACAAACTCATTAAGGAGTATAAAAGAGACCTCATTTTAGTACAAAGGTTTATTGTAGAGAAGCAACCATCCGATTTCCTAATTACCCTCTGGAGAGCTTTTATTAGCTTGGCATTTTTTCAGAGATAATTGAGGGATCAAATAAAATATAAAATTATATATAATTAAAAATAGGATCAAATTGAAATAATGATGGTTAAATTTATTATTTCTTTCGAATTATGACTAAATTGTTTGAATGTGTAAATGTAGAAGACTAAATGTGTTATTATACAAAATATTTTAACAACTACATCACCCTTTTAATGGTTGTTAACGGGTCAGTGGCTAAATTAAAACAAAACTAAAAGTTTAATGGTAACATTGAAGCAATTGGATGTTTGGTTACTAAATTGAATAATTGATCAAAGTTTAGTGATTATTTGTGAACTTTACCCTTAAATTAAAGTGAATGTAGGAATTATTATAGTAATAAAAGTTTAATTTTTTTTGAATTAAAAAAATAAAAGAAAATCTGAAAAAGTAATATGAAAATTATTTTTTAAGATTTTATTCTAAAAGAGGATAATAACACTTTCGGTCCCTAAGATTTCAAAACTAATTAAACAGTTAATGGTACATCGTGATACATATGAATAGTGGTACATTGCGTTACATGACATTTAATGTAGAATTATCCATTTTACTATGAGTTTAAAGTTTTTTTCTTTATTTCTTATCGTTTCGAACTATCCATATTATTATTTCATCATTATAAACACCGTTGTTTAAATGGAAAATAAGTCAGATTATAAAGCAATATTTATTCTTACATATTCTAAATTCTTTGACAATACTCATACACTTTGTAGACAAAACGACTGAATCCTGATCTCGTAGGATAAACATCATTCGTTTTTTTCACTAGGACTACTTGTTGGGGTTTTTTTTTCAAGTAAGGGAAAATACATTTTCTCTGCAAAAAATGTAAAATTATCTTACGGGTATTTATACTATAAGCTTAAGAGTTAATTAGTACTTTTACAATAAATGTGATTAGTTTGGTCCAAGTCATTTAATTTTGATGAAAATAGATGAAATTATATATGTTAGTAAGGTTAAGCATTTTAAAAAATGATTTATCGTGTTTTATAGCAACATGGAAAAGTGAGCAATTTAGCCTTTTTGTTTAAAATATAATATTTATTTCCTTTACCTCTCGGTTTTAAAAAAAAAAAAAATCAATATTTTATTTTAAGTTTAAAGGTGTAAAATGCCTTTGAACTTTTAAAAGAAGAAAAATTAAGCCTCTATATATTTTTTTCACCCAATCCCTAGTATTGTGTGTAAAAGCAGTCATTGGAGGACTAATCTTTGGTACTTGGTGTTAAATTTTGAGATAAAAGAGTAAAAGGAATATATGCTCTATATTCTCATTAATTATAATTATCAGATTACATCCACTATTTATACAAAATATTCACAATGAATCAACTATACATTGTAACTACTAACTAAATCTAACAACCTGCTAACAGACTTAGTTACAAGATTCTTTAACAACCTCTAACACTCCCCCTCAAGTTGGTGGTTGAAAAACATCTTTAAACCCCAACTTGGAAACTAAGTGCTCATGCTGCTGAATTCATAAGGCCTTTGTCATGATATCTGCAATTTGATCTTCTGATCTGACATACTCTGTTTGAATGCTTCCATTTTAGATCTTCTCTCTAATGAAATGGCAGTCTATCACTATGTGTTTCGTTCGTTCATGAAACACTGGATTTGCAGCAATCTGTAAAGCTGCCTTGCTATCACACAACATCTTTGCTGGCCCTTCAATGGTTATCTTGAGTTCTGTAAACAACCCTTGTAACCAAACAATTTCTGATGATGTAACTGCCATACTCCGATATTCTGCTTCAGCAGACGATCGAGCCACTGTACTTTGTTTTTTTTTTATTTCCATGACAACAAAGACTCACCAAGCTTTATACAGAACCCAGTGACCGATCTTCTAGTTACAGGACATGAAGCCCAATCTGAATCACAGTAGGCTTGCAGTTCACACTTACTTGCTGCACTCAAGAAAATTCCTTGTCCTGGATTTTTCTTGATATACCTTACCACTCGAAAGGTTGCCTCTAAGTGTGACTTCTTAGGCCTTTGCATGAACTGACTCAAAGTATGCACTACAAATGTGATATCCGGCCTAGTATGTGTTAGGTAGATTAATCTTCCTATAAGTCTTTGGAAAATTGACTTATCTTGCAGCAGTTCATCTTCAATATTTTCGAACTGCTCATCATACTCTACTGAAGTATACTTACGATTCTGTTCTAGAGGTGTCATAGATAGCTTGGCTCCCCCTAGCCCAGATTCTTCTATCAATTCAAGAGCATACTTTCGTTGGTTCACAATAATACCTTCTTTAGATTTTAAAATCTCCAAACCTAGGAAATATTTCAATTCACCTAGGTCCTTCATCTTAAAATTCTTGTTTAAAGTATTCTTCAAATCTTGAATAAGACCCTCATCACTGCCTGTTATTAGTAGATCATCAACATATATGAGTAAGACCACCACCTTGTCTCCTTGAAACTTAGTGAACAAAGAGTAGTCATATCTACTCTGATGATAACCAGACGCAAGCAAGGCCTCTGTGAGTTTAAGATTCCATTGCCTAGAGGCTTGCTTCAAACCATAAAGAGATTTTTGTAGCCTGCACACCATGGACTCCCCCTGGCTACAAAAACCCTGAGGCAAAGTCATGTAGACTTCTTCAAACAAATCTCCCTGAAGAAACGCATTGTTGACATCAAACTGGTACAATGGCCAATTGTGAACCGAGGCAAGAGCAAGGACAACACGAACAGTAACAAGTTTAGCCACGGGAGAAAATGTATCCACATAATCAATGCCCTCCTTTTGAGTGTACCCTTTAGCCACTAAACGGGCTTTGAACCTCTCAACGGAGCCAATAGCCATATACTTCACCTTGTACACCCACTTACACCCTATAGCAACTTTACCCGGAGGCAAAGGAACAACAAACCAAGTATTGTTGGACTCCAGTGCACAGATTTCCTCCTTCATGGCCTGAACCCAAAGGGGATTTTGAATGGCTTCACTATAGGATTTAGGCTCAGCAATATGGGAAGAGGTGAGAAAACTTTGAGTATGGCTAGGCAAATGGGAATAAGAGATAAAGGAAGAAATGGGATACCTGCTCGAAAGAGAAGAAGATTGGCAAGAGAGTATGCAATCTTGAAGCCAGTGAGGAGACTGAGCAACACGAGCAGATCTCCTTAAAGGAACAGAAGATTGCTGTTGTAAAGGAACAACAAGAGGAACATGAGGACTAGAGGAAACATGAGTACTATCTGATGAAACATGAGGGGAATGATCATGATGAGAATGATCAGCAGAAGAATGATCAGTATGAGAATGATCATCAGGAGAATGATCAGTATGAGAATGATCATTATCAGAAGAAGGAACATTAAGAGAATTATCAGCAAAAGAATGATCAGTAGAAAAATTACCAGTAGATGAATCACAATGTAAAAAATCATGAGAAGAATGATTAGTAGGAAAAAAAGAAGAAGCAGGAGAAATAGGTAAGTGAAAAGGAAAGAGATGCTCATGAAAGATAACATCTCGGCTAACAAAGAAAGTTTTAGTATCCAAATTAAACAAAACATACCCTTTTTGGGAGGAAGAATATCCCAAAAAAATAGAGGGAATAGCACGAGCACCAAACTTATCAGAACAGTGAACTTTAGAAGCATAACAAAGACAACCAAATGTCCTTAGGTGAGAAAGATTGGGTGGTTTGTTATAAAAGACCTCAAAAGGACTTTTCCAAGAAAGAACAGAAGAAGGAAGATGGTTTATGATATAGCAAGCAGTTGAAATACATTCTCCCCAAAACTTAAGAGGAACATTGGAATGAAAGCTAAGGGCTCTAGCAACCTCCAAGAGGTGTCTATGTTTTCGTTCAGCCACCCCATTTTGTTGGGGTGTGCCAACACAAGAACTTTGATGAGAAATGCCCTGTGAGAGGAAAAAAGAAGCACACTCTGAATTGAAAAATTCAGAGCCATTATCAGAACGAAAAGTTTTAACAGGAGTGGAATAGTGTGTTTGAACCAGAGAACAGAACTGTTTAATATGAAGAACAATGTCACTTTTAAGTTTCATCAGATAGACCCAAGTCATCCTAGAGTAGTCATCTACTATTGTCAAGAAAAATCTATGTCCACTGTGAGTGGAAACACGATAAGGCCCCCAAAGATCTAAATGAACTAATTCAAAAGGTGCAGAGGCTCTAGAACTACTGTGTGGAAAAAGTAGCCTAGTCTGTTTAGCCAAAGGACACACAGAACATTCTTTAATAGTAGTAGGAGACAAAGTAACAGAATGTAAAAAAGGAGTTTTATGAAGAACAAAATGGGGGGCATGCCCCAATCGAGCATGCCAAACATGAATTTTATTAATGGAATTAAAAGGCATACAGGAATTTGAAGTATGAACAGAATTAACAGAAATAGAATTGGGCAGATCTGACATACCCAAACTGGAAGAATCAAAGAAATACAACCCCTTGAACTCTCTACCAATCCCCTTCATCATTCCATTTGAGAGGTCCTGTAAAACACAGAAGTCAGGGTAAAAGGTAATGCTACAATTAAGATCATGAGTGAGTTTGGATACAGAGAGAAGGTTATGTGTAAAGTTGGGAACGTAAAGAACTCTGGGTAAAACATGAACAGAATTAAAGGAAAAAGAACCAGTATGGGAAACAGAAACAGTTTTACCATTGAGAAGGTGGACAATATGGGAATCAGATACACATGGAACAGGAAAATCTAAGCAACGAAAGTCAGACAACAAATGATCAGTGGCCCCAGTGTCCAGTATCCATTGTACAGAGGAATGAGGAAGAGACATACCCTGAATATGCGTACCATCCATATTCACAACAGACTCAGCAGGCTTATGCAGAAGCACAAGGAGACTGGTATATTGATCATGGGTAAACACCGGTGCAGGCGAACTACTATCCTCAACAGTAGGCAAAGTCTCAACCATCGTATTCGCAGCAACAGACGGCACAGAAACACGCTTCTTGGTAAACTTGAAGTCCGGTGGAAACCCGTGAAGACGATAGCAGTTATCACGACGATGGCCACGGATTTTACAGTAGTCACAAACGCCAGCAAATTTCCTTCGATCAGAAGAACCAGAAGCATTAGAAAACAACACAGTGGAATCAGGAACAAGAGAAATACCAGAGAGTTGGGCGCGCTGAGACTCCTCCTGCACGAGCATTGAATAAGCTTGGTTGACCGACGGTAAGGGTTTCATAAGTAACATCTGACTCCGGATAGCACCATAGGTCTCGTTCAGGCCCATTAAGAACTGGAACAGACGCTGCTGGGTCAGGTGGGCAAGAAGATCCTGAGATTCATCACATTCGCAAACGGAAAACAGCACCAATGAAGAATACTCGTCCCACAGAAGTTTCAAGCGGGTGAAATAAGTGGAAATAGTGGACTCTCCTTGGCTCGCGGTGGCAATTTCACGGTGGAGGAAAAATATCCGGGAACCATCCACCTTATCGAATCGTTCCTTAAGGTCTTTCCAAACGCTTGACGCGTTGGAGGCGAAGACAATCCCTGCCGAAAGCTCCACACTCACGGTGTTGAGAAGTCAGGAGAGGACGAAAGCGTTACACCGCTCCCACTGAGAAACCAACGAAGCACCATACTTGTCTCGAGTGCAGCTGCCATCGACGAAACCAAGCTTGTTTTTAGCAAGCAAGGCGATGCGCATGGATCTACTCCAGACGTTGTAGTTGTCGATACCGGTGAGACGATGAGAGACCAATAAACTCCCCGGCGTGTCAGATGGATGTAGAAAGAGAGGATGATTAAAGTCGACAGAGTCGACGGCCGCCGCAGTCTCAGGAGGCATCGTGAAAAGAGGGGAAAAGAAACCCTAGGGCTGAATCAAAATGAAACAAAAGGAAAACCCTCGGATGAGAAACAAAGCCGGAAAAAAACGAAAATGGGTCAAGAAAAGAAAAAACGGCCCAAACAATAATGGATCAAAGACTCAATGATACCATGTTAAATTTTAAGATAAAGAGTAAAAGGAATATATGCTCTATATTCTCATTAATCATAATTATCAGATTACATCCACTATTTATACAAAATATTCACAATGAATCAACTATACATTGTAACTACTAACTAAATCTAACAACCTGCTAACAGACTTAGTTACAAGATTCTTTAACAACCTCTAACACTTGGTCTCTCTAGGAGAATCAGAGCCATCAAAATGACTCATTTTTTCTGTCAACTTTACCACATGTGTTTAGGGTGTTGTTGCAATCGTTGATGCTGATCAAGGAGTCCTGGTGGAGGCGTTGTGGTGGTGGTGAAGGGATGGTCACCGGTGGACTCTCAAAGGACTCAAAGCGGTGGTGGTGGGTGTCTCCATTCAGGCAACAATCTAGCTAAAAGAAGGGTTTAAAATAGCGGACATGCTTTCATCACCGCCTGTAAAAGCTTTTTAGGTCATGAAACAATGCTTTCCTCACAATCAGATGATGAGAAACCATTGTTGGACTTGGAGTCAATCCCTCTCATGGGTTCGTCTTCGATGCTTGAAAATCCAGAGAGAGGAACTTGTTGCTGCTGCTGGTCAACAAAATAAAATATTAAATTATCTCTAACTAAAAATAGGGTCAAATTAAAATAATGAGGGTTATATTTATTGTTTCTTTCAAATTATGACTAAATTGTTTGAATGTGTAAATGTGGAGGACTAAATGTGTTATTATACAAAATATTTTAATAGCCACATCACCTTTTTAATTGTTGTTAACGTGTCAGTGACCAAATTGAAACAAAACTAAAAGTTTAATGGTAACATTGAGGCAATTAAAAGTTTGATTATCAAATTGAATAATTGATCAAAGTTTAGTGACCGTTTGTGAACTTTATCCTTAAATTAAAGTGAATGTAGTAATTATTATAGTAATAAAAAATCTAATTATTTTTTAATTAAAAAGCAAAACAAAATCTGAAAAATAATATAAAAAATATTTTTTAAAATTTCATTAAAAAAATAATAACACTATCGGTCCCTAAAATTTTAAAACTAATTAAAGCAGTTAATAGTACATTACAGTACATATAAATAGTGGTACATTTCAGTACATGACATTTACTATAGAATTATCCTAATAAAATTACTTTGAAGCCGTAATTTAGAAATTTTGATAAAACTATTTCCAAAAATCCTACTTTTCTTGAAATTTTGTTGCGAATTGGACAAAAATCGTTTCTCTTTCCGTATATATGTCCTAACACTAAAACATTGAATTTTACACTTAAATTATAATTTTTAAATATTAAATCTAATCTCAATCTTATACATTAATTTTAATTTTCAACCTTAAATTCTAAACCTAATATTTTAATGTTGAGACATAGATAAAGACACTAAAAAAGAATAGAGGATTTCTATTTCCAAGAAATCATCGATTGCACACTAGCAAGAATTGTCCTAGAAGGGAGCTGGAGGGGGTGGTCGCCCCCCTAAAAATTTGAAATTTCTATACAATTTAGATTTTTTTATGTATTTTTTTATTAAAAATTTATTTTCGTCTCCTAAAAATTTATAAGTTCACATCTTCTAAAATTTTATAGGTTCACTCTTAACATAAAATTCTGAGTGCGTTCCTGCTATTACTGCTCTAACTCTTCTTTCTTTATGTATTTATATTTCTTTGAGACTTTTTCGTGGGTCATCTGAATTGAGTTACAATTAAAAAAAAATCTAGATCATTTCTTGATTCATTACACTAAAAAACTCTAAAAGTTTGAGATCAAATTAACGTGGTAAAAGTTTAGTCCAGCTGTCCAGGTCGGATGGGTAGTCCGACAAGTATAAAATACAACCACAATTATAGTAATATATATCCAAATAAATTAGTATAAGATAAACGTTATATAGTACAACTGAAAAATGTTTAATATTTTCATAAACCGTTTGGAATCTACATGTTGAATTAAGAGCCTAACGTGCCTTACTATTCATTACACTAATTATGTTCAATTATAAGGTAGTGGTTAAAAGATCTATCTCTTCTTAGATTGTGTTCAATTATAAGGTAGTGGTTAAAAGATCTATCATAGTCTAATTTTATATTTGGATAAATTCACACATACATTTGTAGATTACGTTACTCGAACTCGAATCACTTAAGAAAAACAAATCATTCTTTATCGCTGGGACCACACAATATTAATGCGTTTTATTTTAGACGGTGCTAATCACTTTCATTATACATTTTTATAGGCAAAATGAAAATCATCAACAAGACTCAAACCTTAGTTCTCTTCAAAGTGCTAATAAATACTCAACTAACTAAATCAACCCATATTGAATTCACTTTCACGATACATTATATGAGTGGATATCCCATAATCATTCATATCATGGTCCATCGATTTTTTTTGCAAAACCTAAATATTATTTAAATATATACGTGGAACCTAGCAATTCATGCACTTACAAACTGAAAAAAGATGTTTAGGCCAAAAGCTAATAAGTTTGTGAAAGCTATAGGAAAGGAAATCCTATCCTAGAAAACGACTCTACTAATGAATTAAACAAATAATTAATTACACTTTTTTTAATCTGATTTATCTCATCAGCCTATATACTTTTTCCATGTTCTAATTGTTAATTTGCTTATCTAATCAAAGCAATCCATTAATCAGCCCCCCAAACCCCACTTCCCAAATTTAACCATGCACGCACGACCGTGCTTTACAACATATCTTTCTACATACTAATTATTAGGTCCACTTAGTTTTGGACATGTGTAATAAGAATGACTTATATGGTCTTCATAGATTTTAAGTCATATTATATATTTTTTATTCAAATGTCAACCTACAACGTATACAACAAGTCGACAAACATTAAATTTTTAAAATTGAGGGCTTTATTTTAGTGAATTGCAGAGGACTTCCTAAATCTTTGAACCGTCCTAATTAGGTGTTATGGTAGGATATATTGGACAAAAATCTTCTGCCTCTTTTGTGCCCAACACTCAAAAATTAAATCATAATCTCTAACCCTAATTTCTAAACACTAAACCCTAAACCCTAATAAATATATCATACACCCTAATTCTCTAAATTATAACCCTAAGTCATAACCTTAAATCCTAAACTAAACCCTAGACCTAATATTTTAATGATGAGACATAAGTAGGGCTACTAAAGAGGTACATGCAATTTTTACTTAAGATATATTGTACTTTTTAATGGGAGTACTCAAATTTAAATTTTAGAGATGATATTATTGAACGAGACAACCATAATCATGAATAGTAGCATAAACATAAAAAATACTCGGAAAAAATAAAACATCTCTTTCGACATCAACAATAATTCAGGCAGCATATCTTGTCTGGTATTTTTAAATAATTGTTTTCGGTTTGGTGCATGTCGCATTTCAATTGCCACTATTTTCCCCATGGCTTTAATTGAACCCACAAAGCTGTAAATTAGGAAATCGAGGGTTCTAAATATGGGCAAGTTTTAACCTAAATTGATCAAACTGGTTTGGCTTTATTGATTTATTGGAATAGCTAACATACCCTTGCAGGTTCAAAATCGTACAATCCAAATGCCATATTATTGACGATAGTACTACATGAACCAATTAATAACGACAAAGTTTACTAACTATTTGGTACAACATAATTAAGCCCACGATATGTTTAATAGACATAAACATAATTAATAAACACGTTTGGTATTTTATTTAGGTTGATGTTTTCTCGAAGATAGACTGAAATTTAAGGTTGGACGTCTCTGTAAGGTAAACGTAAGTTTTAGTGACATTGGAGTTTATGCTCTAGGCACTTTATTTAGATACTAGTCCCTTCTAACATTTGATTTTAGTTTCGTCCCTGCATTTAGGCAGCTCGAAGATTGTTTGATGTGTGGCCATTGATTTCCCGTTTGATCATGTTGGTGCATCGGCCTACTCCTATAACTTTATTTGTTTAGGATCCTTAATGATATAATTGTTGAGTTTTGATAGGGACAAAAATTCTCTACCCCTTTTCGGCGTCTCTATCTATGTCTCAAAACTAAAAAAAATTAAATTCTAAGACACAATCTTAAATTTTAAATCCTAAACTTTAAACCCTAAAAATACACTATATCTCAAACTCCCTAAATTCTAATAATAAATCCTAACCTTAACCCTTAACTGCAAACCTATATTTTTAGTATGAGATATAAATAGGAGCACCGAAAAGAGGCAAATAATTTATATTCTTTTGATAGTTAGTTGATACAATGGGTTTATAAGTTGATATAATTATCATGAGGATATGTATGGATGCATTATAAGAATATGCAAAGTAGTGAATGTTGTCTTGAATTGATAACCAACAACATTGCGGCTAGGGATTGGCAAGAATTAAATCATATCCGGGAGATCCAAGGCACCATGCTTGCAATCATGCCGATGTTTACAGTTGATGGACCACATGGCTTTAGGCTTACTAGGCTGGTCTTGAAACTGGGAAAAAAAGGATTGCAAAATCTTCATTTAGATTTCATTCCAATTCAAGGTTGGGTAAAGGGAGAAAGATGAGAGCAGTACGGCACTGAAAACTCTCCATCCTTCTCAGTTTTTCCTCCAAGGATGGGCGCTGAAAACATGGCCAAATATGCACTAATTGTTATATGCCTCTCCCCCCAATGCTTGTGACCCATTGCACATGTTATGCTGATGCATGAAACAACTAAAGAAGGAAGCTTTTGTTTGCTAAGCAAGGGTGGTTCTCAGCGACAGAGCCAAAATTCTAACTCCAAGGAGCAAAGTATAATTTTTTAATGGCTTAAAGAATCATAAGTTTTTAAACTTTTGTCAAATAAAATCAATTAGGCCTTTAATTTTTTCACCTAATTATGCATCTGAACCAATAAATTGAATCAATTAAGTCATTTGATCGACTTTTACTATCATTTTTGACGGCTTTTTTCTTAAGATATTACTGCCGCGTAACACAATATGGTTTTGTTATGTGACATTTACTGATTTTTTAGAAAATTATTTTTATAAATTTCATAATTTTTTAGAACTTTTAAAAAAATTAAATTAAAAAAAACTTGAAATGTCAAGTGACAACACTGTAACACAACATGTGGCACTAACTAATTCAAAAAAGATTGTTAATCTAACAATCAACATTGGACAAAGGGTAGAATTGATGAAATTTTGGAGTATAAGGTCTTAATTGGGTGCAAAAAGTTCAGGGGCTTAATTAATTTTTTTTTACAAAAGTTCAAGGGCTTATGATATTATTAAGTTTTTTTAAAAGTATAAGGCGCAACATATAATTATCCCATAACTTTTTTTATTTGAGCCGATAACAGTGACTAATCCCCTCTCCGTAAGTGCTCTCACTAAGGGGTAAACAGTTGGCCATGATATGTACTCCATTCTCATTGGTAGGAATAGAATTCTTGACCTCATGGTTAAGGGACATAACTTTTTAAATTTATTATATAATCTAAAGGTAAAAAAAATTGATGGTTGGGGGCAACAATCCTCCATTATGTGAGTACCTCCGTCCCTGGTTATTCTGTACATGTACAATAAGAAAGTCGGTCTCAGAAAAAAAAAATCCAAAATGAACTAAGATAGATGCTTACAAGAAAAAAAACAAAAAAAAATAATTATGAACTAATGGTAAAAAATAGGAAAAATAAGATGTTATTGTACTTTATAGATTTTAATTTTTGTTATACTCATTTTTTATTCAAAAATCATTACATCACCCATACAAAAAATTAACAAACACTTTTTTAAAATTAAGACTGTCATTTTAGTAAATTGTACAATACCTATAAATTTTGAATCGTTCCCGTTACTAAGGAGGGAGTAAAATTATTTACGTGGTTGACGACATTGCCATTAACACACATGGTCTTAGGCCACTGGTTTTCCATAAAGAAGAGGTAACCGATTTGCAAGTTTTGAATTCTACCTTATCAATATCTTGATAGCTACCCCAAAGTTAGGGTAGGGTATTCGATTCAAGTCGAATTATGATTTTGGTCCGTTTAAGATGCTCAACTTTGAAATTTAGTTTATGTACTTTGATTATTTGGACCACTAATTACTTTGTCAAAGGAGATCAAATTATGCCAAATTCAAATATTATAAAAAATTTAATCGAGTTAATGTTTATTGTTTAAAACATGACACACACATATATATATATATTTTAACCACCAATATTCAATTTATTAGCCGACTAATCAATTACATGTTTTACGCCGATATTTTCATTGAACCCAAAAAACCCCTGATATTTGGTATATATAAAATATGAGGATGGCCCAAGCAGCAGGCGACAGGGAATGGTGGAATGCCGGTCGACAAGAGACAAAGGTAGTGACATTGTATGTGGAAAATCTGGGGCAAGCTCTTCATTGGAAAGGTATTTGGCATGCTTTTGTGAGGCATGGCGATGTTGTGGACGCGTTTATTGCGAGAAAACGTAATAGTATAGGGAAAAGATTTGGCTTTGTTAGATTCGCCAGGCGTACTGATGCAGACATGGCAGCATAAAGGTTAAACGAATTTTTATTGTATGGAAGCAGACTTTCTGTTTCAAGAGCAAAGTTTAATACACACCATTCTTTTTGGAGGAATGTTAGACCATCAACAAATCATTTTACTGATAACAAAAAGGTGGATGCCAAAGATAAATTCAATTTGGGAGAAGAGGCGGAGGAACCAATCATTATGAAGACCACAAATTGAAAGAGTGCAACAATGCTCAAAAGAATCAATGGTCACGTTGAAACAGAAGAACTATGGAAACATAAAAGGTGTCTTGTTGGAAGGATGGCCACAGTGTGTAGTACGACGAGTATCCAAATGAGGCTGCATGAATAGGGTCTTGGAGAAATAACAATAAGAAGGTTGAGTGGAAAATTATTTTTATTATCCATTGAAAATGAAGAGCTTTTCACGATGCTAGAGGATTTAGATTGGTCCTACCTCAAGGAGGTCTTTGTGGAGATATCATTTTGGTCTGAAACAATAGCTCGATATGAAATAGTAACGTGGATAGAAGTGGCGGGGTTACCTTTACACTGTTGGAACCTTGTAACGCTCAGAAAAGTTGCAGAGCTATGGGATTCGTTTGAAGCGTTGGGGGAGAATGCAAATCGGTGCAAGGATTGCGAGAAGGTAACAATCATAATAACAACATAGCATCTTGAGAAGATCTCAGATGTTATAAAAACTGAAGTAGAATCAATCATATACAAGGTAAGAGTTATGAAAATTGGATTTTCAGACACCCCAAAGTATGTGGTACCATGAAGGAAATAAGGTGAAGCGCCTCGACGGAGCAATTTTAGTCTTGAAGAATCCTCATCGGAGTCAGTCACTGGAAAAGATGAATACATGCATATCTACCTCGTTGGCCGATGAAGTTAATGTCATGTTTATTGAGAAAGATTACAATAAAGTTAGTTGTTCTGATGGAGGGAATTCTAACAGACCCTTAGGAGAGTGTGATATTAATGGAAGAACTCAAAAAGAAGGTCTAGATATCTTAATGGAAGAGAGAGATATGGTGGGAGTTAACGTTATAATTCAAAATGAGAAGATTATAGAAGGCCAGTCTGGTATTGGTGGTTTGCCTGGAGAAATTGATTATGGGCTAGGGTTAAAAACCGCTATTGAGGATGTGGAAATGAACTGTGATCCATTAATTAGAGAGTCTTTATCAAAGCATACTTTGGAGGATATTTGGGCGATGGGTTTCCAAAATAAGGACAAGTTAAATCTTGTTTGTATTTTAGATAAACGCTAAAAAAATATGCGTGGGAGCCTGTTGTTGACAAGAAAAACAAAGGCGGGGCTGGTTCTGAAAAACTGGTCAAGAGAAATGTGCTTATCTCTCTGGAAGTAGGTGAGGAACCAAGTGCTTTCTTCCCTGAATTATCGAAGAAGAAATTAAAGGAAAAGAGGTATTGTTCTCTAACAAATTTTCAAGATAAGAACTTGACAGATATGGAGAAGAAGAAGAAGGACATGACGACCAGAAGAGGTAAGAAGGGAGTAGCATTTCAAGAGGAATCAGAACTTTCAGGTAGATCACTATCTGATTCAGATTTAGTGACGAGATGGGATTTTCAAACCATAAAGGCTAGAAAAGTTTCAAAGATTAGGGGTACAGATTGTGGGAGATGAAGAAGCGACAATCATGGATATCGCCTGATTGATAGAAAGGTAACCATCAATTTTAGTATGATTATTGTGATAGCTATATGCGTTTTGAGGTTAAATCACGAGGAATGATAGGGGACTGTTTTTAGAAGGGAATTTCTCTGCAGTAATAGGGCTGGAGAAATTAAATGTGTTCAATGTAGTTGCTGGGAGGGTGGTATTGAATAACGGATGTTAATCTCTTTTTTGGGGTTTAGTGAACTTTTTGTGTTCTTATTATATCCAATCATTTTTGGATGGTAGCAGATCCTTATAATTTAATTCGTTTGGGGCTGCTCTTTGGAGCTTTCAGATGACGTTCTATAGTTGGCTCGTTCAGTTGTAGGAGCCTTACTAAGGAATGTGACTTTGTAGGGTGATTGGGTCTGTTTCATTGGTTGTGTAAAGCTTAAGTGTGAGCTGTTAGTTTAGTTGATTGTAATGATTTTGCAAGTTTGGTGTTGTTAGAGAAATGGTTGTAGGGTTAGTCTGATGTTATAAAAGCTTTGGCTAACTTATGTGGTAATGATGATGAACATTTCGTTGAAGTTCATGAAAAAGAAGTTTTCGAAGAGCTGGCTCGCCTATAGGTGTTGGAGTATTTGTTGTAAATTTTGAGTTTGCTTTTGGCTTCTTTTTGTTTCTATTTTTTGAACGTTCTAATGTCGGGTGGTGGTGGTCCTTTCTTTGTAGTTTTTGAGTGCCTTGCTCATTGTATTTGAAGACGTGCAATTTTCTTGTTTGCTCCGAACGAGTGGTATAATTTTAACGGACCTTCTTTCTTAGAACAAATTAAGCATCTTTCTTTTGTTCTAAGCTTGATGGCTGTTAAATACGGGGTGTTGATTCAGGAAGAGAATTGGTGGGATAATCCTATTTCATGCCTATCTTCTAATGAAGGGGAATGCTCTTGCTTAAGTTGACTGACACCATTGAAGGGGAAGTTAAATTCAATGTTAACGGAGCTGCCAAATATGATGTCGCAGGGTGTGGTAGGTGTTGGAGTATGCCTAAAGACCAATCATGAGATGATTGTAAAAGACATACTTATTTTATCTTGTTTATTAATAAAGTCATTATTATTATTTCAGTCTTATTCTGCGCATCTATAAATAAACTGAATTATAATAAAGTCCTTAGAATAATATAGTTATTCTTGAATGTCCTTAGTCGGAATTATTGTGTGCGTGGACAACAATAATATATTGAGACTAATATGTAGTTGATTGATAACAAAGTGTTGTTATTGACATAGATATGTCAAAATCAATATATAAGTATGTGTTAGAGAACGACATACTAGACTGACCCGCTATGAGTATGTTTCTTGGATTATTATGTGACAGTCACAACATTGCTCATGGTGATAACTAAGTGTATGATTCTCAGACTTGAGATCATCATTATTTCAATATCGAGAGTGACATATTTTGATGCAAAAACTTGTTACGTGTAAAATAGTCTATCGCAAAGGTAGTGCAAGTGTACACGTCGCAAGTAGTAAAGTGATACTAGAGTATCGGATATCGTCTCCACAGGGACTGGGCTAACCCTTTCCTTCGCTATCTGCACAAGGGGAAAAGAATAGATTAAGATATTGTCACGAAAATAATAAAGAATACCGGAAAATAAAAGTAGAGAAATCAAGATAGAGAGAATGGGTAGGTATTGAATTGCGCAGTAGTGTAGGTATTGCAATGCTTAGCAAATCCAGTTCTGTCGTCGCGCCTGTCGCGGCAGCACCTGTCGCGGCAGCTGTCCGTTGGCTGTCGCGGCAGCAAACACACCAACTCCGTACTTCAAGTTTGGCAAGAATCCCAGATCTGCCTTGGCCTATCCCTAGGTCCAAGTCTGTCGATGATCACGTCTTGATGATACCTCTCGGCGTGAATCGAAGGATGAACACCGATGTGTATGAATTCTTCCTTAGCCACTTAACCTTGCCTTATCCCTAGGCACAAGATAGTTCAACTATAAACTAGAGAACTTGCTCTTATTTCTTTCGTATACTTAACTCTCCCGATGCTAAGTAAATAGATAACCTCACAATGCTCTCCCGATGCTCTTGCAAGATATTAATAACCAAAATAAGAGAACTTGAAGTTTATTTTATTGAACTGAAAATTCCTAAAACAAAACAACCCTTGCAACTACTTTACAAATCAACCCGTGGCCCTAGGGGGAATTTAGAACATGTCGGTGACGGGTAAACGGCGGAGGGGTTTGGTTATCGGTTATGGGGTAGGTTATATCCTAGGTTAAAATCTATGCCCTTATATAAGCTTTGGGCTCAAGTATTCTAAGGTAACAAGGATTACACTTTAATTAAAAGTAAGATTCTAATAAAGACTTAATCTCTAAAGTTCCTACTTTGCAGCCGCCATCCTTGTTTCTAGGGATTTCCTCTCCTTGAGCTTTGGCTTGTCATATCTTTTGATCCGGGGCTTGGAAAAATATTTGGCTTTCACACGACAGATGAGCAGATTTTTCTCTATCTATCGAGGTCCACTTTACTTTTCCTCTTCATAAGGCTGCTGTCACGACAGCACCATGGCAGCATCATGGCAGCATCGTCCTCTTTATCTGCTTGTCCAGTTCAGCTTTCCTACTTCTCTGCCATGCGTCTGCCTTCACCGTCTACGACGGCGGCAACCTGCCAAAATCAGCCATTTTTAGTAGAATCTGTGCATTTTATATATTTGTGATGTTTTGCTGTAAATTGACCTAAATGCAATGAAATGATGCTTGAATGCAGCAGAAATATGGGTTAAAAAGGGTGTAAATAATAGTACTTTTACACACTCAACAGCAGTCAAACGTGTGTTGTAACAAACTACACTATAAAGACTAATATTAGATATATAGCACTATATATTGCGAAATATGGTTGATCAAGATAGGTTTTGTCCCTCATACATAATAGGACTAATATTGTATGCCACTTGATTGATTGAGACTAGAATATGCATGATCATGCTCGAATAAATTGATATGAGATATCTTAGTTATTTGTTTATCATAGTCTACTCAAGATATCAAGAAATATTAGATGAACTATACAAGTGTGACTAATCCATGACGTGTGTTTGATCTAGATATAAGGACAAAAGGATGTAATACATAAAAGAAGTTAATCATGGATAAAGGTAAAGTCGAACCACGACTTCCTGTAACTTAGGTAGCAATGATGCATTGCTAGATGGCACTCATTGTTTGTAATATTAGAATTGTTCTAGATATTACTACTAGCGTTACATGAACCTACAAGGGTCACACCCTATGATTAAAATAAACAAATATCGATGTAACCCCCTCGTCCCGGTCTGACGTGATGACCGGTCCGAGTGGGCTACACGGGGAAAACCGAGAGAAAACCCCTTAGGATTCCCTCTCGGTTAGCAAACCTATTTTTTTTCAATTTAGAATCTTGTCTAAATGCATGTTAAACCCTAAGTGACCACACAGCGGAACAACGCATGCGAAACAAAACAAACGAGCTCAAACAATCATGTTACGGCCAATTTTTAGACTTCACTGCAGGTGGTATCGATACACCTAAGGGGTGTATCGATACCCCTTGACCAGGTCAACTGGTCAAAGTCAACCCGTGGAGACCGTATCGATACACCT
This sequence comes from Hibiscus tridactylites, assembly GCA_958450335.1. Classification (NCBI taxonomy): domain Eukaryota; kingdom Viridiplantae; phylum Streptophyta; class Magnoliopsida; order Malvales; family Malvaceae; genus Hibiscus; species Hibiscus tridactylites. The sequence goes on along the minus strand of OY288275.1, from coordinate 68,111,967 downwards.
GGGAGCGTATCGATACCCTCTCCAATTGTTGACTTCCCACGGTCAACGCTAAGGGAACCGTATCGATACACGTGAGGGCCCGTACCGATACAGAAATGGAAAGTAGCTCCAGTTGCAAAATGGTATCGGTACGCCCCTTCGCGTATCGAAACGCGGGGCTTGAGCTATGAAGGCCGTATCGATACGGTTCCAACCGTATCGATACCCCTGCTACGAAAACTCTGGTTTGATCTGATTTAAAGCATAAGTGGCCCTTAAATCCCTCTCAAACCTCAACCATCACAATAACATGCTTCCTAATGACAAACCAAGAGTTTAGGCATGCATTCAACAATGTTTTAGACGAATCTAACACTAGGCAAAGCCACACAACCATGCCCTCATACAACCATCATTCAAAGCACACATATAAACTCTTAAGGCATAGGCTAACATTCAAAAGGGCAACTTAGGCATGGGTTAGCATTCATCATGGCAACACGTTCATACAAAACCAAAGTATAAGGGAGTCTATACATGCTCCTAAACATCCAACAACAAACCAACAAAACCATACATGTCCCATTGCTCAACTATTACATGTTTAACATTAAAATCCATACTTGATGAACTCAAGCCAAAAACCACACTTGGAGGCCCTCCACTTGCCCGAGCAACCCACGAACTAAGGATCTGCAATGTTGAACAAGGAGAGCGTAAGCAATGATGCTTAGTGAGGGTAAGCTCTAAAAACAAACCTCAACATTGCAGGGTCCGAGCACGATCTAGCCAAAGTATCATAATCATACCAAAGGTCCACAAGACAAAATGCATAAGCAATAGACAAATATAAGGTCATGATCATAAGCTCAATTTCCATGATACAAGTAATCACAAACAAGAACCCCAATAAGAACCATGAACCTCAACACATTGATATGCACATCAAACAACATTGGCACCTAGTTAAGACCCGAATACGCGGATAGACATGTTGGAACTCATATCCAACAACCACATTACCTCACGGTGGGATTTCACTCATCATTGGTCTCGCGGAGGGGATTCCACTCATCCTCACGCCCCGTCGATGGGATTCCACTCATCACCGACTATATTTAAATACAATTCCGGGCGAACCCGTACTCCTCCTTGGTGACTCAACGCCACCAAGGCCACGCGCGACTTTAGACTCATGTGTACACACTAACATCCTAATGATCGATCATTTGTATCCAAGTTTACTAGTGCCAATATTTACTCACTTCATTAACCTTGTGCTTAGCACGTACTCATCAACAATCAACATTATGCATGTCTCAAGCACCATAAGTCCAATCTCATTTCACATGTATAAAGCAATATACATAGACATTCATACCACAATTTATACGAGACATACACAACCATACAATGAGTTCAACCAAAGGCTCTAGATCAAGTTTAGGATTAGGCTACCACCCTAATCCTAACTCTAGGTGGGTCTACCAAGCCCAACCTAGTCCATACTCGAACCAACTATTTTAAAACCTTTAAAAGCAAACAACCACTCACCTAAGCTCCCAAGCTCCAAGACCAAGCAAGCAATCACCCTCAACTTTCCGGATTCGATCCCAAAGCCTCTTCCACGTTTCCTCTTGCTTCTAGTCAAACAAAACCCATACATTACTTCTCAATTCAATGCCAATTCAACCATCAATCTACTTTGCAAACACAACTCAATTTCCACAAATTCCAAACCACATAGCATTTCCAAAAACCCAAATTTTCGGACTCCCACAACCAAGGGCTGAAATTCCCAATTCCAAGCACCCAAATGACTTCCTAAGCATCCCAAATCACCCTCCTAACATAGGTAGACCATCAGCCCTTCAATTTCAACATTAAACTTACCAAAAACCCAAATTTTAATACCCTAAAATTTGCCCTAAAGACCCACTACGAAATTTCATCCAAAATTGACCAAATTCATATATGTTGTGTACTTTAGCATGATTAACAAAAACCCCAACACAATTTCTTAGGACAAGTTGAAAAACCCCAATAAAACCCAAATTTTCAACATGAACCCTAATTCCCAAAACTCAACATTTTTGAAATTTAAGACAATGGTTGGATAGAGGATAAAGAGGAGATTAAGAAAATGACTTTACCTTTCAAAAACCCCTTGGATTGAAGTTGAAAATGAATGGAATAGTGATTTGCTATTTGAGAGGTTTTGAAAGAGAGAAGAGGGAGTTTCACATGGGTTTAGGGGAAAAGGGGGGAAAAGATGACAATATGGAAAGTTGTCATCCTTTTTCAAATAGTTTGGGTAAATTATATTATGAGTCCTCCTCTTTTTAAATTAAACTTAATTGGGTCACTATTTGAAGTTGAGTTGTTTTAATTAACTTTTTATTTAGCCCGACTAAAACCCGGTTAACTCCTAGGCCCAAAACACGGGTGTTACAACTCTCCCCCACTTAAGGAAATTTCATCCCCGAAATTACCTGGTGGAAACAGATACGGAAACTGCTCAACCATATCCGCTTTCCTCTCCCACGTGGCCTCTTCCACACCTCTATGTCTCCACAACACCTTGACCAACTCTATGGTCTTGCCACGCAACACCTTGCTATCAGAAGCAAGTACTTCAATGGGAACTTCATTATAGGACAAATCCGGATTCAACTCTATTTCTTCAACGGGCATCACATGAGAAGGATCTGATCTATATCTCCTAAGCATAGATACATGAAAGACATCATGGATCTTTTCTAACTCAGAAGGTAACCTCAACCGATAAGCTACAGGCCCAATCCGCTCCACTATCTCATACGGACCAATGAACCTCGGACTCAACTTGCCCTTTCGGCCAAATCTCATTACCTTCTTCCACGGAGATACTTTCAGAAACACTTTCTCACCCACTGAGTACTCAACCTCTTTCCTTTTTAAATCTGCATAAGACTTCTGACGATCGGAAGCTGCTTTCAGACGGTCACAAATCAACTTCACTTTTTCTGTGGTTCCCTTAAGCAAGTCTGGCATAGGTAACAATCTCTGACCTGTCTCAGCCCAACAAATCGGAGTCCTACACCGTCTACCATACAAAGCCTCATAGGGTGCCATCTGAATACTAGACTGATAATTGTTGTTGTAAGCAAACTCAACTAACGGTAAGTGCTTCTCCCAAGAACCCTGAAAATCAATCACACAACAACGAAGCATATCCTCTAGAATCTGTATCACTCGCTCTGACTGCCCATCGGACTGCGGATGATAAGATGTGCTGAAATGCAGACGACTACCCAAGGCACTATGCAAACAACTTCAGAACCTCAAAGTAAATCTAGGATCTCTATCTGAAACTATAGACTTCAGAACTCCATGAAGTCTCACAATCTCACGAATGTACAAGTTTGCCAACTTGTCTAAGGAATCTGTAGTGTTCACTGCTAGGAAGTGAGCACATTTAGTGAACCTGTCAACAATCACCCAAACTGAGTTCTTCTTCGAAGGAGACAAAGGCAACCCCGATACAAAATCCATGGTGATCCTCTCCCATTTCCATTCCGGAATCTTTAAAGGCTGTAGCAAACCTGAAGGAACCTGATGTTCTGCCTTCACTCTCTGACAAACCATGCAACGGCTCACATATTCGGCTACATCCCTCTTCAAACCAACCCAGAAGTAATCATTCTTCAAATCTCTGTACATCTTGGTACTACCCGGATGCATAGAAAAGGGACTCGAATGTGCCTCACTCAAAATCTGACGTCTCAGCTCAACATCTTCCGGTACAACAATTCTATCTCTAAAGCACAACAAACTCTCACCACTGAAACTATACTCAGTCGGTCTTCCTTCGGCTAGGTCTTGAACATGAGGAACTAGGCTCGCATCTTGTAACTGCTTCTCTCTAATCAACTGAATCAAAGAGGGCTTCACTTGCAACTCGGTGATCAAACCACCATCATCGGACACGCTCAATCTAGCAAACATAGCTCTCAGCTCAACGGCCACTTTTCTACTCAAAGCATCGGCTACTACGTTTGCTTTACCCGGATGGTACTCAATGGTCAAATCATAGTCTTTTAGCAACTCTAGCCATCTTCTCTGTCTCAAATTCAACTATTTCTGTGTCATCAAGTACTTTAAGCTCTTGTGATCGGTGTAGACTATACACTTCTCACCATACAAGTAGTGACGCCAAATTTTCAATGCAAATACAACTGCGGCTAGCTCTATGTCATGAGTAGGATAGTTCTTCTCATGAATCTTCAACTGTCCAGAAGCATAAGCAACAACTCTCCTATCTTGCATCAAAACACACCCTAAGCCTACATAGGAAGCATCACTGTAAATCACAAACTCCTTACCTGAAACAGGCTGCACTAACACTGGAGCATTTGTCAAAGCTTCTTTCAATTTCTCAAAGGCCTTTTGTCTTGCATCTGACCATTCAAACTTGACTCCCTTTTGCAACAATTTAGTCAAAGGAGCCGCTACTCTAGAAAATCCATCAACAAATCTCCTATAGTAACCGGCTAATCCTAGGAAACTCCTAATCTCGGTCACGGACTTAGGTTGTTTCCACTCAACAATAGCCTCAATCTTCGATGGATCAACTCGGATGCCCTCGGCCGAAACAACATGGCCAAGAAATACAACCTCTCGAATCCAGAACTCACACTTGCTAAGCTTCGCATACAACTGATTGCTCAACAATCTCTGTAAAACAAATCTCAAGTGCTCATCATGCTCTTCTTCTGTCTTCGAGTACACAAGTATATCATCAATGAAGACAACCACGAATCGGTCTAAATAGTCTCTGAAAATTCTGTTCATCATGTCCATGAATGCTGCTGGTGCATTCGTGAGCCCAAATGGCATCACGAGAAACTCATAGTGACCATACCTAGTCCTAAAAGCTGTCTTCGGAACATCACACTCTTTCACTTTCAACTGATAGTACCTGGATCTCAAATCTATCTTCGAGAACACTGAAGCACCTCTCAACCGATCAAACAAATCATCTATGCGCGGCAACGGATACTTGTTCTTCACCGTCAACTGATTCAGCTGTCTATAGTCAATACACATACGCATGCTACCATCCTTCTTTTTCACAAACAACACTGGAGCACCCCACGGAGAACTACTAGGCCTAATGAAACCACGGTCTAATAATTCTTGCAACTGACTCTTCAATTCCTTCAACTCTTTCGGAGCCATACGATACGGAGCTATCGAAACTGGATTAGACCCTGAAACTGTCTCAATCACAAACTCAACATCTCTGTCAGGAGGCAAACCCGGCAACTCTTCAGGAAACACATCTGGAAAGTCACACACTGTTCTGATATCTTTTGGTCTAGCTTCACTCATATCCGGATTCATCACATAAGCTAAATAAGCCCCACATCCAGAGTCCATCAACCTATGAGCCTCTAAAGCTGACACCACATTAGACAAGAACTTAATGTTCTCGCCCACTACCACTACCTCGTAGTCATCGGAAAGCTTCAAGGAAATTCTCTTTGTCTCAAAATCCACACTAGCCCGATGCTCAACCAACCAATCCATACCCAGTATAATATCAAAACCGTAGAAAGGAAGTTCCATCATATCAACTGAGAACACATGACCCTGAATCTTCAGTGGACACCTCCTATACATACGTCTAACCACAACTGTCTCACTAAAAGAACTAGTAACATGCATACCTACATCTAAGATCTCAACAGGGATGTCTAACTTCTGTGCATGCTTACTCAAAATGTAGGAATGCGTAGAACCCGAATCAACCAAAGAAAGCAAGGACATAGACTGTAACTCGAAATTACCTGCTATCACATCGGTGTCGTTTCCGGCCTCTCTCTGAGCATAGACCCTCGCTGGTCCTCCCGCCTCTGGCTGCACATCCACAACATGAGCAAGGTTCCTCTGAGCATCTACCCTAGGTGCATCAGCCCTAGGCTGGAAGTAGCCACGACCGCGCCCACGGCCTCTCTGGAAATCATTACCTCTCGCAGGAGCCTGAGCAATGTTCGGTGCCTGAGCTGCCTGATGCGGACAGTCCCTCCTAAAGTGGTCCCTCGAACCACAGTTCCAACAAGCATGGAAGTTACCCCAGCACTCTCCAGTGTGCTGTCTCCCGCACTGTGCACACTCGGGCAAGCGCCCTCCTCCTCTATGGCCCTGATGGCCCCTACCATGGTGGCCATCGCCACGTCTCTGATCAAACTGATGTCCGCCACCTCTGTGCCTCTTAGCATCTCTACCATCAAAGTGGTTATGCCTCTTTCCAGAACCAGAACCACCAGCTCGTTTGGCTGAACCCAAACTATGCTCCAAATCCTTGGCTCTCGCGACCAACACATAAAAGTCTGAGTAGTCAGAAGCCAACGTGTACCTCTTAACCTCTTCATTCAATCCGTATCGGAATCGGTTACAGCGTTCCACTTCAGTAGGAACCAACTCTGGGGCATACTGACTCAAGCGAACAAAGCGGATCTCATAATCAGTCACAGAAGCATCTCCCTGAGTAAGAGCCATAAACTCTCGCTTCTTCTCATCCAAGTACCTCGGTCCTAAGTACCTCTTCCGGAAAGCAGACTCGAAGAACTCCCAATCAATCTCTGTCTCTGGAACCCCGGTAGTGATGGTGACCCACCAGGTGTAGGCATCACCCTGAAGCAATGAGATCACACAACCCAATCTACGTGCGCCCGCACAACCCATCTGAGCCAAGATACGAACTGTCTTCTCCAACCACAACTCCGATCTCTCCGGAGTAGATCCTCTAAACTCCTCGGCTCCCAAGCTACGGAGCCTCTCCAAAGGTAAACTAGCATCATCACACCTAGGCTGAGCTGCAGCCTGAGCTCCCGCAACTGCGGCCTGGAACGCTCCCGCTATTGCTTGCACAAGCGGAGTCATATCAATTCCAGCTGGACCTTGGCCACCTTGGCCACCCTGAGGTCCCTCTCCTCCAGCTCCATCCTCGCCCCCAGCTCCAGGTGGAGGAGGTGGTGGTGGTGGAGGTGGTGGAGGAGCGCCAACTCCCGCGGCCCCCGGTCCCTCTATGTGAGCCTCCGCACCAACTACCGGCTCAACAGGAGCCACCACTCGCGGTTCCTGACGAACCAACCTCGGTCTACCTCTCGGTCTAGACATCGCCCTCACAATTATCAACTACAACCACAACAACAAAACATACAAGCTGGGTTAGCAAGGCAAGGCTTCCAAGTGTTTCAAGTACGTTCCCTCACTTAAAATCATTTTTCCAATGTAATAATAGCAATGGGACTCTCACACACATGCTTTAAAGTAAATCAATCAACATACTTGTCACCCAAGCAATCATTCTTGCAAAACGAGCAAACACCGTGCAATTTAATTCAAAACTTAAGCTTACCTCACTTACCTGCCCAAGGTCTCGGTAACCTTAGGCTCTGATACCAACAAGTGTAACCCCCTCGTCCCGGTCTGGCCGGATGACCGGTCCGAGTGGGCTACACGGGGAAAACCGAGAGAAAACCCCTTAGGATTCCCCCTCGGTTAGCAACCCTATTTTTTTTCAATTTAGAATCTTATCTAAATGCATGTTAAACCCTAAGTGACCACACAGCGGAACAACGCATGCGAAACAAAACAAACGAGCTCAAACAATCATGTTACGGCCAATTTTTAGACTTCACTGCAGGTGGTATCGATACACCTAAGGGGTGTATCGATACCCCTTGACCAGGTCAACTGGTCAAAGTCAACCCGTGGAGACCGTATCGATACACCTGGGAGCGTATCGATACCCTCTCCAATTGTTGACTTCCCACGGTCAACGCTAAGGGAACCGTATCGATACACGTGAGGGCCCGTACCGATACAGAAATGGACAGTAGCTCCAGTTGCAAAATGGTATCGGTACGCCCCTTCGCGTATCGAAACGCGGGGCTCGAGCTATGAAGGCCGTATCGATACGGTTCCAACCGTATCGATACCCCTGCTACGAAAACTCTGGTTTGATCTGATTTAAAGCACAAGTGGCCCTTAAATCCCTCTCAAACCTCAACCAGCACACTAACATGCTTCCTAATGACAAACCAAGAGTTTAGGCATGCATTCAACAATGTTTTAGACGAATCTAACACTAGGCAAAGCCACGCAACCATGCCCTCATACAACCATCATTCAAAGCACACATATAAACTCTTAAGGCATGGCTAACATTCAAAAGGGCAACTTAGGCATGGGTTAGCATTCATCATGGCAACACGTTCATACAAAAGCAAAGTATAAGGGAGTCTATACATGCTCCTAAACATCCAACAACAAACCAACAAAACCATACATGTCCCATTGCTCAACTATTACATGTTTAACATTAAAATCCATACTTGATGAACTCAAGCCAAAAACCACACTTGGAGGCCCTCCACTTGCCCGAGCAACCCACGAACTAAGGATCTGCAATGTTGAACAAGGAGAGCGTAAGCAATGATGCTTAGTGAAGATAAGCTCTAAAAACAAACCTCAACATTGCAGGGTCCGAGCACGATCTAGCCAAAGTATCATAATCATACCAAAGGTCCACAAGACAAAATACATAAGAAATAGACAAATATAAGGTCATGATCATAAGCTCAATTTCCATGATACAAGTAATCACAAACAAGAACCCCAATAAGAACCATAGACCTCAACACATTGATATGCACATCAAACAACATTGGCACCTAGTTAAGACCCGAATATGCGGATAGACATGTTGGAACTCAGATCCAACAACCACATTACCTCACGGTGGGATTTCACTCATCACCGGTCTCGCGGAGGGGATTCCACTCATCCTCACGCCCCGTCGATGGGATTCCACTCATCACCGACTATATTTAAATACAATTCCGGGCGAACCCGTACTCCTCCTTGGTGACTCAACGCCACCAAGGCCACGCGCGACTTTAGACTCATGTGTACACACTAACATCCTAATGATCGATCATTTGTATCCAAGTTTACTAGTGCCAATATTTACTCACTTCATTAACCTTGTGCTTAGCACGTACTCATCAACAATCAACATTATGCATGTCTCAAGCACCATAAGTCCAATCTCATTTCACATGTATAAAGCAATATACATAGACATTCATACCACAATTTATACGAGACATACACAACCATACAATGAGTTCAACCAAAGGCTCTAGATCAAGTTTAGGATTAGGCTACCACCATAATCCTAACTCTAGGTGGGTCTACCAAGCCCAACCTAGTCCATACTCGAACCAACTATTTTAAAACCTTTAAAAGCAAACAACCACTCACCTAAGCTCCCAAGCTCCAAGACCAAGCAAGCAATCACCCTCAACTTTCCGGATTCGATCCCAAAGCATCTTCCACGTTTCCTCTTGCTTCTAGTCAAACAAAACCCATACATTACTTCTCAATTCAATGCCAATTCAACCATCAATCTACTTTGCAAACACAACTCAATTTCCACAAATTCCAAACCACATAGCATTTCCAAAAACCCAAATTTTCGGACTCCCACAACCAAGGGCTGAAATTCCCAATTCCAAGCACCCAAATGACTTCCTAAGCATCCCAAATCACCCTCCTAACATAGGTAGACCATCAGCCCTTCAATTTCAACATTAAACTTACCAAAAACCCAAATTTTAATACCCTAAAATTTGCCCTAAAGACCCACTACGAAATTTCATCCAAAATTGACCAAATTCATATATGTTGTGTACTTTAGCATGATTAACAAAAACCCCAACACAATTTCTTAGGACAAGTTGAAAAACCCCAATAAAACCCAAATTTTCAACATGAACCCTAATTCCCAAAACTCAACATTTTTGAAATTTAAGACAATGGTTGGATAGAGGATAAAGAGGAGATGAAGAAAATGACTTTACCTTTCAAAAAGCCCTTGGATTGAAGTTGAAAATGAATGGAATGGTGATTTGCTATTTGAGAGGTTTTGAAAGAGAGGAGAGGGAGTTTCACATGGGTTTAGGGAAAAAGGGGGAAAAAGATGACAATATGGAAAGTTGTCATCCTTTTTCAAATAGTTTGGGTAAATTACATTATGAGTCCTCCTCTTTTTAAATTAAACTTAATTGGGTCACTATTTGAAGTTGAGTTGTTTTAATTAACTTTTTATTTAGCCCGACTAAAACCCGGTTAACTTCTAGGCCCAAAACACGGGTGTTACAATCGACGAGATAGCATATGTACAAACTTGTTGTACACGTAATAATTATTTAAGACGAAATTATTATAATTATTGTAATTATAGATAATCTCGTTCACATATATATATATATATATATATATTAATAATTAGATAATTATTGTAATTATCAAACACTATTAAAATATATATCCCTAAAGAAACCAAATTAAAGTAGAATTAGATTTTACATAATTAATTGTATTCGGTTAAATATATTGTATATTTAATGAATTTGAATTAAAGTAGAATTAGATTCTACATATTTAATTATATTCGGTTAAATATATTGTATATTTAATGAATCCGAATTTAATTAGAGTTAGGTTTTTGAATGATATATAAAGGCATAAGGTCTAGCAGCCAAAGTATGTTTTTTCGAAAAACCTCTCTAACAATTAGAGAAGAGAAAATATTGTTTGTTTCGTTCGGGTGGACTGCGTAGAGGTTGGAGCGCTATTGTGACGACTCGGATTCGATTTGATTTATCCTAACTCCATAAGGATATCAAGATACCATATTTATTAAGGTAATATTTCATCCATACTCACCCCGAATTCGTCCCTTGTACATGAATCTCTGGTGGTAATCGCTGGATAATTTTTCCGATGTGCCACAGAGTGTATCGACGTTTTCCAACAATAGGGTGTTAAAGTTGAAAAAGGGTGAAGTAAGAGTAATATTTTTCGGTTCGATTCCTATGTTGAGAGTAGAGTTTTGCTAACTCGTGGTTTCATGGAAGCAAACTAGGTAAGCAAAGCAAGTCTTGTGGTCAGGTCAGACTCCGAGGAAATCCTAACTGAATTAAAATCCTTTTATTGCTAATTGGGTAGGTGGGAATTGTTGAAGTATATGTATATTTCATTCGAATATTAGCCTCAATATAGTCCGTGTATGTTCCAAAGAGAAAAAAAAAACTTTTGCGGACCAGTTTGCGAAAGCAGAGATCGAATGGGCAAATACGTTTAGAGCTTCATGGAGATCTTGTTTTGATGTGTTGTGAGTTGTGTGGACTATAATTTGCTAGTTTACTGGTGAGTGGAGGGAAGTTAAATTGTATGGTTGATGGTGAGTTTTGAGGTGCTTTCTTGTGTTTTTGTCTAGCGTTGCCATGTTTCTCGACAGTCCAATTTGCATGTGGGTTGTCTTGCAAAGGATGGCGAGCATCGATATTCTTTATTCATGGCATGGTGGTGATTTGTAAGGCAGAGGCAGAGTGAGTGTCTAAGTCTACTGAGTATGAGTGGTTTGTTAATTCTTTATAATTGGTTGAGTAGTGCAGCATACTGTTAGGTGTGTTGTTTTTGTTGTTAGTGTTGTATCTGGGTGATTTTTTGTTCCTCGATTGTGTCGTACTCTTTTCTTTCAATAGGGTTAGGAAGATTTTTAACGAGACGCACAATTGGGATAAGCTTGTCTTAACTCAATATTATAACTATATTGTCGAGCAAAAAAAATTTAGATCGAAATAACCTTGCTTAAGGGATTTAGTGTTTCATCCCACAAGACTAACTAGTTATTTTTTAAACTAAGACCAATTAATTGTTGGTGACGTATACATTTCTTTGGTTTGTTGTTCAACACCTTACCAAAAAAATCCCATTTGCAGAAGCATAAAATCTTCAAAAATATTGATTTTGTAGAAGATAATTGCTATTTTAAAATAATAAATGTTAACATTAAAAGTTTAGCGTTGTTTAATTTTTTTATTAGTACAAGGACTAAACTAGTTCATTTAATGGTGGAGGACTAATTGGAATGTCCCTATAATTTAGGGTCTGAAAAGTACATTCATTGACTAACTAATAATATTATTAAAGTAAAGAAATTAGAATATAACAAAATAAAATATATAGACTAAATCTGAAATTGAAAATAGTAGAAGAACCAAAATTATAATTATATTGTTCAACTCACGGTACTTGAAAATCTTTTCCACAAAGGGTCAATATTTCCATTTTAAGGCATTGAAATTTGCAAATGGAAGATTCCATAACCCACGATTACAATGTCGCTTTCTTTGTTTCAAGAGACTTTAACTGTTGTATTTTTATCTAAAATTAAACTTTCTTGCTGGCTAATTTAATCTAAGTACAAGTAAAAATTTATACGAATAAAATAACTTCTTGACTTTATTATAAAGTAAATGATTATATTTCGAGTGTTGTCCTTTGTGATGCCATTTACGGCTAATTTATAAAATTATTCTTTTCTCAAAAAATAAAATAAATGTTTAAATTGATTTTTTTGTTATAGGTGTTTAAACTGAGAAAAGAAGCATTCATTGGTAATTAAACTAAGAAAAAAAGTATGAATACTATAGGGGAAGATTCAACCATACCTCACGTGCAAACTGACAATCTCTAAGGGCATGCATCACAGATTCAACATCAAGAGCAACACGGACAATATGGATGGTGGTCAATAGATCGACGACAACGTTCCTTGTTGGTCATCAACTTTTTTTTGAACGATAGCCATAGAAATAGGTGTTGGTTTTGAGGCACACACAAGGTCTAGATTACCTTCCAACATGGAGAGCTAAGATCCCAATTACTACCCATTAAAGAAGCATATACAGATTTCACATCGAAGGAGAGTTTATCATTTAAATGCCATATTGGTTTGTCGGGCATATTATATGGATCAGGGCATCGAATGCTCAAAATATGTGAAATCGCGGCCGGTGCAAACATAGACCAGAGTTCCTTTAAATTCCAGTTACAAAAAGAATCCATGAGGTCCGGGAAGCAAATAATATGGGAAGAATCCAAAGCATGCAATAAATAAGGACGTAAAGGTCCCAACATCGGTACCCATATATCGTATAAATGGTGCACAGTCTCACTTGTGACAAGGGACCAAGCTAGGCTTGCGCATAGATCATCCAAAGCTGATGATATAGCCCTCCATAGAGGCGTTCAACATGCACGATGAATCAAGAGAGGACATGTTTCAACCATCCTATATTTTTCGCGTAACAAGCGAACTTGTTAAAAGAATGAAATAGAGAGTATTTCTGATATATTCACTTTAATAATAAAGTTACAAGAGATGATGTATTTATACAACTTTACAAGCCAACTAAGACTAACTAACATATTAACAGAATTCAGTTAACTAGTCTAACAAATATAACTACTTTCTATTTGCTAACTTTCTACACTCCCCCTCAAGTTGGTGGTTGAAAAACATTTTTAACACCCAACTTGGAAAGAAGATAACTATGTTGCTGAATCCCTAACGCCTTGGTGAAAATATCAGCAAGCTGCTCTGTTGTGGTGATATGCTCTGTGTGTATGAGGCCTTCTTGTATTTTCTCCCTGATGAAATGGCAGTCGATCTCAATGTGTTTTGTCCTTTCGTGGTACACTGGATTAGAAGCAATCTGTAAGGCAGCTTTGTTATCACAGTAGAGCAAGGTTGGTTTAACTGTATTAGCTTTAAGTTCTTCCAACAGATCACTTAGCCACACAATCTCTGCTGTTGTTGCAGCCATGCTTCTATATTCTGCTTCTGCAGATGATCTTGCTATAGTTCCTTGTTTCTTTGATTTCCAGGAGATTAGAGAGTCTCCTAGCTTGATACAAAATCTAGACACTGATTTTCTTGTCATTGGGCAAGAGGCCCAATCAGAATCACAGTAGGCCTTCAATTGACATTTGCTTGAACTCTTCAACAGAATTCTTTGTCCAGGACAACCTTTGATGTATCTTACTATTCTGAGCGTTGCTTCCATGTGAGATTTCTTTGGCAATTGCATGAATTGACTGAGATGTTGCACAGCATAAGTAACATCAGGCCGTGTGTGTGTAAGATAGATCAACCTTCCAATCAAACGTTGAAAAGTTGTCTTATCTTCAAGGATTAGATCATCAGAATGTTGCTGTAAGGCCTCATCAAACTCTGTTGTAGTTAGCTTTTGATTCTGCTCTAGTGGTGTTGAAGCAGGTTTTACTCTTCCTAACCCAACACTTTCAATGAGTTCCAAAGCATATTTTCGCTGGTTCAACAAAATCCCTTCTTCATAACGCAGAACTTCTAATCCAAGGAAGTATCTCAATTCACCAAGGTCCTTCATTTTGAAATTTTTATTCAGAATCATCTTCAACTCTTTGATTAATCCAATGTCATTTCCAGTCAACATTAGATCATCAACATAAATAAGCATGACTACCATTTTATCTCCTTGCTTCTTTGTGAACATTGAATAGTCATACTTGCTTTGGTGATAACCAGCAGTTATCAAGGCCTCAGTTAACTTCATGTTCCACTGTCTCGATGCCTGTTTAAGGCCATAGAGTGATTTCTGCAGTCGACATACCATATGCTCCCCCTGACTGCAGAAACCTTCAGGCAAGGACATGTACACCTCTTCAAACAAATCACCTTGAAGGAAGGCGTTATGGACATCCATTTGAAATAGAGGCCATCGAAAAAGGGCTGCAAGGGCAAGAACTGTTCGAACAGTAACCAATTTGGCAACTGGGGAAAAAGTATCAGCATAATCAACTCCTTCACGCTGATTGTAACCTTTGGCAACAAGGCGAGCTTTGAAGCGTTCAACCTCACCAGAAGCTTTGTACTTAATACGATAAACCCATTTGCAGCCTATGGGAACCTTATCATGAGGAAGAGGGACAACTAACCAAGTTCCATTAGACTCTAAAGCTTGAATTTCCTCTTGCATGGCCTTAATCCAATCAGGATGTTTTATAGCTTCAGAATAAGTACGAGGCTCAAGCAAAGTAGTAGAAGTGAGAAAGGATTGAGTACGCAAGGGTAAGTGAGAGTAAGAAAAAGATGAAGAAAGAGGAACCAAACCTGGAGAAGAAGAAGTCGATTGGAAAGAACAGGCATAATCATGTAACCAAGTAGGAGGACGAGTGACACGAGAAGACTTACGAGAAACTGGAAAAACAGAAGAAGAGTCAAGTGTACCTGAAGGAATGGAAGTAGAATCTAAAGAAAAAGGATGAGAAGAATCAGGAAGCACAGGGGAAGGAACAACAATGGAAGGAGAATCTGAAGGTGGAAGAGAAGTAGTTGAAGGCTGATTAGAAGAAGGATTGGTAGATAAAGTTGAAGGAACAGTAGGTGTAATTGAAGGAATAGTAGGTGTAGTGGGAGGAATAGCAGGTGTAGTTGAAGGAATAGGAGGTGTAGGTGAAGAAACAGTAGGTGTAGTTGAAGGAACAGTAGGTGAAGAAGTTCTGGGAGAAGGAGGAGGTGAAGACAAAATCAAAAAATCCTCATTAAAAACAGTAGAATCAAGAGGAAATAAAGGAGAATAAGTATGTTTTAAAGAAAAAAGGAAAAATGGTTTCATGGAAGACAACATCTTTGTTGACAAAAAAGAATTGGAAGACAAATTGAAAAGAATGTATCCTTTTTGAGTAAGAGAATACCCAAGAAAAATGGAGGGTATAGCTCGAGGAGAAAACTTATCTGTGTGCTTAGGAGTCGTGGCATAGCACAAACAACCAAACACACGCAAGTGAGATAAGGAAGGTTGTTTATTATACAAAAGTTCATAAGGTGTTTTCCAATGAAGAACAGAAGAGGGAAGCCTGTTAATCAGGTAACAGGCTGTAAGGACACATTCACCCCAGAACTTCAATGGGACATTGGACTGAAAACGAAGGGCACGAGCCACTTCGAGAAGATGGCGATGCTTCCTTTCAGCAATACCATTTTGATGTGGAGTATGAGTACAACTGCTTTGATGAATGATGCCAAGGGAAAGAAATAAGGAAGAGCAACTAGAATTAAAAAATTCTGTGCCATTGTCACTGCGTAGGATTTTAATAGAGGCTTGAAACTGATTTTTAACTAAAGTGAAGAAGGATTGAAGATGAACAAATACATCAGACTTAAGTCTGAGAAGGTACACCCAACACATTCTACTGAAATCATCAACTATAGTGAGGAAATACCTATGACCAGAATGAGTAGAGACCCTATAAGGGCCCCATAGATCAACATGTATGGTATGAAAGGGTACAGTAGCCCTAGAAGTACTTAAAGGGAAAGGAAGTATAGTTTGTCTAGCAAGAGGACATATGGTGCAGTTATGAAGACAGTTAGAATCAAACTTATGGTTGTCAAAAAAAGATAAATTGTGAATTTTATTGAAAGAAGCATGCCCTAAACGAGCATGCCACAGATTAGTCACATCAGCCATAGATGATATACAAACAGAATGAAAAGAATTAAAACGAGAAACAGAGGAATATAAAGGAACCGAACCAATGGAGGAAGCTGACTCAAGAAGATATAAGCCTTCATGTTCTTTACCAATCAGCTTCATCTTTCCAGATAAGAGGTCCTGCAAAAGAAAGAAGTCAGGATAAAAGATGGCCATTAAATGAAGTTCCTGAGCTAATTTAGAAACTGAAAGTAAGTTGTGAGAAAACCCAGGAACAAAGAGAACATCATGAATAATAAAATTAGAACTAAAAGCAAATGAACCAACATGAGTGATGGGAACCTTTTTACCATTTGGAAGATGAACAAACCGTGAATTAGGAGCACAAACAACATGATTTATCAAGCTATTAAAGTCACATGAAATATGGTTAGTAGCACCAGTATCCAAAATCCAGGTTAAAAACGAATTTACAGGTAAATTACCAGCATCATTACCTGCAAGATTCGCAACAGAATCACCAGGAGGATTCTTAGTCAAAAGCTCCAAGATCTGAGCATACTGTGCCTGTGTGAAGACAGGAGCAGAAGACGGTTGTTGGCCAGATACAACAGCCTCGGGTGAAGGATCAACTGTAGACTCAGAAAGAACCGTCATGGCAGAAGAAGGATCCTTTCGTTTGGTGAATTTGAAGTCAGGAGGATAGCCAATCAGGCGAAAACAATTCTCCTTCTTGTGGCCACGGATTTTGCAATGATCACACACTCCACTAAATCGTCGACGATGAGCAGACGAATTGGAATACAGCATAGTCGAGTCTAGTGAAGAACTCATAACACCAAGGTGCGAACGTTGAGATTCCTCCTGAATGAGCATAGAGTAGGCTTGATTCACCGTGGGCAATGGTTGCATAAGAAGGAGTTGGCTCCGGATGGCGGCGTAGGTCTCATTAAGCCCCATCAGAAACTGGAACAACCGTTGTTGCAGAATGTGGGCTTGATTTTTCTCAGAATTTGCACAGGCACAAGAGAAAGGAACAAGCACAGTATATTCATCCCAAAGTAATTTCAACTTAGTAAAATAGGTTGAAATCGAAGAATCACCTTGAGTGATGGTAGCAATCTGGCGATGTAGAAAAAAAATTCTCGATCCATCAATTTTGTCAAAGCGCTCCTTCAGATCGAGCCAAACAAGTGAGGCGTTGGAAGCAAACACGATACCGGCGGAGAGTTCCTGGCTGACGGTGTTCAAGATCCAGGAAAGGACGATAGCATTGCATCTATCCCACTGGGATTTCAAAGAATCCTCATAGCTATCGCGTTTGCAGGTTCCGTCAATGAACCCTAACTTGTTCTTGGCGAGTAGCGAAATCCGCAAAGAGCGACTCCAAACACTGTAATTTTCAACGCCGACGAGCTTGTGAGATACTAACAGAGCTCCAGGAGTATCATAAGAGTGAAGGTATAACGGGTGATTGAAGTCGATGGTATCCATTGAAAATCGAAGCGATGAAGACGATGAATCGGGAGAAATTGGGGAAAAATTTGTGGGGGGGGGGGGGAAATGAAATGATAGAAAGAAAGCCGATGAAAAGAAACGGCTGAAATGGCCCAAGAAGCAAACGGCCCAAGAGAGAAAAAAAGGCTCTATGATACCATGTTAAAAGAATGAAATAAAGAGAATATTTCTGATATATTCACTTTAATAATAAAGTTACAAGAGATGATGTATTTATACAACTTTACAAGCCAACTAAGACTAACTAACATATTAACAGAATTCAGTTAACTAGTCTAACAAATATAACTACTTTCTATTTGCTAACTTTCTACAGAACTCATAGCGCATTGATGTCAGACACTAGAGCATAGCCAATCTTTAGAACAAAAGCCATATTAAAATTAAAGACTCGACGTAAGCCAAGTCCACCACAGTCCATCAACTGGAAAATGGACTCCCAACCAGCAAGAGATATTTTGAAAGAATCCGCATTAGAATCCCAGATAAATTGATGCAGGAGTTTCTTAATGTCATTGTAGACCTTCTTAGGAAGCAAAGAGGTTTGCATAAAATGCACAAAGATGGTAGTGAGGAAAAGTTGACACATGACATGATTTTTAATTTGTGTTTATTTAAAAAAAACTTAAAAATATACTTGCCGAAAAAAAACCATAATTCCCCCCCCCCCCCCCCACAAAAAAAAATCCTCCAAATCCTCAAATCACTAATATCTTTAGCACCACCGAACATTATGCCCTTGTTGCATCGGTAATGAAGTCTCCTCCTTTTGCCACAAAGCTTTGTTCATCATTTGTATGTTTATTACATTCGTCGTTCGTAATAATTATTTCATGTTTGACATTAGATTTTCAATTGACACCTCGTTCATCAATTTGAGGTGGTAGAAGAGTGGAGTAATCAATAACAAGGTCCAACAATTTGAGGAGATTGATGGTGAAGGTTGATTCAGCTATGGTAGCGGAAAGATTTAGGGATTTAGTGTTTTTGGATTAGGAATTTTGGTTTTATAAAAATGAGAATGTTTGGTATTTTTTTTTATCAGCAAGCGATGTATATTATTAATGAAAAAATATACAACGCAAGTCGAAACATGCGCCTCGTCAAAAACCTCCCTAATCCTAACGGAGGAAAAGAGTACGACATGTCGACTTAAAACAAGGACCCATCCCCTTACAAAATCATATCGAAGCATGAAATAATGAGACACGAGACACCCCTTTCTTCGCTAACGCGTCAGCCAGTCCATTCGCCTCCCGAAAAATATGAGAAAAGCACACAGATCCTAACGACAAAGTAGCACGGTCGATCACACGGAAATACTCCCATAATCGCCACGGGCGACGCTCCACCTGCAACACCCACCCAATTGCCACTTTGGAATCCGACTCAACAATAAGAGGACGATCAGCCCATTTAGACGCAACAAAGTACTCCAAAGCAAAAGCTATCGCCCGAATCTCGGCAACATTAGAATCAAGCGGCCCTGAAAACAAGGCGAGGATACGACTCTGAGCATCCCGCAGCACTCCCCCGAAACCCGCAGGCCCCGGCTTCCCACGAGCAGAACCATCCACTGAAAATTTTAATGTTTCCCCGATCGGTGGTTCCCAACACACTCCCAACCGGACCAACGGTTTAACAAACCCTTCCCGATACAAACTCGGACAGTCCCACCAAAGAGCTTCACTAACCGATAACCCCTCCTTAAGGGTCTTCACCCAATAAAAGGAACGTAGCTTTACCAAAAAACCTATCTCCGCTGCCGGGATAAACTTACCATTAAACACAAATTCATTGCGCGCAAGCCACAATGACCACATCAATGCCGCGACACTCGACACCCATAGCTTCCTCAAAGTGCCTGTAAACGAACAATGCATATCCGGAAGCAGGAAATCCGCTAATGATTTAGGCAAAGGCAAAGAAATCGCCCACCACCCTCGAAACCAATTCCACAAACCTTGAGCAAACGGGCATGAATAAAATAAATGCTCAATGTCTTCCTCCGTCTCGCGGCACCATCTACACAAGCCTTGGCGTTCACCCAAATCGATCCCACGCATCCGCAGAAACGCAAACGTGGGCAAGCGACGCAGCCAAGCGAACCACAAGAACGCCTGAACCTTAGGGGGGGACCAAGACCTTCCACGCAAAACAGTCCCCAAAGTCACTCTCTCCCGCCTTGTCCAGCATAAGCAAGTGAGACAGCCCTTTGACAGAGAAAATGCCATGCTTATCCGGCGTCCAGACAAGTGTATCCAGCTCACCTCATCGCAATTGTACACAACACACCAAAGACCAAAGATCATGTAGTTGCCGCACCTCAAAAGAACGTAGGCTACGGCGAAATAAATCCCCCCACCTATCATGCTGAAAATGTCCCTCTACAGCAATGTCCACTACTAGTGCTAACCGATCAATCACAAGCGAGAAAAGGCGAGGAAAAACGTCTTTTAGCGGCTGCTCAACACACCAAGCATCAAACCAAAATAACACTCATTCCCCCGAGCCCACCTTCCAAATAAACTGAGTTTCACCCATATGCTTTTGCACACCCTCCGAGCTAACAGTCGGCACAATCTGTTTCCAAACCACAGACATCGGTCCCCTAGCCGAATTATTAAACCTCCACCATTGAGCCGCCTCCCCATACTTGGAAACAATAATAGCTCGCCACAACGATGTTACATCACTAGCATATCTCCACGACCACTTCGCCAAAAGTGCCTTGTTACGGACCTCCAAATCAGCCACCCCCAATCCGCCAAGATGGCGAGGTCGGCACACCAAACTCCAGCTCACTCTGCTCATTTTTCGCTGCAAATTGACCCCGCCCCATAAGAAAGCTCGCCTCAACTTATCAATGGCAGCAATTACCCCTTTCAGCACACGAAACAAGCCCATATAATATACTGGAAGTGAAGAGAGGACAAAGTTTACCAAAGTGACGCGTGCCGCAAACGATAACGATGTCCTCTTCCAACCTGCAAGCTTTCGGCGAACAGATGCGATGAAAGGCTCCCATACAGCTATGTTTCGCGGATTCACCCCCAGTGGCAAGCCCAAGTACACAAACGGTAACTCCCCCTGACGACAACACAATACATCTGCCATGGAAGCTACCAACTCCCCATCCACCCCAATCGAATAAAGAGATGACTTTGAAAAATTAATGCGCAAACCTGAACACACCTGGAAGCAGCAGAGAAGCCTACGAATATTCAATGCTACGTCGACTGATGCTTCAAAAAATAGAACTGTATCATCGGCGAACTGAAGGTGTGTCAACGTCACCCCCGGAGCCACTGTCACCCCACGAATCAGCCTCATTATCTCCGCTTGTACTAACAGCCGATGCAAAGCCTCAGCAACTATGACAAATAATAATGGCGACAATGGGCAGCCCTGCCGCAATCCACGTCCCATGTCAAACTCCTTCGTCGCGCTCCCATTTAGCAATACAGATAACCGAACAGTTCCAATACACTCCCTCACCCATTCCCGCCACGTCTCGCTAAAACCCATCGAGCACATGATTTGATCCAAGAACTCCCATCGGACACAATCATAAGCCTTCGCAAAATCAAGCTTCAGCACACATCCTCCCACCTGATTTTGCCGCATAGAATGTATCGTTTCATTAGCCAACAATATCCCATCCACTATCTGTCGACCGCAGACAAAAGCTGACTGATGGTCACTGATCAAGCCGCCCAACACCCCTTATAGCCTCTTAGCTAAAATTTTAGCCAAAATTTTATATATTGAATTTAACAAGCTGATCAGTCGGTACTCATGCAAGGACATCGGCGAATCCACTTTAGGGAGCAGCACAATAAAAGTGTTATTTACACCTACAGGCAGCTTACCGGTTGAGAAGAAAGTAGCCAAAAGCCGTTCCACGTCACCACTTAAAACCTCCCAGCACCGCTTGAAGAACTCCATACTATATCCATCCGGACCCAGAGACTTCGAACCCTCACTCCCTCGCACGACCATCCATGCCTCATCAGAGGAAAACGGCGCAATCAAAGACAAGTTCTCAGCTGCACTTACCCTGCTAAAAGCTCCCTCGAACACCCAACTACACGATCTCTCTTCCGCAGCGAAATGTTTAGAGAAAAATCTTACAACATATTTGCGTAGTTTTATCGGATCAGTGACCCAAACACCACCAATAGTCAACCCCACAATAGAATTGCGTATCGCACGCAACTTCGTTGCCCTGTGAAAGAACGCAGTGTTCCGATCACCCAATTTCAGCCAAGTCGCTCGCGACTTTTGTCTCCACATCGATTATTTTCTGCGAATCGCACGCCACAAAGCTTGCAACCAAGCTCGCCTTCGATCACACATCTCATCTCCCTCCCCCACAGCTAGCTCCTCCTCACCATTATCCAAGCATTCAATACGGCTTTGAATGTGTGAAATTTCTTTCTCAACATCCCCGAAGTCCGTTTTGTTCCATTGGCGAAGAAAATTTTTCATATGTCTAAGCTTCACCGAAATGTTGGTATTGCCGACTCCCATACCTGTCAATCGGCACCATTCCTCTGCCATACGACTAATATTCCGTCTCTCATCCAACCATACATTAATAAAATGGAAAGGCCTGGGGCCCCAGTCAACATCATCGCACATCAACAAAATTGGAGCATGGTCCGAGATGCCTCTCGGCAAGGACAGCTGATCTATCCTAGCAAAACAATCCAACCACCTTGAGGAGACAAGAAATCTATCTATTCTACTCTTTCGATTCTCTCTACCAAACCAAGTAAACTGTTTTCCTCGCAACGGTATATCTATCAAGCTTGCGACATTCACAAATGAAGCAAAAGAAACCATACCTCTCGACATTATGCTACAACCTGCTCTCTCTAACGGTCGCAGCACCGAATTAAAGTCGCCCGCGACACACCACGGTTCTGAATTACCTCCAATCACTGTCAATAAACGTTGCCATAAAACTTCCTGTTCCGATACATCACAAGGTGCATATATCGCCATGACACAGCACACGAAATCCTCCGGCTGCCATCGCCCATGAAGCATAATAAAATGCCTCTCCACTTCAACCGCTTCCAGCTCAAAGCGATCGCCTTCCCATATCACTAATAAACCGCCCGACGCCCCCACGGATGGCGAAAAGGAGAACTCAAAACCATCACTGTACCACATTCCAGCAACAACCGACGGCAATATCTCCTCTAATTTCGATTCCTGCATCAACACCATGTCAAAACGCTGCTTCCTAATAACATCCCCCACCCGTCTTCGCTTCAACAACGAACCCAACCCCCTGACATTCCAGCTCATTAGTCGCATTATTACAATTTTCGAATGCCGTCTTGCAGCACTCGTGACAAATCCTGTAAAATTTCTTCCTCTCGACCCAAAGACGTCACCCCCACGAGATTACCCAATCCCGCTGTCGCTGTAGCTTCACGATACAGTGCTTGCTACCGACGATGAAAATCCGAATCTGTTAGCGAAGCATCAGCGACAATAACTTGTGATTCACAGCCACCGCTCTTCTTCGGTCGACCCCTTCATTGCTTCAGACTTTTCACCACCCCGGATAATGCGTTCACTGATTTTGTTTTCTTTAACACCCCATTAATCCAAATAGGAATAGCCGGTTCAGTCTCACTACTTTGGCGTGTTGCTAGATCACCGCCCAGCTGTTCTACAGGAATGGGAATCAAACCAATTTGATCAACAGTGGCTGTCGCAATTGGGACAGAGACCAAACCATTCGCTGCGCAATTTCCAGTCACCGGTTCCCCCTGCTGATTGTGAAGATCGGATAGAGCAACTTGCTTGTTTTGTTCAACCACTGGAGGTTGCTTGGTATTTTATGATTTATTTTTAAATAAATAAATATATCATGTGTTGGATGACAAAGTTTTTTAAATGAAAGTTAATATGTCAAAAAAAATAAGAACTTAAAGTAAAAAATGTATAATTTAAACACTAATTTTAAAATAAAATTTACCTTTTAAAAATATAATTTAACAAGTTGTGGTAAATTTTTATTTCTACAAGTAATTTTAATCTATCATAATGTGTCTTTAGTGAATATTTAATTTTTTTAACACCACAAACTGGTTAAGAAGTTATCAAGTTTGCTATTTTTAATAAATAAATTTACAACCAGGATTTATTAATTGGCTAAAAATTAGTAAATAATTATATTTTATATATCATAGTATTAATAATGAGTTGTTCATTTTTTTGTATTTTATTATAATTGAAATTGAATATTTGTTGATGCCAAAATAATATTAACATGATAACATAGTAGTAAGGGTTGTTCAAACGGTCGGTTAAACCGAACTAATCGACCAAACTGAACTAATTCGGTTAAACGGTCGGCCACTGAATTTTTCGGTCGATAAACGGTTATTTTTTTTTCAAAGTTCGGTTATCGATTAATTCGGTTCGAAATCGGTTACTTACTCGAACTAACCGAAATATAACAAAAATTAAATATATTATACTTATTAAATTCTTACCCATTAAAATTTTAAAACTCACTTCTAAACCAAATGAATATAAAATCTAATGTTTAATCTAAAATTCTAATGTTTTATCAATGTTTAGTTATTGTTTAAATTAAATACTGTGAACTAAAAAGTATTTCCAATGATTTTTATTGTTTAATAATTTTTATTAGGAAAACTAATGATAAATTTTGGTTAATTCAAAAATCGACCGAATTAACTAAAATTTGTTCAGTTTGGTTTTTTTTTTTTGAAAAAGTTCGGTTCGGTTAATGGTTAAATATTTAAAATTTTAGTTAATTCAATTTTGGGTAATTTAGTTCAGCCACTGACCGGATTAACCGTTTGAACACCCCTAATAGTAGTAGAAGAGAAAAGGAATGATATTTTACATTTGAGTAAATTATTCCATCACTAATAACTTCTTATTAATTTATAAGAGTTTGTGTTTTATGTGTCTTAAATATATAAAAGATAATTTATATATACAAATTAAATTTTATAAATAATTTATACGAATTGCTTAAAACTATTTAAATTTGGCATTTAAAATTAATATTTTATATACCTTAAGATTAACAAAGTTATATATCATTTAAATCATTTTATTTTTTTACTTTACAACATTACGTCTAAGATTATGTTTAAAATGAAAATATTTAACTTTATACAACATTTCTATGGCAATAGTGTTAAAGACTTTAAATCTTAATTCACACTTTTAAAAATAATGCTAAAAAATTGTTGATATTCCAGGAAAAAAATTAGGATTGACATGATACATTTTTCTGTTTTAAAATTGATTACAACTTAAATTAAACTATAATTTTAAATGAGTGAGCTTGAATTACACTTTATAGTTTATTTTATTGGTATTTAAAAACTTTTAACTACTAATATTATTTTATATTTAACTTTTTGACTAATATTTAAATGATAAAATGTAGTATTAATTTTTTTAATATAATTATTGATAATTGATTTATTTTTCAACTAAATCGAATCGAGTGTTGTAGAAATTTATTATAAGATAATTTTTCCAATCTAATTTATTTTATTTATAATATCAAGATCTTAACCCTAAGAAAAATTCTACAACGTGCGATGAACACCATTAATGATGAACACCGATGAACACCATTAAATTAATTAATAAAGATTTAAAATTTTAAGTACCCATCATACAATTAAGAATTATTTTTAAAAATTCAATTAAATTATTTTTTATATATATTAAAATTTTATTTTTTAATAAGGGTAAACTATATATTTAGTACATCACCTATTTTCGTATTTCAATTGAACCCTCATTATTTAAATATTATTTTAATTTGACCCTATTCTTTATAAAAATTAATTTAACTCTAAACCATCAACCTAAAACCCTAAACTATTAAACCTTAAACATATACTCTAAACCATATACCATTAAAAATAATTTCACCATCATCGATTCAATTCAATGAATTGTTGAATTCTCCTAAAAAATTAAATTAAATTATTTTTTATATATATCAAAATTAATTAAACTCAAATCTTTTCTAAAAGATTCGATCTTCCTGCCCTGTATACAATTTCGCTCCCATATTCGATCCATCTGGTCCGGGGGCTTTCGACTCCTTGCAGTCCCAAATTGCTTCCTTAATTTCTTCCAAAGTGAAATGTTCTTCCAACAATTTACCAGTCCATTCTTGATTTTTGTTTCCATAATGCCTCCTCCAATTTTTCAGTCCATTCTTGATTTTTTGTTTCAATTACTTCTTTCTTTTACTGAATTAAAATAAAAAAAAATTATTTATGCCAAATCGGATCAAATTAAATTTATTTAAAAGTTTTAAATTTTTAAGTCGGATGTGAGTCACACCATTCTACGATTGTAACCCCCTCGTCCCGGTCTGGTCGGATGATCGGTCCGAGTGGGCCACACGGGGAAAACCGAAATGAAACCCGTTAAGGTTCTCCCTCGGTTAACGACCCTAAAAAATTCTTTTATTTATCTTGTTTAAATGCATTACCATTACCTATGTGAAACACATCAGCGGAAACAAGAGTAATACAAAGATCAACCATTCAATACATCATTCATAAAACAGCCCATTTTATGTGATTAAGCAGGCCGTATCGATACACCTGTTAAGGGTATCGATACGCCTTAACCAAAGTCAACACTCAAGGTCAACACAGGAAGACCGTATCGATACAGCCCTTGAGCGTATCGATACGCCCTTCCCAGTCAACATCTCGTGGTCAATGAGATAAACCCGTACCGATACACTAACCCACTGTACCAATACGGTAACATCTCACCAAAATCTCAGAATTTCAAAAGCGAAAAAGGTATCGAAACACCTTCCCGCATATCGAAACGTGTGGCCTGAAACAAGAAGGCTGTATCGATACGGGTCTAACCGTATTGATACCCCTGCTGCGAACAGACAGGTTTTAGCTGATTTAAGGCACAAGGATGCCCCCAAAATCCCTTTAAAACCTCAAACATCACACTAGCATCAATCCTAAGGCAAGCCAACCATATAAGCATGCTTTAACCTCATTAAAACGAAATTAAACACCAAGGCACACATCACAAGTCATGCATTCATACCATTCATTAAAGGAATTAAACATTCACATAGCCAACACTTAGGCAAATTCAAGGTAGCAAAATACTAACAAGGTTTCAAGCAAGGCATACATCTCAAGCCAAAAAGCAAGCACATACGAGGATTCTAACATGCTCCTAAGCAACATCAACCACAACATAATTCGAAAACATCATAACACTATTACATGTCACATTGCTTGACCATTACACCTTAGTTTAAAAGTTCATACTTGGTAGCTAACAAGCACCACAAGCACACTTGGAGGCCCCCTTCTTGCTCCTAGAAACCCACGAACTAAGGATCTGCATTGTCGAACAAAGAGAGAGCGTAAGCAATAAAGCTTAGTGAAGGTAAGCTCTTTAAAACAAACCTCGACAATGCAGGGTCCGAGCACGATCTTAGCCAAGGCAAAATACATAATTATCAAGAATCCTCAAGAGCACAAGTTAAGATGCATGAACAGTATTCAAATAAATGTCATGCTCATAAGCTCTATTCCACAAAACATGTAATCACATATGAACATCCAAATACGGATCATAATTCACAACACATTGATACACATATCAATCAATATTGACACCTAGCTATGACCCGAATACGCGGATAAACACGTTGGAATTCACATCCAACAACCACATTACCTCACGGTGGGATTACACTCATCACCGGTCTCGCGGAGGGGATTCCACTCATCCTCACGCCCCGTCGATGGGATTCCACTCATCATCGACTATATATAAATACAATTTCCGGGCGTATTCGTACTCCTCCTTGGTGACTCATCGCCACCAAGGCCACGCGCGACTTTTGACTCATGTGTACACACTAACATCCTAATGATCGATCATTTGTACTCAAGCATACTAGTGCCAACATTTAACTCATTCCACAATATTCATTTAAATCAAATCCGTGCTTGTCACGTACTCACCATGACCACAATCATGAACCATTACCATGCATGCCTTAAGCATCACAAATCATGCCTCATCTCACATGTATAACACAATATACATAAATCAATCATATCACAAGTCATACAAGGCATGGCCATTCAAACACAAGTTCATCCAATGGCTCTAGATCAAGTTTAAGATTAGGCTACCACCCTAATCCTAACTCTAGGTGGGTCTACCAAGCCCAACCTAGTCCACATACTCGAACCAACCATTTAAAAACCATGTAAAACGATTAACCACTCACCCAAGCTTCCAAGCTCCAAGCCAAGCAAGCAACCACTCTCACAATCCCGGATTTCTTCCCGAAGCTTCTCCAACACAAGTTCCCGCTTCTAAACAACCTCAAACACAATTCAAACAATCTCAAATCAGCCCAACATCAAAAGACCAACCCGGAACACAATTCAAATTCAATTTACAACGTTGCAAGCCATGAACAAACCCCAATATTTGCAATCTCGGACAGCCCCAAAACCATGCCCAAAAACCATGTTTCCATCATCCAATGCACCCACAAATGATCCCAATTCAATCCCTAACCATAGCACTATCAAAAGTCTATCAAATTCCACCTAAAACAACCCCAAAACTCACTCAAAACCCTCCAAAAACCCCATTTTTACCCAATTTCGGGAATTGCTCAAAATCATTCAAAATTCACATATGTGGTACCATTTAACTTTTATACATCATAACTAACCATATTAAATCAAAATATTAGGTTTAGCTACACAAAGACACCATTTTTAATCAATTCCTTTGAAAATCCCATTTTCAAAATTTCAATGAAAATGCAAATAAATGGTACTTTTAAAGAGAGGGAGTTGAGGAGAAGTAAAAAACGTTGTTACCTTTCAAAAAGGAGTTGAAATGGATGAGCTTTTTGATGGAATAGTGATAGAGGAGGAAGAGTTCTATTTCACGTTGAAAATGGGGAGGAAGAGAGTGAATAGTGAAAAGATGATAGGAAAAAGGGATTTAAATTTGAAGATGGGCAAATTACCCAAAAGGCCGTTAATGAATGGCTATCCTCTTAATTCTTTAAGAGCTCTTAAATTTGCAATTTAATCAATTTGGTCTCATTTCAAATATTTATTTTTGAAACCCGAAACTTAAAGGATTATTTTAATTATAAACCTGAGCTCAAATAATATTAAAATATTATTTTCACCTAACCCCTAAACCCGGGTGTTACAACGATAATCTTCTAATACTAAATTGTCTAATTTTATCGGTTCCACTAAGGTGATACAAACTTGTCCAATACATATTTAAGAATTGCGCATGTAGCAGATCAGAAAGGAAATCAATTTTTAGTTTTTTGAGTTTTTTAAAGTATAGTGTGGAACTATATAGGGTTGGAAATTGGAATAACTACGTATCTATTTTTTTTTAATTATGTTAGATACATGTTATTGTCTCAATTTTATTTGTGCATTTTCCTATTTGTATTATTTTTTTGCTTGGCAAATTGTTTATTATTAGAAATTAAAAATTAATCTGGTTGCGAGTCTCGTTAAAAACCTCCCTACACCTAAATGGAGGAAAATAGTACTCAACAACCGAGTGAACATGATCGAAGGCAGATACAACATCGGATACAATAAAAATCACCGATTCAAATACCATTTACAGTCTTAACCGAAGCAGTAATATCAAGCAAACACACAAACCTAGGAGAAGAGACTCATTGACAAAACTCACCCGTCAATTGCCCCCATGTGAGAAATTTATTTTTAAAATGTGAGGGTCTAATCGTTTTTTTGAAAAGTTTAATGAAACATTTTAACAATTTTGAGGGTAAAATTAAAAATATAAAAAACTTTTAGAACTTTGTGAGAAATTTTTATAAATTTTGAGGGAGCCTAATTGTAATTTCAAAAATATTTCAAAGGTATAATACAAGTTCCCAAAAATTTGGGGTGCCTTTTAAGTTGAATTAACGGTAAGCTGTATGAAAAAAAAAAAAACTATATGGCTTTTGGTGCAGTGTTCATTTGGCTCTTAGTTTTCAGTATTTAAGTAGTTGGGTTTCGTTTTTTATTTAGTGACAATAAGTGATTAATTTCATTTTTTCAATTAAAATCGTGGCAACTCTGGCCTTTTATCCTTCATGCAGAGCATTGGACGGATAGCCTTGTTGATAGCTCGAGGAAATTGAAGAAAAGATGTGTCATTTGTATTTGAGGTGAAATTATTTTTAATAAAATGATAGTGTTTATAGGGATGGCAAAAATACCCGGCCTCGACCCGACTCGAGGTGCCCTGACCCGATCCAATCGAGTATTTTTTCTAAAATTTCGGAGATTGGGGTGGGGCGGGACGGGGCGTGAAAGGCATGAAGTCGGAGCGGGGCGGGTTCGGGTATTTGCTAGAAATTCTCCGCCCCGCCCCGCCCCGCCCCGGTACATTTTTATATTTTTATATATTTTTTTATTATATTTATAAAAAATATCATTTTATTTAAACACTTTTATGAGTTTTAAGCTATTTTTTGTTTTTATTTTGGTTCGTACTTATTGTAAAATTTTGTTAAATGTTGTTCAAGTTTTAATATATTCGATTCTAACGGTTAATGATTCAAGTTTATTATTTTTAATATGTAGTTTAACATGTGGATAATTTAAAATTAGTTTTATTTTATTTTTTATATAAGTTTGAAGTCCTTTGAAACTATAATTTGTGATTGTGGTGGAAGATTGGTCGAATCTAATATTTACCGTCGGCAAAAATTAATTTTTTTTAAATTTTTCGGGGCGGGTCGGGTTTAAAAATTATTGTATCGGGGCGGGGCGGGGCGGGTAAAATAATATTTTAATTCGGGACGGGGCGGGGTCGGGTATAATATATTATAGGTCGGGGCGGGTTCGGGGCGGCCAAAAACCCGCCCCGTTGCCATCCCTAAGTGTTTAGGAGAATTTAACAATTTATTGAATTGAATTGAATCGATAATGGTAAAATTATTTTTAATGATATATGGTTTAGGGTATATGTTTAAGAGTTTAAGGGTTTAATGTTTAATAGTTTAAGGTTTTAGGTTGATGGTTAAGGGTTAAATTATTTTTTATAAAGAATAGGGTCAAATTAAAATAATATTTAAATAATGAGGGTTCAATTGAAATACGAAAATAGGTGAGGTACTAAATATATAGTTTACCTTTATTAAAAAATAAAATTTTAATATATATATAAAATAATTTAATTTAATTTAATTTTAAAAATAATTCTTAATTGCATGATGGGTCCTTAAAATTTTAAATCTTTAATAATTAATTTAATGGTGTTCATCGGTGTTCATCATTAATAGTGTTCATCGGTGTTCGTCGCACGTGATAGACTCATTCTAACCCTAAACATTATTTAAGTGTTTTAACATCTTATACCTATAAACAGATAATTTATTAATTTAAAAATAAATCTTTAAAATATCGTATCCACACAAAATGAAATAAAGAAAGTTGTGGATGAGAAGAATTTCTATTTTTTAGTACAAAGTAATTGTTTTGCTTTTGTTTTTTACTATTCAATGAAAATAAACTCCGCGCAATTCACGTGGATGCAAAAAGAACGTTCCAATTACATTGGAACAAGTGGCCCTCAGAGTCAGACCTCAGCCTCATGTTTAGTTTCTGCAGATTTGCATTAGGGCACAACCTAAGTTATTTTGTTATCTCTCTTGCTTACGTTCTTATCTTAATTTGGAAGTACATTTTGTTTTGACCATTAGGGTCGATATCAATTATATTGGTTCGATATGGTTTCGATCTTAAATCGATATCATATAATTTTTTGCCCCGTTTGGTAAAGAAATGTTTGTGCTAAAATTAGAGGTTTGAGCTAAAATTATGGGTTTGACTGGTCAAATCCGTTAATTTGAATATTTGGTAAAGAGCGAATTGAGGGTGAAACCTCTAACTTTGAACAAGTTGTTAACATGAGTTTTTGAAATTAGAGGTTTTGACATAAGAGTTATAAAGAACTTTCTACTCTTAACAATTATCAAAAATCTCCAAATAACTTAAATTTAATCATTTCTATTTTAATTCTTCAACCTCACGTATTTACATTGTGACATTTGTAAACTAATATTTTTATATTTTTTCTTTTTATTCTCACACATTTATATTTATATTATATTTAATAATTAATTAAATTGTATTAAAAATAATTATGTAAATAATAAATTAATATTAATAGATACAAAATATTGATAACTAATAAGCTATTTAAATAAGTATCGAATATAATTATGTCATTATATGTCATTTTGCTTGTTTAAATAATCAAACAACTATTAGTTAATTTTACCGAACACTTTTATACAATCAGCTAATATAATTCGTTAGTCAAATCAGTTAATGCAATCAGTCATCAGCTAATGTAACTCGCTAGCAACTATCCGCTAATTGTCAAACATGGCCTATGTTTTATTTTTATCAAAATTTTGTCATGTTTCGACTTTTTATATATTGTGCATCTTATTAAAATGGCACTCTTTAATTTATAATCTCAAAAATATATAAGATTTTTTCAAAAAGTGCTTTTATCTTAGTAAAAATATATTAGGTGTCCTCTTTAAAGTTATTTTTTATTTGTTTTCTTGTAATTTACTAAACTAAAATCTTTAGTTTTCTCCTATAAACATTTAATTCAATTTATTTGGGCCTTTTTTGTTAGGGCTCTATGCGGTCACTCATCTTGTACATGTCCAAACCCCCATTGTTCTTAGATTCTGTAAAGGTAAGAGTTAAGACGACTCAGAATTAATTTGGTTGTATTATAATATTTAAGAGGTTATAAGTTCGAGTTTATATAAATTTAATTATATTTTTATTTAAGGATTGTGAGATTCGAGTTTAGCCTAAACGGTCGGTTAGTTGTTATAGCGGTTATTGAATCGTAGTCTAACCATTAAGAGACAGTTAATCGTTTTAAACGTCAACGGATAACTATTATTAACGATTTTGTAACACGTTAACCTAAAACATATTACAATTTTTTCCACATGTTCATTGTTTCTTTTGAGAATAATAAAATTATCTCTCCGATAAATATTTTATTATAAGATGGCCTCGAGATTGACATAGTCAATCTTGTAAACAATATATATATATAATTTAATAGCGGTTAATTATTAACTATCATTTTTAATAGTTCGATTAACTAAAATCGTTTAGCCTTAACAATTCGATTAATTATCTCATAAAATACAACGATTATACAACGATTATATCAATTAACTATTACAATTTGATATGCACACCCCAAGTTTAAACCTATTATAATTTATATAGAAAATCTATAACCGTAAATGTGTTCGGACGTATGGAAATATTATCATTGTTCATAAAGATAGTAATTACAAAATTATAGTCATTAACACTTGAATTAATTGAAATTTTTGGTGCGTGGAGGAGCCCACAAGATAATCGGATATTACACCAGATTCTCATTCTCCAAACATTTGCGAAAGTTTCAGCTTTTCAATTATTAATTTGAATTAAACCCCCTAGTAATAAAATAATTCAACATTTTAATAATTTGTTGCTTATTGGGATACTTCTCAGATTAAAACAGAAATTCTTAATTTTCATTTCCATTACAATCCCTATTTTATATTATTTTTCCTTTCATATTAACGCCATTAACGGTGAATAATGTCGGATATTGGGAAGGCAATGTAATTTCCAGGTGTTTCCCTGTACTTGGATGTTTGGTAAAACTACAGCAGAGAGGATAGCGATATAACATGAAATATAGCAAACGATGAAAGCAGTACTTCAAAACCAATTGAACAACTCGCAAATTTGCAACCAACATTGATTTAACACTACCGGCAATATGTGAGGCTAAAAATGAACAATAATGCAGGGGCTGATTGCAACACATGTGGCCGATTGAAACCGATACGGCTTCGAAGAGAAATGGTTGTATTTTCCGGTGACAATAAGTTCGTCGATTTATCGTTTTCAGGTAGTTTTCGAGCTCTTACAAGGCCTATAGAGTCAGAATGCATGCCCTCATAATCAGTGGCGGATTTAGAATTTTTTTTGAGGGTGGGCACAAATCAAAACATTTTTTAGGATGGGTACAAATCATAAAAATTTCAAAATTTCAGGGTGGGCACAAGTCATAAAATTTAAGGACTAATTCATAAAAATTATGAAAATTAAAGCTAAATATGTAAGGTTTGAAAAATTTAGGGTGGGCACAGGCCCACCCAAGACACCATGTGGATCCACCACTGCTCATAAGATTGGTTGATTTTTTTTTCTTCTTATGGTCACGTATTGTTCTGTCATTAATGTGTAATTGGCAATTTTTTTGAGCACTTTGATTCTAACTGATCGAGCAATGGACCAAACTTGTGGGGTTGACCATTGTAATATACGAATCAGATGTCTTTGTCAACAAACATGTTTTAAGTTAATGCAAAAACTTATCTTGTCAAGCCAATTTTAGAGAGTAAACCTGTTGGTTGGGGAAAATCGTTTTATTGGTTTTTCTTTATATATAAATAAGCCTCCTCTCTTCTTTCATGAATGTTCTTTTTCTTATTTTTCAGTTTAATTTTGATTTTTATGTTTTACCTTAACATAATTAATATCACATTTATTTTGTGACTGTTTATATGTATGCTTTTATGATACTTTTAGTCTGTGTTTGTAATAATATTGTATGTCTTTGTGACAGTTTAACATTCGTGTAACAAGTGTCACGAACGTTTTAGTCAACGAAGATCAACAACCTCTTATACTCAATTTTATTTTGTAGTAGTTTGTCGACGTGCCAAAACTAACGACGGATCGATTGGTATGATTCGTAGATCATTCTGATCAAAACAGATGGATGTTGAATTTTTAATTGGTAAAGGATACAAGTTTTTGTTAGGGAAGTGAGAGATTGTGTCTTCCATCTTTCACTTCCTTTATAATTTAATGTATTTACTTTCTATTCATATGAGCTCATGTATTATATATATTGATAAAATGTATTTTGTAATCATTTCTACTTTAATAAAAATTAGTTTATGTTGTTAAAAGGAATATTTTGTAACCAAGCAGTTTGATTTGGTGGATTAAATGAAATGTGATATTGATTAATTAGGTGAAAATGTAAAACAGTTTAATAATGTATTTTAATTATTAACATATTTAGTATTAAATTATTCTTTAAATATTCATACTTCAGTTTTTGTGAATATGACTGTTTAAGTAATTGAATCGAGAAACTTGAAAATCTAAACGATTTGACACTTTTTTTTTAACTTTTATTAGTAGGTGAAGTGATAGTCTGATAGATTGCATTTGTTAAAAGCACACATGCATAATCGTGAGAATTAAGAATGTAATTTTTTTAATAGTTTTGAAAGTAATTATAAAGTAGTATTTTGTTTACATGTTTTTATTAAGATTTTTCACTCTATTCTCTATTGTTTTTCAAAAGTACTTCTAGAGTTAGAAGACTTTTGTAGAACATCTAGATTTTCAGGTTAAAGTACTTTTCAACTTGGCTTGAAAAGTATTTTTTAAAAGCTAAAATTTTTAATTTTAAGTTTTTTCCAAAAGAACTTTCGAGTATAATTACTTATGTATTATTGTTTATATCATCAATTGTTTTATATTTTCAAAAATAATGTCTAAAACATACTTTTTTATCCACTTAAAAATACTTCTGACATCAATATCAAACACTTCTAAATATTTAAAACCAAACAATACATAAACAGTTTTCGAAAGCACTTCTCAAAGTATTTTTTTTCATTCCACTTTTCAAAAATAATGTCAAACTGACATATATTTCTTTTATTTTTTAATAGTTTTAAAGTAATTTGACACATCATCATTTTCGCTTGCACTCATTGGATTCTAAGATGCAAATTTTCAAATTAAATGAAAATGATCCTAAGATATGAAAATTTTCGAATCAAATTTTCATATCTCATTACACATTAACTCTCAAATTTTTAGTTTAATTACTTTTTTAAGTTTTTTTTTTCAATTTTAAAATTAATAAAATAAAACTTTAACCTTTTAATTTTTATAGTTTAATTATTTTAAAGTGAAAACAACTCATACGCGATTATGTGGTTGAATCTTGGCTCTATCCCTGCTCATAGCTGACTCAACATGTAGGCGTGTTGATTTGCCTAGCCTACAATTTACAGGCCATGCGACATTGGTTGCTCGTGTCCTTTCTAACAAGATATTTGGGCTTTGATAGCTAAACGTTGTGGCGCCATATAATGTTCGGCTTTTATCGACAATTGATCATGTTGAGTGTTTGAACACTTGTAGGCTTCAATTTTCTTTAAACCGTGGCCGGTCCTAATATTGGCCTTGGGCTTTTCTTTGAATCATGGTCTGTCTTTACATTGGGTTGTAATTTGATAACAAATTTCAAGATTTACAAGTATTTCTTGTGAGCCCGGAAATCCTACTGGTATTATTTTACGTATTTCGCACAACACATCTCATTAGGGGGTGGGTATGAGAATAAATTTGGTGAGTAATGGACGGATCTGAGTATCAGAAAGTTATATTTGCTGTGGGTAGTGTGCCTTGTAATTTGACCAAATCCTAAGGTATAAATTTTCTACTTAATTAATTTAACTTAAAAAATTATTTTATTTTCGTTAGGTTTGATATTAATGGCTGTTTGGAGGACAATTTTGAGGGGGGTAAAAGCGGGTAAAGACTGGATGGTGGTACAGGTACTCAGTTGAGTAGTGAGTGCCGAGTGAATTTGAAAACGTACCAATAGTAGACAATGTGAATTTAAAAATTATATCCATCATAAGTGCTGGATATAAAAATTTTAGATAGATATAAACATGAAGTATCCGCTCCGGTCCTTCCCGTTTACCATTCCTAACAATGATTCCTCTTGGAATAGTCGCCATCCCAGCCCATACCAAAGGAAATAGAAAATAAATTAATCTTGAATTGAAAATATATTACAAATAACCTTATTGCGATACATATGCTGAAAATGTTATTACATTTTATCATACAGCAAGCTGTTAGAAACATGAGATTTCCCTTTGATCATCCCACTGATCATGTATCTTTTAAAAGCTCCACTTTTCCTCTAATCAAAGCCTGTTAAAAGAACAAACATGCAAACAAATTTAGAAAGCAATGAACTAGCTTGATTTTTGAATCAATCTTCCCCTTCTTCCCTCTCTCTAGGGACAGCTCCAAACTGTTCCACCAAAATGTCTGCAACTACAGGCACCAAGTCCTTGCATGGGACAGCTTTTTTATAAACTTGTCCCAAATGTGAGTCACTCCCAATTCTCCCTCCCAAGTATATGTCCGCCCCTTCACATGGCTTCCCATTCTCATCCCTCGCCATGCACCCCATGAAACCTATATCAGCAACTTGAACCTGGCCACACGAATTGGGGCAACCGGTCCAATGCATCCTCACCGGTCGGGTCACCGACACTAGTCTTTCCACCTCCTCTGTCACCTTCAATGCCCTGGCCTTTGTTTCGATGATGGCTTGTCCGCAGAATTGGTTCCCTGTA
This sequence comes from Hibiscus tridactylites, assembly GCA_958450335.1. Lineage (NCBI taxonomy): Eukaryota > Viridiplantae > Streptophyta > Magnoliopsida > Malvales > Malvaceae > Hibiscus > Hibiscus tridactylites. Next base: position 68,074,488 of record OY288275.1, on the reverse strand, counting down.
CAAGCAACTAGCCCTTTCATGAGAAATCTCGGTTCGGGCAAAAACTGGTCTTTCAAAAGAGGCTCGTTAAGCAATGCTTCTATTTTCGAGTTCTCGACGTTTGGGATTATGATGTTTTGCTCCACGGTGAGTCTGAGTTCGCCCGAGCCGTATGTGTCTGCTAACTGAGCTAGTTCATCCATGTCGTCGGCTTGGACTCGACCAACCGGTATGTGAATACCGACATAGCTAAAACCTTCTTGTTTCTGTGGATGGACACCGAGGTAGTCTCTCCTTTCCCATTGCTTTCGAACTAAATCTTCAGGAGATGCTCTCTCTAACTCTTTTTGAGGCATTCTTTTGGCTACCTCCGATCTAAATACTTCAAGGCCCTGCATTTCAACGAAGTTTTTGAGCCTGCAACCCCGAAACAATCGAATACGGATACAAAAACAAAAACAAAATGAAAACAATGAAAGGAAAATGTGTTGCTCACTAGTTCATCAATCAGCCACATCATTCTTGTCTTTTGTCTATTGCCTCTGTAACCAAGATCCCTAAAGGCTTCTAACATAGCTTTGCACAATGGGATCACATCATCAGCTGGGATCCAAGCATCAAGAGGAATGGCCTCATCGCATCTCTTCCCGCTAAAGAATCCACCAACCAGCAAATTGAACCCAAATCGTCCGTCTTTCGTGGCCGGCATGTAAGCAAGATCGTTGATGTGGGGATGTTCGTAAAGATCATGAGACCCCACAACACAAGCATTCCATTTCCTCGGCCTATTCGATCGAAAACATAACATAAACAAACCAGACACATTATAGTTTCTAGGGAACCATGGATGTGCAAGGATAAACTTACAAGTTGGCAAAGGCCGGATTGCCACGGGAATTGGCAGTAACGAATTGCGATAACAAGTTGGTGTAAGGGCGTGTATCTACGATCTCTTCGGGGTCAATGCCGGCGAGAGGGTTGCCGACGGGGTTTCTCACACTGTCCATGCCACTCTGCAGGCTTGTCAAGCCTACTTCATCGAGACCCTTGAGTATTTCAGGCACATCAGGCAACACCACTCCTCGGATTTGCCAGTTTTGCCTGGTTGTAACATCGGCACACCCTTCTTTCCCATATTTCCTTATCACGCTAGCTAGATATCGTGTTTGAGCACTGGTCGTTACTCCATTTGGCAGCTTCAATCTCATCATAAATCTCCCATCTGTCATCAATAACAGAAGAAAATTCCAACATAACCAATTGCAATGTAAGATAATTCAGATTAAAAAACCAAAAGCCAAAATCAAGCTGAAAGTGAAAGTGAAAGAGCGTTTACATTGATGCTTCCTGCGGTGGAACAAACCGAGCCATTTGAGTCTAACATCGACGTCATCCTTTGTGTGCTTAGCTTTATCAATCTCCTCGAACGGCATGTTAGCCAGCTCTTCGATTTCTCCTTCCATGAACAGCTTCAAAGGGTCTTTCTCAATCTTGACTTTCTCTTGAGGGCTGATGCCTTGTCTGAACTTCTCTTTCAAAACGAAGTACCCATCTCTTTCTTCCACTCGGGGCTCCAACCTCCCAGTGTCGACCTCCACCGAAGCCGCCGGCGCCGTCGTAGGAGCGGCGAGAACCCATGTTTTGGGCCTGGCAGAGGAAGTGGTGGATGGAAGTGCTTGTGGCGTAAACAAACGAACTGAAAAGGAAGACATGTGGTGGGATTAGTTGTTTGGGAAGCTGGAACTGATAGAATTGCGGTGGTGGAAGGATATAAGAGTTTGGACATTTTTGTAACGGAGAGAAGGGGGAGCAGAGGAGAAGGTTTTTTTTTTTTTTTTTTTTTTTTTTTTTTTTTTTTTTTTTTTTACAGTTTTTGGAGAGGGGACGCTTCGATGGTGGTAAGGGTCAATTAAGCTCGAAAGCAAGTTGTAAGAAGGAACTAAGAACATGACACGACAATTTGGGACAATTCTAGTATGAGGCCAACTAATATACGTTTAAAAAATGGTGTTATCGAAAATATTATAAGATAAATAATGTATCCAGTAAAGCGTTACCGAATATGTCGATATGAGATAATGTATTAGGTAAAAAACATGAAAAAATAAAAAAAATGGTAACCGGCAAATTTAAGTTATCGGTCAAAGATAACAAAATGGGTAAAATTACCTATTTTATTGATCTGAATATCAATATATTCGGTAGCGCTTTACTTATTTTGTTATTAAAGTTTAAGCTGATGGGGCCTTCGAAAGTATTTATACTTTTTTAAAAAAGATAACAAAATCGGTAAAATTACCTATTTTATTGATTCGAATATCAATATATTTGGTAGCGCTTTACCTATTTTGTTATTAAAGTTTAAGCTGATGGGGCCTTCGAAAGTATCTATACATTTTTTAAAATTATTCATACTTTTTTAAAAAAGATAACAAAATCGGTAAAATTACCTATTTTATTGATCCAAATATCAATATATTCAGTAGCGCTTTACCTATTTTGTTATTAAAGTTTAAGCTGACGGGGCCTTCGAAATTATCTATACACTTTTTTAAAAGTATCCATATTTTTAAAAAAATATAGTATAACAAAATAGGTAAAATTTTACTTATTTTGTTGATAAGAGTATCAACATATTCAGTAGTATTAAAGTATCGATACTTTTTGTTGATACTTTTTTAAAAGTATCGATACTTTCGAGCCACATTGCAACCGGTTACATTGCTTTTTAAAAAAATATCGATACTTTTAAAAAAGTATGGATACTTTCGAAGTATCAACAAAATATGTAATTTTACTTGATATGTTGATACTCTTATCAACAAAATAGGTAATTTTACCGAATATATTGATACTCTTATCAACAAAATAGATAATTTTATCGAATATATTATATTTACCGGTCACCTTTCTAACCGGTTACGCCGTATATTAACTGTCTTACCGCAGAAATACCACAATTTGTGGTTGTCTTTTATTACTTCAAATTCTTAAAGTAATTATATAATATTTTACGAGGGTATAATACATTTCACATTACTTAATTATAAGTATGATAACAATATATCACTTTCTTTCGACAATCTACAAATAAGTTATTCAATTAAAATATTGTTACAAATAAGTAAATATATAATATTTTACGAGATTGGTCTAAGTTAAAAATAATTTGATATTGCTTAAGTAGGTTTCGAGTTCGAAGCCTTATGTATGCAAAAAAAAATCGCGCTAGGAGACTTACCTTTCAAAGTCAAGTGTGCGATGCGAATCGATACAAATAAGTCAGAGCAAAACCCTGGGGAACTGAGAAGGCAACTAAAAAAATATTAGACATGGATGATAACATTGGCTGGTATAATGATATTTTTATTCCTCAAAACTTGTAAAATCTATTAATTTGGTCTTGATCCAAAACAATTCAATAAATTTTACGCATTATATTTAAAAAAAATCATCATTTTAGTCTTTGATCTTCTCCAAAATTCATTGTTATCCTCCCAGAATTGTTATATTATTTTTCTAGTATAAAAACAAAATGCAGTTATCCAATCACTATTTTGATTCAATATAGGTTTGGTTGCTTTGACAAATTTAAATTAATAAATTTTTAAATATAAATGGTTAAATTTTTGTTTTAGATCTTTTATAACTTGTTGGACTTAAATATTCGATATTTAACATAAATATATAATTATTCTTAAGGATTTGATACGTGTAATTTCATTGCATTCTGAAAATTTTCATTTTGATCTTGGTCCATGTGGTAAAATTATAGGGATTCAATTGAAAGGAAATTAAATTTATAGGAACCAAATTGAAAGCAAATTGAAGTTAGAGGAACCAAATTCTGAAATGTGTCAATTTGGATTTCAACATTAAACAGTGTGATTTCACGTAAAGGGGCATTTTGAAAATTTTCATTTTAGTCTCTCTAATTTTAATTATTTTTATTTTAGTCCAAATTGTAAAAAAAAATTGTCCTAATTTACTGGTAGTTGTCGGCGACTCCCAACCCCGCCTCAGCACCAGAAAAAGACTTCCACAAAATCGATAACAGTTATTGACGACATCCCTTACTACTGTAGAATGATATTTCTCTAAGTAATTACTTACTATTGACGACTCGTTTATTTTTAAAAAAATTCTTTTTACCTTCTTGCTTATTTAAACCATGAAAAAATACAGACTCGACTGAACAATTAAATGAATTAATTAACCAATAAATAATATTTAGACATCAATTAGTGTAAATTTGAACATACCGGGAGATTTGATAATATTGTACCATTTCAACATAGACTTTAAGATTTCTAAAGCCTCCTTATAAACCCAAGGCTTTATTCGCATCAAAATTTTGTTCTCCCTAACGCGGAAGGAAAGATTTCGGGCAATTTTACTTAAATATTCTGATTTTTTAAAGAAATTATTTATTAAAATGAGATTTGTTTAATATCATTCATCAAAATAACACCATTTAACTGAAATTTTAAAAAAGCAATTGACTTAAGATGCTTTCGTATAAGTGGTGTCAAAACACTGAGAAAATCAAAATACTTAATAGCATGACGATATATTTATACAAAATTTCTATCCCGGGCGCACGCAATGGAGTCGTAGACAATCAGATAAAATTCAATTGACGAAATAATTTGATCTATGGACAACATCATTGTGGTAAATGTCATAATGCCAGAGGTATCATTACCGCAAGGCATAGATGGATATGTCAAAAGCGTTTATACCGTAAAATTTATTTTCGATGAAGTGATAAAGATATATATGATAGAATTGTAACTATAAAATACGACCCTTATTGAAATGTATATATTTGTCTTATACGCTATGAAGATGGTGAGAAGAAATATATTTTACATCCCAGAGTAATTAACTGAAGATATCATTGTTTTTGGTACAAAAATTCCTATAAAAATAGAAAATGATCTACCTTTGAGTGCAGTGTCGGAGCACGTCTTTGATAAGATTTTATTTTCCCTTACTACTTGTTTGTTAGTATTTGACTTTTTTAAAATTATTACGAATTAGTTGTTTGATTGCCTTTTTGCTTTTTATTCCAACCGTGGAAACCACACTTGCACGCGGCGTAACTCGTAAGGCCAATTGGTTCGGCCGCTAGTTCCCGGTTTCCACATTAAAATGGTATATTCCAAGATTAATCCCATTCTTTTTTTAATTCAATTTAATCAGTTTATAATATTATATTTTTTTGACTAAATATTGTTTAAAAAATTTAATATTTCATTCCAACATCTGATTGACTGTCCATTCACCTTTGATATTTTGATGGACAAAAAATTGACCTTTTTCCATGGCATCCAAAGTAAGCAAAACGCTAGATCATTTCTTGCAAAAAAAAAAACCCTAAGCAAAACCCTTTAATTATTCTTTTTTTATCAACGGTAAAAAAATGGGGTAAATAAGCATTGACGAAATGATTATGATTCATATATTAATTCCTATTTTAATGCACTGCAGTAAAAAAATAGAGAGGATGGTGTTCATTTTTTTATTGAACCTTTAGAATGGCCCAAGAGGCACTTAGCTTCACTCGCCTTGCCCGCCACTTGTTTGGTTTCAAAAACCACCACCGCACTTTTTAGCTTTTAAATCACTTAACAATAGTAATATCTAATGGATTATTTACATTGTTCTCAAAATATAATTTAATCACTAGTTAGCATTTAATGGCTATGGGCTAATCAACATATTTAAAGGTCAAAGGCCTTTCGTTCATGCCATGGAGTGTTTGATATTATTTATGGGTGAAAAATTATTTTTAAGTAAAAATTATTTTTTAAGTTATGTCAAAGGACCTTTATTTAACTAAGTGTTAGGTTGATTATTACGAGTAGAAATATGTTTAAATGTAATTGTCTTGCACAGGGTATCGATATGGCCTTAAGCGTATCGATATGAGTATTGTATTAGCTTTCCAGACTACATTTTGCCTAAAACGGATATCGATACGGTTAAACCCGTTTCGATACGAGCTACAAACGTTTCGATACGGATTGCATCCGTTTCGATATGGACCTTCAACAGGCGTTTCAAAGGGAATTACGTTTTTACCCCCGTATCGATACACCCTCAGGCGTATCGATATGCGATTGCGCAGACAGCTTCTTAATGGCATTTAAAGAGTTTCACTTTTACCAAAATTGAATTTTCAAAACCCTAATCGTTTTTCACTCTATAAATAGCCTCTCAATCCCTCGTATTTTCACACCACAACTCAAAATCTCTTGAGGGTTTTCAAAATCAAGCAAATCTCTTCAAGCTTTTCATCAATTTGGTGCAAAGTTCTCTCATTCCTCTCTATAAATATCAAGGTAAAAATTTCTCTTTTCTTTTTATTTTCTTTTGAATTTCGTTCTAAATTTTGTTGTGTTTGTTTTGTCTTCTCAAAAACAAAATTCTTTTCAAACCTTTTATTTTTGTTTTGTTTCTAATTTTTTTTAACAAAAACCTTGGTTATTGATTTTTCAATGGGTTGAATGAGAAGGTTAATGCATACATTGTTTTTGATCTTTTCTCTAGTCAATGGCACCTAAAAAGAGAACACGTACTAGTGAAGCCTGTGAAGGTTCCAATGCCGGAGATGGTACTCGCCCGAACCTCACTCTTATCTATCAACAATCCTTTAAGACCACCAGAGATCTCAACTATTTTCGATAATTTCAAAACCACAAAATTCGTCCGGAGAGGGTAATTTTCATTCCTTTTCTTAACTCGGAGCATTTCAAATTTGATTACTTACCTTTGCTCCAAGAATGAAAATTTATGGATTTTCTTCGAATCCTCTGCTTTTTCTTTCGCACTTTAGTATTGATTTTCTATGCTAATGCCAAGTGTGTCGCCAATAGAGAGAGTGTTGTTATGGCCGTTAATTCTTATCTAATGGGTAAAAAGATCACCATCAATGTTCAATCTCTTTGTGATGTGTTTAAGTTAGAGGATGAAGGTCTTGATGATGAGAATGCTCTTGGCCATGTCCTAAGTGGTTTCGTCACCGCTCTTAATGCTCAAGATCGGATCTTACATTTGATGGTTTAGGCCCTCGTGAGGAAAGTATTCCACTATCTGCCAAGTTGATGATTTTTGGATTCGATGCTTCCGTCAACCACAACGACCAAATCTTGCTCGAATTATGTTTGTGGAGATTGTCTATCTCGTGCAACATCGCCACACTACACTCGTCACTTCCTTCACATATGGTACGGCTTTGAGTTATTTCTTCACACAAAAGGAGATGGATTGTTTACATGACTACCAAACTTCCCTCACCGATCCTATCGATGAAAGATCTCTTGCAAGGGGAAAGTTTCATTACTTTAATGGTAGTTGGCTTCGTCTATCCGAGCTCCCTAGCGACGTCGTTCCGGAAGAAATTGCCAATCCTCAAGCCGCTCAAGCTCCTCCCCCACCTTACATGGATGCTCTCATGACTTTTCTAAACGAGCAATTCATGGGTTTGTGCACGGGAATTGCCTCTATGGATCAAGTGATGAATTCAGGGTTTACGACTATTGACACACGTTTTACAAGCCTTGAAGATCGAATGAAGAATGTGGAGACGCGCCTCACTTCCCTTGAAGGCGGTCACAACTCGATGAACATATCCCTCACCACTTTTCATGACAAGTGGCGTCAAACTAGGAGGAATGATGATGGAAATGAGGAGGATGATGAAGATTGCGATGAAGATGCATAGTAGTTCATCTTTGCATATCATTTATGCCATTTAGGATATTTATGCCCTTTTGTTTATGTTTTTAGGATTAATTTTGCATTTTAAAACCTGTGCTTTGATTTTATGTTATTTGCATTTTAACATGATGACGTCGGCGTTGACTTTTTAGGCCAAAAGTCAACTTTATATTTTCGGCCCATAACCTGACTTCCTAGATTCGGCCCATAACCCTTGGGTCGGGTTTAGGGAGTTACATTTAGTGGTATCAGAGCCTAGGTTCAACATTCGTTCTGTGTGCCTCACATAAATTTTTTAAGATGAAATGATTTTTGCATGCATACTAAATATTTTCGGGCGAAAGGGTATTTTTGGAAAGTAAACATTTTTGGTAATTTGACATATTTTGAATAGAACTCCAAGTACTGAATTTAATCTTAGTATTATTTCTAATTCTTTTGTAGATAGACTACTATGCCACCACGTAGGAGTACTAGGTTAGCGATCGACCGAGGCCGTGAGAGAGGCCGAGGTTGTACCGCAACAGCTAAGACCGGTGCTTCACAAACAACGCATCCAGACGAGGTTCATGATGTTAATGAGGAGAAGCATGTCGTTGATCAGTAGCCTAGGGTTCAACAGCCTAGGGTTTAGCATATTGGAGCTCAACAGACCGGGGCCCAACAGACTGGGGCCTAACAGGCTGGTGGTGAGGATCAGCCAGCCCAGCAAACACCAGGTGGTGGACCACCTAGGCCTAGAGATGCTGAGACTGCGGGCATGGATGCTACTGCAATGCACATGGAGTTGCTCCGTTATCTTCGTCAAACTGAGGGTGTTAGAAGGCCCATATCTACTGAGTTCTTGGCTGCCAGGATGACTATGTTTGATGGGAAGACGGGTACCAATCCTGCTGAGGCAGAGTATTGGTTGAATAAGCTTCAGAGGTTGTTCACTGAGATGGATTATCCTACTGACCAGAAGCTTAGAGCCATTGTATCACTATTGCAGGGTGATGCTCAGAATTGGTGGGAGGCTGAGGAGCATGTTATTCCACCTGGTCAGATTTCTTGGGATTATTTTCGACAGGCTTTCCGTGACCGATATGTTGGGGCTGAGTATCTAGCAAAGTGTCGGGATGATTTCATGAATTTGAAGCAAAATGACATGTCTGTGAATGATTATGAAATTGAGTTTATGAGACTGATCCAGTATGTTCCGGGACTGGTGTCTACCGAAAAGGAAGTGTGATTGGTTTCTGAAAGGGTTGCGCCCTTCGATTAAGGCAGGTGTGGCTCTACATATGGATAATGAGTATAAAGAGATCACCAAGCGAGCTAGGACAGTTGAGCGAAATGAGGCAGAGTTGAAGCTACTTGAGTCCTATGATACTGATCGAGGCAAGAGGCAATCGACTGTATCAGTTCAGCACAGTCAGGGTAACCAGTCTAGGAAGAGAGCCAGAGACGAGTCTGATCATCAAGGTTATTCCAGAGCTAGACCGGTGACTTCCACTGTTCCGACCGTTAGTGTCGGGGGTTCAACTAGTACTCGTGGGGTGCCGCAGTGTTCCTTCTATAAGAAGTGGCACTTGGGTGAGTGTAGGAGGCAGTCTGGGGCTTGTTTCCGATGTGGATCATTTGAGCATCTTTTAAGGGATTGTCCGGTGGCACCTTCATCATCTTATGTTCCGAGCCAGTCTCATGCATCTGTACAGACTCCTTCTGGAGGTAGAGGACATGGTAGACCTGCTACTTCAGGTATTGCTAGTAAAGGTAGACCTGCCCAGAGTGATAGATCAGCTAGATCTGATACTAGACATCCGGGGTTGATTTATGCAACTAGAGCTCACGAGAGTTATGATGATGAGTCAGAGGACATAGCAAGTACTTTTTTTAATGTTTTTAGTTTTTACTTTCATGTTGAAGGATGAGGAATTCATAATGAAGAACTTTAAGTCATGTTAGCTAATTTTTGGGATCTGTCGCTAAGTTTGAAAATTTCGAGACCGAAATTTCTTGTAAGGAGGGGAGAGTTATAACACCCCAAAAATCTCCTAAAATTAAAATCCATAATATATGAAATCCCTAATTCTAAAACCTAGATTTAATTGGGAATTTTTTTTAAAACATAATTGAGTTAGGGGTTAAATTGGATTAAAATGGAAGTTTGATGGCTCTTTTGTGATGCGGGTAGAAGTAGAGACCCTTAATGGGTAATTTACCCAAAAATTTAGGGTAAAACCCTTAATGTCTTATGAGACTATTCATTTGCCCAGTTTTGGCAGTCGTTCTCTCTCCCTCTCCTATTCTTTTCAAAAACAAGACATCAAAACCCATCACCTGTTTTCCGTTCAAGCTCCGGTGAAGGAGCTTTTGTCGTACGATCGCTGAGCCGTGACCACCGGCGTGTTCCCCTTCATCGTCCGATCAAAACCCGCCCCTCAGTGTCCTTCGTCGCCGTCGTCTTCGCTGGAGAGGGAGAGGCCGAAACTTTCGAACCCTCTCGCGTCGCCGTCCTCGTGTTTCCCTTCCTCGTTCGGGCTTGGTAAGCATTGTGGTTCACAGTTTTGGTATGAAGGTCGGGGTCAGAGTAAGTCGTGGTCGTCGTTGGGCTTGCTGGCAGCCGCTGCCGTCGCGTTGAACGGCTGCCGTCAGTTGGGGTTGTGTGGATATTAGGGTTAGGTTTTGTTAATCTAAATTTGGGGATTTTGTGGAGTGAACCGAACCCGCCAGTAACTAAACTGGATCGCCCATATGAACTGAACCGGACCTTTGGTGACAAGCCGAGTGACATCAGTAGTGACGTCATCCACTGATAACAATGTCAGCCTGACGTCAGCCTGCTTGCATCAACAATGTCATCAGTAGATGACATCACTACTGACGTCACCCGACTTGTCACCAAAGGTCCGGTTCGGTTCATAGGGGCGATCCAGTTTAGTTACTAGCCGGTTCGGTTCACTCCACAAAATCCCCAAATTTAGATTAACAAAACCTAACCCTAATATCAACACAACCCCAACTGGCGGCGGTGGCCGTTCAATGCGACGGCAGCGGCGGCCAGCAAGCCCAACGACGGCCACGACTTACTCTGACCCCGACCTTCATACCAAAACTGTGAACCACAGTGCTTACCAAGCCCAAACGATAAAGGGGAACACGGGGACGACGACACGAGATGGTTTGAAGGTTTCGGCGCCTCCCTCTCCGGTGAAGACGGCGACGACGAAGGACACTAAGGGGCGGGTTTTGATCGGACGGGGAAGGGGAACACGCCGGTGGTCACGGCTCAACGATCGGACGACAAAATCTCTCTCACTGGAGCTTGAACGAAAAACGGGTGATAGGTTTTGATGTCTTGTTTTCGAAAAGAACAGGAGAGGGAGAGAGAACGGTTGCCAAAACTGGGCAAATAAATAGTCTCACAAGACATCAAGGGTTTTACCCTAAATTTTTGGGTAAATTACCCATTAAGGGTCTCTACTTCTACCTGCATCACAAAAGAGCCATCAAACTTCCATTTTAATCAAATCTAACCACTAACTCAATTATGTTTTAAACAAAATTCCCAATTAAATCTAGGTTTTAGAATAAGGGATTTCATATATTAGGGATTTTAATTTTAGGAGATTTTTTTGGTGTTACAATTCTTATTTTGAACTTAATGATTTTCAATATTATGTTGCTTGGTTATTATTTATGCCTTTTGCCTATGTTTATCATTGTATCTATCTTTTGATCTAACAAAAAGGGGGAGAGGGAACAAGCTCACACTTAAAATTTTGATTTTCAACTTAAAGTTTACCTAGCTAATATTAAGGGGGAGTTATTTTGCAAAGTTTTTCAAAGTGTCAAAAAGTTTCAAGTTTTTGTTTTGTTATATCAAAAATGGGGAGATTGTAAAACCTATGTTTGATTTTGATATAACTAAGTATGGTAAGAATTAAATTGAAAACTTGAAATAGATTTATAAGTCCCTCAAATGATTTATAAATCATCAAGGCTTTAATCTGATTTGAAAAACTCAAACTCCAAATATTTTCTAACTATTCCAAAGCCAGAGTATTGAAAAATGTTCAGACGTATTGATATGCTTTCAGCCGTATCGATACCTTTTTACAAAGTTGGCTACTAGAAAGACGTGTTTTGATACGCTCCTAACCGTATCGAAACAGATTGCATCTGTATCAATACGCCACTTTGTTAGAACCGAAGGAGTTTGAATGGCGTACCGATACGGTTCCACCCGTATCGATATGGATATTATGGAATTTTAAATTTGAAAAGCTTTTAATGTTTTTGACTGTTGGTGTCAGTTGTTAGGTAACTAAAATTTAAGTGGTGGTTGTCCCGTACCGATACGCTCCTAATTGTATCGATACGGAAACTTCCAGCGAGCTAAGTTGAGAAAATGGTATCGATACGGTCTTAACCGCATCGATATGCCCTCTTGTTATTGTGCAATGGCTCTTTCTATTTTGAGACAGGTATCGATATAGGTCCACGTGTACCGATACGGTAAGCTGCAGAAGTGCATTTATGGTAGAAAGAGAGGGTCCCAACGGCTATAATCAATACCCTAACCACCCAAACGGCTAGAATGGATAGAGAAGGTATAAATTGAAGCTAATTGAAGACCAACAACAACTATTGCATCAAAGATAAACATCCAAGCAAAAATCCAAGCTCAAAGTGCTTATTTTCCAATCTCTTGTAAAACCCCAAATTGTGTAGTGTTCAATTCTGATCTTGTTATCAAATTTGGGTTGCGTGTTGTACTTAAAGGGGCAATCTTGTATTGAGAGATATCTTTCTTGCCTTTAATCCTTCTTTGTACTCTTGTAAGGGTTTGGTAGAATTTTGGATAGAAAATTTGACCGGTTGTGTAAAGGTTACCTCCTAAGCCTTAAAAAGGGGAAGAACAATTAGTGGATTGTTGGAAATCCTTAGTGGTAGCTAAAGTAGTGGATGTAGAGTTCATACGGAACTTGAACCACTTTAAAATTCCGCGTTCTTCATTTTTAGCTATCCTTTTACTCCTACAAATTTTTAAAAACCCAATTCACCCCCTCTTGGCTTTGTTCAATCCATTGATCCACTCAACATGACGTCTACCACACTTGTTGCACTTGGGAGTACGGTTCTCATCCCTTGGCCGTGATGGCCTCGCCCTAGATTACCACCTCCGCGTCTATGATCATGATGAGGTTTCCTATCCTTGTGGCTCTTGGCACGATCTCTGTCTGATTTAGCAGTCCTCTTTCCTGAACTAGATCCACCCTTGCGATCCGCAAGTCCTAAAGACTATTCGATGTCCTTGGCCCCAGCGACCAACAATCAAAATCTGAATAGTCGGAAGCTAACATGTAGGTCTTCACCTCCTAAACCGACCCATAGCGGAAACGCTCACATCGTTCCCCCTCAGTGGAAACTAACTCATAGGAATACTGACTCAGACGTACAAATTGCACCTCATAGTCGGATACAGTCAAGCTACCCTAAACTAGAGCCATAAACTCTATCTTCTTCTTATCTAGGTATCGAGGACCTAGGTACTTTTTACGGAAAGCAGCCCTAAAGAACTCCCAAGTAACCTCGGCCTCTGACATACCTGTAGTAATAGTAGTCCACCAAGTGTAGGCATGTCCCTGAAGCAAAGAGACAATGAAACCTAGCTTATGCGCTTCAGAACACTCCATCTAACTCAAAATATGAACTGTGCTCTCAAACCATGCCTCTAAACCCTCGGGTGAAAACCCACGAAACTCAACCCCGCCCAAGCTACAGAGTCGCTCTAACAGTAAACCAGAACATACACCCTGAGGCAGTGCTGCAACCCGAACACCCGCTAAAGTTGTCTGAATAGCCACGTCTAGAGCCTGAATCAACGGATTCACATCAATACCTGCCTGTCCCTGACCAGCCTGGGTCCAACACCCTCAACATTCACTCCACCCCCCGGAAGAGGAGGAGGAGGCAAGTTCTCTCCTCGCACATCCTCAACATCCTCAATTCGCTCAACCCTCGGATTATCTATTTTTGGCCTTCCCCTCGGTCTCACCATGATAACAGATGCAAAGCTAAACAATAAACACAACAGGTGAAATGGTTTGGGGGCAGCAAGGAACAATGTCCAAGGTGCTCAAGTCCTTAAACTTAAAATTACTTACAATAATAGTATACTAGCAATGTGTGCCTTTAAAAATTTCTCAACCAACAAAAATATAGCCACAAACATGCTTACAATCACCATGCAATCACAATCAACAAGCTTACACCATAAAACTTACCTCACTTACCTTTTGGCTTGCGGAAACTCAACGAACCCAGGCGGAACCTAGGCTTTGATACCAACAAATTTAACCCCCTCGACCCGGCCTGACCGCCAGACCGCATCGAACGAGTTACACGGGGAAAACCAAAGCGAAATTCGCAAAGGCTCCACTCCGATTAACAACCCTAGAAAATTTCTTTTAAAGTTATCTTGTCTAAATGCATTAATTATATCCTATGTGAGAGGACACGCAACGGAAAACACACATAGATACAAAACAAGCAAAACATACAATTACGATAACCCTTTTCAATTTTACAACAGGTCATATTGATACGCTAAAAGACTGTATCGATGCGCATGTACTTGGTCAAAACCTCAAGTCAAACTTAGGAAAACGTATCGATATTCTCAAGGCTGGTATCGATACACCCTTAACGGTCAGTTTCCCCTTTTCGAAGATTGTACCGATACACCCGGGACCTGTACCGATACGCCAAAATCTGGTCAATTTCTCAGATTTCCAAAGAGCATTTTGGGTATCGATACACCCCTGCGTACCGGTACGCCTTGCCCACAACAAGAGACCGTATCGATACCGCCCTTGAGCGTATCGATACGCCCTGCACTGCAAAACAGGTTTTTGCTACAAAAACATAAGGGACCCAACACTAGAGGCATATAGCAAGCATTTAAGCAACATACAAGCACACATATAACACAAGGCATCCATGGATAAACATATAAAACAATTTAAACACTTAACGATGCAACAACCAACAAGACAAGGTTCTTAAAGGTAACAAGCATACATAACATTCACCAACATAGCCAAAAGCTAAACAAAAGCATAAATCAACAAGGTAAAAGGCAATGCAACCCCAAAACAACTAAGCAAACTTGTCTAAACCAAGAGACATGCCAACAACACCTCAAAACATAAAGGTCCTATCTCATTGCTTAATACTAATTATTGAAGTCTAAACTCATACTTGAGCAAACCAAACTCCTTTGGATTCTCCTTTGTTCCCCGAGATGCTCCGAAGGTCTAAGGGCCTGCATTGATGGAAAAGAGAGCGTAAGCGTTTAAGCTTAGTGAGCGGTGCTCAAAATGGTAGCTACAACAATGCAATTTTAAAATATTAGTTTCCTTGAAAACCAAAACCATTTCCACATGCTTGAATACAGAACAACATGCATTTACCTTCGCGTGCATTTACCGAATGCAACCATAAGCCATAGGCATACCACATGCTTATTCTCATAACGCAAGCAAAGTAATCAACAATGCATAAGCATAAGAGAAAAAATCAACAACATGCTTAACATGAGAATTAAAGCATCATGGGTATATTAACATTTGTGAAACCAAATTTGATTTTGATATAACATCTATACTTATGGACCAATTTGCAAAACAATAAATTTTTAAGTACTCTTTAAAGTCTCACTATTGACAAGTATTTTAAACAAAATAATATCTCAAGAGAAGCTCTTAAATAGATAAATTTTTCTAAGTCTTTTCCTATAAGTTTTCAAGCCAAACTATACAAAAACGCCCAGGTGTATCGATACCCTTAGGCGTATCGATACGGGTTTTAGCCACTGGAATTTTAATGGACTTAGCGTACCGATACGGTATTACCCCGTATCGATAGGACATTCATCTGGGCAACTCTTTCAATGATACTGTACCGATACGCTTTGCAACCGTATCGATATGATAAGCTTATCTTTGCAAAATCTTTGCATTTAATTTTCCAACGTTAACTTGTCAGTTGGTTGGTTTCCCAATTTTTAAAAGACCGTTATACTGTACCGATACACTAAGTATGCGTATCGATACGATCTTTAAGAAAACCAAACTTGGGATTCCAGTGAACAAACACCGTATCGATACGACCCTCCGTATCGATATGTCCCTTAAAACCATACCGGTACGCCTTCTATGCGTATTGATACGCTCTATTTTCAGTCACAACGGCTCTTTCCTTTTTGATGCAGGTATTGATACGGTCCCTACGAGTACCGATACGGTAGGCACCATAGCTGCATTTATTACGGGAAAAATGCTCTCAACGGCTCTATTGATGATCCCAACTACCCAAACGGCTAGAATTCAATGCAATGGTATAAAAACAAGTCTCTATTGAACAAGCAACAACTATTGAACCTACAAGCAACATCAAAGCATCAAATCCAAACCTCAGTGCCTTTCATAGTCAAATTTCTTGTACCCAACTCTTTTGTTCTTATTGTAATCTTGTATTCTGAGTTTGGGGAGTGTGAAATTGTATTTGGGTAAACATTCATCCTTTGAGAGGAACTTTTAGAGTTTACCAAATTCATCTCTTTGTAAAAGTGAGTAGATTAAGCTTTGGGTAGAAAGCTTAATCAAATTGTAAGGTTGCCTCCTCATCCAAGAAAAGAGGAAGAATTCAAGTAGTAAATTGGTTGAAAATCCTTAGTGGGAACTAAGGTAGTGGATGTAGAGTTCATTTGGAGAACTTGAACCACTCTGACTTCTTGTGTCACATTTTATTTTTCACATTTATCTCCTACCAAAATTTTAATTGCCAATTCACACCCTCTTGGCCATTTGCAATTTTGTGATCAACTCAACAACATTCATCATTTTTACTCGGATATGTGGATAGTTTCTCAAATCCACTAGACACTTCTGATGGAATCTCACGTCATCGTACTCCTCCTTAGTGGAATCTAACATCAGTAAGGTTACACGCGATTTTCACCTCAAGTACACTCTAATCCTATTGATCGATCAATTATATCCGGTAACAACTCAACACGTGTCAATATACTCATTCACAACCACCAACATTACCAATGCATGAACCCTTTACCATGTCCAAACTTCTATGCAAGGCATGTACTCACGATGCAAGTATAAACACAAGTCATAAGTCTCGATATGTATAACAATGCAAACTAACACATTATCAACATGATATGTTCACATTGCATCAAGAATCATAAAATATGGATTAATTGCATAAAGCCTTTAAAACTTACTCTTGAGATTGGATTGGCCTTTCAAGCTCAATCCAAACTCCCAAAACATTCTCTTAACCACGTTAAGGCTTTTAAAATCGATCCACTCACCAGCCAACACACAAACGATGTTCAAGATGCCGAATCAAGCCTCCAAACTACCCGGATTTCTGTCCATGAAGCTCAAATCTGATTCCTCTGTTTTAAGCAACCTAAAACTGAACATTAGAACACTATTACACTCACAAACACATCAAAAACCCGGAACTCAACAATCTTGTAACAACACACATCGATTCAAGCCCTAAATTTCACCGGATACATATCAATTCAGTCTTAAACTACTTGCAGCCACACCCAACGAATTTACCATAAAAAATCTACGTTTTAACATTCCAAAACATCAACTTAAAGCTATCAAACCTTCAGCTGACATTTAGACCCAAAACCCATAAAAAAACTCAAGATTTTCAACCCCCAAAATTACCCACAATACCCATTTCGGGTTTCCCATAACAACTCATCCTTTTCATGTTATTTTAGCAATAAAACAAGGTTTAAAAACACACTCAAACTCAGCCATAGTCAACCAAACGAAAACCAATAAACTTCTTTTCATTTCAAACCAAACTTTAAAAATCAAAACATGTTTAAACCATAGATTTTGCAAAAATCTTAACATTTATGACTCAAGGAAGATGAAACCAAGTTAAGGAGACATTTACCTTGAAGAAATCACTTGAATTGAGAGCTTGGGGCAATGGAATAGTAAAATGGAGTTTAAGAGAGGTTTTTGAACGTGAAAAGCAATTTGGAGAAGATGATGACTTTCAAAAACCCTTTTTAGAATTACAAAATCTCCTTTTGCCATTTTGTCTTTCAAAACACTTTTAGGTGTGTTAAAAATAACTTTTCTCCAAATTAAATTTAACCCGACTCAGCTTGACTAATCCGATTATCTCCCAGCCCTAAACTTGGGGCGTTACATCCTAGAGATAAAAGACATATAGCTAAAGAGAGAGCCAAAAAAATCTTTTGTGTATAATCCTACATAATCTTTAATGTTATCAATTTCGGTACGTAAACCAAATAATACAATACAAGCAAAAGTTCCTACATTCATGGAGATATATAACAACGTATAAGTTTAAAGAATATATATAACATTAATAATTAATTTTACAAAAAAAGTTTAAAGAATAAAGTAGAAAAACATTAATAATTGGGTGAGTAATGATATAGTTTATCCTAAAAATAAAATATTATCAAATGATGCTAAATTTAGATAAAAAAAAGAAATTCTTCAAATTGAAAGCACTTCAATAGTGTAGTCGACCATATAATACGGACAAAAATCTTTTTCTTTGTTTGGTGTCACTTTCTATGTTCCAACACTAAAAACAATGAATAAAGTTCTAATCCTAAATCTTAAACCCTACACCCTAAGAAAATACACCATTCTCTAAACCCTAACTATAAACTTTAATTTTAAACCCTAAATTAATTTTTAATATGGGCATAACTAAGGACGCTAAAAAGGTAAAGGATTCATATAATACGGCTAAGGAAGGTCCGAAGAAAACTCAACTATGAATTGCTTTAATATTCGAACGCTGGCTTGTCACCGTATCGATACTATATGCCGACCTTTGCAAAAATCTTCGCATTTAATGTTTGAATGTTGGCTTGTCAGTTATTGGAATTCAAAATTTTAAATGATTGTTGAACGGTATCGATACGCTAAGGTAGCGTACCGATACACTTTTTAGAAAAACTCAATACATGATTCTAGTGAGTAAAATCCGTATCGATACGACATTTCGTATCAATGCGCCCTGTTTTTCAGTCACAACGGCTCTTTCTTCTTTGAGACAGGTACCGATACGCCCACAAACTGTACAGATACGGTAGGTTGTTGAGAAGCATTTATTGCGGGAAATTGCAGCCTAATGACTCTATTGATGATCTCAACCACCCAAATGGCTAGAAATCAATGCAAGGGTATAAAATCAAGCCTCAAATGCTACAACAATGACTATTGAGCCTAAAAGCAACATCAAAGCATTCAAATCCAAATCTTGTTCATTTTAGAGTCAAATCTTTGTATCCAACTCAATTGTGTTTTCATTGTAATTTTTATTGAGAGTTTGGGGAGTGTTTGATTGTATTTGGGTAAACATCAACCTTTGAGAGGTACTTGTAAGGTTTACCAAATTTCTTCATTGTAAAGAGTGTGCTGGATTAAGCTTTGGGTAGAAAGCTTAATCGGTTTTTGTAAGGTTTCTTCATCATCCAAGAAAAGGGGAAGAATCAATAGTGAATTGGTTGAAAATCCTTAGTGGGGGCTAAGGTAGTGGATATAGAGTTCATTTAAGAATTCAAACCACTATAAATTGTCTTGTGCCAAATTTTCTTTCATTCAATTTCCATTCTCAAATTTTTAATCGCCAGTTCACCCTTTCTTAACCATTTACAATCGTTTGATCAATTGTTGACTCAATAATTTAATTTTTAATATGCGCATAACTAAAGACGCTAAAAAGGTAAAGGATTCATATAATACGGCTAAGGAAGGTCCAAAGAAAACTCAACTATGAATTGCTTTACCTTTCTTTACAAACAATAAACAAGTTAAAATACAATGCAATACGGTGATTATTTTTCGAGTCTGCTTCTTAGCACGTTTTCTCTGTCTGCTGACACGTTTTGTTTCTTTTTCCTTTTGAGTTTTGTCTTCTTCTCACTTGCTGTTGGTATCCAAATCCCCGCTGAATGGATCCAGTGATGGAAGACGGTTTGGCTTCTCTTACAATTGAAGATGATGAGGAGAATGAGATACAGGTACAAGAAGAGGGTGATGGACTGCCAGCGGGCATATCTTTTGATCTCTGCTGTGTAGGTCGCTTCCTTACTACCAGTGTGATAAATTTCCAATCCATGAGGAACACTCTCGCAAATCTGTGGAGGCCGTTGGGAGGAATTGCTATTTCAGAGTTGGGAGAGAATCGATATCTCTTTAGATTTTTTCACCCAGTGGATATGGAGAGGATAGAAGGAGGTGCACCCTGGAATTTCAATACTCATCTCCTAATCTTACACCGGTTAAAGGTTGGTGAGAATCCAATGGAAGTCCCTCTGTATCTTTCTCCTTTTTGGATTCTGGTATATGATGTCCCACATGGCTACATGTCTGAAAGGGTTGCGCGACAGTTGGGTGCTTTCATAGGGACGTTTATTGAATATGATTCCCAAGCAGTTTCTATGGGCTATAAAGGAATTATGAGAATTCGGGCATGTTTTGATGTCAGGAAACCGCTGAAACGACGAAAGAAAATAGCCCTGAACAATGCTTCTTCTACTTATGTCCGGTTTGCTTATGAAAAGCTTCCCCTCTTTTGTTTCATTTGTGGGAGAATGGGCCATGGCGAAGCTTTTTGTCCGGTTCGATTATCGAAGCCGAAAGAAGAGATTACCTTTGACTGGGATCTGAGTTTACGAGCACCGTCGAGAAGGGCTGTGGCGTTAACCCCTAGTCGGTGGCTCCGGGAAGAATCTCTGCTGATGTTTCCAGGGCAATCTGTTTCAGCGAGATCTTCGCCTGTCAGTCCCCAATCTCCGGGTTTCCATCCCATTAATATGGAAGGAAACAGAATTTTAGGCAACATTATCCACACCCCTCCCAATCAGCTGAATTTGGGCGATCACTCATCAAATGAAAACAATTTGGGGCCTATCCAATCCAATGCCCAGATGGATATGAATTTGAATGAGGGAATCAGGGCCATAAATGATGTCATAATGACCTCTCAGGAGGAAAATGCTCAATCTCCGATTATGGAAGGTTTTAAACGACCGAGAGTTAATGCTTCTGCGTCTGACGTTTCTAATCTTGATTCCAATGAGGCTCCATACTCTTTATCGTCAGGTTCGGCTTCTCGGGCCAGCCGGGCCCAATGAAACTCCTAAGTTGGAATGTTCGGGGCCTGGGCCAACCCCGAACTACAAATCGTCTCAAGCACTTGCTTAGAGACTTGAATCCGGATGTAATTTTTTTAATTGAAACGAAACTCCAAGGCCCGAGTATGGAGAAGGTTCGTAAAAAATGTGGTTACCCGAATGGTGTGGACGTACCGTCAAATGGAAGAAGTGGTGGTGTATCTTTTGCTTGGAAGGATACTGTTATAGTTACACTAAGATCATTCTCCGATAGACATATCGATGTGCTGATCGATAAGGACGCTGAGGGTAATTATTGGAGATGTACGGGCTTTTACGGAGCCCCTGAAGTACAAAATAGAGCTCACACATGGAATCTGTTAGGCCAACTTGATGATATGGGAGATATTCCTTGGCTAGTAATCGGTGATTTTAACGAGTTATTGTTAGCCTCAGAAAAAACTGGTGGAAGAATCCGCAGCGAGAGACAAATGAACGATTTTCGTACAGCATTACAGGATTGTGGTTTAAGTGATATTGGATATCGTGGACTCTGGTTTACATGGGAATGGGGAAGACTTTCATCCAACTTAATCTGAGAAAGACTGGACCGTGGTGTGGAAAACTCCGGCTGGTGGGAATTATTTCCGAATTTCTCTCTTGATCATCTTTCCCACGCCTTTTCAGATCATTGTCCCCTCTTGTTAAATACATCTTCAGTGCAACCCGGTAACAATCGTGTCCATCACTTTCGTTTCGAGGCAGCATGGCTTACTGAGGAATCTTGTGAATCGGAAGTTCAGAAACTGTGGCAATCATCTTCAGGTGCTTTACCGGACAAACTCCGAGAGGTGGGTAGAGGCCTAGAAGAGTGGTTCAAGAGGATTACCAAGGAAAAGAAAATTCCGGTTCGAGCACTTAAACAAAGGCTGCAAGAACTTAATGATCTTCAACCGAATGATGAAGTTTTGGAGGAAATCCTTGAAACGAAAATTGCTCTTAATCTAGAAGCTGACCGTGAGGAGTTGTATTGGGAGCAAAGAGCAAGAGCCAATTGGCTTAAGAATGGGGACTGGAATACGAAATTTTTCCACAGTTTTGCATCTAGTCGTCGTTGGAAAAACAGGATTTCTAGTCTCAGAAATGATGATAATGTAAATATCACTTCTGATTCTGGTATCCAGGATGTGGCTCACAAGTTTTTTAAAACTCTGTTTACTTCCCAGGGGTGTGCTGATCCGGAACAAATTCTAGAAGGTATTAATCCCAGCGTTACAGAAGGGATGAATGCTGGTTTATTGGCAAAGTTTACAAAAGATGATGTTCTTGAGGCGGTTCGATCTATGGGACCCTTGAAAGCAGCAGGGGAGGATGGTCTAGGGGCAATCTTCTACCAAAGGTTTTGGCATATCCTGGGTGATGCGGTGGCTGAATTTTGTATTAGTGCTGCAGAGGGTAACGAGGATCTGGCAGCCATCAACAAAACACATATTGTCCTCATCCCCAAGGTAACTGATCCCATTCATATGTCACAGTTCTGTCCTATCAGTTTGTGCAATGTTTTGTTTAAAATCATTTCTAAAATGTTTGCCAACCGCCTTCAACGAGTCATCCATGCTTGTATTGATGAAGCACAATGTGCCTTTGTGCCCGGAAGATTAATATCAGATAATATTATTGTTGCCTATGAGTTACTCCACGCTATGAAGGTAAAGCGAACTAGAAAGTTAGGCAATTTTGCTCTTAAACTGGATATGAGCAAAGCCTATGATAGAGTTGAATGGCCGTTCTTGGAATCAGTTCTGAGTAAAATGGGTTTTGATATGGATTGGACTAGAAGATTGATAGACTGCGTTAAAACTGTATCCTATGCTATTACGATCAATGGTCAGGTGGGGGAAGCTTTTACACCATCCCGTGGTATTAGACAAGGAGTCCCCTTGAGTCCTTTTTTATTTTTCATCTGCGGTGAGGGGCTTTCAGCTTTATTAAGGAAAGGTACTCAGGAAGAAAAGGTCCGAGGACTCCGTATCACGCGAAGCGCACCGTTGGTCTCCCACCTTCTGTTTGCTGATGACAGTTACATCTTTGGAGAGGCTACGACAACAGGGGCAGCTAATCTTAAAGACATTCTCCATATCTACTCTCGATGTTCTGGTCAACTTATCAATTTCGATAAGTCCAGCGTTTTCTTCAGTTCGAATGTCAATGCCAACAGTAGACAGAATGTGTGCCGTATTTTCAACGTCACTAGCCAATCCTGCCCGGACACTTATTTAGGACTTCCTTCTATGGTGGGAAGGAGGAAGAAGGAATCCTTAGCCTTCGTAAAGGACAAAATAACCAGGAGTCTTAACTCTTGGTCAACAAGATCTTTATCTACGGGGGAAAAGAAGTCTACAAAAAGTCAGTTTTGCAAGCCCTACCCCTCTATGCTATGGGATGCTTTCTTTTTCCTCGGTCTCTTTGTAATGAAATGGAATCTATGTTCGCAAAGTATTGGTGGCAGAAATCAGCTAGCAAAAGAGGTATGCACTGGTGTTCGTGGAAGAATCTCTGCTTACCTAAGGAGAATGGAGGTTTGGGGTTCAGAGATCTAGGATGTTTTAATTTATCATTGCTAGCTAAGCAAGGATGGCGAATCCTGACAAAGCCCACTTCACTGGTCTCTAAAATCCTCAAGGCCATGTATTTTCCTCAAACAGATTTCCTTCGTGCAGTTCTTGGTTCTCGTCCTTCATATATTTGGAAGAGTATCTGGTCTGCTAGAAAAACTCTGGAGATGGGAATTATTTGGAGAATTGGTTCTAGGAGGACAATCTCTATTTGGGATGACCCCTGGATTCCCCTACATCCTACAAGACTTACCACGTCCCCAAGAATTAAGAATCTAAACTGGGTATCTGACTTAATCTGTCCTATGTCAAGAAAGTGGAAGGAAAATCTCATTCGTGAAGTTTTCAGTATGAATGAAGCACATGCCATCTTATCTATTACTCTACCAAGGAATCCACAGTCTGACTTATTGGCTTGGGAAGGTGAACTTTCAGGTTGTTTTTCAGTATGCAGTGCCTACAGAATCCTAATCAAGGATTTATTCCCCAACTGCTATTCAGGTCAGTTCTACAAATCAATTTGGGGTTTAAATTGTCCATCTAAAGTCAAAATTAATTTGTGGAAGTTTGCTATGAATTACATTCCAGTAATGAATAACCTTTATGCTAAACGAATAACTAGTCAGAATCTTTGCCCTAGATGCTCCGGTGAGCCAGAAACTATATGTCACGTAAGCAGGAAGTATAATTTTGCTAGGAATGTTTGGAATAAGCTAGATTTCCACTAGCCTACACATGTTGATCAGCTTGATTTTTGTGAATGGTTGGCTTGGATGTTCGATAATAACAGTAAAAGCAAACATTCAGCAATAGCAGTGTCTATATGGGCTTTATGGTTTTCACGGAACAAATACTACCATGAAGGCATTAACCAATCGACTACAGATGTTACACATTTTATCAAAAGCTATCTTACCGAGCTGGGTATTCTCTGTGTGAAACTAGCCCATCCTCGTACTCTCTCGGTTGCTGTTTGGTGTGCCCCGAAGGATCCGATGGTTAAACTAAATTTTGACGCATCCTTTTCCCTACATTTGCACTCTTCTTGGTCAGGTTTTATAATTAGAGACTGTGAAGGACAGATTTTGGGGGCGGCTTACCGGGCAAACCAAAATGTGAACTCAGCTTTCGAAGCGGAAGCCATAGCAGTTTTGCAGGGGCTCTCTTTTGCAGTCGACCTGGGATTACCACATATAGTGGTCGAAGGAGATTGTAAAACGGTAATCCTCAAGCTCCTCGTACCAGAAGACGATAGGTTAGTTTTGAGACCATATATTTCAGAAGCAAAATCTATCGCTAGGGTTTTCAGAACTTGCCTTTTTAAGCACATCGGAAGGGAAGGTAATGGGGCGGCGCATGCAATGGCCTCCCTAGGACGCAGCAGAAGTGATGATCAGTTCTGGGTAGACGAAGCTCCTCCGGCAACATCCGTCGTCGCAGATCGTGAACGGAGGCTCCTGTCGAACACCAACTGAGCCTTCACCGGTATTTTTCTCTGGGGTTTTTTGCTTTTGAACAGATCAACCTCCATCGTCGGTGACCACAGCTCTCTCAAAGCTTCATCGGAAGTTTTCAACCGACGATCTAATCTCTGGATCATCTGATTTTTTCCCCTCTTTACGTTTTTTGGGTCTTTTGACGTTTCTGTTTTCCTTCATTTATGCCTTGTTTTGGGCCTTCTTTTATTACTGTTTTGTTTCCGTTTGGACCGACCAAGCCTAGCGGCTTTTTTATTATTTTAAATAAATATCAGATGGTACCTTTATCAAAAAAAAATAAACAAGTTAAAATCTATTCAAAAGTAATAATAAACAAGTTAAAATATTTTAAACGATAATGAATCGATTGTACACAAATGAAAATTAAATATGAATTATATTTTTTAGTATTTTAATATAATTAGAAAGTAGTATTTTAATTTGATTTTAAATTTAGATAAATTTGTGTACACTTGCTGACTATTTTGTTTGAACCAAGGTTAACTACGAGGAACATGTCATCATTTACCACCAAGATCACTCAATGTGTTCGAATCATAAATTAAATATAGAAGATAAAATATTATATTAATAAAAATACAACCTACAATCAGTTGGTCGATTGGGATAAAACACTAGATTTCTTTAGTAATGTCAGAAGTTCGAATATTAACGTTGTGAATGAAGTAAATTGGATTGGGATGGTCGTTCCCATAATAGATATCTACAACACGGAATAATCAACCAATAAATTAAATACAAATGGTGAATTAATATATTTAGAGTAAAAGGACTTTTACTATTTTCCCAACTTAAATTTGAGTAAAATTAAAATACGGTCATTGAACTATTTTAAAATGTTCATTTTAATCACCCAATTCTCGAATATTACAAAATGAGTACTAATTTTATTTAAAAAATATCATCACGCCGTTAGTCGCCAAAGTAGATATGTCATTTAAGAATTTAGAATAACATATATAGTCCTCCATATTAACATATTTAATCAATTTAGTTTTAACTTGAAAAATCAATAAATTTAGTTATAATTATTTATACATTTTATCAAAAAAATCTATTTAATTAAAAATAATTTCATATACATTAAAAATAAAAATAAAAACAAGATAATTTTTTTGAGAGTAAAAAAACAGATAATGGTTGGACTTAAAGTTGAGGGAAGAATGGAAAATGAGACACCACTTTATTTAGTAAAGAAATGAACACTTTATATATATTAACAATTTCTTATTGGTGAAAAAATTTTGAGAGATAAATTTTATCATGAGACTTATATAGGGTTAGATGAGTGCACCTAATCACTAAATCATAATTAATAAAATTAAGGGTAAACTACATAAATGACCACTATACTATTAGAAAAGTCGCAATTTGACCACCTTACTTTTTTCGAAGCAATTAAATCACTATACTATTAAATTGGATGCAATTTAACCACCAGCCGTTAAAGGTTAATGGAAGGGTGATGTGACAGTTAAAAAATTAAGGGTAAAATTACACATTTGGTCCTCGTTACTTATACACTCTATTAATTTAATCCTAATTTTAATTTAATAAAATAAATTAATTATTTGGTGACACATGTCACCACCTTATTGGAGGACTTTAATTATTTTTATTTAATTTAATTAATTAATTTCCCCCTCCAATCAAGTGATGACATGTGTCACTTGATTGGGGAAAGAAAAATCAAAAGCAAAGAGATGCTATTGTGGAGACTTGAACCTAGGTCTTTAGGGAGTAAGTGAGGCATGATTACTATTAGGTCAAACATATTTTTGTGAGATGTGATACAACCATTAATCTATGACTTATATGGTTATTTATCTCTTACTCGCAACTCCATTATCTCTATGAGCTCCATTGCAGAATGGAAAACATCAATTTCCATCTCAGTTTGTAAGGGGTTGCCTCCGATGTATTTAGAACTTCCATTAATATTTTCATTAACATGTCTGGGGAAATCAAATCATAAAATGCTTTTTGTAACACCCGGGTTTAGGGGTTAGATGAAAATAATATTTTAATATTATTTGGGCTCGGGTTTATAATTAAAATGATACTTTTAAAAAAAATCCGGGTTTCAAAATAAACATTTGAAATGGGACCAAATTGATTTAATTTCAAAATTGAAGAGCTATTTTAAAAACAAGGGAATAGCCATTCATTAATGGCCTTTTTGTAATTTACCCATCCTTCAATTTAAATCCCCTTTTTCACAAATATCACTATTCACTCTCTTCCTCATCTCATCTCCAACATGAAATAGAACCTCCTCACCCTCTCTACTATTCCATCTCATTCCTCATCCATTCCAACTCCGTTTTGAAAGGTAAAGACGTTTTTGACTTCCCCTCAACCCCCTCTCTTTAAAAGTACCATTTATTTTGATTTTCATGAAGGTTTTGGAAAATGGAAGTTTTAAATATTTTGATTAAAAAAGAGATCTTTATGTTGTTAAGTGAAGTGTTTTGATTTAATATGTTTAGTTATGATGTATAGAGCTCAAATGGTATAACATATGTGAATTTCAAATGATTTTGAGCAATTTTCGGATTTGGGTAAACATGGGATTTTTGGAGGGTTTTGGGAGAGTTTTGGGGGTTGTTTTAGGTGGATTTTGATAGGCTTTTGATAGTGCTATGGATAGGGGTCAAATTGGGATCATTTGTGGGTGTAATGGAAGTTGGAAACATGGTTTTTGGACATGGTTTTGGGGTTG
Source organism: Hibiscus tridactylites (assembly GCA_958450335.1). NCBI lineage: Eukaryota > Viridiplantae > Streptophyta > Magnoliopsida > Malvales > Malvaceae > Hibiscus > Hibiscus tridactylites. The sequence continues at coordinate 68,046,744 of OY288275.1, read as the reverse complement.
TCCGAGTTGGTGAAAAATGAGAATTGTTCATGCTTGCAACATGGTAATTTGTGGTTGAATTGCATTCTGGGTTAGTTCCGACGATGAGTTATTGATTGTGGATGTTTTGTTTGTGTTTTTGATTGATTAGAATCGAGGTTGGACATCGGTGAAGCATCGAAAGTAAATCCGGGAAATTGAAGGTGGTTGCTTGCTCGGTCTTTAAGCTTGGGAGCTTAGGTGAGTGGTTAATTGTTTTAAATGGTTTTAAAATGGTTGGTTCGAGTATATGGACTAGGTTGGGCTTGGTAGACCCACCTAGAGTTGGGATTAGGGTGGTAGTCTAATCCTAAACTTGATCTAGAGCCTTTGGATGAACTCATATATGTGGTTGTGTATGTCTCGTATGAAATGTGATATGAATGTTTATGTATATTGTGTTATACGTGTGAGATGAGGCATGATTTGTGATGCTTGAGACATGCATGATGAAGGTTTATGTTGAGTACGTGCTAAGCATGGAATTGATTGAAATGAGTAATGTGAAATGAGTAAATGTTTGCACTAGTATACTTGAGTACAGATGATCGATCATTAGGATGTTAGTGTGTACACATGAGTCAAAAGTCGCGCGTGGCCTTGGTGGCGTCAAGTCACCAAGGAGGAGTACGGGTTCGCCCAGAATTTGTATTTAAATATAGTCGATGATGAGTGGAATCCCATCGACGGGGCGTGAGGATGAGTGGAATCCCCTCCGCGAGACCGGTGATGAGTGTAATCCCACCGTGAGGTAATGTAGTTGTTGGATGTGAGTTCCAACGTGTCTATCCGCGTATTCGGGTCATAGCTAGGTGCCAATGTTGATTGATAAGTATATCAAAATGATGAGATATATGAACTTTATTTGGATGTTCAAATGTGATTACTTGTGTTGTGGAGTAGAGCTCATGATCATGACATTTAAATTGTATATTGCTCATGCATCTTCATCTTGTAGCTCTTGTGAATAATTGGTGTATATGTGTTATGCCTTGGCTAGATCGTGCTCGGACCCTGCAATGTTGAAGTTTGTTTTTAAGAGCTCACCCTCACTAAGCATCATTGCTTACGCTCTCTTTGTTCAACATTGCAGATCCTTAGTTCGTGGGTTGCTTGCGCAAGTGGAGGGCCTCCAAGTGTGGTTGTTAGCCTTGAGTACTTCAAGTATGAGTTTTTAATGTTGAACATGTATTAGTTAAGCAAGGGGACATGTGTTATTTTGATGAATGGTTGTTGGTTGCTTAGGAGCTTGCTTAGACTCCATGTTATATTGCTTTTGTATGGCTTGTGATGCCATGTTTGAATTGTATCCCATGCCTAAATTGCTTAGTATGAATGTTGGTTATATGCCTTAGAAGTTGCCTTTATGCTTGAATGTTGAAGTATGAAGTTTTGAATGCCTAAATGCCATCTTGGGTCCATTGCATGATTTCCTTGATGTTTATACATGTTGGGTGCTTGTATGGTTATATAGTGGTATGCAAATGTTGTGTGAATGTTTGGTTGGGGCTAAGGAAGTCTTAAATTGATTTTAGATTCGAGTCTTGTTAGTTCTTGCTGAGTTTGGGAGCCTTTCAGTGCAGGGCGTATCGGTACGCCTGAGGGCCGTATCGACGCGCTACTGCCTCCAGGGCTCAAATTTGGCTGGGCGTATCGATACTCGGGGGAGTATCGATACGGTTTTTGGTCACTGGAATTTTGAGAAATTGGGGAGTTTTTGGAGTATCGATACGGTGTTGGGGCGTATCGGTATGGGTTCATCTCGTTGACCGCGAGATGTTGACCGAAGAGGGCGTATCGATACGCTCAAGGGATGTATCGATACGGGCCTCTTCGAGTTGACTGGTTGGGTTGACCAAGGCATGGCATATCGATACCCTTGACTGGTGTATCGATACGGCCTGCCCTGTAAGCTTAAAATGGATTGTTTATGCATGGACGTGTTTCGAATGTGATTTCCCTTGATTGTTTCCGCTGTTGTGATCACTTAGGACTTAACAATCCTTTAGACAAGATTAAAATGAAAGAAAAAAATTAGGGTTGCTAACCGAGGGGGAACCTTAACGGGTTTCGCTTCGGTTTTCCCTGTGTGGCCCATTCGGACCGATTATCTGGCCAGACCGGGACGAGGGGGTTACACTTGTTGGTATCAGAGCCTAAGGTTACCGAGACCTTGGGCAGGTAAGTGAAGTAAATTCAAGTTTTTGATTGATATGCACGGTGATTGCTTGCTTTGTAAGTATGATTGCTTGTGTGACAAGTATGTTGACTGTTTTTGTTCCAAAGCATGTGTGTGTGAGTCCCATTGCTACTATTACATTGGAAAAATGATTTTTTAAGTGAGGGAACGTACTTGAACACTTGGAAGCCTTGCCTTGCAAACCCAGCTTTGTATGTTTTGTTGTTGTGGTTGTAGTTAATATCTGTGAGAGCAATGTCTAGACCGAGAGGTAGGCCGAGAGTGGTTCGTTAGGAACCACGAGTTGAGGGTCCTGTTGAGCCGGCAGTTGGTGTGGAGGCTCACCTAGAAGGGCCGATGGCCGCGAGAGTTGGCGCTCCTCCACCACCTCCACCACCACCACCTCCTCCACCTGGAGCTGGAGGCGAGGATGGAGCCGAAGGAGAGGGACCTCAAGGTGGCCAAGGTGGCCAAGGTCCAGCTGGAATTGATATGACTCCGCTAGTGCAAGCAATATGGGAGCATTTCAGGCCGCGGTTGCGGGAGCCCAGGCTGCAGCTCAGCCTAGGTGTGATGATGCCAGTCTACCTTTGGAGAGGCTTCGTAGCTTGGGGGCCGAGGAGTTTAGGGGATCTACTCCAGAGAGATCGGAGTTATGGTTGGAGAAGACAGTTTGTATCTTGGCTCAGATGGGTTGTGCGGGCGCACGTAGGTTGGGTTGTGTGATCTCGTTGCTTCAGGGTGATGCCTACACCTGGTGGGTCACCATTACTACCTGGATTCCAGAGGCAGAGATAGATTGGGATTTCTTTGAGACCGCTTTCCGAAAAAGGTACTTGGGACCGAGGTACCTAGATGAGAAGAAACGAGAGTTTATGGCCCTTACTCAAGGAGAGGCTTCTGTGACTGATTATGAGATCCGCTTTGTTCGCTTGAGTTAGTACGCACCAGAGTTGGTTCCTACAGAGGTGGAACGCTGTAACCGTTTCCGCTATGAGTTGAATGAAGAGGTCAAGAGATATACGTTAGCTTCTGACTACTCAGACTTTGATGTATTGGTCGCGAGGGCCAAGGACTTAGAGCACAGTTTGGGTTCGGTCAAACGATCCGATGGTTCCAGTTCTGGTAAGAGGCATAACCACTTTGATGGTAGAGATGCCAAGAGGCACCGAGGTGGCGGACATCAGTTTGACCTTAGACGTGGCGGTGGCCATCATGGTAGGGGCCATCAAGGCCATAGAGGAGGAGGGCGGTTGCCCGAGTGTACCCGTTGTGGGAGACAGCACGCTGGTGAGTGTTGGGGTAATTTCCATGCTTGTTGGAACTGTGGTTTGAGGGACCACTTTAGGAGGGATTGTCCGCATCAGGCAGCACAAGCACCGAACATTGCTCAGGCTCCTGCGAGAGCGAATGATTTTCAGAGAGGCCGTGGGCGCGGTCGTGGCTACTTCCAGCCTAGGGCTGATGCACCTAGGGTAGATGCTCAGAGGAATCTTGCTCATGTTGTGGCTGTGCAGCCAGAGACGGGAGGACCAGCGAGAGTCTATGCTCAGAGAGAGGCCGGGAACGACACTGATGTGATAGCAAGTAATTTCAAGTTACAGTCTATGTCTTTGCTTTCTTTGGTTGATTCAGGTTCTACGCATTCCTACATTTTGAGTGAGCATGCACAGAAGTTAGATATCCCTATTGAGATCTTAGATGTAGGTATGCATGTTACTAGTTCTTTTGGTGAGACAGTTGTGGTTAGACGTATGTATAGGAGGTGTCCATTGAAGATTCAGGGTCATGTGTTCTCAGTTGATATGATGGAACTTTCTTTCTATGGTTTCGACATAATTTTGGGTATGGACTGGTTGGTTGAGCATTGGGCTAGTGTGGATTTTGAAACAAAGAGAATTTCCTTGAAGCTTTCTGATGACTACGAGGTAGTAGTAGTAAGCGAGAACATTAAGTTCTTGTCTAATGTGGTGTCAGCTTTAGAGGCTCATAGGTTGATAGACTCTAGATATGGTCACTATGAGTTTCTTGTGATGCCGTTTGGACTCACGAATGCACCTGCAGCATTCATGGACATGATGAACAGAATTTTTAGAGACTATCTAGACCGTTTTGTAGTTGTTTTCATTGATGATATACTTGTGTACTCGAAGACAGAAGAAGAGCATGATGAGCACTTGAGATTTGTTTTACAGAGATTGTTGAGCAACCAGTTGTATGTGAAGCTTAGTAAATGTCAGTTCTGGATTCGAGAGGTTGTATTTCTTGGCCATGTTGTTTCGGCCGAAGGTATCCGAGTTGATCCATCGAAGATTGAGGCCATGAGTAGCTGCTCCTTTGACTAAATTGTTGCAAAAGGGAGTCAAGTTTGAATGGTCAGATGCAAGACAGAAGGCCTTTGAGAAATTGAAAGAAGCTTTGACGAATGCTCCAGTGTTAGTGCAGCCTGTTTCAGGTAAGGAGTTTGTGATTTACAGTGATGCCTCCTACATAAGCTTAGGATGTGTTTTGATGCAAGAGAGAAGAGTTGTTGCTTATGCTTCTAGACAGTTGAAGGTTCATGAGAAGAACTATCCTACTCATGATATAGAGCTAGCCGCAGTTGTGTTTGCATTGAAGATTTGGCGTCATTATTTGTATGGTGAGAAGTGTATAGTTTACACCGATCACAAGAGCTTGAAGTACTTGATGACAAAGAAAGAGTTGAACTTGAGACATAGAAGATGGCTAGAGTTGCTAAAAGATTATGATTTGACCATTGAGTACCATCTGGGTAAAGCAAATGTAGTAGCCAATGCTTTGAGTAGAAAGGTGGTCGTTGAGTTGAGAGCCATGTTTGCTAGATTGAGCGTGTCCGATGATGGTGGTTTGATCACCGAGTTGCAAGTGAAACCTTCCTTGATTCAGTTGATTAGAGAGAAGCAGTTGCAAGATGTGAGTTTAGTTCCTCATGTTCAGGACATAGACGAAGGAAGACCGACCGAGTATAGTTTCAGTGGTGAGAGCTTGTTGTGCTTTAGAGATAGAATTGTTGTACCGAAAGATGTCGAGTTGAGACGTCAGATTCTGAGTGAAGCTCATTCTAGTCCCTTTTCTATGCATCTGGGTAGTACCAAAATGTACCGAGATTTGAAGAATGATTACTTCTGGGTTGGTTTGAAGAGAGACGTAGCCGAGTATGTGAGCCGTTGTATGGTTTGTCAGAGAGTGAAGGCAGAACATCAGGTTCCTTCAGGTTTGCTACAGCCTTTGAAGATTCCGGAATGGAAATGGGAGAGAATCACCATGGATTTTGTGTCGGGGTTGCCTTTGTCTCCTTCGAAGAAGAACTCCGTTTGGGTGATTGTTGATAGGTTCACTAAGTGTGCTCACTTCTTAGCGGTGAACACTACGGATTCCTTAGACAAGTTGGCAAACTTGTACATCCGTGAGATTGTGAGACTTCATGGAGTTCCGAAGTCTATTGTTTCAGATAGGGATCTTAGGTTTACTTCGAGATTCTAGGGTTGCTTGCATAGTGCTCTTGGTAGCCGGTTTCATTTCGGCACATCTTATCATCCGCAGTCCGATGGGCAGTCAGAGCGAGTGATACAGATTCTAGAGGATATGCTTCGTTGTTGTGTGATTGACTTCCAAGGATCTTGGGAGAAGCACTTACCGTTAGTTGAGTTTGCTTACAACAACAGTTATCAGTCTAGTATTCAGATGGCCCCGTATGAGGCTTTGTATGGTAGACGATGTAGGACTCTGATTTGTTGGGCCGAGACAGGTCAGAGATTGTTACCTATGCCAGACTTGCTTAAAGGGACTACCGACAAAGTGAAGTTGATTTGTGACCGTTTAAAGGAAGCTTACGATCGTCAGAAGTCTTATGCAGATTTAAAGAGGAAAGAGATTGAGTATTCAGTGGGTGAGAAAGTGTTTCTGAAAGTATCCCCGTGGAAAAAGGTAATGAGATTTGGCCGAAAGGGCAAGTTGAGTCCGAGGTTCATTGGTCCGTATGAGATAGTTGAGCGGATTGGGCCTGTAACTTATCGTTTGAGGTTACCTTCTGAGTTAGAAAAGATCCATGATGTCTTCCATGTGTCTATGCTTAGGAGATATAGATCGGATCCTTCTCATGTGATACCCGTGGAGGAGATAGAGTTAAATCCGAATTTGTCCTATAATGAAGAACCCGTTGAGATACTTGCTTCTGATAGCAAGGTGTTGCGTGGCAAGACCATAGAGTTGGTCAAAGTGTTGTGGAGACATAGAGGCGTGGAAGAGGCCACGTGGGAGAGGAAAGCGGATATGTTTGCGCAGTTTCTGTATTTGTTTCCACCAGGTAATTTCGGGGACGAAATTCCTTAAGTAGGGGGGAGTTGTAACACCCGGGTTTAGGGGTTAGATGAAAATAATATTTTAATATTATTTGGGCTCGGGTTTATAATTAAAATGATACTTTTAAAAAAATTTCGGGTTTCAAAATAAACATTTGAAATGGGACCAAATTGATTTAATTTCAAAATTGAAGAGCTATTTTAAAAACAAGGGAATATCCATTCATTAATGGCCTTTTTGTAATTTACCCATCCTTCAATTGAAATCCCCCCTTTTTCACAAATATCATTATTCACTCTCTTCCTCATCTCATCTCCAACGTGAAATAGAACCTCCTCACCCTCTCTACTATTCCATCTCATTCCTCATCCATTCCAACTCCGTTTTGAAAGGTAATGACGTTTTTTACTTCCCCTCAACTCCCTCTCTTTAAAAGTACCATTTATTTTGATTTTCATGAAGGTTTTGGAAAATAGAAATTTTGAATATTTTGATTAAAAATGAGATCTTTATGTTTTTAAGTGAAGTGTTTTGATTTAATATGTTTAGTTATGATGTATAGAGGTCAAATGGTATAACATATGTGCATTTCAAATGATTTTGAGCAATTTTCGGATTTGGGTAAACATGGGATTTTTGGAGGGTTTTGAGAGTTGTTTTAGGTGGGCTTTGATAGGCTTTTGATAGTGCTATGGATAGGGGTCGAATTGGGATCATTTATGGGTGTAATGGAAGTTGGAAACATGGTTTTTGGACATGGTTTTGGGGTTGTCCGAGTTGGTGAAAAATAAGAATTGTTCATGCTTGCAACATGGTAATTTGTGGTTGAATTGCATTTCGGGTTAGTTCCGACGATGAGTTATTGATTGTGGATGTTTTGTTTGTGTTTGGGATTGATTAGAATCGAGGTTGGACATCGGTGAAGCATCAGAAGTAAATCCAGGAAATTAAAGGTGGTTGCTTGCTCGGTCTTTAAGCTTGGGAGCTTAGGTGAGTGGTTAATTGTTTTAAATGGTTTTAAAATGGTTGGTTCGAGTATATGGACTAGGTTGGGCTTGGTAGACCCACCTAGAGTTAGGATTAGGGTGGTAGCCTAATTCTAAACTTGATCTAGAGCCTTTGGATGAACTCATATATGTGGTTGTGTATGTTTCGTATGAAATGTGATATGGATGCTTATGTATATTGTGTTATACATGTGAGATGAGGCATGATTTGTGATGCTTGAGACATGCATGATAAAGGTTTATGTTGAGTACGTGCTAAGCACGGAATTGATTGAAATGAGTAATGTGAAATGAGTAAATGTTGGCACTAGTATACTTGAGTACAAATGATCGATCATTAGGATGTTAGTGTGTACACATGAGTCAAAAGTCGTGCGTGCCCTTGGTGGCGTCGAGTCACTAAGTTGGAGTACGGATTCGCCCAGAAATTGTATTTAAATATAGTCGATGATGATAGGAATCCCATCGACGGGGCGTGAGGATGAGTGGAATCCCCTCCGCGAGACCGGTGACAAGTGTAATCCCACGGTGAGATAATGTGGTTGTTGGATGTGAGTTTCAACGTGTCTATCCGCGTATTCGGGTCATAGCTAGGTGCCAATGTTGATTGATAAGTATATCAATGTGATGAGATATATGAACTTTATTTGGATGTTCAAATGTGATTACTTGTGTTGTGGAGTAGAGCTCATGATCATGACATTTAAATTGTATATTGCTCATGCATCTTCATCTTGTGGATAATTGGTGTATATGTGTTATGCCTTGGCTAGATCACCCTGCAATGTTGAGGTGTGTTTTTAAGAGCTCACCCTCACTAAGCATCATTGCTTACGCTCTCTTTGTTCAACATTGCAGATCCTTAGTTCGTGGGTTGCTTGCGCAAGTGGAGGGCTCCAAGTGTGGTTGTTAGCCTTGAGTACTTCAAGTATGAGTTTTTAATGTTGAACATGTATTAGTTAAGCAATGGGACATGTGTTATTTTGATGAATGGTTGTTGGTTGCTTAGGAGTTTGCTTAGACTCCATGTTATATTGCTTTTGTATGGCTTGTGATGCCATGTTTGAATTGTATCTCATGCCTAAATTGCTTAGTATGAATGTTGGTTATATGCCTTAGAAGTTGCCTTTATGCTTGAATGTTGAAGTATGAAGTTTTGAATGCCTAAATGCCATCTTGGGTCCATTGCATGATTTCCTTGATGTTTATACATGTTGTGTGAATGTTTGGTTGGGGCTAAGGAAGTCTTAAATTGATTTTAGATTCGAGTCTTGTTCGTTCTTGCTGAGTTTGGGAGCCTTTCAGTGCAGGGCGTATCGGTACGTCTGAGGGCCATATCGATACGCTACTGCCTCCAGGGCTCAAATTTGGCTGGGCGTATCGATACTCGGGGGAGTATCGATACGGTTTTTGGTCACTAGAATTTTGAGAAATTGGGGAGTTTTTAGAGTATCGATACGGTGTTGGGGCGTATCGGTACGGGTTCATCTCGTTGACCGCGAGATATTGACCGAAGAGGGCGTATCGATAAGCTCAAGGGCTGTATCGATACGAGCCTCTTCGAGTTGACTGGTTGTGTTGACCAAGGCATGGCGTATCGATACCCTTGACTGGTGTATCGATACGGCCTGCCCTGTAAGCTTAAAATGGACTGTTTATGCATGGCCGTGTTTCGAATGTGATTTCCCTTGATTGTTTCCGCTGTTGTGATCACTTAGGACTTAACATTCCTTTAGACAAAATTAAAATGAAAGAAAAAAATTAGGGTTGCTAACCGAGGGGGAACCTTAACGGGTTTCGCTTCGGTTTTCCCCGTGTGGCCCACTCGGACCGGTCATCCGGCCAGACCTGGACGATGGGTTACACTTTTCTTTAATAATACATATCAACTGTAGTTAGAACTTCCATTTTCTTTGGTGGATTTTAAAATCAAAAGCATTTAATATACAGTTATATTAGTTTTTCTAGTCTAAATTTTATTAGCTGTGAATATCTCCTTCTTCTGTAATTATTTATAATTTTATTTTTTTCTTTTCTTGAGTTTTACCTGGTAAAAATTGCTTGTTGGTCCATTCATGTCTCTTAATTATTCTGTTTGAATTTCAACATTCAGTATATCAGTTTAAGAAAAACTAATTTCTCCTGCACTGTCAATCTATGGTATAAATTGTAAACAAAATTTTTTAAATTAAATATTAAAAGAAAAATACAATATGAGATTGGTGAATTTTAATGGAAAATTGATCCTCTCGTTTATTTTAAAAGTTTATCCACTTTTTCTCTTGTTATTTGAGAGTGTCTTTAATCGTTTATGTTGTAAAATATATATTTTCATTGCTCGAATGTGTCATAATCGTCATTCTTCAGTAAATTAGTTGTCACCATTTGATTTTTAATGAGTTGCTGGTATAAGTGTTTTTATTTGAAGATCAGGTTTTCTAAATTCACTTTTAATCAATTTTGTTGTTTTCATGAAATTGTAGTTCAAGGAGGACTGCAACACTGAGAGAAAAAAATGTGAGTAGGGGATGAACAACATATAAGTCATATATTAATGGTTGTATGACATATCACAAAAATATTCTTGGCCTAATGGTAAGCATGCCTCATTTACTTCCAAAAGACCTAGGTTTAAGTCTCCACAATGGTATCTCTTTACCTTTGATTTTTCTTTTCTCCAATAAGGTTGTGACACGTGTCACTAAATAATTAATTTATTTTATTAAATTAAAATTAAGATCAAATTAATAGAGTGTATAAGTAACGAGGACCAAATGTGTAATTATACCCTTAATTTTTTAGCTGTCACGTCACCTTTCCGTTAACCTCTAACGGCTGGTGGTCAATTGCATCCAATTTAATAATAAAGTGATTTAATTACTTCGGAAAAAAATAAGATGGTCAAATCACAAATTTTCTAATAGTATGGTGGTCATTTATGTAGTTTACCCTAAAATTAAATATATTTATTGATAATTTAAATAAATACCAATTACATACTTAGGGACCAAATTCAAACAAAATAGACATTAAAAAGAATTTGATTTCGTATAAAAAACAGGAAAAGAATATTCGTTCCTACCTATGAAAATAAAATAAAACCTTTCCACACAACTATAATTCTTAAACTATTGGAAAACTTAGATATCAAGTATTAATTTACAGCTTTACCCTTGAATGATTAGTGAAGTTCTCAATTATTGAGAATAGGCCCCACAAAACCTCCAACAATTTAAATAATAATTTTGCAAACATAAGGCCCCTGATGAATAGAATATTTAAAAAATATTCCTTCAAGGAATCCACAAGTCCTAATTGGTGTATAATTCCTCTTCTCCTTTTTGAAGCAATTCACGAATAATTTATCACTAGTTAAGTCTCTCCCTGGCTGACCTCGGAACCTCCAGCCGCCTCGATAGACGGCGTTTCACAGCAATGTCCAGACGTAACGCGCCTTCGCTACCTGGTCCCTCGCAGCAACGAGGCACTTTGCAGAAGCAACAGTCATGGTCTCCTAACGCGGAGCGAGAAGAGGCGTGGCACAGGCGGAAGGCACTCTATGGCCGGGGGATCCGCCGTACTCAGAGCTTCACGCACGATGATATAGAGGATCTCAAAGGCTGTATAGATTTAGGTTTCGGCTTCGAACCTGATTCGCCTGAATTGGATCCGAAACTATCCGAAACTCTACCCGCTTTGCAGTTTTATTGTGCCGTTAATCGTCAATATAACGGTGGAATGTCGAGGTCTTCGTCCGCGACATCGATGGACTCTTTAAGTGACGCTGGTAGCACTGCCTCGATAATTGATCAAGGTAAGATTTAGTATCAAACTAACTTTCTTATTAAGTTTAATCAAACTACACTGACATCGTGTTTTTTAATTATTTGATTTGTATTTTAGGCGGCGATCCGGAGATGGTTAAGACTAGGTTGCGTCAATGGGCGCAGGTGGTGGCGTGTTCGTTGCGGCAGAATTCAGGCGGACCAAAGTGATTCACCCTGGAGGTTCTCTTCTCTCGGTTATTTTTTTGTACAGGGGCGATAATACTATTTGATATAGTAATTAGTTTTTGTTTAGGTTCTAGGCTCTAAACTTCAATTTTGTATCCTAATACATGATTTAGGTTTTAGCTTTTAGGGTTTAGGATTTGGATTTGTTATATAATGCAAAAATAAGAAATTTTCAAGGTGCTGGATTGGATTGCTGGTTCAATTTCAAAATCTTATGTTTTCCAATTCTTTACTTTCTTTATATGTTCATGAAATATGTGATTCTTATATTTGCGGGTAAAGCATAGATGACAATCTTAGAACAGGGATCATAGAGAGCAATGAGCATAGCAACCCCTAGTCGTATCGAATGCCTGCTAGATATACGATGATACAGATAGTCGAGGTGAGTTGCTTCGTTCATGGATTTATCGTTTTACAGCTTGCTCTTGTTCCCTCTATTTAAGTACAAGACGGCTGCTGCTAGAAGATAAACTATAGTGCAGTGACCTCTTGTTGGCAAAAGGTCAGCAACATTCCCTGTTCCGTTTTTACATCAATTTGTTATCTGTTAGCAAAAGGTCTGTACCATTTGTTTCAAGATGGCTGCTGATTTCTTGTTTGTGATATCCGGGGAACACCGTTTTTACATCTGCTGGCAAAAGGTCAGCAATGTGCATTGTACTTTTCCACGAATACGCATCACTTTCCTGCACATTTTAGTAAACAAATATGTTGATCTTACTGGTTTAAAATCGATGAACTCTCTCACTCTGCCTGTGTCTGAACTTCACATGATTGGTGCAAGCAACTTGATCTTACTAATGTAAAGCCTCATGATTTAGTTGCCATTGTTATGTGTGGCTCCAAATTTAGTGAATGTACAGCTTCTTGGTATCTGCCTGGATTTTGCAGCTTGTTACTGCTAAAGATAATTGATTGATTCCGGAGAAATGGGGACTAGCAGAGTTTTACTTTCTATGGTAGATTGGATTGGATTAACTGCCAGTTTCGATAACAGATGCAGTGGGGATTGGGGAGACCTCCAGTTTCTTGCTGGACCACATCCATAAGTGGAAAGGTGGCATGTGAGGAAGAAGAATTGTGTTTTGATAAGATCCAGCATAAAGGAACATAATGACATGACCTGACCTGTTTTTGCAGTACTAGATGTTGTTCGCTTCTTGATTTCCTTTTAAAAGCATTTTCTATTTGTGGGTGAGTCTACGGTACAACACCCTAGTTTACGGCTAAAAAGTGGTACAACCGAAATGTTAGAGAAGACAAAATTTAAAATGTTACCCACACAACCGATATGTTAGAATGCGTTCAAATCGAAAATGGTTAGCTATAGGGTGAGATAAGCATATTTGACTTAAAATACACTATAAATTTTATTTTTTTCCTGACCAATAATCACTAGTAAATGCGTGAAATTTTATAATATAATAATAGTAAAATTTAAATTATCCATGTACTATTCGTACATTTGAAATTTATTGCTCATGCTTTTATTTATAGGATTCAATCTTTTTATTTTTCTAATTTATAAATGCAAATCTAATGGTTGACACCGTAAAAAAATTTCTCTTAAATTCATCGTCATGATATTTTAAGTTTCAGTCGAGTCCCTCATTCCTATAAATAAATTAACTTTTTTAGTAATTAGTCAAATTCTATGCTCTTTTTTTGTTGGTTTTTTCCGGTGCCTCTCTCTTATGTTCTAACGTTTAAAAATCAAATTTTAAGCTATAATTCTTAAATATTAAATCTTAAACTTTAGAAATATACTACCCAATTCTCTAAATCCTAACCTTAAATCTTAATCTTAATTTTTTAATTTAGAGTATAAATAGGAAAAATAAGAAGAAAAGAGTTTCTATTCACTTTTTAAAGTGATTTGTCTATGCAATTGTGAGGATATTGATCAGTGTTAGGAAAATGCTACAACGCGCGACGAACATCGATGAACACCACTAATGATGAACACCGATGAACACCATTAAATTAATTAATAAAAATTTAAAATTTCAAGGACCCATCATACAATTAATAATTATTTTAAAAATTCAATTAAATTATTTTTTATATATATTAAAATTTTATTTTTTTTAATAAGGGTAAACTATATATTTAGTACCTCACTTATTTCCGTATTCCTATGAAACCCTCATTATTTAAATATTATTTCAATTTGACCCTATTCTTTATAAAAATAATTTAACCCTTAACCTAAAACCCTAAACTATTAAACCTTAAACCCTTAAACTCTTAAACATATACCCTAAACCATATACCATTAAAAATAATTTTACCATCATCGATTCAATTCAATTCAATGAATCGTTGAATTCTTCTAAAAAATTAATTAAATTATATATATATATATATCAAAATTAATTAAACTTGATAATTAAATAATGAATTCTGAACGCGTTAGGCGTCACCGTGCATCCGATGCCCGTTGCTCAATTTGTAACAATGATGCGGAAGATATTGGGCATGTGCTTCGGGGTTGTACTGAATCTAGAGCAGTTTGGCAACATTTGATTCCTAATGCTACAAGGGAGGGAGGAAGCATGGGTATAAATACCCTTCCCTAGCTATTTTCCCAACCAATGTAGGATATAGCTTTGGCTTTGGTAACTTCTGGAAGCATTACCAACATCTTAATCCTAGAAACTTTAGGGAAAAGAAATGAGGGTTTATGGTGGGTTTAAAACCCATAATCTACAAGAAAAGAAGGAACAAAGATGAACAACTTAGCTGTTACAGAATTAAAATGGTGATTATGTGAAGCTGTTACAGCAGATTAAAGATTGTTGTTATACAGATTTAATTCTGTAATTATTTGTGCAAGTGAAATGTCATTTATAGACATGTTATACAGCCTATAAATAGAGGTGTTGCATGCACCATTTCAGATTATCAAACACATTCACAAAGCATTCCAATTCTTTCTGTTTTCTCCACTTGTTCGAGCAGTTCCACTGTTGTTCACTCCGAGAGTCGAGTGTACGATTCCAGGAGCGTTCGTGTGCACCTCGGGGGACAGCCTGCCCGTGAAGCGACTACACTGTTCGGGGCAGTTTTGTTTCTAAGACAGTGGCCACCATACCACGACACGGTCCACAATATTTACGTTCTGTTTTTGTTTATATTTTCCAGTCAGTACTAACAGCCTTTTTGCAGTTCATTTTACCAACATAAAATTAGATAGGATTTGTAAAAAAAAAATTATTAATTGAATTACTCTTCAAAGCTATGAATCCTGTGGACAACAACACTACCAATTATTAAGGTGTAGTATGGCTCAATCCCGGGAATAAATTATGCAAACTTGCGAGAAACTTGTTTCTTATTTCTGAATAGCTACAGAAATCCTTCTCAGTTCTCCCCTTGTGATGTTTGTTGGTTGTTTATGATATGATTTTTGCTTTCTCTATATGCAGTCGTGTTGACCAAAAATTATATCATAGAATTTTTTTTTTATCATATCAGTTAGGGATGTTAATAGGGTGAGTTTTACAAGATTTGTCCTACTTTGCATCCAATCGAGTAAAAATGACTAAAAATTCTGTGAAACGTAAGACGAAAAAGAAGATAAAAATTAAATTCGTTGTAAGTGGTGGGACATCGCGAATATAACTTTGTACTCGTCCCACGTCATCCCTAACCAAAGAAACCGAGTAAATCAAAATCATTTTGAACGGTAGTGTTTTAATGATTTATAGAATACAATTTTAAAATTGTAGTTACTAGAACAAATTTCTATTTTCATTTAATTTCAAACAAATATTTATTTTTATTTAATTTCAATTCTTTTATAATTAGAAATAAATATTTTGTATTTAAAATACTGAATATAACTTTAAAATTCCAATTAAGTATTATTTATTTACTTAAAAATTTATTTTTTGAAATATTTATGTAAATACATTGGACCTTTATTAACTGATGTCCAAAAACCATAAAAGAAAATCATTTTTTCAGGTGCCAGGGACTAACCTAACAGTTGTAACCCCTCATTTACAACCCTTGTTATTATATATGTTAATGAATAACCACCATACTACGATAGTTAACCATTTCAATTATATTAAATATGAACGTTATTTAAAATTAGAACAGGTGTTATTTTTAAATATTATTATCATAATATAAATTATTAATCGTTGTGGTATGTGTTGAGTGTGTAAAAGTTTTATTATTTACACCCTTTTTAACCCATATTTCTATTGCATTCAAGCATCATTTCATTGCATTTAGGTTAGTTTACAACAAAACATCACAAATATATTAAAGGCACAGATTCTACTAAAAGATGGTTGATTTTGCAGGTTGCCGCCATAGTAGACGGAGAAGGCAGGCGCAGGGCAGAGAAGCAGAAGAGCTGAACTGGACAAACAGACAAAGAGAACGATGCTGCCATGGTGTTGCCGTGACAGCAGAGGACGACAGCAAATTAGTGGAGAAAAGCAAAGTGGACCTCGATAGATAGAGAAAATTTTACTCGTCTGTCGTGTGAAAACCTTATATTTTTTCAAGCCCCGGATCAAAAGATATGTCAAGCCCAAAGCTCAAGGAGAGAAAATCCCAAGAAACAAGGAGGACGGCTAGAAAGTAGGATCCTTGAAGATTATGTAACACCCGGGTTTAGGGGCCGGGTGAAAATAATATTAAAATATTATTCGGGTCCGGTTTTATAATTTAAATAAATTAAATAATGGTTCGTGTTTCGTTTTCAAATTAATTAATTTGATGTTGACTATGCTTTGAGATTAAACCCCTAATGGCCATGGATTATATACCCTTGTGAATATTCTATTTCATTAAGGGCAAAATGGTCTTTGGGCCTTTAAATTTAAAACAAAATAAAACACCTCTCTCTTACTATTCATTCTCTTCTTCAAAGAGAAAGCAACGGGTTGAAGAACTCTTCCTCCTCTATCACTATTTCATCTCATTTCTCTTCCATTTCAACTCCATTTTGAAAGGTAATTACGTTTTTGACTTCCCCTCAACTCCCTCTCTTTAAAAGTACCACTTATTTTCATTTTCATGGAAGTTTTGGAAAATAGAGTTTTGAAAGATTTTGATTAAAAATGGAAACTTTGTGTTGTTAAGCCTAATGTTTTGATTTAATATGGTTAGTTGTAATGTATAGAAGTTAAATGGTATAACATATGTGAATTTTGAATGATTTTGAGCAATTTTCGGATTTGGGTAAACATGAGGTTTTTGGAGGGTTTTGGGTGAGTTTTGGGGGTTGTTTTAGGTGGGTTTTGATAGGCTATTGTTAGTACTATGGATAGGGGTTGAATTGGGATCGATTGTGGATGTAATGGAGGTTGGAAACATGGTTTTTGGACATGGTTTTGGGGCTGTCCGAATTGGTTAAAAATGGGATATGTTCATAGCTTGCAACATGGTAAATTGTGATTGAATTGTATTCCGGGTTGGTCTTTTGATGTTGGGCTGATTGGAATTGTTTGAAATGTGTTTGAGGTTGTCTAAAAGCGGTAATTGGTGTTGGAGAAGCTTCGCGAGGAAATCCGGGTTTGTGGGAATGGTTGCTTGCTTGGCTTGGAGCTTGGAAGCTTAGGTGAGTGGTTAAAATGTTTTAAATGGCTTTGATCAATTGGTTCGAGCATGTGAATGTGGAAATGTTTTCAAGTAACATTTGGTTCAAAGTTGGTTTTGAAGAAGTTTAGTTTTGAGCTTGAAAAGTCAATTTTAAACTCAAAGAGTAAGTGATGTGAAATGCCTCTTTAAATTTCCCCCTTTATCATTGTTTTTCATCTCTTGAAATGATATTTTGTTATACATAAAATTCCAATACTTTGGGAAGAAGCTTGTTGCTATTTATTATATCGTTAATGATGTATGATGGTAATAATGTGGATGTTGATATGCCTTGTAAGGTGTGAGTAAGTTGGTGCAAGTTGTGCACGAAAATGGTGAGTAAGACCATTTGTGATCGGTAAGATTCCAAGTAGTAAGTGATGCCTAATTGTGGATTTTGTTACATCTTGATTTGATTGTGCATGATATAGTGAGTACATGTCGTATGTTAGTGATTGTATATTGTGTTGCATGGTTGGTGTCGAACCTCACGTGATGGTTGTCGTTGCTCCGGTGATGTGTAATCCCGCCGGTAGCGAATGGTATAAGACTCCGGTGATGTGTAGTCCCACCGGTAGTGACTAGTAGAAGAGTACTTTGATGTGTAGTCCCATTGGAAAACTACTAGTCGAAACGGTGATGTGTAGTCCCACCGTGTGTGTTATAGTTATGCTTGTGCATGCCATGTATTGTTCATGTTGTATCTCACTATATCATTGTCTTCATATTGTCTTGCTTTAATCTAGGATTATGTCCTCACGCATACCATGAAGTGTAATGCCATGTTAAATGCCTATATTGCTGAATTGTGGTTGAACTTGCATGTTAGTAAGAGGATTAGATAGTTGAATGGATCTTTTGTGTTGGCCTTTATTTAAAGAAAGCTTTGAACCCTGCATTGTCGTAGTTATGTTTTAGAGCTCCGCTCACTAAGCTTTATGCTTACGCTCTCCTTTTTCCGACAATGCAGATCTTTAGCTTGGAGTTAGCAAGGAGCAAGATAAGGGCGTCCAAGCGTGTGGTGATTTGCTCAAGTATGGTTTAATTAAATAATGTAATAGTCTAGCAATGGGAAGTGTTACGTGTTTTAGGAGCTTGTATCTAGACTTCTTTGTATTGGCCACATGTTGTTAATGCCTCATGTAGATGTATTGGTTGATTATGGTTCGTAATGCTTGATATGCTATGAGGGATATGGCGTGTGTTGGCATGTCTTTTGGTGTTTAGGTTGCCTTGTTAGAGAGGGCCAAACCTCATTTGTTTTCCTTGTGCCTTTTAGGGCCTTTGAGTTCCATGTGTGACTTATATGCATGAATTGCCCTTGTTGGAATGTTAAGTATGGATGCCTCTAGACTTGGTGGTTGGTGTTGTGTGCTTTTAGCGTTTTTAAGCTCATATGTATGGCTATGTATGATTCTATTGTGTTTGTATCATTGAAAGTCTTTATAATGAAGCAAAATATGCTCCCCTGCATCAAGGTTTCGAAACTGGGGGTAAAGTTTCGAAACCTTTGCAAATTTTTGGATTCCAGAGGCCACTGCCCACCAAAGTTTCGAAACCTTTGGGCAAGGTTTCGAAACTTTTGGTGAAAAATGGGTTCCAGGGGTCACTGCCAGCCAAAGTTTCGAAACCTATGGGTAAGGTTTTGAAACCTTCATTCAGAAATGCCCTGTTGACCCTTGTAGGCCTGTTTAAAGAGAAAAACATATAGGTACTAAGATGCCTTTAGTCAAGCTTAAAATTGGGATGTTTGAATGTGGTTTGGGGGTTTAAATGTTGTTTCGTGTGTTATGTTCCGCGTGTTGTGGATGAGAATAGAACGTGTCGATACCCTTGACTGTTTTGTATGGCCGTGGTATGAATGTGTTTTTCCCTTGAATGTTTTCCGCTGTTGTGAATCACTTAGGACTTAATGTTCCTCTAGACAAGATTAATATAAAAAGAAAAAAAATTAGGGTTGCTAACCGAGGGGAACCTTTACGGGTTTCACTCGGTTTTCCCCGTGTGGCCCACTCGGACCGGTCATCCGGCCAGACCGGGACGAGGGGGTTACAGATTAAGTCTTTATTAGAATCATACTTTTAATTAAAGTTGTAATCCTTGTTAACTTAGATAACTTGAGCCCAAATCTTCTATAAGGGCATATATTTTAACCTAGGAAGAGACCATAGCCGATTACCCCATAACCGACAACCAAAAACCCCTAGCCGTTTACCCGTCGTCGACATGTTCTAAATTCCCCCTAGGGCCACGAGTTGATTTGTAAATGGTTGCAAGGTTTGTTTTGTTTTAGGAATTTTCAAGTTCAATAAAATAAACTTCAAGTTCTCTTATTTTGGTGATTAATATCTTGCAAGAGCATCGGGAGAGCATTGTGAGGTTATCCATTTACTTAGCATCGGGAGAGTTAAGTATACGAAAGAAATAAGAGCAAGTTCTCTAGTTTATAGTTGAACTATCTCGTGCTTAGGGATAGGGCGAGGTTAAGTGGCTAAAGAAGAATTCATACACATCGGTGTTCATCCTTCGATTCACGCCGGGAGGTATCATCAAAGACGTGATCATCGACAGACTTGGACCTAGGGATAGGCCAAGGCAGATCTGGGATTCTTGCCAAACTTGAAGTACTGAGTTGGTGTGTTTGCTACCGCGACGATCAACGGACTGCTGCCGCGACAGGTGCTGCCGCGACGGGCGCGACGACATAACTGGATTTCCTAAACTCTGCAATACCTGCACTACTGAGCAATTCAATACCAGCCCATTCTCTCTATCTTGATATTTCTACTCTTTTATTTAAGTTTACTTTATTATTTTCGTGACAACTTTCTCAATTATTTTCTTTACTTTCGTGCAGTGAATTAAGGTGAAGCTATTAGCCCAATCCCTGTGGAGACGATATCTGATATTCGTATCACTTTACTACTTGCGTCGTGTATACTTGCACTATCATTGCGATAGACTATTTTACACGCAACAGTATGTTAATTAATTATGAACACTCGCAATCTCCAACCACTGGTATGATGGGTGATAATTTTGGAATGTTTATTTTTGACCTTTGCCTCCCTGTTGTAGGTTTGTCTGAGGGATGCCGATTAGCTCGCTATAACCCCTTTATGCTCGTTTCTTTCGTCCAAATCTTTTATTAGTGTTTGGTAGGGAGTGTTCGTAACAAGGTATCTATATTTTCAAGAACGTAAAACTTTGGGTATCCGTTCTTTCGATAGTAGAAAAATCGGTCCATGTTTGGACCGTAAAAATTGGGTCAGATCACATAATACCTAATTCGTATGATAAATTTAAACATTTTAAAAATCTAAAAATCATTAATTGGTTGAGTGATCAAAATTACGTATATTATATGAGTTCAAGTCTGTAACACCCGGGTTTGGGGGTCAGGTGGAAATAATATTTAAATAATATTTTGGGTCTCGGTTTATGATTAAATAATATTATACATTATTTGGACCTTGTGTCTTGTTTCATTTTCAAAATAAACATTTTATGTTTGGACTAATTTGAAATGAAACTAAAATGTCATTAATTTTAAAGTAAGGGAGAGTTGTCATCTCATTAATGGCATACTTGTAATTTAATGGAATTGAGGAATTAAAAACCCATTTTTAATTTTAAAAGAGCTATTCATCATCTTCTTCCCTCTTAGCTTCCCCATTCCAACATGAAAAGCTCCCTTTACCCCAAATCACTTTTCCATCATCTTCCTTGCTCATTGTTGGAGATTTTTCGAAGGTAAAACCATTTTCAACTTGTCCTCCTCTTCCTCTTTAAGATGGTACCTTTAATTTTCATAAAGCTCATAGATTTTGAAATTTAGGGTTTTGGGTTTTTAGGTTAAAAATGCAAACTTTAATGTCTTTAATTTGAGCTTTCGATTTGTTAAAGTTATATATGTTGTTTACTACCCATAAGGTCCAACATAGTTAATTTTTACATAGTTTTATGATGAATCCCGAATTTGGGTATAAATGGGTTTTTTGGAGGGTTTTGGGTGAGTTTTGGGGGTTGTTTTAGGTGGGAATTGATAGCCCAATGGTAGTACTATGGTTAGGGGTTGATTTGGGATCAATTGTGGGTGCAATGGGTGTTGGAAACATGGATTTTGGAAGGGGTATGTGGGCTGTCCGAGATTGCAAAGTATGGGGTTTGGTCATGGCTTGCAACATTGTAAATTGTGATTGAACTGTATTCCGGGTTGGTCTTTTGATGTTGGGCTGATTTAGGATTGTTTAAATTGTGTTTGAGGTTGTTTAGAAGCGGGAATTTGTGTTGGTGAGGCCTTGGGAACAAATCCGGAAATTGAAGACCATCGTTGCTTTGTAGATGAGCTTGGAGGTAGAGGTGAGTGGTTAAATATTTTTAAATGGTTTCAAGTGTTGGTAATAGCATGTGAACTAGGTTGGGATTGGTAGACCCACCTAGAGTTGGGATTAGGGTGGTGGCCTAATCCCAAACTTTAGTTCGAGACCTTGGTTGATCTTTAAAGTGTTGAATTATGCCTCATGTTTAATCATGCTTATGGTGGTTATGCTTATGTTGTTATACATGTATGTGGAGGCATGAATTAATGTATTGTTACATGCATGTTGATGATAAATGTGATAGAGATATACATATGTATGAAATATGATGTAATAATTGTGTTATTGAGATGCATGTAGTGTTGACATGTGTAATGATGCTGTGAGGTGATTGTATGATCCGAGGATTATGGTGAGTACATGCTAGGCATGAAAATGTGGTTTGTGTATGACGGTGAGTCATGGTGAGTGCGTGCTAAGCACGGAAGTTGTTATGGATTGATATTGTGATAGATTAATGAAATGTGTAGTATTGGCACTAGTATGCTTGGGTACAAATGATCGATCATTAGGGTATTTAGTGTGCACACGTGAGTCAAAATGCGCGCGTGGTCTTGATGATGGTAGTTATCAAGATGGAGTACGGGTTCGCCTGGAAATCTTCTTATATATATATATATATATATATATATATATATATATTCTTCGGTGATGAGTGGAATCCCATCGACGGGCGTGAGGATGAGTGGAATCCCCTTCGCGTGAAATGAGGCGTGAGGATGAGTGGAATCCCCTCCGCGTGAACGGTGATGAGTGTAATCCCACCGTCAGATAATGGTTGTGTTGTTGGATGTGAGATCCAACGGTTATCTGCGTATTCGAGTCATAGCTAGGTGCCAATACGGATTGTGGTTTATGTTGCCAATATGTGATTAATTGTGAGCCAATGTGATTTGGGATGTGTTGCTAACATGGTTTAATATATGTGATTTCATATGTTGTGGATTTAAACATGTTGAGCATGACATGATATTGAATATATGTTCATGCATCATTTATAATTATGGCTCGTGTAGATCGGAGGTAAGATCATGCATTTTATCCTGGTTGTAGCTCGTGCTTGGACCCTGCATTGTCGAGGTTTGTTTTACGAGCTTACTCTCACTAAGCTTTTATGCTTACGCTCTCTTCTGTTCGACAATGCAGATAAATAGCTTGTGGGTGGCAAGGGCAAGGAAAGGTCTCCAAGTGTTGCTTACGGTTAGCTCAAGTATAATAGTTAAATTTAAATATTGTAATAGTAAAGAAATGGGATATGTGTTGTTGTTTTGTGCTATTGTTGGTTGTTTAGGAGCATGTTTAGACTCCTTAATTATTTTGTTTTGATTGACTTGTTGATGCCATGTTTGGATTGTAAACCATGCCTAAATTGCTTACCATGAATGTTGGCTATGTGCCTTTTGAGGTTGCCTTTATGTTTGAGTGTTGGAGTATGAGACTTGAATGCTTAAATGTCCTCTATGAGCAATTGCATGATTTTCTTGATGTATGTACATGTTGGGTGCTTGTATGGCTAAATAGTGATCTGTAAATGTTGTAGGAATGATTGGTTGGGGTTAGGGAAGTCTTAAATTGCATCTAGGTTCGAGTCTTGTATGATTTAGCTGAGTTTGGGAGTTTTGCAGTGCAGGGCGTATCGGTACGCCTGAGGGCCGTAACGATACGCTATTGCCTCCAGGGCTCAAATTTGGTTGGGCGTATCGATACTCGGGGGCGTATCGATACGGTTTTTGCTCACTGGAATTCTGAGATTTTGGTGAGATGTTACCGTATCGATACGATGAGTTAGTGTATCGATACGGGTTTATCTCGTTGACCACGAGATGTTGACTGGGAAGGGCGTATCGATACTCTTAACAGGTGTATCGATACGGTCTTCCTGTGTTGACCCTTGAGTGTTGACTTTGGTCAAGGTGTATCGATACCCTTAACAGGGGTATCGATACGGCCTGCTTAATTGCAGAAAATGGGCTGTTTTATGAATGATGTCTTGAATGGTTGATCTTTGATTTACTCTTGTTTCCGCTGACGCGTTTCACATAGGATTCGGTAATGCATTTAGACAAGATAAATAAAAGAAAAAAATAGGGTTGCTAACCGAGGGGAACCTTAACGGGTTTCACTCGGTTTTCCCCGTGTGGCCCACTCGGACCGGTCGTTCGGCCAGACCGGGACGAGGGGGTTACATTTGTTGGTATCAGAGCCTAAGGTTTCCGAGACCTTGGGCAGGTAAGTGAGGTAAGTTGTGTTTTATGGTTGATATGCACGGTGTTTGCTTGCTATGTAAGCATGTTGCTCGTTATCCGTGTATGCTGCGATGTATGATTGTTAGATTGAGAATGTATGTTGTTTGATCGTACGCATATGTTTGCTTGTTTAGCAAGTAAGCCTTGTTATATGCTTGGTTGAGCATGTATGTGTGTTGATTCGTTTGAAACATGCTTAGTAGAGTCCCATTGCTACTATTACATCGAAAAAGAGATTTTTTTAAGTGAGGGAATCATACTTGAGCCACTTGGACCCTTTCCTTTGCTAACCCAGTTTGTATGTTAATTTACTGTTCTTGTTGTTGTTGTTGTTGTTGTTGATTTATTGCTTTTCGGTAAGTAGAAGTTGTGGTTTCTGAAAAGGTGGACGATGTTGAGGGAGTCCATCACCTTAGTTAGGGAGGTATGGTCGTACCGGAATTGAGGTACAATTTGTCCATTTGAGACGGTGTGTATGTGGGTTGATTCCTGTGGATGAGGGACGATGTGATCGACTCTGACATTAGTTGGTAAGAAGAAGTGAAGGCCTATGAGTGGGAGTCAGAGTGGTGTCGATGTTTTAACAAATGAGCTTTTGGTACATTATTAAGTTGTTTCCTCCAGTTGATTCTAAATCTGTGCTTTTGTATATCGTTAGCAAGTATGCAAGTTGAACCTGCCTGGTGAAGTGTTAGAGGTAGGTGCGAGTACCTTGGTCCTTCTAGCAAGATCAAGGTAAGGGTTTGGTGTGAGAAATCTGAGACTCGGAAATGCTAGTTAGTGATCGTTGGGGTTCAGCCTACGGTTTTAGTACAGGACAGCCGGTCAGTATCCTTGAGTGGGAATCAATTTGTGTGATTGGGCCATTGTGCGTCCGAGTTGTTTTCCAGCATGGTTGTGTGTGTGTGCTCAGAACTGCGTTTTGAAGTTTCGAAATGCTCTAAGAACAGTCTAGAAGAGTCAGATTTTATTGAAGAACCAGTCTGAGAGCAAGAGGACCGAAGACTAATAGCTGTGTACTTGTGAAGTTGCAATTTCTACGGATTCGTCTATTTGTGTGAGCATGCAAAGAATTTAGACATACTTGTTGAGATCTTAGATGTAGGGACATATGTGACTAGCCTTTTGGGAGATAGTAGTGATCAGGAAGATGTACAGAAGATGTTTGTTGGTGGTTTAGAGTTACTAGTTTCTAGTAGATGTGAAGTAATTGTCTTCCTACGGTTGCGATGTATCTTTTTGACATGGTTTGGCTTGTAGAGCACAAAGCTAGGATATACATTGAGACAAAGAGAGAGTTGCCTTGGAGTCGCAGATAATTGTGAGACTGTAGTAGTAGGTGAGGATGTGAACTTCTTATTGAATGTTGGTCCAACTTTAGAGGTCAAAGATTGATTGAGTTTAGTTGACAGGCTTGCTTAGCAATTGTGATGGATTTGATTTTTGAATGAAGATTAGACCGCAGAATGTTAGGATAGTTATGTTTTCTTTCTTAGAAGTGTTTGGAAGAATTGTCGGTTTACCTCTTGTTAGAGGAGAAAAGTTTGTTATTGAGACCGTTTTCGAGGTTGCTTCTGTTTTGTTTGCTCCGTAACTTATGAATCCTGGAAGAATTGAGAATGTTGAAGAATTAACTTCGAGACTTGTTAGACCTTAGATTCATTAGGCCTAGTGCATCATCTCAGAGTTCTACAGTGTAATTTGTGAAGAAGAAGAAAGAGTGACAGTACGACAATGTGTTCAGATTACATACATTTGAAACAATTGACAGTGAAAAGTTAGTATCCATTTCCGAGCGTCAGTGATTTGTTGATCAGTTGAGGTGTACTCCAGTCTTTTCAAGATTAATTGAGATTCGTTTATTACCAATTGGAAGTGAGAGAAGTTAAAGTACTGAAGACAACTTTTGGGGCAAGATGTTCTCGCTTTGAGTTCCGAGTTATGCCGTCTTGTTTGACTAGTGCGTTAGTTACTTTTATAGAGATGTTGAGCAGAATAATTCCCGAGTTCCTTGATCAGTTGTAATAGTTCTCATAGATGACACATGGGTATATTCGCGTACCAAGGAAGACCATGACAAGCTTTAGAGTTAGTATTGTAGATTCTATTAGAGAATCAGTTGTATACCAAGTTGTGCAACGTGAACTTCGAGTTAATGAAGATGTTCTCCTAGGACACGTAGATCAGCCGAGTGTATTAGAGTAAATCCCAAGTAGGAAAAAGAAGATATGAGTAGGAAGAAATTGAAGACTGTGACAAATATCTATAGTTCCTAGGTCTAGCATTGTTACTTTCAGAGAATTGTAAATAGTCTTTTGAAGATAGTTGCTCCATTGATAGATTGCTACAGAAGAATGTTCAGTTGTGTGGTTAGATGCGAGACAATGAGCCCTTGAGAAACCGAAGGAAACTTTGATGAAAGCTTCGACTTTGATCCAACCAATGTCAGGGAAAGAATTTGTGAACCATAGTGATGTGTTACATGTAGGGTTAGGTTGTGTGCTTATGCAAGACAGAAGATTGTGGCTTGTTCATCAAGATAGTTGAAAGACTTTGAGAAGAGTTATCTGATATGAGATATAGAGTTAATTACAGTTGTATTTGCTTCGAAGACTTAGAGACAAAGCTTGTATAGTAAGAAATGCACAGTGTGTATGTACGTATCATCAGAACTCGAAATATTTGAAGACTTAGGAAGGGTTGAACTTAAACCGCATAACATGTTAGAAATGCTTGAAGACTGTAATATCAAGATTGAGTACCATCCGAAGATAGTCAACGTAGAAATCGATGTTCCGAGCTATGTTGTTGTTAGATTAGTAGTTGGGCTGCGAGATGTAATTGCCGAATTCAGTTTACCGAATGATGGTATTCTTGTGGCCGAGTTTCATGTTGAACCTACATTGAGTCAGAATGCTTGAAGAGAAACAGTTGCAAGACAGATTCTTGGCACCTCACGTGCAAGACATTGTGGAAGGAAGACCGTCAGAATACAGTTCCAGAGATGATAGAGTTTGTATTTTTAGAGGCATAATAGTTGTATCGATTGACATAGTGTTTTGAGACGTATTGTTTTGGCCGAAGCACACGGTAGTTCATTTGTATTGCATATGAGTGGTATGAAGACGTATTGTGGGTTGAAGATGAGTACTTCTGGATTGAGTTGATGAATAATGTGGTTTAGTATGAGAGTGAGTGTGTAAATTGCCAGCGTGTCAAGACCGAGTATCAGTTTTCTTCTAGTTTGTTACATCCGTGGAAGGTTCTTAATGGAAGTGGGTAATAGAGATCCGAAATTTCTGCTAGATTATTTTTGAAGACGTTTGCATAGTGTCTGGTTACCTGTTGAAGGTAGATGGTCAGTTAGAGAAGGTTATGAGTCAAGTATTCAAATAGTGCTGCATGAGATTGTGAATCGGGCTAGTTCCGTTGTTCATTTATCACGGTTACCACCATAGTTAGGAGGAAGTTTGTGATGTATCTGTGTATCTAAAATACGAGGGTGTGAGTCAGATCTGTTCTCTGCTATGTTGTTGAAAAGATTGAGTTGAGTTTTAAGTTGACATGCCTTGAAGGAACCAGTTGAGATCTTAGCATCAGATAGCTAGTGTTGTGTGGTAAGTCTACTGAGTTGGTTAGTATGTTGTGGTGAGAGAGAAATGTGTGGAGGAGCATGTTTCAGTGGCTCTTCCTGTTCGATGAATTTCGGGGCCGAAATTCCTTAAGTGGGGGAGAGTTGTAACACCCGGGTTTGGGGGTCGGGTGGAAATAATATTTAAATAATATTTTGGGTCTCGGTTTATGATTAAATAATATTATACATTATTTGGACCTTGTGTCTTGTTTCATTTTCAAAATAAACATTTTATGTTTGGACTAATTTGAAATGAAACTAAAATGTCATGGATTTTAAAGTAAGGGAGAGTTGCCATCTCATTAATGGCATACTTGTAATTTAATGAAATTGGGGAATTAAAAACCCATTTTTAATTTTAAAAGAGCTATTCACCATCTTCTTCCCTCTTCACTTCCCCATTCCAACATGAAAAGCTCCATTTACCCCAAATCACTTTTTCATCATCTTCCTTGCTCATTGTTGGAGATTTTTCGAAGGTAAAACCATTTTCAACTTGTCCTCCTCTTCCTCTTTAAGATGGTACCTTTAATTTTCATAAAGCTCATAGATTTTGAAATTTAGGGTTTTGGGTTTTTAGGTTAAAAATGCAAACTTTAATGTCTTTAATTTGAGCTTTCGATTTGTTAAAGTTATATATGTTGTTTACTACCCATAAGGTCCAACATAGTTAATTTTTACATAGTTTTATGTTGAATCCCGAATTTGGGTATAAATGGGTTTTTTGGAGGGTTTTGGGTGAGTTTTGGGGGTTGTTTTAGGTGGGAATGGATAGCCCAATGGTAGTACTATGGTTAGGGGTTGATTTGGGATCATTTGTGGGTGCAATGGGTGTTGGAAACATGGATTTTGGAAGGGGTATGTGGGCTGTCCGAGATTGCAAAGTATGATTTAGCTGAGTTTAGGAGTTTTGCAGTGCAGGGCGTATCGGTACGCCTGAGGGCCGTATCGATACGCTATTGCCTCCAGGGCTCAAATTTAGCTGGGCGTATCGATAATCGGGGGCGTATCGATACGGTTTTTGCTCACTGGAATTCTGAGATTTTGGTGAGATGTTACCGTATTGATACGGTGAGTTAGTGTATCGATACGGGTTTATCTCGTTGACCACGAGATGTTGACTGGGAAGGGCGTATCGATACTCTTAACAGGTGTATCGATACGGTCTTCCTGTGTTGACCCTTGAGTGTTGACTTTGGTTAAGGTGTATCGATACCCTTAACAGGGGTATCGATACGGCCTGCTTAATTGCAGAAAATAGGATGTTTTATGAATGATGTCTTGAATGGTTGATCTTTGATTTACTCTTGTTTCCGCTGACGCGTTTCACATAAGATTCGGTAATGCATTTAGACAAGATAAATAAAAGAAAAAAAATAGGGTTGCTAACCGAGGGAAAGCTTAACGGGTTTCACTTGGTTTTCCCCGTGTGGCCCACTCGGACCGGTCGTCCGGCCAGACCGGGACGAGGGGGTTACAAAGTCCTGACATTTGCATCAAAAATAATAACATCTCTACTTAATTATAAAATTTAAAAAGTCCAAAGTACATAACAAAATCTAAACATAAGATGTTCAAAGTAGCGGTGAGCATTCGATCGAGTCGAGTCGAGTCAAAAAATTTTAAGTTATTCGAATTGACGCGTCATATTTTACAACTTGAACTTAATTTGAAATTTTTTCGATTCGAGTCGAGTTTTCGAGTTCTTATACAAATTTAATTGTAATTATTTACCATGTTATAGTATAGTTTTATTCCAATTTAAATGACTTTCTCTAATCATATAAGATATGCATATATATTTCTTTATATTATTTTTCACATGTATAAGTAAGATTTGTAATGTTATTTAATAAAAAAATATCACCAAAACTTCTAAAATATATTTATAATATTATTTTTAAATAAGGAAATTTTGGGGATAAAGTATTGATGAGAGTATAAATGAGTCAATGAATTGATGCGAAGAAAAAAATTACAAAAAAATTCAATTGAATGATTAAATTAAATAAAATGTAAAGTTAAAGGACTAAATTGCAAAAAGAATGCATTTGTTAAAAAATATGAATTGAACTTATATAAATATTATATAGTGTTAGTGAATTATGTGGTTTAATTTTGGTTAAAAATGGACTTGAAACAAAAGAGGAATTGAAAAAATGGGAAATCATTCAAAGTTGAGGTGCTAAATTGCAAAAGTTTAAAAAATAATTTAAAATATGAATTGAAGCTAAATATGTATTCTATGATGGTTTAGGAGCATGCAGTTCAAATTTTGTCAAAAATTGACATAAAACGAAGGAGAGATTGAAGAAATGAGGAAATCATACAAAGTTAGAGGCTGAATTGAAAAAAAAATATGAAATTTATTTTCAAAAATATAAATTGAAGATAAATAAGTATTCTATGTTGGTTTAGAAATATGTGGTTCAAATTTGGTCAAAAATGAACTTAAAATGAACGAAGAATTGAAAAAAATGAAATCAGGGACTAATTTGCAAAACTGTAAAATTTGGTTTTCGATTTTTCAAGTTGGGAAAATTTCAACTCAACTCGAATTCGAAATTTTTTCAAGTTACTCGGGTTGACTCGAATAACTCGATATTGAAAAAACAATCGATTTTTTCGATACGAGTCGAGTTTTGCTCACCCCTAGTTCAAAGCTAAAAATTATCATTTGATTAAAACTTATATTATGTGTTTAAAACTAAAAATTAGGGATTTAGAATATTAGGGTAAAATAATTTATGAATGAAAAATAAGAGTGTTAAAAATAAAAAATAGTCTAAAATAAAAATAAGAGTATCAAGTAATTAATATATTATGTGTACCCGTTATATTTAACATGTCGAATGTCTGACTAATAATTTAAAAAAAATACTCTACTATTATTTATCGGATCAACATATTAACATATTAAGTATCACATGTCGGATAATTTTAAACACCGAGTGTTTTAATTTAGAGTGAAAAATCACTTAAAAGGTGATTTTCTGCCCCCAACCTCAAAAGCTGAAATTTCTGGCTTTTGGAGTAAAAGATCACTTTTAGGTGTAAAGTTATTTGTTTACCCTTAATTATTAACACAAATATTAATATTAATATATTAAAATAATATTAAATATAATAATAATTATTATTATTATTATATTAAACTAATATTTTAATATTAAATACAGTAACTATTAAATATTTTTTTGATCAAAGTGTATAATTATTAAATATATTAAATATAATAATTACTAAAGAATTAATATTTTAAATAAAAATAAATAATAAAAACCTTAATATTATAAAGTAATATTAAGTATACTAATTATTAATATATTAAATTAATATTTCATTATATTACAATAATATAAAAAATGTATAGTTTAGAAATATTTAAAATTTTATATTAATTATTTAGAAATATTTATATTTTATATAAACAAAATAATAATGAATTGCCAGGTTTTTATATTTTTATTATTTAAATTTATTTTTTTGTATAGATCAATATTAATAAATTTTTTGATAACAAATTTAAACATTATTTATGTTCATTTATTTTTATTTTACAATATCATGTCTAAAGTGGACATTTTATATTTTTAAAAATATTTTTTAACAACAATGTCAAACACTAAAATCTTACAAATGACGACACGTATCACCACCCGATTAGACGAATTTATTCTAATCTTGATTGGGTGAAAATTTAAGAAAATGAGAAGGCTGGGAATTAAACCCGCAACTATTAAGAAAAACTACACTCACTCTACCGCTAAACCAAAACTTTCAATTGTTTCAAATATACTTAGTTTCTTATCAATTGGCTTGACAAGTCTGAAGAAAATTTCGTTTCTCTAGCCGTTCCTACACATTTTCTCTAGCCATTTGAGTTGTGAAGGAGGAACAACGGGTCCCTTCGGACAGTCCGACAATTAATTATGATTTTTTACAAGTTAAGAAAATAAAATCAGAAGAATATGTAAGAAAGTATAGGCTTCCCTGTCATTAGTGTTATTGTAATATCTAAGTTTGTAATAAGAACATGATGGCATATATGCGATTTATAAGTGAAAGAAGTAAAGATAAAGCAAATGAAGATGCTAACATCAAAATAATTATTCTACAATAAATGACAATTTTGCAAAGAAATGTTAAAATCTACCGGTCTTTATAAAATTACAACAAAAGAAAATTGAATTTCGGAAAACTTAAGAAGAAAACGCGAACACGAAATAAACATGTGAGAGCTATAAAGATGTAGAAGTATCGGTTGTTTCTCCTTTGCTGGTGGAAGCCTTATGTTGTTTGGCTTTCCCTGAGAGTCCACAGGTGAATATGAATTTCGAGCTACAAGCGTGTTGAGTAGATCAAAGCCAATAGGGGTGAATTGATTTTTTAAAAAAAATTTAGGAAGTGAAGTAAGATGAATAAAAATAAAGAACAAAACAATTATAGTGGTTCAAGTTCCAAATGAACTCTACATCCATTATCTTAGCTCCCACTAAGAATTTTCCAACAATTCCACTAATTGATCTTCCCCTTTTCTAGGCTTAGGAGGAAACCTTTACAAGACCACTCAATTTTCTAGCCAAAATTAACCAAACCCTCACTTGGTTACAAAGAAGAATTTGAAGGCAATAAAGATATCTCTCAATACAAATTTTCCCCTTTGAATACAAGCACTCAACCCAAATTGAAAGACAAGATAAGAATTACACTCAATACAATTTGAGATTTTTACAAGAATAAGACTTTTGGCACTTGAGCTTGGATTTTTTGTATAGATGTTTCTCTTGAATGCAATAGTTGTTGATGGTCTTTAATAGACTTGATTTTATACCTTCTCCATTAATTCTAGCCGTTTGGGTGGTTAGGGAATTGATTAGAGCCGTTGAAACTCTCTCTTTCCACCATAAATTCACTTATGTAGCTTACCGTATCGGTACTCGAGGAGGCGTATCGATATATGTCTCAAAAACGAAAGTGTCCTTGCACAATTACAAGAGAGGCGTATTAGTACGGGTTATGGAACCGTTTCGATACGGGTAAGACCGTATCGATGTAATTTTTCTACAAAACTCACTAGAGGAATTCATATCGATACGGGTAAGAGCGTATCGATACTCATTAACCACCTCTTTAAAAAATGGTTACCTACCAACTAACAAACAACGGTCAAAATATTTAAGGCTTCGAATTTAAAAATTTCTTTTAAATTGTATCGATACGGGTGAGATCGTAGCGGTACACCACTCAAACTCCTTCTGATTTTATAGAGAGAGCGTATCGGTATAGATGGAATCTGTTTCGATAAGGTAAAGGGCGTATCGAAACAGTTTTCTCCAGTAGCCAAGTTTGTAAAAAAGGTATCGATACGGTAAGAATCGTATCGATACGCATTAACGTTTTTGAGAAATTTGGCCTTGAAACACTTAGAAAATATTTTGGAGTTTGAGTTTTTCAAACTAGAGCAAAGCCTTGTTGATTTGAAAACTTTTAGGGGACTTAAAAATTTATTTCAAGTTTTATAATTTAGTCCTTAAAATATTTTGTTATATCAAAATCAAACATAGGTTTTACAATCTCTCCCTTTTTTATATAACAAAACCAAAGCTTAAAATTTTTAAGTCTTTTGAAAAACTTTGGAAAACAACTCCCCCTTAATGTTAGCTAGGTAAATTTTAAGTTTAAGTTTTAAGTGAGCTTGTGAACTTCCCTCTCCCCCTTTTTGTTAGATCAAAAATAAGAGACATAGGCTACAAAGGCATAACAATAAACCAAGCAACATTAGATAGATAATCATAAAGTTCATAAAGAAAGAAACATCAAACTTAAATCCAAACAAAAGAAATCAAAGCATATGTTTTAAATGGTAAACTTAATCCTAAGAACATAATTCAAAGTGCATGAAAATAAATTCTAAGATGACATGAATGGAATGCAAAGACTAATCTACTACTCGTCTCCATCACCATCGTCTTCATCTTCATCGGCATCATCGTTCCTTCTTGATTGACGCCACTCATCATGGAAGGCCGTAAGAGAGATATTCATCGAATTGTGCTCGACCTCAATAGATGAGATACGCTTCTCCACATTTGTCATGCGATCTTTTAGGCTTGTGAAGTGTGTATCAATGGCAGCAAACCCCGAATTCATGACTTGATCCATAGAAGCAATTCTCGTGCGTAAGCCCGTGAATTGTTCATTGAGGTAGGTCATGAGAGAATCCATGGATGGAGGAGGAGGTGCTTGAGCAGCCATGGTAGGATTTTCAATCTCTTCGGGAATAGCATCACTAGGAAGCTTGGAAAGGCGAAGCCAATTACCGTTGAAGTAGTGAAACTTACCCCGAGAAAAAGACCTCTCATCAATAGGATCGGTAAGACTTGTCGAATAGTCATGAGAGCAATCAATCTCCTTCTTAGTGAAGAAATAGCTCAAAGTGGTGCCATAGGTGAATGAAGTGACAAGAGATGTATGACGATGTTGCACGAGAAAGAAAATCTCCACAAACATGATGCGAGCAAGGTTAGGCTGGTTTCTCTGGCGAAAGCACCGAATCCAAAAGTCATCAACTTGGCGGATTGTTGAGTATTTTCCTCTCGAAGGCTTAATCCACCAAGTGATCATCAAGTGTAGGATGCGGTCTTGAGCATTTAGAACGATCACGGAACCCCCCAAAACATGTCCAAGAGAATTTTCATCTTCGATACCCTCATCCTCAAACTTAAAAACATCACAAAGAGATTGAACATCAACGGTAATCTTTTTGCCCATGAGATAAGAGTTAACAACAATGAAATTACCCGAGGCATCGACAACACACTTAGCATCGGCATAAAAGATCAAAACCAAATTTCGAAAGAAAAACCCCAGGATTTGTAGAAAATCCATGAACTTCCATTCTTGGAGCAAAGGTAAATAGGCAAACTTAAAACGCTCTGAATTGAGAAAAGGAATGGAAATTACCCTCTCCGGTCGAATCTTGTAATTTTGAAAAGATCGAAAATAGTTGAGTTCACTAGGAGTTCTAAAGCACCTTTGATAAATCAATGTCAAATTCGGACGAGTGCCATCGTCGGGAGTTGATCCTTCACCAACTTCACTTGTAGTACGTGCTCTCTTTTTAGGTGACATAGTCTAGAAAATTTGATTAAAACAATGTGTGTATGCATTAATGTTCTCATTCGATCCCATGAATAAATCAATAATCAAGGTAAAAAGAAATTTTTGAAAGACAAAACAAAACAAAAAAAAATTGATAAAATCTTTTGAAAGAACAAAAACAAAACAAAAAATTTAAAAACGAAAATCATAAAGAAAATAAAAAGAAAAGAAGTTTTTATACTTTGATATTGAGATAGGAGGAATGGATGAAGATAATGCACCAATTGATGGAGAGCCTTAAGACTTTGGCTTGATTTTGAAAAACCCCCAAGAAAGTTTAAGTTTTGTGATGAAAATATGAGAGATTGAGAGGCTTTTTATAGATGTAAATCGGCTAGGGTTTTGAAATAGGAGTTTTGGTAAAAGAGAAAGACTTTTAATGCTAATAAAAGTTGTCTGCGCGATCGAGTATCGATACACCTAAAGGGTGTATCGATACGGGGGTACAATAGTAATTCCTTGGAACCACGTATCAAGGAACCATATCGAAACGGATGACATCCGTATCGAAACGCTCACAACTCGTATCGAAACAAGTTTAACTGTATCGATACCCGCAAGAGAGAAAATACAATATAGAGAACTAATGGAGTACTCATATCGATACGCATAAGGCTGTATTGATACCTTATGCCCAGAATTGTATTTTTGGTCACAAGAATAATCAAAGGCTCGACTTTAAAATCTCCTAAATGTATGCAGATGATGTATGAGCAGATCTAAGCATAATCTAATAGAAGCATACTCTCCTAGCTATAATCATGGTTTCTATCAAGATCAACAACACATAAACATGCATTTTCACAAGATCAAGCAAATTTTAACCTTAAAGAGAGTCCTAAAGGGTTAAGATAGACTAGTTAAGCCTAGCTCTCTCCTAAGGGACCAAAAACGTTCTTTGTCTAAAGGTTTGGTAAAAATGTCCGCTAATTGGTTCAAGGTGTCAACATACTCTATAACAACATCTTGTTTAAGGACATGATCTCTAATGAAATGATGCCTTATCTCTATGTGTTTGGTTCTAGAGTGTTGGATGGAATTTTTGGTTAGGCATATAACACTAGTGTTGTCACACTTAAGGGGTATGGTTTCTACTTTAACTCCATAATCTAAGAGTTGTTACTTCATCCAAAGGACTTGAGCACAACAACTCTCTAAGGATATGTACTCGGCTTCGGTGGTAGATAGAGCTACACTATTTTGTTTCTTCGAGAACCAAGATATGAGCATACTACCTAAGAATTGGAAAGTGCCGGAAGTACTTTTCCTATCTATTTTACAACCCTCATAATCCGTATTCGAGATAGCATGAAGGTTAAAGGTTGAGTCTCTAGGGTACCAAAGACCTAAACAAGGAGTGCCTCTAAGGTACCTAAAGATCCTTTAACGGCTATAAGGTGAGACTCTCTAGGACTAGCTTGAAACCTAACACACAAGCAAACACTAAACAATATATATGGTCTACTTGCGGTAATGTAAAGCAATGATCCAATCATAGAGCGATAAAGCTTAGAGTTAACACACTTACCTCCTTCATCTTTGTCAAGCTTTGTAGATGAGCTCATTGGTGTAGCTTGAGGCTTTGCTTGCTCCAAGCCAAACTTCTTGAGCATATCTTTCACGTACTTTGCTTGATTTACGAAGGTGTCATCATTCCTTTGTTTGATTTGAAGTCCCAAAAAGAATGAGAGCTCCTACATCATGCTCATCTCAAATTCACCTTGCATTAACTTAGCAAACTCTTTGCAATAACATTCATTAGTAGAGCCAAAGATAATATCATCAACATATATTTGCACTACTAAAATGTCATTTTTATATATTTTTATGAAAAGTGTAGTGTTCACCTTACCTTTTTCAAAACCTTTTTCAATTAAAAAGTTTGAAAGCCTTTCATACCAAGCTCTAGGAGCTTGTTTTAAACCATAAAGGGCTTTGGTTAGCTTAAAAACATGATTTGGAAATTTTGGATCCTCAAAACTCGGTGGTTATTCCACATACATTTCTCCATTTATAAAACCATTTAAAATGCACTTTTTACATCCATTTGAAAAAAGCTTGAAATTATGATAAAATGCATATGCAAGCAACATCCTAATAGCTTCCATTCTAGCTACGGGTGCATAGGTTTCATCAAAATCTATTCCCTCTTCTTAAGTGTAACCTTGAGCAACTAGTCTAGCTTTGTTTCTCACTATGTTACCACTCTCATCTAGTTTATTCTTAAATACCTATTTAGTTCCTATAGTAGATTGATTACTAGGCCTTTCAACTAATGTCCATACATCACCCTTCTCAAATTGGTTTAATTCTTCTCGCATAACCATAATCCAAAACTCATCTTTTAAAGCTTCTTTGATATTTTTAGGTTCTATGCATGAGATAAATGCAACATGATTCATTAATTTGAGAGAGGATATAGTAGTTACACCCTTGGATTGATCACCTAAGATTTCACCACCTTTGACATAGTTGAACTCTCTTGGGTAAGATACATCCTTTTCCTCAAGAGCCAAGTCCTTCAAGGCTTCAAGAGGTGGATCTTGTGCATCTTCTTCTTAGTTGGAATCTCATCTACCTTTGACGATTCTCCACCATCATTAGCTTCAATGATCCCGACATCATCATCATCACAAGAATCCTTCCTCAGAAGGAGGTTATCATCGAAAACATGTATAGATTCCTCTACAACTAAAGTTCTTTTGTTAAACACACGATAGGATTTAGAGTTTAAATAGTAACCTAGAAAAATAGTTTCATTACTTTTTGCATCAAATTTACCTAAATTGTCTTTTTCATTATTTAAAACAAAATACTTGCAACCAAACGGATGAAAATAGCTGTTAGGCTTTTTAGATTTTAAAATCTCATAAGGAGTTTTCTTTAAAATATGCCTAATCATTACTCGTTTAATAATATAGCAAGCGGTGTTAGTGGCTTTCGCCCAAAAATATTTAGGTAAATTGTTTTCACAAAGCATGGTTCTAGCCATTTCTTGTAAAGTCTTATTTTCCCTCTCAACTACCCCATTTTGTTGAGGAGTTCGAGGTGCCGAAAAATTATGGCTAATACCATTTTCATTTAAAAACTCTTCAAAACCTAGATTTTGAAACTCGGTTCCATGATCACTTCTAATGTGAGAAATCTTAAGCTCAAGATCATTTTGAGTTATTTTTGAAAATGTGATGAAGTTTTCTAAAGCCTCATCCTTGGTGCTTAAAAAGAGAACCCAAGTATATCTAGAGTAATCATCAACAAGCACAAAAGCATATGATTTTCCACCCAAGCTAGTAGTCCTAATTGGCCCAAATAGATCCATATAAATTAATTGTAAACATCTACTAGTAGAGACATCATTAATGGATTTAAATGACGATTTATGTTATTTACCCTTAGAGCATGCATCACATATTTTATCATTTGAGAACATAATCTTGGGTAAACCTCTAACTAGATTTAGGGAAACTATTTTTTCTAAAACAGTAATGCTAGCATGACCTAGTTTCCTATGCCACAACCATGCATCATTTTCATTTTGAGCAACAAAATATGCATGAGATGCATGAATGTCATCTAGATGCACCATGTATATGTTTCATATGCGTTGACCAATGAGCATTGTTTTATTAGATTTAATGTCAACAATTTTGCACCCATTTTTATCAAATAAGACATTAAACCCTTTATCACACAATTGACTAATGCTATATAAATAGTGTTTTAGACCATTGACATACAACACATTTTCAATGAGTATGATAGAGTGATTACCTATGGAGCCAATACTTTCAGTGTGGCCTTTGGAGTTGTCACCAAATGTCACTACTCCTCCACTTTTTGGCTTTAAATCCATGAATCGACTCTTGTCTCCGGTCATGTGCCTCGAGCATCCACTATCAAGATATCATGAGTTTTGACTCTGTGCTTTGGCCTTGTAGCAATGCTCCCCCTACAAACAAAGAGATTAAGCTTTGATTTTTGGTACCCAAATCATTTTGGGTCCACGAGTGTTAGCTCCCAAAAGCTTGGTTCCCTTAGGAATCCAAGGTGACATGGCATCAACATTATTAGATTTGACAAGTTTCTTAGGAACCCATACACTTCTAATTCTTTTAGTTTTAGTATTCCTATAGAAGCCACTTTGTTTGTAGTTAAAGTTCTTTCTTTTAGGTTGGTTTGTTCTAGATGATTCACCTATTTCATTTTTCAAAGTACCAACACTCTTGAAAGACTTTTTGAGCTCATTGAGCTCATCTAACACCTTTTGGTGTTCAATGTTACATTGAGAAATAAGATTATTTAAATCTACATTTTCATTTTGAAAGTATTCAAGTTCATATTGTAGACCTAAAATCTTTTTTCTCAAATTCCAAGTTAGCTTGAGAAATTAAATCATTTTTAGCATGCAAATCCGAAATGACTTTTTTATTTTTCAAAACGGACTCCTTATACTTCTCAAATAACTCGTCATACACCTCTTGTA
Organism: Hibiscus tridactylites; assembly: GCA_958450335.1. NCBI lineage: Eukaryota > Viridiplantae > Streptophyta > Magnoliopsida > Malvales > Malvaceae > Hibiscus > Hibiscus tridactylites. The sequence continues at coordinate 68,007,691 of OY288275.1, read as the reverse complement.
ACTCATCACATGCTTCATGCAATTCATCATATGTAAAATCAAAAGTAGATGAGTTAGAGGTTACCATAGAAGAATCCTCCTCAAGAGCCATGAGGCAAAGATTAGCCACTTCTTGTTTCTCATCCTCGGATGACTCCTCATCACTTCAAGTAGCAAGCTTAGCTTTGAGATTTTTCTTCTTCTTCTCAAAGCCCTTCTTCTTGAGTTGAGGACACTCGGAACAGATGAGACCCAGTTTCTTGCACTCATAGCATATGATCGAATCATTTTCTTCTTCTTCTCAAAGCCCTTCTTCTTGAGTTGAGGACACTCGGAACAGATGTGACCCAGTTTCTTGCACTCATAGCATATGATCGAATCATTTTCTTCTTCTTTGTTCTTGGTCTTGAAGTCCATCTTTCTTTGAAATTTTCTACCTCGATTGGACCTCATAAACCATGAGAATCTCTTGGCTATCATAGTCAATTCTTCAAGATCTTCCTCCTCACTAGAAGTGCTCTCCTCATGTAGAGAAGCTTTGAGAGTCACTCCTAGCTTCTTCTTTTTGTCTACCTCAAGCTTCTCCACTATTCTTTCTTCTTTTCATCTTCCCTTTCTTGCTTCATGATTTCATGAGTTAAGAGAGAACCAACTAGCTCATCAAGCTTTAGTGTCTTCAAATTCTTTGCCTCGATGATAGTAGTTCTTTTCTCATCCCAAGACTCGAGAAGAGAGTAGAGTAGCTTCCGGACTAGCTTGTCTACTGGGATGATCTCTCTAAAACCTTTTAGCCCATTGACAATGGTTGAAAAGCAATCAAACATCTTATACGGTTTCGTCGGGCTCCATCTTGAAATTCTCATAGCTAAGATTGAGAATTTCAATCTTTGTTTCCTTCACATCGCTTGTCCCTTCATAGGTTGTCTCAAGTGTATCCCACACTTCGTTAGCACTTTTGATGGAAGAAACTTTGGAGTAGACATCCAGTCCAAAAGCACAAAATAGCATGCGAAGAGTTTTGTCGTTGATTTGAATCTTCTTTCGATCATCTTCACTCATTTCTATTTTTCTTTTTGGCACAAGTCTTCCTTCATCGTCTCTCTTCATTGGAATGATAGGATCATCCTCTATAGCATCCCAAACAAGGTAATCACTTGACTTTATGAAGAGACACATCTGATTCTTCCAAAAAGGATAGTTGTCACCGTTGAAGAAAGACGGTTTGGTGACCGATTGAGACTCGTACATACTAGAGCCAGAGGTAGATGTCATGGCTTGCTTTGTTAATGATCACACTCTTTTTAGAATCTCCTCTCTCGGTTGTTAATCCTTCAAAGAGGTATGCTCTGATACCGATTGTTGAGTAGATCAAAGGATTGATCAAAGCCAAGATGAGGTAAATTGAGTTTTTTTTTTTAAATTTAGGAAGTGAAGTGGGATGAATAAAAATAAAGAACAAGGCAATTATAGTGGTTCAAGTTCCAAATGAACTCTACATCCACTATCTTAGCTCCCACTAAGGATTTTCCAACAATTCCACCAATTGATATTCCACTTTTCTAGGCTTAGGAGGAAACCTTTACAAGACAGGTCAATTTTCTAGCCAAAATTGACCAAACCCTCACTTGGTTACAAAGAAGAATTTGAAGGCAATAAAGATATCTCCCAATACAAATTTGCCCCTTTGACTACAAGCATTCAACCCAAATTGAAAGACAATATAAGAATTACACTCAATACAATTTGGGATTTTTACAAGAATAAGACTTTTGGCACTTGAGCTTGGTTTTTTTGTATAGATGTTTCTCTTGGATGCAATAGTTGTTGCTGGTCTTCAATAGGCTTGATTTTATACCTTCTCCGTTAATTCTAGCTGTTTGGGTGGTTAGGGAATTGATTATAGCCGTTGAAACCCTCTCTTTCCACCATAAATGCACTTCTGCGGCCTACCGTATCGGTACTCGAGGAGGCGTATCGATACCTGTCTCAAAAAAGAAAGAGTCGTTGCACAATTACAAGAGAGACGTATCGATACACGTGTAGGTGTATCAATACGGGTTAGGGAACCGTTTCGATACGGGTAAGACTGTATCGGTGCAATTTTTTCTACAAAGCCCACTGGAGGAATTCGTATTGATACAGGTAAGAGCGTATCGATACTCATTAACCACCTCTTTAAAAATTGGTTACCTACCAACTGACAAACAACGGTCAAAATATTTAAGGCTTCGAATTTAAAATTTTCTTTTAAACCGTATCGATACGGGTGAGACCGTATCGGTAATCCATTCAAGCTCCTTCTGATTTTATAGAGAGAGCGTATCGATACAGATGTAATCTGTTTCGATACGGTAAGGGGCGTATCGAAACAATTTTCTCCAATAGCCAAGTTTGTAAAAAGGGTATCGATACGGTAAGAATCGTATCTATACACATTAACGTTTTTGAGCAATTTGGCCTTGAAACACTTAGAAAATATTTTGGAGTTTGAGTTTTTCAAACTAGAGCAAAGCCTTGTTGATTTGAAAACTTTTAGTGGACTTAAAAATTTATTTCAAGTTTTATAATTTAATCCTTAAAACACTTTGTTATATCAAAATCAAACATAAGTTTTACAAAGCGTCTTTGGTACGATCACTTTACCAAACCAGAGCTTCCCACCACTCTGTTTCTCCTCTGATTGTTTTCACGAGATTTGTAGTTTCATAATAGATTGGAGGTTGCCTCAAACGTGGGCATTGAGATACCCCAATCTACAACAGAGAAGAGAAGCACGCGGTCGACCAATAGATGTTTTCCAGACTTTGCAAGCAAGTCAAAGAAATTTTCTTCAGATTTGAGAATACTTCACTTTCAAATAAAAAAGTTAGTATATTTGAAACAATTGAAAAGCTTGGCTTAGCCGTAGAGTGAGTCTAGTTTTCCTTGATGGTTGCAAGTTTGATTCTCAGCTTTTTTAGTTGCTTAAATTTTCACTCAACACGTGTCGCCACTTGATTTGGTGAAAAATTATTAAATAAATTAAATTAAAAATTAGAGTAAATTCGTCCAATCGGGTAGTGACATGTGTCGTCATCTGGTTGGTTGGTTAATTTTATTTAATTAAATTAAAATTGGGACCAAATTGATATAGTAGATAAATAACATGAATCAAATGTGTAATTTTACAAATTTTCGTTAACTGCCACGTCACCCCTCCGTTAGTTTTTTAACGGCGGTGGTCAAAATAGGATCGATTTAAAAGTTTGATGGTCTGATTGACGAGTTGTCTAGTTCGGTGGTCAAAATAGGTACGCCCAAATAGGTCGATGATCACCTGAATAGTTTACCATATATATTTTTATATAGGGTAAACTATACTAATGACCACCGAACTATGGGGTTGGTGTCGATTTGACCACTATATTTTCAATTGTGTTAAATATACCACATAACTATTTAATTGGTTTCAATGTAGCCACCTGCCGTTAAAAAAAATAAAAAAGTTAACGGAACTGTTAAAATAATTGGTATAATTACACATTCAGTCCCCTTTATTTATACAACCATTCAATTTAGTCCTAATTTTAATCTAATAAAATAAATTAATTATTCAATTAGGTGGTGACATCACCACCTTATTTGAGAGATTTATCTATTTTTATTAAATTTATTTTCCTTCCCCAATCAGGTGGTGACACATGTCACCACCAACGGAGTAATAAAATTGAAATTTTAAAGTTGGCCCCAAGGTGAATCAAACTCGGGTCACTGAGAAAGAATGCAACGCCCTTGCCACCAGGCTAAGCATGTTTTTGGGATATGGATTACCAAATATTTTATATGTTGTATATGTGTTATCTAGTGGCAACCATGTTTTTCATGAAAACCTGAAACGCCCATCATGTTTGCTTTCTTCCCACCATTCCCATTTCTGACATTGTTGTTCATTGCTGCAGCTTCCACCATTCCAATTAAGTAGTTGACTCTTTCCGCTTTTCAATTGTCTTAAACTTGACCTGATCAGCATCTTCCAGCTTTTGAGTACCATCATTATTCTGCAAAAACACAAGTAAACTTAAATAACAAAATGTAAGAAGCACGGTTTTATATAATGAAGAGAATTACAAACCTTGGCAGAGATTGACATGTTGAGGACAGACTTGTTTGCAGTATAGGGAGATATGGAGTTATGGTATTTGTAGTAAGAGAATTAAATGCGGTAGATTCTTAGAACATGCAGATGGTATGGGTTGCTTCCCTTATGTCGTTATTCCGATCCCCAAAGGCAGAGATCGAAGCACCCCTCACCAGGGAAACAACACACAGCTTTATTTGGAAAATTTAATGTGGGGGTTCACAAGAATGTCCAAATGAAAGTCTCATGTTAAATAAAGGTGAAGTGAGAAATGATGAAGATAACATAAGAAAGCTACTGCGGTGCCTAACTAGCTTAGCTAGCGAATCGAGGCTGATGGGCTGCAATTAAGCCACGTCCCTCGTGTTCAACTTCATATTGCCTTTCGCCCACCATTTGGTCTTGAAATCTTAAACTATAGAAAACTGGGAAAGCCATTAGATCGAAATCGACAACAAGCTTCTTCTCCATGGATGGTTATGATGCAAAGAAAGGTTTTGGAAACATTGCTGCAGCTTCCAGCAATAATGGTAGAATGAACAACAATGTCAGAAATGAGAAGAAATGGGAATGGTGGGAAGAAAGCAAACATGATGGGTGTTTCAGGTTTCCATGGAAAACATGGTTGCCACTGGATAACACATATACAACATATAAAATATTTGGTAATCTATATCCCAAAAACACGCTTAGCCTGGTGGCAAGGGCGTTGCATTCTTTCTCAGTTACCTGAGTTCAATTCACCTTGGGGCCAACTTTAAAATTTCAATTTTCTTACTCCATTGGTGGTGACACGTGTCACCACCTGATTGGGGAAGGAAAATAAATTTAATAAAAATAGATAAATCTCTTAAATAATTAATTTATTTTATTAGATTAAAATTAGGACTAAATTGAATGGTTGTATAAATAAAGGGGACTAAATATGTAATTATACCAATTATTTTAACAGTCCCGTTAACTTTTTCGTTTTTTTTAACGGCAGGTGGCTACATTGAAACTAATTAAATAGTTATGTGGTATATTTAACAAAATTAAAAATATAGTGGTCAAATCGACACCAACCTCATAGTTCGGTGGTCATTAGTATAGTTTACCCTTTTATATATATAGAGAAGTGACTCCATGTGCTATTTTTTATTTAAAAATATTGACTTCTCTTATATCTTCTATTGATTTTTATTGTTAATTGTTGACAAGAAAATTGTAAAATAAAAAAAAATATTTTTAGTCTTCAACTTTTATAAATTATTATCAATTTGACCCCTTAAAAATTATAAACATATGTGATTGAAAATTTACATTGCTCAAATAATGATATATATTTTTATTTATTTTTAAAGATTAAGGGTTACATTGATGAAAAAATTATAAAATTTGAGACTAAAAGAGTTTTTTTTATTGTATTTTTTATAGCTATCAGGTTATTAGTTAACAGCTAATTTAATAGAATTTAGGACTAAATTTTAAAATATTACAAAGACCACTAACGTATTCAATCCAAAAGGGTTTTAAGCAGTACAACGCCTAATATTTACCATCCGATCAGCTTGTACGACAGTTAATCCGACGGCTCTAAACCTCCCATGTTTCTACTATCCATTGGCTGGAGATCACATCAAATTTGCAAGCTCTATGGTATTGGCCCACGTTGCGCAATCTCTACGGCTAATAAAGATCCCACTAAAATATTATAACATTAAAGGGAAAATTACAATTAAATCCACCAAAATCTGAGAAGCTCCTTAAATATCGATCCATGTCGAGGCCGAAGTAGACACTTGTCGCCTCCACACAGCTAAACCCACCCCGTTTGGCTTCAGAGAAACCATACATCTCTCTCTTGATTTTCACCAATTTTTATTTTTGGTATCCAAAATTAAAATACTACCAAAATATAATATCTTTACAGGTAAAAATTTCTCTTTCTTTGCTCCACTGCCTGGCTCTTTTATGTCTACTGTTTTATTTTATTCTATTTTTGTCATTTTCTTTTTTTTAGTTTATTTTTCTGCTTGATTATTTTGCTTATTGAAATGGGTTAAGGGAGTTCGTTTAGCTGAGTATATTTCTGTTCTATAATGAAAGGGATCTTTTTTTTCCTTCCTTTTTCAGTTGATTCTCGGGTTGACTTTTTTCTTGATGTTTACATGCTGTTGATAGGATTTACGATTTGGAATGATGGGTTGGTTTTAGATTTTGTTTAAGCTTCATTTACTGGTAGTCTAGAAATGACGGTTTGATACTTGTTAGCTGTTAATTAATTTCTAGCTGCAATTTTGTTTTTCTTTTGAGTTTTTGGATCTGGGTTTTGGAGAAAAAAATGAAATTGGTGTTTTCAGCTTATTCCTTATTATTTGCATAAGTTTGATGGATTTGCAGAAGATTTTGTTTGGTTATGTGTGTGATTGTATGTTTTGTACTAGTTGTTGGAGGATCTTTATTTTGAGATTTGACATGAAAGTTTTTATCTTAATTGGTTCGAGTTTATGGTTAACTTACGCTTTACTTGCATTGTAGAAAAAAGTTAAATGAAAGGGAAAGTGAATGATATGATAATCTCATCTACTTTGGATTTATAGGGTCGTTTGAATAGAGTTTATTGGTGATTGCTGCTGTTCAATACAAGAAATGGGATCTAATCTGAATTTCAACAACTTTGGTGAAGCTCCAAGTATGGAAGGAAATGGGTCGACGGCAATGGACCATTTCCCATTGGCTAGGCAGTCATCAATATACTCATTGACCTTCGATGAGCTGCAGAACACATTCGGTGGACTTGGCAAGGACTTTGGATCGATGAACATGGATGAACTCTTGAGAAACATAACTACTGCTGGAGAGACTCAGGCTGTGGTGGCAGCTTCAGTTCCTGGAGGAGAAGGTGGTGTTTCTGGTGGTAATTTGCAGAGGCAAGGTTCATTGACATTGCCGAGGACTCTGAGCCAGAAAACGGTTGAAGAAGTATGGAAAGACTTATTTAAGGAAAATGATGGTGCTAAAAATGTAGGTAATGGTGGTGCTGGTGCTGGTGGAGTGAATCTGCCGCAGAGGCAACAGACGTTGGGAGAGATAACTTTGGAGGAGTTCTTGGCAAGGGCAGGTGTAGTGAGAGAAGATGTCCAACAGATTGGAATGCCAAATAACACTGGATTCTTTGACAACAACTCTGGTTTAGCTCTTGGGTTTCAACAGGCAAATGGAAACAATGTTTTTTTGAGTAACAATAACTCAGTTCTTAATCAGCCTCCAAGGTTACCATTAGACATTCGTGGAGCCAAATCATCACACTCTCAGCAACAGCAACAACAACAACACCAGCCGATCTTTCCCAAGCAACAAACAGTTGCATTTGGTCCAGCTATGCACTTGATAAACCCTACACAGTTTGTTAGTCCTGGAGCTCGGGGTTCGGTAGTTGGAACTAGTGACCGTTCAACGAATACTAATCTAGTTCAGACTACCGGGCTGCAGAGTGGTGGGATAGGAATAGTTAGTTTAGCATCTCCTGCAAACCATATATCTTCAGATGTGATTTCGAACAACAGCGTAGATACCTCGTCTTTATCACCGGTCCCTTATGTACTTGGCCGGGGAAGAAAACGCAGTGCTGCTTTGGAGAAAGTAGTCGAGAGGAGGCAAAGGAGAATGATTAAGAACAGAGAGTCAGCTGCTAGATCACGAGCTCGCAAGCAGGTTAGTTGGGTGATTGAGCCACTACCCTGTTATCTTTCCATCTCAGTTATTAGATTCTACAACTTTACACCTTTAGATTTCTAGCTCATTTATGCAGATTGTTGAAAAAGTTCATTAGTTTTAAAATTTGTTACTTGCTAAAAATTTGACACTTATATAATGTCAGTATGGTTTGTTATGGTTTCTAGTTGGCACATTAAATGCATTACCAGTGAAGAGCTACTGCATTTTATATAAGATGAAAGGTTGCTGCAACTGTTTGTGTCAGTATGAAGGAAAAGGTCTAGTCCTATGCATCATTATTGTTAAGAGTTTTCTGTTTGTGTCAATTTGAAATGTTGTTGCTCAAGTTCTTTTCTACATTATATTCCTGTAGAGACTACACTATGTGATGGTCAGATGTGTAAGAAAATCTAACCAAACCCTGTTTACTGACAAGATTAGTGACTGTGCATCAAATCTAATCTTGGGGCATGGCTAAAATTTAAAGTGCAAATTTAATGCCACAACTGTTTAAATTAATTCCTTGAACAAGCCTGTAGCAAAACAAGCCAAGGAAATCGACAAATTTTTGGTGCAAGCATCATATATTTAGATTCATTTGATAAAGTCTATGTTACCCAGTCTCAAACGTGAGTGCTGGACAGGGGATTTGTGCAACATGAGTTTGCTCAATTGTTTTTTTTACTTTTTACTATACTTTAAGGATCATACCTGGTTCATATTGAGATGTGTCAGGACATGTGTCCAACATTGGTTACAATGGTATTATTTATCCTTTAGCTCTATGCATCACTTAAATTTCCATAAAACTGTGAAATTTGTTTGAATGCTGAAGTTTGGTGGTCCTAGAACTTCCTGAATTGTCTTTTTGGACCAAGTCTGGTACTACAAAAGCATAAGCTGTACTGATTATTATTATTGAATTTGTCATAGTTTCATTCCAAGTGTAAAAACAACTGATTGTATTAACTGTTCTGAGTTTCTGGCAGGCTTATACGTTGGAACTTGAAGCTGAAATTGCAAAACTTAAAGAAATGAACCAAGAATTGCAGAGGAAACAGGTATGTACTATATCCGGACTAAGATTCTCTGTATTTCTTTGAATACATTGGGTGAATGACACTCCTTGACTGTGCTTTGGTTGGTGCAGGAAGAAGTTATGGAAATGCAGAAAAATCAGGTAATGCACATTTCTATCTCTTCTACATTGCATTGATATTATAGCTTTCCTATGCAGCAAACCAGCTTTTAGATGGGTCCAAAGCCTAACAAATTTTGCAAACCGTAGTATAAATAATGCGTTGTTTCGGATTTTCATTGTAATTGTTCCTTTTATGCACTGCGCTTCACATGCTGAATAATCCCACTATATGCACTTTATCACTTTGAGTTTAAAAGTATGATAAGGTTTTCTTCATATAACCTGATGCCGAAACTAGATTTTTTCAGGGTGATCAATAAAAACTGACTTGTCATCAAATAAAGAATGTATTTAACTTGAAATCAAGTACTTTTTTTTAAGTCATTGCTGGATTGATGAGTCAAAGATGAGTTAGAAACTTACAGTTAAAAGTTTCACCAAGGCCAGTGGGGCGGTTTTCCTCTGTTTGCTAACCTCATATGACAATAGAGCTGATTTCAATCTGATGGACCTTTGTTGCCTTATTTGAACAGATGCTAGAAAAACTGAACCGGCCATGGGGAGGTAAACAACAATGCTTGAGAAGAACACTGACAGGCCCTTGGTAGAGTTGAGCAACTGCTGATGGTAGAAACGTTGCTTTGATACATAATCTTGGCTGGTTCTGCGGTTCAACGGTTGTGGCTGCATCTATTATCCATATCTTGATACTGCATAAGGGCTAGATAGCTGTACATATAGGAACAAAAGGTTTTGATTTTCAAGTTATGAACTTTACAGCATTAGTTTCACTTTGTAGTTTATATTTTCTTACTCTGTTTGCCTATCATGATTTAACAACAAAGGCAAGCTTGTAGGATAATTAGATGCATGCTCCGATATGTTTTTGTTCACTTTACCCCATGATTTTGTTGGTCTCTAAACCTTCATCCGATTTGACTTGTAAAATTAAGACATATGTCTGTTTGCATGTTGTTAGAAACAAGCTATTGATTTTGATTCTGGGTTTTTTGTTTCTAGATCAGCATTGACCCTTGTTATACTCTAATTCTCACCGCCTTCTGTACATTTTCTGTTATTCCTATAGTATCATTATGTCCTATGCGTTCTGTACTATTTTCATTCAATTAGAGGCTGCCACATGTAATGGAAAAAAATCAAAATTTATGAAAACAAAAATCTGGAAAAAAAAATCCAAAATCTATTGCGTTGTTAAGTTACATTGTCACGTTCCAAGGGTTGAAGAAAGGGTTTAAGGAGAATAGAGAGAAATGAGAGGAATAAGTTTCAAAGTTTTCATTGATAATTCATAATAATCCTGTACATCTCTCCTTGCTAGCATATAAAACATGCATACACATAAAAACAAAACATACAACTGTACTATTCATTCTTTAATTCTTAGTTGGCATATTCTAATAACTAATACTAGATAATTGGGCTGCCGTTGGGCTTGTAATTCTTTTCTAAGCACTGGGCTCAGCCTGGTCCAATATCCCTCTTTGACTCGCGTCCCTTTTTACTCCAACGCTGTCGTTTGGCATTATCGTGCCTTCTTTCCCAGAGAGCTCTCCATCGGTCCCCTCTTTCGGTGCTTCCAACTCAGATTCTCCACACATGGCCGTGACATTACCCGCCGCTGCAGACGATCCTTGTCCCCAAGGATCAAATTCCGGGAATTGGGATTGCAAGACGGTGAAGTCCTCCCACGTTGCTTGTTCGCTGCCGAGGTTTGCCCATTGAATGAGGAGTTGAGTCACCGCCTGGTTGTTGCGTTTGACCATTCGCTTATCAAGGACTTTTTCTGGAAACACCTTAATGAACCCATCATCAGCAATCTCCGGCGGTTCTGTTGAAGAGGTAAGGCGATCCTCAATTTTCTTCTTTAAGAGGCTCACATGAAATACGTGGTGGATTTTCGCGGTTGGAGGCAATTCGAGACGATAAGCAACTGACCCTATTTTGCTGGTGACTTTGTAGGGGCCGTAGAAACGAGCGGAGAGCTTGAGGTTCTTGCGGAGGGCGACAGAGCTTTGACGGTAAGGCTGCAATTTCAGGTAAATCAAGTCTCCGACTTGAAATTCTCTCTCAAATCTCTTTTTATCGGCAAATTGCTTCATTCGATGTTGTGCCTTTAGTAATTGCTCGTGTAGAATACGGTTGATTGTAGCTCTTCTCTGAATGAAATCCTGAACTGTAGCAACTTGTGTATCAAAACCCCAATTCATTGTAGGTGGCTTGTAACCGTAGAGGGCTTCGAAAGGTGTGGTGTTGAGTGCTGAGTGATAAGTGGTGTTATATCACCATTCAGCATGAGGCACCCATTTAGACTAGTCCCTGGGTTGTAGGAAACAAAAGCTTCTGAGGTATTGCTCGAGGCATTGATTGAGACGCTCTGTCTGGCCATCTGTTTGTGGATGGTAGGCAGTGCTGAATAGAGTCGATGTGCCCAGTTGCTTCATGAATTCTCTCCAAAATAGGCTAGTGAATGTCTTGTCACGATCCGAGATAGCCACCTTAGGTTGACCATGAAGCTTGTAGACCTGATTGAGATAAGCCTTAGCAATCTGTAGGACAGTGTAAGGGTGAGCTAGGCAGATAAAGTGGGCATATTTAGTAAACTTGTCTATCACTACAAGTATACAATTGAACTTGTTAGAAGTAGGGAGGCCTTCTATAAAGTCCATTGTAATTGTGTCCTAAGCCTGAATAGGAACTGGTAGTGGTTGGAGTAACCCAAGGGATGCAACATGCTCATCCTTGACCCTTTGGCAAGTATCACAAGATTGGACATAGGTTGTCACTGCAGACTTTAAACCTGACCAATAAAAGTAGGATATGAGTCTCTAGTAAGTGGCTTGAATGCCAGAATGGCCTCCAACAGGGGAGTCATGTAGAGTCTGAATTAGATGTGATCTCAGAGGACCATGATCACCCACATAAACCCTTGACTTGTATCTCAGGATTCCTTTTGTGTAGGACCAATCCGATGGAGAATTGTTAGCAATGGCCAGTGTAGGGATTAGCTTCTGACCCAAGGTATCTGAAGTGTAGCTAGATTCAATGTCTGAGACCCAAGTAGGAGTGATGAGAGTTGCAGTGAGGTGTAGGAGTGTTGTTTCAGGATCATATGCACGAGAGAGAGCATCAACTACAAGGTTTGACTTCCCTTTTCCTGTATTTGATGACAAAATCCAGGCCTAAGAGTTTAGTAAGGCCATTCTTTTGAACTGTTGTAGTAAGCTTTTGTTTAAGCAAATGCTTCAGTGACTCATGGTCAGTTTTAATTACAAAAGCCCTGCCTTCAAGGTAATGTCTCCATTTAGAGACTGCCATTAAAATGGCCAAGTACTCATTCTCATAGATGGAAAGGTCAGTGTGTTTAGGGCCTAGAGCCTTGCTGAGATAGGCTAGGGGCCTTCCATCTTGAGACAAAACAACTCCAATTCCCTTAGAGCTTTCATCTGTTTCCAATGTGAATTCTCTTGAGAAGTTAGGAAGAGCCAGCACATGGGCCTCACACATAGCAAGCTTCAATGCTTCAAAGGCATCCTTAGTAGTAGAGGTCCATAGGAAACTGTCCTTCTTGAGCATAGAGGTGAGGGGTCTACTGATCACTCCATAGTTCTTGATGAACTTTCTGTAGTATCCTGTTAAGCCCAGAAATCCTCTGAGTGATTTTACTGTTTTAGGTAGAGGCCAATTCTTCATTGCCTCAACTTTAGTAGTGTCAGTTGCCACTCCATCTGAGGAGATGATATGACCAAGGTACTCAACCTTGGTTTGACCAAAGAAGCACTTCTTTAGTCTAGCAAAGAGCTGATGCCTCTGGAGTATGGCCAAGACTTCTCTAAGGTGGGAAACATGATCTGTCATAGACTTGCTGTAGACTAATATATCATCGAAAAAAACTAGGACAAGTTTTCTCAGAAATGACCCAAAAATCTCATTCATGAGAGCTTGAAAGGTTGCAGGAGCATTTGTGAGACCAAATGGAATCACTTTAAATTCAAAGTGGTCATGATGAGTTTTGAATGCAGTCTTTGGAATATCTTCAGTCTTGATTCTAATTTGTCAGTACCCTGACCTTAGGTTAATTTTTTAGTAGAATTGAGCTCCAGCTAGTTCATCTAAGAGGTCCTCAACCACTAGAATGGGGAACTTATCCTTTACCGTGACACTATTTAATTGTCTGTAGTCTACACATAGCCTCCAAGTGTCATCCTTCTTCTTGACTAACAAGCATGGTGCTGCAAATGGGCTCTTACTGTTCTGTATAATTGAAGCTGCTAACAATTCTTTTATTTGTCTCTCTACCTCAGTCTTCTGGTGGTATAGAAATCTGTAGGGCCTTAGGTTCACTGGTTGGGCTCTAGGAGTTAAATTAATGGCATGATCATGGGACCTTGTAGGGGGCAATTTTGTAGGTTTCTCAAAAATGCCCTTGTACTCTTCTAGAACTGTTTGAATAGCTTCAGGGACCTCTGTTTCTGCTGCTTCCACATTTAAGAAATACAATTCTCCCATTAGTTCTGAATCCTTAGTAGTCAATTTTTGCATCTTCTCAGCTGAGATTATCTTCACCATTGAGTCTTTCATCCCACCATGTAGCACAATGTCCTGCCCCTCCTTCCTAAAACTCAAGGTCATCTCATTAAAGTCCATAGTGATTGGACTGTACTTTTTCATCCGGTCAACACCAAGGACCATATCACTTCCTCCCATTTGTAAAACCCTGAAATCATGCTCAAAGTGGTGCCCTTGCATCCTCCACCCCAATTGATTGCTTCTTGCTGTGCTCAATAGTTGTTCCCCATTTGCTATTGTAATTTTCAAGGGATGGGTTTGTATCACCTCGACCCCTTCTTTGGCCCATATAGCAGTCACAAAATTGTGGGTATTACCATTGTCTACCAAGATGTTCAAGGGTCTTCCCTTGATGGAGCCTTGGAATCTGATTGTGCTATGGTATATATTCCCTATCAAGGCATTAATGGAAATTTCTAGTGTCCCTTCCTCTGGATCCCCATCTTCTATGTCTTTGCCATTGCATTCATCATCCTCAATTTCCCCTTCAACTCCACCTTCTTCCATCATGTTGAGTTGTTTGGGTTTGCAATGGTGCCCTGGCCCAAATCTTTCTCCACATTTGAAGCATAAACTATTTGCTCTTCTGTACTCTATTAATCCCTGTTTCTAAGCATTTTGAGTTGTTGTTCCCTTAGGAGCTGCTTGTGGTGCTGAAGTAGTAGCCTTAGAGCTCAGGTGAGTGTTGCTCATGGTGTTACCCCTGTATCCAAACTTATACCTCTTGTTCTCAACTTTAGCTGCTAACTCATACAGTTTAGTTTTTCTGCAGGTTTCAGCTAATGTCTTAGGCTCATGAACCTTGACTTTATGCTTAAGGTCCTCCTTCAGCCCACTAATAAAGCTGGACACAAAGTATTCTTCCCTTAGTTGAGTATTGTGCTGCAACATGAATGGTTGTAACTCTTCGAATCTCTCCTAGTAGTCCTCAACTGTTGTCTTTTGCATTAGCTTGCTAAATTCCTCTATGATATCTTCATGTACTTTATCACAAAATCTGTGACAAAGGTCAGCAACAAATTCTTGCCAAGTTAACTTGTTCTTTTGCTTGATGTACCCATCAAACCAGGTCTCAGCTCTACTTGTGAGGTACATGGTTGCTACCTCTAGTTTCTGATTTTCAGGAATAGCAAAGATTGTGAAAAAATTGCTACACTTTTTAACCCAGCTTCTAGGATTATCTCCCTCAAACATCTGCAGTTCAATCTTAGGTCTAGGCACAAAGGAGTTAGAGTTACTAGAGTTACCCTTCTCTCATGTTTCTATTTCCTTGAATAACAGGAAATCACTTGCTTGGTTGGTGTTAACCCCTGGCTTCTGTTGAGTGGGGCTAGTCATGTTCCCTTGGTGTTCGAGTGTTGGTTTAGGGGATAAAATTTCAGGTCCATTAGGGTCAAATGAGTATTTCTCATGTTCATTTATCACTGTTACCTGGATGGGTTTCTTGCCTTCCTGAATCGGTTGTTTCTTTGCAGGTTGGGAAGGGTTGCTGCTCCCAGGAGTGGTTTGTCCGAGTTCATCAGCTCCCTTGGACAGTAAGGCTAGGATTCTCTGCAAGCATCCCATGTTTTCCTCGTTGCTTTGCTCAATGACTGCCATTCTTCCTTCCAGTTTAGTTATTTGCTCCTCCGACCAGGTAGGAACTTCACTATCACCTTTTGATTCTTCTGTGGATGTTTGTGTTTCTGAGTTTTTCTCACTTTCACTCATTTTCTTTGTTTTCTTAGATTTCCCCAGTTTGGCAGTGGATAAAAAAAACAAAGCTCTAAGATACCAATTGTCACGTTCGAAGGGTTGAAGAAAGGGTTTAAGGAGAATAGAGAGAAATGAGAGGAATAGGATTCAGAGTTTTCATTGATAATTCATAATAATCCTGTACATCTCTCCTTGCTAGCATATAAGACATGCATACACATAAAAACAAAACATACAACTGTACTATTCATTCTTTAATTCTTAGCTGGCATATTCTAATAACTAATACTAGATAACTGGGCTGCCGTTGGGCCTGTAGTTCTCTTCTAAGCACTGGGCTCGGCCTGGTCCAATATCCCTCTTTGACCCGCGTCCCTTTTGACTCCAACGATGTCGTTTGGCATTATCGTGCCTTCTTTCCCAAAGAGCTCTCCATCGGTCCCCTCTTTCGATGCTTCCAACTCAGATTCTCCACACATGGCCGTGACATACATTTTTTTTTGACAGAGGTAATGAATAGGAGATTATAATAGTAGTAAGATTTGACCCTTTAAATGTATCATCTTTTTGAAGAGGATCCAACTAAAATATAACAGTGGAGAATCTGCAGCATTGTTCCTCCCATGCCTACATCCCCTCACTAACACATCAGTCCTTTACTTGTACTAGGTTATATACCAAATTACTGTATTTCAAGATTTAGTAGCAGATCCTCACAGGCAGGTGTAACCTCTGTTTATGGCTGAGCATGTTTTTGTGATGGTTTTCTCCTACTAGGTGTAACCTCAAGAGTCCCCAAGGGAGAAATGCAACTGCTGGAGCAGTAGATATACCTCCATAGAGCCTCTTTTCCTCGGCTTATTTGCTTTTAATCTTCATGAGAATTTCACAATCTCTTAATCGTGCTGATCAGGCATTCCTGCCTTCAAACAATACACAAACGATAATTGCTACACGAACTATATAGTATAAACAATTTACTCAAAGAAATATCAGCAACAAATCAATATGATGTAGCCTTATTCTCCAAAAGAGAAAGTGGCAGATTAATCTGTATTTTGAGAGGGTTGTTTCCTCTAGGAGTCTCAAATTCCAAAACATTATGGAATATGCAGTCATAGTGACATTATATCTTAAGCCAATACGAAAACCAAAGGTTTGAAGAACTAACAGGCAATGCCACAAGATCGGAAAATTGATCAGAACAAGTGGAGATTGTGGTATCAGCAACCAATCTGGAGCCTCTGGAGTCTGACACTTGAATTTCGAGCTACGGTTCCACCTCCGCCATCGTCACCTCCGCCACAGCACAGCGCAGAATATCAAACAATATAACAGCCTCCATTTCCTCTGTACCAAACCCAATTGGAACCAAAACCTAACCATCCACATAAACAACAACAATCAAAATTTTATACTCTTACCTCATCATTAAACTAAGTGCTGAACAACATAAGCAAACGAAGCATTTCCTACTCTATGAATCTCTAGTGGAAAGGGTTTTGCACAATTTGAGATAAATCAATTGCCAAAATAAAATGAAGCATTTAGATAAAAGGTGAAGGTTTTAAGAAAGGAGACACCTTTTTGGTACAGACGGTGTCTGTGTTTGTAACAGTGGTTATCAATTGCCCCCCCCCCCCCCCCCCCCTCTTCTTTTGTACAAGTCTTGTACAAATCACAACTTGATGGCATTCCTTGCTTAACAAGACAGCGCACACCTGCTTAGTTCATGGGTGAGATCATATTCTCTCTCAAATAGAGGCAACTTTCTCACATAGCTGGATGAAGCAAACAAAATGATTGACCTCAATGAGAGAGTATGTGTTTAGGAGATCGCGATGAGCCAGTTTCTAGTAAAATGGTTCTACTACAATATGACCTTGATGTACTTGAAGATGAAGCAAGATATCTTCCGTCCCCACTGTGAAAAAGAGGTTCACTCCTAGGAATGTTCGCTTATTCCTCTTTCGTCACTACATTCGTAATCTTCATCTTCAACAGCCCGTATAAACCCACTTTGCGTCGGATCTGAACTCTCGTACAAGAGCTGAAGGACCTGTTTAATTGAAGGCCTAGCCCGCCCTTCTCTTTGGGTGCACCATCTCACAATGGTCACAACTGTCTGAAGTTGGTCTAAGTTGAAGGAATCCTTGATACGGGGGTCCACAAGCTCGATTAGCCTCGACTCTGATGCCAACAGTATCTGAGTTGATTCTACCAGATTCACACCATCTTGTACAGCTCGTCTTGCAGTCACCACCTCCAAAAGTAGCACACCGTAGCTGTACACATCACTTTTATCAGTGAGCTCTTGAGTGACCACATATTCGGGATCCATATAACCTGAAAGTCATCTAATGTTTAGATCTTTAGTAAAGCCATGAGACAATTTTTAACCTTCCAATGATGGCTAACCTGGAGTTCCACGGATGTCAGTATGTACTGGTTCGAAGCAAACAGAACCGTCTTTTGAAGCTCGTGCGAGGCCAAAATCCGCAACCTAGAAGGATACAGTTAAGCAGAAAGCACAAACTGTTTCAAAGCAACGTACTTTGATGGTTTACCAGAAGGCAAGTTCTTATGTAGAGATAGAAAAACAAAATGCTATTTACTTTATCTTAAAACCCACATATTGAGAAAAAGACGAGGAAATCGAAAGTTCTTGTGACAGACATGATACCTTCGCAACAAAATTCTCGTCCAACAAAATGTTGCTTGATTTGATGTCCATGTGGCACAGAGGTGGATCACAATAAAAATGAAGGTACTCCTGCATATACATACCACGAGGAAAGAGAAGTGATTTAAGGAGATGATAATTTGTATAAATGAACTGAAAATTCGAAAAACAACAGAACCAACTGCTATTACCAAAGCATTAGCCACATCAATGGCAATTTGTATTCTGGTTTCCCAACTCAGTAGGGTTTTTCCGGAGGCTGTATGAATATGGGACAATATCCATTTAGAGCATGGAATGAACAAATGGACACAGAAAGATAACATGAAAAAGCAGCAGTTAATGAAGTGAATTAAAGGAATGGAGAAGCATACAATGAAGATGATCTTTTAGGCTTCCATTTGACATGTACTCGTACATTAGAAATCTGCCACAAAGTAAAAGCATTCAATTTGCTAGTAGATGAATCAACTGCCAGGACATACATACATACATACAAGAATTAACCACCTCTCGTGCTTGTTAAGGCAAAATCCTCTTAGAGCAACTAGATGCCGATGGTGTAACCTTGCAAGAAGTTCTATCTCTCGGCAAAATTCGTCTTCTCCTTGCTCCGAGACTTTGTTCATCTGCTTCACAGCTACCAATGATCCATCACTATATTGAGCTTTGTACACTGTCCCGAACCCTCCACGTCCAATGACGGTGCTAAAACTGCAAGTTGTCCTTTTTGTTTCCTTGTAGCTATATTTCCGAAACATTGACGAAGTACCTGCAACTTAATAGCTGTCGGTGAGAAAATGATTTTCAAAACTTGCCATTATCAAAGGAGAATAGGTGATATCAAAACAAACCTTCCTGGAATTTATGCATGGGCCTATGTGTAGGAAAGAGTTTTGAAGAGTTCTTTTTTGTACTCTCAGAATCCTCCAACTCTCTGCTTTTCTTACGAATCAAGACTAACAAAACTATAAGCATCATCACGGCAGCTACCATAACTGCTATGCCAACGCCAAGAATAGAAATTAGGTGGTATTCATGGTGTTTCTGGTTCGGAGGTACCCCCATTATGAGTTGACTTGGTGCAGCAGCAATCAGTGGACTAGGAGAAGCCTTCGGGGCAGGCGGAGACGGAGGTGACCCTGAAACTAGCATCATAGTTGGAACAAAGTATTAGCTGATTGGAGGGATATATAAATGTTCTTTTACTTGCAGAAAATAAGCCATGAAAAACATACCCATATTTCTAATGTCTTGATGCAGTTAAAGAAGAAAGGAAAACTACAGTTTTAAATGATATTATATTAGGAGCATTAGATTTCCAGGCATACTTGGGTTTAAATTTCTATGTTTCTTGATCATAAATAATGCTTCTTGGCTCTTTGCACCACTGATACGAGGAAATATGAGGAATGGGATACGTTAAGAACGATAAAAAATCATTTGAGCCACACAAGAAGCTGCAGAAGTAGGAGAAATTTTACAAAAGACTGTCTACAAGGCAACAGATATATCTACACATAGTTCTCATACAAAATTAAATTACTGTTTTTTAAGAAACTAATTATACCTGGTGAGGGACTAAATCCCTCAACTTGAAAGAAGCAACTTGCGATTTCAACAGCTGAAATGTTGTCAACACGGCTCGCAACTGCAGCAAAGGTCGCATCTCGGCAAGTACTCAATGTTCTATTATCTTGAGATCCAACTAGATGATGAACGTAGTTGATGCCAGCATTTAAACACTTTCGGCATTTTTTTTCCTGTGATAGTGGCAGTTTGCAGTTCACAGTGACATTCATAAACTCTGGAGACTCGAGCATTTGCGTTACGGTTGTCTGATCCCTACAGTTAAAACTAACGGGAATCTTCGTACCAAACCCACAGAAATTTGTGGCATTTCGTGTGACTCCATACAGCTGCATGGTTTGCAATATGGTGCGGATACAAATGTCAGATAAATCCGATGTAACTCCTAGGTTGCCTGTCACATTTGCATAACGGGCAACAGAAAATGCAATGAAAGCATTCATAAAGCGGCAACACTTTGCTCTTTCGTTCTTATTCGAGCATAAAGAAGCCACAAGAGTAAAATTGGATGCACTCATATCTAAGGGGCAATCTGCAAAAGTAGTAGGACCATCAATCAAATATGATAAGCAACAGTAGCTTAGTCATCATTGCTTTGCAATCCATCCCTTGCAAAATAGATCGCTGCGTCACCGGAAACATGAATGTTTCTTAAAAATATGACTTCCAATCAACTTCAAACCTAGAAAGCATAATCCAGCCGATGGTAACTAGGTTTTGTTACCCCAAACTCACATTGACTGCCATTATTCGAGAATCTACCATTACTTATCAGTGCCAAATGCAGAAAAATACTATAGGAAACACATTCCTTATCATTTTTACTAAGCAAAAACAAACAATGAAAGTAAGAAAAATCTAGTTGTAATGACACCAGTTTGGCCATTAATTCTTAACGCAGAGCTTTAGGCACCCATCCACTGAGGCCTGAGCCATGTTCAGAAATTGCATAGTTACTTGATTGAAGAAGACATTGTGTTGAAATTCATTAAACAATGAACCCAAAATAGGACCCATAAATCATCTAATTCTAAACCACATAACTGGTTACAAAGTGCAGGCACCTCAAACACTCTAATGACAACTATTATCAAAACAGAACAAGGGATAAACTTTGAAAGCGTGCATTTTTATACGAATGCAAATCATAAATGAAAGGTTTTTGCTTCAGAACCCAAACCCATTATTCAGGGCTCATTAGATTACCCCCAACCCCCTTTTTTTCATGAAAAAAAGCATAATAAATGGCCCAAAATGACATCTTTTACAAGGAGGACAACAATTACAACTTGCCAAAAAGGGTTAAGTAAAGCTCAGCTAATAGAAACATGAAGCTAAAGGAACTTAACCTGCCACTGCCAGTATCAGAGGAAGCTGCAAACCAATAAAGGCCAGGAAACCCAACATTGCTTTTGCACAGACCACCATGGTAAACCAGAAAAGAACCTTTTTTTTTTCCTTTTAAGTTTAGCCCAAGGAGACAATATGTGAAGAAGGAACAGAGAAATGTAAGTAATGGTAGTAATGTCAGCACATACGGGAACCTAAAGAACTACAGAACAAGAGAGAGAGAGAGAGAGATTCTGAGTTGCGACCCTTCTCTTTCATCGCTCTTTCTCTCTCTTTTCTGTCTTTAAACAGCTGAGTAGTGTTTGTTCTCAGTAACATTTATCATTGAAATGGTGAAATTGGAAATGTGTGGTCCCGAAGAATCACGTTGACGCAGGTGAGTTGTTTTCAGATTGTTCTTAGGACCCTTTTTACATGTGTAAGATAGACAAGCATTTAGGTTTGAAATTTTAGGTGGTACTATGAGTGTAAATGAGTAAGGTTATTGTTGATATCGACTCTGCTCTCGTTGAATATTAATTAAATTTGATTTGAATTAAAATCAAGTAACTTGTAATCTGTCTAAAATTTTAGACTTTACTATAAAATAAAGTTTTTTTATTTAGTAAAATAAAGTAAACTTAGTTTATGATAGTAAAAAAATATTAGATTTTTAAGAGAATGACTAAATTAAATGATTTGGTATTCACTTCATTAGTTTAAATTTTATAAATTAAGGTTAAAGTCATTTAGTTATGAGTTTAGTAATATACAATTTATTTTTTACTAAAAGTTACAAACATGTATTTCCGTCACTTAAACTGAAACAAACGTTTTTGATATATTGACATTTTTAATACAAAATTTTATAATTTTTATTAATGTTGTCGTAATTTAAAATAATTAAATAAATTTAATATTTCTTATTAAAAAGTTCATCAACATAGTTTTTTTTACGACATTGTTAAAGTAAGCGTGCTCTTTGGATCAAATTAATAGTTAGATAACAATATTCTGTCATAAAGCAATAGTTAAATCGTTATTTTACCAAAGAAGTTATAAAAAAATAATATAACAAGTTAACGAACCTATAATTAAGTGATATGAAGTGTAGTTTATTCAATTTTTGGTTTAAAACTCGATATCTAACTTATTGGTTGACTAATTTAAATTGGGTACTGTAGAGGTCTATTGTGGGGGTGACCCTCCCAATCTAATTTGCTTCATTCACAACGTTAGGATTCAAACTACTGATCTTGCTTAAGGAATATAGTGCCACATCCCACAAGACCTACCGATTATTGATAGTTTTTCCATGTTACTTTGGCCTCAACTAATGCATTTAATTAGCGAATAGAGTACCAAATTGAACTGTATCAAATTATATTTTCATTCATTTTTCGATAAAAAAAAGATTTTGTTATTTATTATGTGTGAAAGAAAATATTTTATGTATACAAATTTATTAGTCACGTGTTTGATTCTCATCTAATTATTTTTATTGTTTTATTTAAAATTATTTTCAACTAAATTAGTGACAAATTAACTCATTAGAGTAATTCGACAAAAAAAATTGAATACAGTGTAAATAGACAAGGGAACAAGAGAAGAGAACTAGGAATAAATCGAGCATCTAAACAAATATAATATTTAAGTGAAGCGGACAAATCATACCAACAGATAAGAATCTCAATTATAAATCAAATAACATTTAATTTCTTTGTAATTTCCATATCAACAAATGATTAGTTGGTTGCTTGATTGAAGAACTAAATAATTATAAATATTATAGGAATCTCAATTATCAACAGATAGAAATAATATTAATTACCTAATCAGCTGGCATTTTGATACTGTGCTAAAAATATACTTAAAAAATTTAAATCAACAAAAGATTGTAGATAGAGTGGTAAAAGATTTGTCTCATTGGTCTTGTGTTCGATTTTCAAACAATGATTTTTAGTTGTATAATTAAAGGTCATATAAATGTATGAAAAAAATTTACATTGATATTTATTGCATTTTATAATAAATTTCTTTTAGTCACTTTTTAGTTAAATTGGTGTCGGGTTGACTCATGATACTAATTTAATCAAGAATTTAGTATATGACATATAACTATTTAAGTCAAGCTACAATGCATTCGATGAAAATGTCATGTTACTTAAAAAAATGACGTGTCAAGTAGACTCGAAACACTAATTAAAATTTTATTATATGATATCTATTTAATTCAAGTTACAATGTATTGGATGAAAATATCATATTACTTAAAAATTACATATCTTATTTTAAATTAATACCACAACATTTAATAATATACCTTATAATCCATAACAATCAAATCTGCTATACAACAACAAAAGAACTTTTATTGAAATGAAATTATAATCGAGATTAACTCTTAAATTAGACAATCATCAAAATGCACTTCACATTGAAATACATGACCCAAACATAAAAATTAAAATTATAGTTACTAATACCAAACCATATAATTTATAAAATGTTACTCTCTCTGTTCTATTAATTTTGTCTTTTATTAATTTTTTGGGTTAATTTTTTTTAACTTTAACTCATTATTATTTAAACTTTATTATTAAAAAATATAAAGAAAAACTATATTTTAAAAACCACAATCAAGTAGTTTTAAAATACATAGTTCATAAATTTTAATTATTTTAAATATTTAATATAATTATAGTCAATATTTAAAAACTTTAACTTTTAAAAAGTTAATAAGGGACATATTTAGTGGACAAAGGGAATATGTATTTGTTTGGTGTTATTTATTGCATTTTTGTTTAGAAGAAAATCTGTATTTTTTATTCTGAACTAGGGATGACTATTTGAGTCAGACTCGACCTGATTTTATAGGATCGAGTCTTTTAAAGAAAATTTTGGTTTTGGGTATGATTTTTTTAGGATGTGGTCGTGTCAGGATTGGGTTTAAGGTGAAAAATACCCTACTCAAACCCGACCCAAAATTATAGTTTGATTTTATTCTAAATATTTAGGTATAATTACTACAATACCTCTCTCTTTATATATATTTTTCAGTTATCTCCTTATTTTATCTAATAAAAACGAAATAATTATTACAATGTTACATCTCTATTTCTATTTTTTCAATTAGCTCCCTATTTTATCAAATAATAATGAAAATTAATAATTTTTTATTTATGTCAGGTCGGATTGAGTTAAAAAATTTACTTTAGAATTTGCGCCAGGTTCGAATTGGGTGGAATGTCATAAAATGTCGGATTGGGTTGAATTTGAGTGGATGTGTTAAAATTTTGAGTCAAGTACAGATTGACCAAAAATTGATCTAACCCGACTCATGGTCATCCCTATTATGAACTCACCCGATAATATATATAACAAATAAATATAAATATTCTATTCTCCAAGTCATGTTTCAATTGTCGTCAAGGAAATAAGTAAAAAAAACCCAACGTGATGGAAATAATGTTGACGGTTTTCTCTAACTTATTCTGAAATAAATGACGAAGCAAATGCCAGATATTTTCATGTCATGTCGCATCCTTGACTAAACATACACAGATATACAGGGTATGTCCCGTGTTTTCTTTGATTATTTTAATACTCTATCTTCGACTTTTAATGCCTCTGGTTTTCCTTTCGCTGGCATGTTGTCTTTTTTGTCTAGACTTATGATATAACGACGAAATTCAGTACTAAATTATATTATAAAATTAAATTTAAAAAAGTATGTGCCAAGGATTTTGAAGGGAAAAATTCGGTGGATATTGAGACGTGGCAACTTAGACCCACCAAATATCAGTGGTGAAATCTATCTTGAGCTGTTATGTGGAAGCGTGTGGTGAAGCTGTGAATTTTCAAAAATCAGATATTTATTTTTTTAGTTCTAACACAATAGCTACCGACAGAGAGAGTGTTAGTTGTATTGTGAAGCCAAATATCTTCCTTGATTGGGAGAAATAAAAAGCATGTGTTCTCCTTTATCAGGGATAAATTCTATAAGTGTGTATTTTTTAGATTGTGATATTTTGGATGCTAATGAAGGCCCCAACCTTTCTTGTGTTTGGCCAAGTATACTTGCTGCTAAACATCTGGTCTCTAGTACAAAATGGAACTTTAGTTAAGTGTCGCAGACTTATTCTTTCAAGCTCAAATCCGTGCGGCACTAGCACTCTTGGCACGATGCTAGTTAGCCTTAATGTCGCAACGCTATGGCAACCACAAGGAGCAAACGAGTTTACAAGGAAAGAATCTTGTATTAAGCAACAAAAGCTTTACAAGATAGCTTTACAAGTGTGAGAGACTTCTTAGGTGATTTACAAATGAGGGAGGTAGCCCTATTTATAGGCACCAACCTCCTCAACGGACGGTTAGGATCGTTTTGATTCAACGGCTACAAAGTTGCCTCCAAAAATATCTAAGGGACCTAGATATATCTAGAGAATTCCATACTTATCCATATACATCCCTACTATTCTAGATTACTCCTATAGTTCTACATATATCTATAGGTTTCTAGAATGTTCCGGAGATGTACGGAGTTGTCCCGAGCCTTCCAGACATGTCTTGAGCTTTGCCGACTTGTCTCGAGCCTTCTAGGTTCCTCCGGGTGAGCCTAGATGGTTGTGGAAGCTTCTGGAACCCCTTAGAGATGTGTGGAGACGTTTGGGGCTCTCTAGGCCGTTCTAAAGTCTTCATTGGCCTTAAAAGGTGGGGCTGTTCGGGCGCGCACTGCGCACCTGGGTGGCACACCTCGGTGCTGCTCGGTGCACCCTGGCGGGTGTGCCCCTCGGTTGGCTGGGTCGCGACCTGACGGGGCGTGACATGGCTTTCATTCATCCTGGGATGTGTGATGATCACAATTTCTTTGTCGAATCGATCCCGATATCGGGTATGAAAGACCACTTCCAAACAGTGAACGTTTATCATAAAAATATGTTATTCCCATTTCTTCACAATAAAAATTCTTCCACACTTTTACTTTCTTTCCACATTCTTTTTTAAATTTCGTCTTTAAAATCTTTCGCACGCGAAGACACCTTAGCTTCAAAATTTCCCTAACATTGTTTATCTCGTTACATCTATAGTTATAAATGAGACGAGACAGATTGTGAGTTATTCGAGTTTGATTCGGTCAAAGTTTGGTCAACATTTTATTTGAGTGAACTCGGTTAAAATTCTTAACGAGCCGAGTCGAACTACTCGATACCCGACTCGAAAAGCTTGCGAGCTACTTGAAAACATAATATACTAAATTTTTTAAATTTAAAATTTAAATTCCTGAACCTAAAACCCTACAACATAAAACTAAGCCCTTAAATTTAAATCTTAAATTCTAAACCCACCAACCTAAACCTCTAAACCCTGCAACTTGTGTATCAAATTTTTTTCTTAATAGGGCTTTGAATGAGACGAGACAAATCACGAGCTACTCTAGTCCGACTCGGTCAACACTCGACTCGATTGAACTCGACTCAAGCTCGAACTCGACTTGAGTTCTTAACAAGCTCGAACTCGATGTTAGATTATTTAGACTCGTTAAAAATTACTTAAGCTCGAACTCGACTCAAATTATTAACAAGCAGAGTCAAGCTCAACACTACTCGAACTCGACTCGACTCATTTACACCCCTAATTACATCCTCCGAACAGCAGCCATCCTGAAAAGACCAATGTTCAACTCGTCTGTCTCACTAATTACACACAAAACCTTTTTCTCATGATCAATCCGCCAAGTCTAAACTTACATATGCTATTAAAGATTGTCAATCATCCTCCTAAATACCTTAAGAAAGAACCGACAAAAAGATGAGATCTCTCCCTAAGAAAAAGTTCACGTTCCTTTGGCCTCCCTTTAGTGTAGCTCTTCGCTCCGATCACCATCTATTAGGGGTTTTTTTGTGTGTCTAAATTAAAGATAAACCGTCAAAAACTGCCACATCAACCTCCACCTCAATTGCTCATCAACAAGGTATATCCACTTCTTCCTAAAACCATGTGTAGGTGAAAAACAACTGTGTGGAGACAATTAAGGCTTGTACCAATCCGAGCTAGGATCTGTGAACTGGCTTCTCGGATTCGAGCTCTAAGCGAGCAAGACTGGAGCTTCATTTAATCATATGCAGGGATGATAATTTAACCCATATTCAACAAGTCTCGACCTGCTCCGATACGATAAGGGTAATTTTTTTTTAAATTCATATTCGGAGTGGAGAGGGCAAGGGCGGATTTAAGTTTAATCTGCCGGGGTCAATTGACCTCATTTGGATTCTAAAAAATCCTTGTAAAAACAAAAAAAAATGAGGGAGGAAGATGAGAAAATTAAATATATTTGAATCCACTTTACCCATTTAATTTTTTTAAATAATGTTGCATTCCATGAAACAAATTGTTGTTAATAATAACACCTCATTGTTTTTTTTCATTCATTTGGTTAGCCGACAACGATGTTAGTCTTATTGCTAGTCGTCGTCGATATTTCTTTCTTTTTTATATTCAGTTATTGTTTTTATATTTTAGTTTTCTTCTAGTTTTATCTATTTTTGTAGTACGTTTTTTTTGTTTTGTGACGCGCTTTTACCCAACCTTGTGACACGCTTCTGCTTTATATTATATTTTCCCTTTTGTCTTGTGGCACGTTATCGTCTATCATTGTGGTATGCGTTTGTGGATACGTTTTTTTACGATGCTTGGCTCTGATTTGTGGTATTTCGGTGGTCTTCAGTAGTTTTATCTCCTTTTGTGGTTTATTTGTCGATGCAGTCATATTTGTTTTGCGAAGAAACATCTAAAATTGTTGGTTTTACTTACCACTCCTTCAATCCTGAAGCGTGTAGGTTAATATAGACAAGACGTCTTGCTCTTTGCTTCTTTTTCTCCAACGGTTAATCTTTATCACTGTTTTGCAGCCCACTAAACGTGTTTTGTTGTTATGATGTTTTGTTTTTTAGTTTTTCAATTTAGATTTACTATGTTTTGTTATTTTGTGCTACGATTTCGTTTCTTCTGAATTATTTTTTTATTTTTATTTCTAATAAATTCAACCGATATATTGTTAAAAAATTTGTGGTTAATAATAAACAAAATCATATCATACTAAATTAAAATGTGCTAACAAAGTCCACAGAATAAAAATCATAACTTGGTCATGCTAATTTGGGCCAAAATCAGAGACCACTAATTAAGGTAGAATGAGATGCCCATACTTCTTTCCGGATCATTTGTGGGCTTTGGTCATTGCCATGGAATAGTCGGCGTCGCAATTGTCATGCAGCAGGCCTGGATTTGTGGAATTTACATTAATTATACACCTACGACCTACCAACAAAGGCTGTTCTTTGATCAAAAAAAAAAAAAGAGAGAGAGAGAAAGAAACAAAGGCTATTTGAAGCTATGATGCACGACAAAAACAAAACATTGGCTTCAATTCAATCACATTCCTCTGCCTTGAACTAACAAGAATTTATTACTATTTTCTCCTGTGTTTTGGTTTTTGCTCTGCTACATGCCCATTGCCCCTCGAAATGTGAGCAACTAATTCATATTAGGTACTGTAAAAAATTGTTATGTGAGCAACTCTCTTTAATTAGTTTGTTTCATTCAAAGGTTTGATTTAAAAATTGAAGTCCAATTGATAGTATATATTTATTTAACCGAAATCTATTAATGGTGTGGTTATTTTGACTTTATTTTTTAAATCGAACTAGTAGAGGTATTAAATTAATAGAATTAAAAGCAAAGAGACCAAATTACAAAGTTCAAGAAAGTACATGGATTGTTGATAGAATTAGACTAAAAGTATGACAAATTAAAGCATAAAAGATTGCACAATTAATGAGAGAATCAAAGTTAGAACCTTTTGATATTACATTGTTGGGAGGAGAGTTATGATGGAATATGGATTATTTGAACTATATCACCTCAGAAGGATTTATATTTAATATATAGGCGATGTTTCAACAAGTACCTTAATTTTAGGGATTAAAATTGGAATTTAAGTTTAGAGGTTATGCGTTAAAGTTTATAGGTTTATAATTTAGGTTTTATAGTTAGAATTTAAGGTTTATGATTATAATTTAGAATTTAGGGTAATATAGTTAGTGATTTATGTTTTAACTTATAAACTCTAAATCCTAACCCCAAACTCTAAATTTTAACCACAATTTTTCAATTCCAAACAACGAAACCTAAACCCCTAACATCTAAACCCTAAAGTCTAACTATAACCCTAAAAATTAAGGCGCTTGTAACCTTTTTTTGAGGGGATAAATGAAAGAGGAAAATGAACCGGCGATGTTAATCGGCGCACCACCCTCGACCACCGAAAGCAACGACGGCCCGAACACAGTGAAAGGTATAACCTTTCCCCTCTTTTACTTTTGCTTATTTGTGTTTTTTTAGTTGATGAAATGTATGTAAGACTGAATATATTATTACCTCTCTCGAATTTTTTTTTATGTATTGATCATAATCTGTGTACAATAGTTTGATTACATCCTTTTTATATCCCTCTATTTGTTTACATAAACGAAAAAAATAAATAAATGGATATACTGTTGATGATGCTTGTCTAACATTCTCAATTTTTTTTTATCATTTTCGCTATGCACGGTGGTTGGGAAGGGCGCGATTGCCGACAGTGAAACCACATAGACTGAGGAGATGAAGCGTCGGGCGCGTGGGCGCGTGAGAGAGTTGGATCGTCGGTGCACGCACGCGCGGGAGCTGAGCAGTCATCTCTCTTGGCATTTGAACCGTCAAATTTGATCTTGATCTGACGGTGGAGATTGGGTGGCTGCAAGAGAAAAAGATGGGGTTAAATTAGGTTAAGAGTTTATTAATATTTGGGTCAAACAAGTCCGTGTAAACATTAAGGGTGTGTTTGGTTCGCGGAAAAGATGATTACCAGGGGTAATAATCTTTTCCAGACTTACATTCCTATGTTTGGTTTAGGAGGATTCCCACTAGGAGGTATTATTCTTTTCCCAAGAGTTGCTCTTTTCCCCCTAAATGGTGGGAATGCTATTCCCCTCATTTTCTTAGGCATTACACAATTCCTTCCCCTTTGGACAATATTACCCTTATGATTATGAATTATGTTCATGTTGATCCTTTATTGCATTTTTAATTAGGTAACTAATTGTTTATGGTGTAAATTTATTAAATATTTATATTTAATATTTGTTTAATATATAAATGGTGTTGTATATATTTAGATAATGTTGTAATATTTAATAGTACATTTTATTAATATTGTATTTACGATGTTTCTAGGGTTATAAGATGAGATTGTATGTTGCTTGAGACTGAATGCGTTAAGACTTGATGTTATTAATTTTATTATTTGATTTAGAAGATATTTTTTATCTTAAAAAAACATTAGGTTAATTTATTTTTATCATTTTTACTACTTTTAGATTTGTTTTATTATTTACTTTAATTTGTTTGATAAATAGTCGAAAGTAATAAAAAAATTAAAAATCTAAGCATATTAAACGTTTAATATTTTGATGTTCAAAAAAATTAAAAAGGGATAAATGTATATAAATATAAAATATTTTTAAAAAATAATAATATAATAAGATTAATTATATTATAAATATTTGTTTTTTTTTGCAAATTTTAGGTAATGTAACGAAAATAGTTCTATAAATTTTTGTGTAAATATTTTTAATTTAATGATTAAAAATTAAACTTGTTAAAAAAATATATCATAAGGACAAGTTAGTAAATTTTGCTTCCAATTAATCTTATATTCCTCCAACCAAACACTACAATCCTATATTCCTACCAAATGAACCAAACAAGGTAATATAACATTTCCAGTAATGTGTCAGGTAATGTTACATTCCGGTAATCCTATTCCCAGAGGTAATCTTACATTCCGTGAACCAAACGCCCCCTAAAAGTGTTTGTGATGGACTTAGACTAGTAAATTAAGTTTTTATTATTATATGATCTGTTTTTTATTTTTTTTGTTTTTGATTTTTCAAATAACATTAATAATAATAATAAATAATAATAATATTACTATAATGATAATAGGATAGTAATGTGAAACCCGAATAAAAATGGGTGATTATAACAGATATATAATGAGTTAACCTATTATCGGTTGGTCTAGCATGATAAGATGTTACATTATTTAAATTTAAATAACATTCAAACTTCAGAGTTTAAATTTTGACATTGTGGATATACTAAATTAATTTAAGAAAATTGTCTCTCCAAATTATAATGACCATCTATAGTTATCCTATACAAATTAATTAATCAACAAATTAAATATTGAATATTAAAAATTATGACTGTGAATTAAAGTTCCGATTAACAAAATCTCGTGCATCAAATTATTAATTATTTGTAGAAAATATAAATATGTGAATAGGATTGCATTAAATTTAGGAGGAGACATTAATCACAATTTATTTTTAGAATAGTAACACAAAATACTTAGGGGAAAGCACAAAAATCAGTGAAAATCTATTGGATAATGTTGATAGGAGGAGTTGAGGTTGTAAAAGCAGCAGCCACTGCCAGCAGGCAGCAACCCAAGTTAAAAGTTTTATTTCTTAATTACTGTAGGATTAATTCTAGTTTTAGTCCCTATATTATGCTAACATTGAAATGTATTCACTATACTTTAATTTGATCAAAAAATTCTAGAAATGGACAAAACAAATAGCTACTATAGAGTATTACTGTTCTGCAAATCAAGCAGTAGCAAATCCTGCACTTGAGCAGGTGGGATCGCAAAGCAAACTGCACTCAACGGCTGCCCTCTCATAAACGATGCAAGCCTGTCCACAACTGAATTAACCACTCGGCCAACATGCCTCAACGTGACCTCCCAATCTCCTTTTAAAAATTCTTGGGATTACAATTAGGAGAGCATTCCCCATATGATATTGCTCCACATTGGATTACATGATTTTTTTTATTGTTATTCCACCACATAATTATGTCTTAGTAAAGATCCATCAAACCAAGCTCAACCAACAACAATTTATATGTCAAGTGCATGTTTAAAGTTTATTTTATTTTATTTTAGCAAACATATCATTTTAGTGACAATAGCTAATGGGTTATCAAACTGAATTTACTGATAACATTATAAAAGTAAAGGAACAAATTATGCAAAATTGGAGCATATAGATTATATTTTAATTTTTAACAAAATAGAAGGATCAAACCCAAAATTAACAGTTGTTTTTGTTGATTAAGATTATTTGTTTTCTTAAACCAGAAAAAAATGAACTATAATAGCTGGAGACACGTGATGATTCGCACGTGCATCGGGGCAGTGAAATATTGAATAGGCTGTACCGGGGCGGCAAGCAATGCATTGTTGGGTTGACCGGAGACAGCAGGGACGCAGTGTCCCCCATCACGCGTGCGCTTCCGCTGTTAAAAGTTGAAACGACACCGACTATCCCATTCCAACCTATTCATTTATCTTAAATTGGAGTTATTCTACCTATCTTGAATTAATATATTTATTTTTAATTCGAATCGGTTTTTAATTTTATTAATTTAAAATTTTAAAAACTCAAATTTTCTTGTTTGGCAGTTTAGTTTTTAATTTCTTTGTTTATTTAATTTTCATAAGTTTTAAGTCTATTTTTAATCAAATTTTAACCACATACTTCTTATCACCGGAGAATACTAAATTTTAGAATGATAATTAAAAAATATTTACAAATTTAAAAATATTGTAACTATTTTTAATTTTTTAATAGGATCAAATTTAAAATTTTAAAGTATTTAAAAAGATTAAAAGTTAATTCACCAAAATTTGGGGACAAAGCCCTTATAGCTCCCATAAGGGTCCTCCCCGGGGTTTGACTCTTGCTGACCAAAATGTCAATGTCCTAAAAATTGAGTGACTATTTAAATAGTTTACCCTAATAAATATTTAAAATGTAAATTAAATCACTTCAGTAGGTAGAGCGAGAGAATAGAGACAATCAGACAACCTAGACCCGCACATTCCTGTATTTCTCTATTCCTCATTTGACCTTTGACTGACAACTACTACTCCATCTAATTTATGACATTCAATCTAACCAAAACAAAGTTTAGACACTTAATTAAAAAAAATTGTATAATTTAAACATTTATTTGATTGTTAAATTATTTTTTTATCGTTAAAATATTGCGTTTTTACTCAAATATCTCATTTTTTATATTATTACGTATTTGACCGCTTAAAAAATTAATTCATGTTCTAGTATATTTTTAGGTATTCGTGTGATTGGTATTACAAGTTTCATATATTTTATTTCTTTAGCGAGAGATGATAACTTATATTTCATGGAACTAGCAATACTAGTCAAACAGGCTCCATTAAAAAATAAAAGCACAACAAATTCGTCATATATATTAGTCATTTAAATTTTAGCAAAGAATACTAGATTAAAAATTAATATTTTTTTATTGTTAGATCCGTAAATGATATAACAAAAAGTAACATATTTAGCTAAAAATGCCTTAAAACACTCTATTCAACCCATCGTCTAGTCCATTTAAGTTAACAAAAGTGGAAGATTAATCATAAAATCCATTATAATAAATACTTTAAAATATTGGGGGGGGGGGGGGGAACTGACTCACCACAACCGCTTTTTACTTCTAAAATTTAGTCCAACATTAATTTAATTTAATATGATACTCATGTTATTTTTGCACTTTTATAAAAATTAATTGGACTAAATTCATAGATAAACTCTAACATATTTCAATCAAATGTTCAAATTATTATTATATTAATTATGTTTTTATATTAGTTTAGCATTCAACCATTAAATTCAATGCCCATTTGAATAAACATATTTAAAACGTATTGATTAAATTGTAAATATATGTATACCTTTCATATGAATAGTTTAAATATAACATTAAAATAACAGTGCAATAAATTTGAAGAATACTATTTTCTCTAACATGTTAAATAAAAAAATGCTCATACAATAAAATGCTCATATGCTTACGATTTGATGATAATATTAAGTAAACATTATGCAGCATATTCCACTATTAATTAATTCTAAAACACACTATTTGTCGAATGTCGATGCAAACTTAACTTTAGATCGTTTTTTTAGGCTGCCAAAAAGAAGTGGGATCCAAACCCAACAGGTCGTACAATTTCCTTTGACCCAAACGTAACTTATAAATGCCACACGTGTGGCCCATAGTCATATAAGAATTAAGATAAGTCCTCCCCTTCGGACAGAGTCTCACCATTCCCTTCGTAGCTGTTTCCTTCTCGTGTCTCTTTGTTTTCCTTTTCTTTTTGTCGTATCAAACCAAAAACACAGGCACTGCTCAGAGAATCTTCAGAAGAAGAAAAAACTGATACACTGGAGATGCCTGGAACTAGTATTGAGCCTTTAGATTTGGTGGGTTTACAAATTCCTTATCATTTTAGGTGCCCAATCTCACTTGAGCTCATGCGTGACCCTGTCACCGTCAGCACCGGCCAAACCTACGACCGCTCCAGCATCGAGTCGTGGGTGGCCACCGGTAATACCACTTGCCCCGTCACTCGTGTCCCGCTCACTGATTTCACCTTCATCCCCAACCATACCCTTCGCCGACTTATTCAAGATTGGTGTGTGGCCAACCAGGCTTTTGGTATCAAGCGAATTCCCACGCCTAAACAACCTGCTGAACCGACCATGGTTCGGGCCTTACTTGGTCAGGCTTCATCGGTGCCGAATCCATTTCAGTCTCGTCTTTCCGCTCTACGTCGGCTCAAGGGTCTCGCTCGAGATTCTGAGAAAAATCGGTGCATTATTTCTTCCCATAACGCACGGGAAATACTGATAAATATCTTGTTTTCGGGTCCGGGTTCGGGTTCGTCGGAGTTGAACGTGGAGGCACTTGCGGTTTTAGTGCTGTTTCAACTTTGTGAATCCGAGTGCGAGTCAATCGCTTCGGATCCGGACAAAGTGGTATACCTGTCGCATCTGTTGTTCCATTCCTCTATCGAAGTCCGAGTCAACTCGGCTTCGCTCATCGAAATCGTTCTCTCCGGAACCAGATCGTCGGAGCTCCGTGCTCAGATAAGCAATGTGGATGAAATCTTCGTAGGAGTGACGGACATATTAAGGAACCTCAACTCTTATCCACGCGCGTTAAAAACCGGCATTCGAGCTGTTTTCGCGTTGTGCTTAGTGAAACAAACCCGGTACAAAGCGGTTCAAGCCGGGGCACCGGAGACATTGATCGACCGGTTGGCCGACTTGGATAAATGCGAGGCCGAGCGGGGTTTGGCGACAATAGAGTTGTTATGCCGAATCCCCTCGGGGTGTTCCGCCTTTGCTTCGCACGGGTTGACAGTCCCACTGTTGGTCAAAACGATACTAAAGATTTCCGACAGGGCGACGGAATACGCCGTCGGTGCGCTGATGGCGCTGTGTTCGGAGTCGGAACAGTGTCAGAGTGAGGCAGTGAACGCAGGGGTTCTGACTCAGCTGCTGCTGTTGGTTGAGAGTGATTGTACGGAAAGGGCGAAGAGGAAAGCTCAGATGCTTCTTAAGTTGCTTCGGGATTCGTGGCCCCAGGATTCTATCGGTAATTCGGACGATTTTGGTTGCAGTGAAATCCTACCCTTTTGAACTAAGATACTACAGCTACTACTGCTTACAATTTTCCTCTTCTTTTCCTTTTCTCCATAGAAATATTTAATGTGGTGATTTTTGTTTAAAATGAAAGAGATTCCCAGGTTTAGATGTTGTAAATAGTAGGGTAAACTAATGGATAAGGTTATATTTGAGTCATCGAATTATTAAAAGTTACATTTCAGTTATTTAATTATGGGTAAAGTTATATTTGGATCACTCAATTACTAAAGGTTATATTTGGGTCACTCAATTATAAGTAATGTTACATTCGGGTCACCCTTCATATTTAAAAAATATATATCAATTTGTGTTTTAGATTAATTAATGATTTCAAATAAAATATACTCTAGTGTTAACAAGAGTATACAAGTGATTTGAAAGAAAATGACTAAATTGATGTATTTTTAAATATGAAGGGTGACCCAAATGTAACCTCACCCATAATTGAGTGACCAAAGTGTAACTTTTAATAATTGGGTGACCCATATGTAATCTTACCCATAATTAAGTGACCTAAATATAACTTTTAATAATTGAATGACTCAAATATAACTTTATTTATAATTGAGTGACCTCTGTTGTAGTTTATCTTAAATAAAAAAAATATTATAATTTTATGTTCAAGGAAAGCAAAGCAAATGAATGATAGATTTATTCTTGAAGATGACGATTAGTTTAGGGCCAAATTGCCGAAATGAGCTTGCAATAGAATACTTACGAAAACCTTAATATGATTTTTTTTGGGGGGCAGCATGCCACACATGTTACGTAGTATTGAATATTGCCCTAATATCTCCTTTTTAATGTAGAGCTGTTTCTTATCTAACAATTCTGAAATTATCCATCAACTAATATCATTATTATTACCATTAACCTAAATATTATAATTCTGAACCAAGCGAGTAGTCCCAGTGGTAAAGAAGATGCTATTCAGCTTAGGAGACTGGGGTTTATTCGCTTTGTCTGCAAGGTGTGTGACATATCAAAATGTTAAGAAAAGTTTGAACACATACTACCTTATAATCACCTCAAGACTATTTAAAAAATTGCACTATGGTGTTTAATGTATATTTTGATATTTGAATTCGGTTTAAGGTTTAATTTGATATTTAATTATTTTATCTAATTAGGTACACGGATTTAATTTTCATGTTTAAATTGATGTCTAAATTTAATTTCATGATTCAAATTAATTTAAGGGTAATTGTTCTATACACAAGCGCTTGTGGAAACTTTTTTACACAAGCGCCTTAGTTTTAGGGGTTAGGGACTTCGTTTAGGGTTTAAAATTCAGGGATATAAGTGTAATAGTTTTGAATTTAGGGATTGTTGATAAAATTTTGGGTTTAGGGTTAAAATTTAGGGTTTATAGGTTAAAACCTAAATCCTCACCCATATTACCCTAAAACTAAACCCTAACCCTAAACCCTAAATTCTAACCCTAAATCCTAAATTCTAAACATGAACCCTAAATTCTAAACCTTTACACTAAAACCCCTAAACTATAAACCATAAACACTAATCCTAAACCCTATAATTGAGGCGCTTGTGGAAATAAAAACTTTCCACCGCCAGTGTATAGGATATTAATCCTTAATTTAAATAAGTAATTTACTACTTAACTATGTATTTAAACAAACAAAAAATTGAGTACTAAATTAAAGGAAAAAAATCAAATTTAAGTAATTAATTAAAAAATAATATTAAGTTACACTTTTATTTTGTTCAACTACTAATATTTGACTCATTGATAATCTGGTCAAATTTTGCAAGGCTTAATGTGAAGACGATCTTCTCAATTCAATTTTTTTGTTCGCAACGTTAAAATTCAAACCCCTAAGCCCTAACTTTACTTAACGGACTTAGAGTCTTATAACACTAAACCAACTAGTTGTTAGTATTAAATTACACTTTAAAACTAAATTTACTTTCTTCATCAATTTTTTTCACCTCTCCCAGAGAGGCTTGAACCTGACAGTCCATTTTCTTTTATAAAAAACAGAAAGGGGTTTCGAATTTTCTGCGGAAAGACTTGAGAGGGCACATCAAATGAAACACTTGAAACCAGGTTCTGAGTGAAGACTGTAGAGTGCCAAAGATTGATAAATATGGAGTAGATACGTTCGTAGGTCTTTCTTTTTTGTTTCTTTTTTAATTACTAATAATTTTTCATGGTGGCGTGCATAGGAATCATGGCATGGAACAGGGAAAGGGAAAGGGGTGTGTGGTCCCCATTCCAATGGCGTAAACAAGGATTTTGGCTTCAAGGAAGAAGTAGACGAGTCACATGGGGGTGTGGGAATAAAAACCATGGGATCAGATCACAAGCTTCTTATCATATTTTTTTCTTCAAAATTACAATATCAACTGTCTGAACAATGATTGTTTTTGTAAAAATAAATAGGCTAAAGGTTATTTTTGCCTCTGGTTTCGACTTAAAAAATTAATTTTATTTTTCGTCGAAAAATATACTCAATGCGCCTCAGTCCGCGAAATCAATTAAATTGACCCTTTAATTGACGTTGATCGTTACAGTGATGACGTGGCAGTTAACAGTGATGACGTAGCGGTCTACAATAATAACGTGGTGGTCCACGATGCTGACGTGACAGTACATGTGGGATGTTGACATGGCAGGAGGGACTGAATTGATTATTTTAATCGAGTTTGAGGTCATAATTGATTATTTACCGAATTCAAGGGCATAACTGATTTTAATTGAAAGTTCAATAACTTACTTAATCTTTAAGCTAAAAAATATTAATATTTAAATAATATTTTTTTGAATAAAATTTAAAATATTCATAAAATATTAAAAAAATAAAATACCATAATGAATTTAAAAAATAAGTAAAAACATTAAAGTTATAAATGTAAAAATTTAAAATTAAAAAATATTTATAAACTATTGGAAAGGCCTTCGATTGTTTCTCATTATGATAAGCGTACTAATGTTCATTGAACATATTTTCAATTAGAACATTATTGTATTAGAGTAGTAATAAAACCAAAATTTTCTTTTATTTCTCTACATCAGATATTAATGAGCATCAATTTGATGTAGAAAAGCGGAAGAAAAATTGAGTTTTATTATTACTCTAATACAATGTTGATTCCAATAAAATTTTTTAACGAATGGTAATACTCAGACTGACGAAGTCGAATATTTTTTTTGATAAAAGTGTTCAATTTTTAATAATATATATAAAAAATTAATTATTAAGTTTTTACATTAAATTGTATATTTTATAAATTCTAATACATTTTAAAATTTTAAATAATTTTTATTTCCAGTAACTTTTCAAATATTTTTATTAATTTTATGGATTTTTATAAAAAAATTAAAAAATATTTTGATTTTTTAAGAGTCTTCACTTTGTTTTTCTTAAATTATCCCCGATAAAACTATTTATTCAGTTTTAATATTTTTAAAATTTTAATAATTTTATAAATTCTTATTTTTCAACTTAAATGTCAAATAAGTTATCGAACTTTTAATTAAAATTAATTATGTCCCTGAACTCGACAAAAAAATTAATTATACCCTCGAATTCAGTTAAAATAATCAATTCATCCCCTCATGCCATCATCACACGTGTACTGTCACGTCAGCATCGTAGACTACCACGTCAGCATCTTAGACTGCCACATCATCATTATTAACTGTCACGTCAGCACTGTAACGGTCAACGTCGGTTAAAGGGTCAATCTGACTGATTTTGTAAACTAGAGGACCACATTAAGTGTGTTTTTCGACTAGAGACGAAATTAATTTTTTGGTTCAAATTTAGAGGCAAAAATACTCCTTTAACTAAATAAATAATTAATGATGAAATACGTTTCACTTCTAAACTCATAATAAAAAAGATAAAACAAACAATCATGTAACCCAACACATGATACCTCAACTTTGTTTCCTCGTTACAAAGTTCGTTTCTCTTTGAATTTATTTTTCAGAATTTGGGGTCCTTCCCATTAATGTCTCTGGATTATTTTTTTGGGCTAAACTATAAAATAAGTGTCTAAACTATGTCTCTTTTTTATAATAGGTGCCTAAATTTTTATTTTTAACTTGTTTTAAAGTCAATTTTGACACCTACTTGGGCACCTATTTTAACAAAAAAAATGAAAGTTTAAGTACCTATTTCAGCCAAAAAAATATTTTAGGCACTTATTTGAGCCAAATATAAAACTTTAGACACCTATTTCAGCTGAAAAAATACTTTAGACACATATAACAAAAAGTCATAATTTAAACACTTGTTTTATAGTTAAACCTTTCTTTTTTAACCTTTACCCATGTGTTGTCAAATCACGGGGGCGGGGGATTTTAACCTAGAAATAGTCTTCAGGACAATATAGCTCTCCTGGATAGGCTTTAGGTTGACGATCATCGTAAAAAGTTTAATAGTCTTTTGTCTCATCACCCACTCGGAAGCAACCAGAATCAGAAAATAAAACATTTTAAACGTTGGCAGTGACAAGGCGAATTGTGCCCACAGGGTAATTTAACTGAGGCAGAACCAAACTGTGGTGGTTTACCACAGTAAGAAATTACTTTGATTTGTAGGTCGCATTTGATTTAAGTTAGGTAAGATTTTGGTTTATATTACAAATAAATATTTTTT
The DNA here is from genome assembly GCA_958450335.1 of Hibiscus tridactylites. Taxonomy (NCBI): domain Eukaryota; kingdom Viridiplantae; phylum Streptophyta; class Magnoliopsida; order Malvales; family Malvaceae; genus Hibiscus; species Hibiscus tridactylites. The sequence continues at coordinate 67,967,613 of OY288275.1, read as the reverse complement.
TGAATAAAAGTCGGCATATTAGTAAAAGTAGAGGAGCAAAGACACACATATGAGTACAAGAGAGAATAGAAGAAAGCAGAACAAGCAGAAAAATAAAACAGACTCAGAAAACAAAGGAGAAGAGGAAACAATCAAGAAAAATCAAATAAAAAAGCATTACAAGACGGAAACCACAATCAGAATAAAGAAAAACATAACACCCCACAGGAGGGAGAAGACAGAACCGACGAGAGAAGGTGAGGAGCACCGAGCCATCTGTCGATCTTAGACCTACATGAACATTTTTGACAACACAAAAAGATGAAACAGAGAGTAGGCGATGCACCCAAAAATTCACCAAAGTCAACGCTTCAGGATTTGGAAATGACGATAACGGGAAGAGGACGAAAACATGAAGACGAGGTCAAGTCAACCACCGAAGGCGGAGACCGAGAACAAAATCAACGTTGAGAAAACCCGACAGAGTCAGAGACAAGGAGCCCAACTAACCACTCGTATGCGTACTTCAACTTTTCTTTACGAACGACGACCCAAGCAGAACCTTGGGCACTAAGGGAGAGGCTACGCAGCCAAATGATCACCAGATGGTCGAAAAAAATTGAGCGGGGTTGGAAAAAAAGGAAAGTGAAAAAAAGAGCGGGGGTGGCCACTGCTTGACGGCTGAGAGTGCATCTAAAATATATCATTTTACACCTCAACTTGTTTATAACTAAGCCTCCACATATGGATAAGGACATCATGCACACCATTTTTGGCTTAAGGGTATCATAAGCCCTTAAACTCTTGAAAAAAATTAATTAATCCTTTAAACTTTTTTTGCACCCAATTAAGCCCTTATACTTCAAAATTTTATCAATTAAGCCCTTTAACCATAAATTTTTAACTGGTTTTTTTCCTTGAGATATTACTGACATGTGATACACTACAATTTTATCATGTGTTATTTACAATTTTTAAATTTTTTTTTATATTTTTTTATAAGTTTTTAAAAATTCTTAGAACTTTTAAATACTTTTTTTAAATAAAATAAAAAATTCTGAAAATGTCAATTGAAAACACTATAACACAACACAATGCACAAACTAGTCGAAAAAAAACTGTTAGATTTGGTCAAAGGGGCGAATTGATGAAATTTTGAAATATAAGAACCTAATTGGGTGCAAAATATTTTTTAGGGCTTAATTGATTCTCCCCCCCCAAATTTTAAGGGCTTATAATACCCTTAAGCTAACATTTTTCGATGCTATGTGAAAACCCAAACAACCAATCCCCTTGATCCGATCGAATAATCTTATATTTTCAATAGTGTTAAAGAATCTCAAATATAAGGTAATCTCAAAATCACTTTTTCCCCTTATAATGTATAATTCTTGGGGAGTGTTTGAACCACATTGTGTAAAATTATCTCTAATAGTAGGGTTATCAAAATCTAAAATTATATAGGACATTACTAATTATATTATATTATCACGTTTGATTATTTTGGGTAGAAGGTAATATTTTATTGTTTGATTTACAAAATGTGAAATTACCTAAAGTCTCTTTTCTTGATTTTTGTATCTTTGTCTATGCGTCTTTAAAGAGCTAAGTGTAACATACTTATTTCTCTCAAACTCAATCCGTGCGGCACTAGCACCCCCGACACAATGCTAGTAAGCCTTACTCGCGCAACGCTATGACAAACACACAAGAACTTAAGAAAGGAAAGCTTTATTAAGCTAGGAGAAAGCTTTACAAGAGAGCTTTGAAGGATTTATGGGATGGTTTACAAATGAGAGGGGTGACCCTATTTATAGGCTCCTCACCTCCTCAATGGATGGCTAGGATCATTTTGATCAAACAATTACAATTTCTCCTCCCAAAATATCTAAAGGCCTAACTATTCTAGATAAGTCCATATTTATCTACATATATCTCTAATACTCTAAAGTATTATAGAATATTCTACAACTATCTAGTTATGTCCTTAACTATCCAAAAGCTTCTAGAAAGTTCAAGAGACTTCCAGAGTAGTCCCGAACTTTCCAGGGTCTTCTTCAACATTCTAGATCCTTCTAGAATGTTCTAAATGCTTCCAAGATGTTCTAGGTCCTTCTAGAATGTCTAGAACCTTCGAAAACCTTCTAGAGTCTTCTAGAATCTTCTAAGGCTTTCCAGATGTGCAGAGCGTTTAGGTGTTCTCCTTTTATAAGCGCAAGCGCACACTCTTGTCAAGTTATAGTATAAAAGATATCGTCTCCACAAGGATTGGAGCAGCTCCTATGAATGGTTTCCTGCACAACGATTTAATAAATGCGCCATTAAATCTCAAGATGTGGAAATATAAAAACACAAATAAAGATAAAGATTGTGATGAGAGGAACGATAGGGAGAGATTGGGCGATAAACTGGGTAAGACAAGTGCAACTTAGTAGCTTGTGGACTGCATTGCAAAGTCTTGAGTATGTTTCGAAATGCCATGAGATGCTGCCGCCGTGAGTAAGGTGGGCGGCAAACTACGACCTTGTTACATGATCGCAGCAGATCACTGCCATGGCAGGGGTGTGTACTGCCTCGGCGGGTGGAACGGAAAGAAGTCCTGGCGGCAAGTCTGGCAGTCATTCCAAGTTCGACAGAATAGTCGTCAGTGATCCCTCCTATTTCTAGGTTAGGATGCTCGAGATTGCTTAACTTGAGGACTAGTGTAGAACCAAATTAGACAACTCGGTTGGTAATCTCTTTTAGCCACTAAAACTTGTGGACCAGTGTGGAACCAAGTTAGTCATGCCTTTGTGAGTTGTGATCGTGCTTAACCCTTTCGCGAGCCTTGCACTTTCGTGCCCGAAAAATGGATTTTCTCTTTAACTGTCTGGTGTGGACTAATTGAACGAACAAGAAGCATAGATTAAGCAAACTCAGAACTTTATTGAAAACAACTCAAAGCTATACACATGTTTCCTAAATTACTTTACATACACGCGCCTAAACCCTAGGAGAGTTGGGCCACGACCCCCAACACTCCAACTTATCTAGCTAACCCCCCATCTACACTATTACCGGTAGATGCCGTTAATTCCTCACGACATGCATACCCCTATACCCTTACATACATTGGGTATATATAGGGCTCTTGACCTAAGTTGAGTATTTCTTGAAGTAGGAGTCCTAAAAGTAAATTACATTAAATATAGACTCCTTTATGCTTTAAATACATACTCTTTGGATGTTGCCTTCTTCAGCAAGTAAGGATAAGTGCTCTACTTATCGATCTTGAATTAGTTCTATCGGCCGCTACAGGCTTCAGGAATTTGCAAGACTGAGCTCATTGGGCTTAGGAAATTGTCCTCTTGAAATCGCAACCCATCTTGGCTAAGTCGGTGTAACTCCTGCCCGGGCGGCTCTTGGCGGCAAAGCTGCTTCGGTAGTGTCCTTGGTGGCAACTTGAGCAGCTTCAATACAGCTTCTTCGGTTCCACCTTTCTTGTCTTGTCCTGTCCTCTCCTATACTTTCCTAGCTACAACACCTAAAAATATAAACAAACTAAAACAATAACTTTTCTTCACCAATAATAAAATATTCAATAAAAGCATGGTACAAGAGAAGATGCTGTTATAATGCATGCAATGCACCTAAATATGCCTAAATGAGCTCAAGAACATCAATAATAAGGGCAAGAACGTGTACAAAATATAGGACTCATGGACACTCTATAGGATGAGTCTAGACCTTTGGAGAACCTCCTGGATCCTTGTGGGAACGTTCAAGATGATTCTGGGCCTCTCTAGGTCATTCTAGAACCTTCTTTGGTTCATGCTTGGCCTTAAAATGCCCAAGGCACTTCACTTTGCCTTGGTTGGCCTGAGTGCACCTAGATAGGGCTCCTCGGTCGGCCTTGACGCACCTAGGGGGCACTTCTCGGTTGGTTATGGCGCGTAGTGGTGGGGCGTGGCACTCTCCCCCACCCGATCTTGCGACGTCCTCGTCGCGTCTCGGTTGGGCGGCTGGGGCATTGTTACCACGCTTCTGCTATCTCCCAGCTTGCCTTTTCTTCACCCTCGGCTTGACAGCTCGATCCTTAGCTATCACGCCGGGTCGCGCACTTGGTTGAACCACTTTGGCCCTCGTCGTCTTGGACAGGGAAGCCTTGCTCCCCTCATGCTCATCCAACCTCTTGGTTGGCTTGGCTTGATCAATGTCTTTGTTAAGCCTTCTTGTTCCATCGACTCCCTTGATGATGGAAACAAGCAGTCTTCTATCGGGACACGACCTCATCACATGAGATCCATCACATAGGTAGCACTTCACCCTTGTGCTTACCTTCCCTTGTGGTGCAGACTTAGCCTTCCCATTGCCACGATTCCCTCTCGTGGGCTTGACCCGGTTGACACAACCTTGCTTTCCCCATACAAGCTTGGTCGGTGACTTGGCCTTACCTTTGGCCTTTGGCTTAAGTCTCACGTCACCATGACCCGTAGTGATGGAACTTCCCTCGTTCCTATCAGTGTCCCCAACCGATCGTAGGGCTGAAAGCAATTGCATGGATCCCATCTGTGCACCTTGCCCATCCTTGGCATCACCACCTTTGTCGGCATCACTTTCCCGTTGATGCCTGGCTAGGAGCGAACTGAGGGCTTGCTTCTGTGGGCTCTTCTGAACCCAAGGGGACGAGTCTCTATGCCTAGACTTGTTGTCCTCCTGGTAATCCTCTTTGTGATGGCTCCTCTCTCCTCCACCATTGGCATGTCCGCCCCTATCATCCTTTATCTTGAAAGTGGACTCCTTGTGGTTTGAATAATCAATGAGACTTTCAGCCACGACGATGGCATCAACAAGGTTTTGCACCCCACGATGCCTTAACTCGGTCTTGGCCCATGTTTGGAGTCTATCGACAAAGTTAAAGAGTGAGTCTTTGTCGGAGAGGTTGGGGATCTCAAGCACAAAGCTTGTGAACTCCTTGACATAGCCTCGAATGCTCCCCGATTGCTTAAGTCGACAGAGGCATGCTCTTACCTCGTCTTCGGCATTCTCCGAATAGAATTAACGTTTCAGCTCCCTTTTAAAATCATTAACGGTAGAGATGGTGCACATACCTCTCTCAATGTCCAAGCGCCTTCTCCTCTACCATAACATGGCAGTGTCGGTGAGATACAAAGTCGCGATTTGGATCTTGGAAGCCTCGTCCACAATGCCAACGACTCCAAGGTATTTTTCCAAGCCATATAAGAAGTTGTCTACTTCCTTAGTGTCGCGTGCTCTCGCAAAGGTTTGAGGCTTGGGCACCTCGACCCTTTTAGCCTCCACGATGGTACTTGGCCCTGCTGCCAAAGCACGTTTGCACAAGGCTACATCACCTTGTAGTGCCTCCACTTGGGCATGAGCATTGTCAAGCTCTTGTTGAAGAGACTCACGAACTCTCGAGAGCGCCCCCATGAGAAGATCACGGATTTTCCCCCATCTCTGCACGCAGGGTCTCCTCTAGCTTCACCATCATAGCCTTCATGGCCGTGTGGAGCTTGACATCCTCCGTCTCAAGGCCTTCTACTTGATCTTGGAGGTCGTCCACTTGGGCACCCATGCCCCGACCCTTTCTTCGATGTGAGTTAAGCGTGACTCCAAGCTAGAGATCATATCCTTGGACTTGGCCTTTTGCCTCGTCACTTTAGGATCGACCATCTCCTCGCGCCCTTGTTGCTCATACATGAACTCCGTATCAGATGAGCTTGCCACGTGGTTCTTGCCCGATTTCGCCATGTCCTGAGTCTCGAACACGCTTTGATACCAACTGTCACAGACTTATTTCTCTCAGACACAATCCGTGCAGCACTAGCACTCCGGACACAATGCTAGTAAGCTTTACTCGCTCAACGCTATGGCAAACACACAAGAACTTAAGAAATGGAAGCTTTATTAAGCTAGAAGAAAGCTTTACATGAGATCTTTGAAGGATTTATGGGATGGTTTACAAATGAGAGGGGTGGCCCTATTTATAGGCTCCCACCTCCTCAATGGACGACTAGGATCATTTTGATCAAACGGTTACAATTTCGCCTCCCAAAATATCTAAAGGCCTAAACTATTCTAGATAAGTGCATATTTATCTACATATATCTCTAATACTCTAAAGTACTCTAGAATATTCTAGAAACTATCTAGTTATGTCCTTAACTATCCAAAAGCTTCTAGAAAGTTCAATAGACTTCTGGAGTAGTCCCAAACTTTATAGGGTCTTCCAGGGTCTTCTTCAACATTCTAGATCCTTCTAGAATGTTCTAGGTCCTTCTAGAATGTTCTAGAACCTACGAGAACCTTCCAGAGTCTTCTAGAATCTTCTAAGGCTTTCCGGATGAGTCTAGACCTTTGGAGAACCTTCTAGATCCTTATGGGAACGTTCAAGATGATTCTGGGCATCTCTAGGCCGCTCTAGATCCTTCCTTGGTTCATGCTTGGCCTTAAAATACCCAAGGCACTTCACTTTACCTTGGTTGGCCCGAGTGCACCTAGGTGAGGCTCCTCGGTCGGCCTTGGTGCACCTAGGGGGCACTCCTCGGTTGGTTATGTCGCGCACTAGTGGGGCGTGACATAAGTCTATCATTGTGTTGGGCCACAACTTTAGACTTGGTGCATGCATCAATACATGTAAAAAAAAAAGTATTAACAATGATAATTCAGTAAAAATGTACTTTTACATAATCTTATATTTTGTCAATCAAACATTATTTTATATTCTCACCAAATGAACTAAATAAAATAATAAAATATTTTTAATAACTTGTGAAGTAATTTTATATCTCAATAATCTTATTCTAAAAATATTATTACATTTCGTGGAAAGAATGTCAATGAATCGTGCTTGGAAGAACAAGAATGTATTTGTGTTTGCTTATTTATTTTTGAAGGTGTTCATGTTCGGTTAGCGTTCGCTTAAATTTTTAATGTCGTGTTCGTGTACATTTGTTTTTAAGGTGTTCATGGTTGTTCATTTAGCATTTGTCAACATGTTCGATTATATGTTCGTGGACATGTTCGTTTAGCGTTCACGAACATGTTCATTTATATGTTCAGAAATGTCCAAATGTTCGGCAACCAACACTCTTTTTACCTTTTTATTTGCAAGCCAAAGAAAAACGGTACAATTATACTACTAGTCTTCAAGCTTCAGTTCGAACTCTAAAGTTCACCCCGTGTTCAAAATCCCTATTTTCATTATATATAAAATGTAAAAAAATAAAAGGAAAAGAGGAACCAGATAAACGAGCCGATAGATGAGCTTTCAAACAAGCTTTTACGAGAACATAAACGAATCGGACACACCTATATTCGAGACCGTCCGCTTATTAAATGAATATAAACTTTTGTACATACTCATTTATTTAGCATAATAAACAAACATGGACATTATATGGAACATTTACGAATAGCTCATTAAACATTTTGTTCATTTACACTCCTATTGATATTAATGGTTTAATATCATTAAACATTTGGAAATAAAAAAATTTCCCAAATATATTCGTAATTCATAAAACAGAACAAGCTTTACTGGACATTGATATTTTGTTTTTCAGCCCAATATCTATGTTGTGACTTATATTCCACAAAATATGACCAACTACACTTTTAAAGGATTTAAAAGACACCCCAAAGCCCAAATTAGAAGAGATTTTTAATGCATTTTTAGTCCCTAAATTATACCATTTGCTCGCTTCAATCCTATCTTTTGTGAAAAGAAAAAACAATTTACACGTGGCACTTATCAATATACATCATGCACTCTTCCAACCAATTAGAATGTAACATGTGCATTAAGAGGGTTTCTACAAACAAATTCTGTCCTCGGTGCTTAACCACAGTTGAAGATATAAATCATGTGTCTCACGTGTGCCCTTTTGCGAAGCAAGTTTGGTCATAATTTTCAGTGGCCTTCTAGGCTAGACCTTGAAGAGTTCTATGTTTGGCTAGAGTGGATGTTTCACATTTATGCAGTTAATAGGCATGCTGAAATACTTCTACTTGTATTGTCATTATGGTTTTCACGCAATAAGCTAGTCCATGAAGGTGTTCGTCAACCCGTTTCAAATATTATAATTTTTGTTAAGAGTTACCTATATGAGATCGGGGCTGCTTCTAGTCGGCTTTCTCACCCTTCCCCGTGCCAGGATGTTAGCTGGTCACCCCCTTAGTGTCTCAGATTAAGGTGAATTTTGATGCAAGCTTTTCCATGGTTGAAAGTAATTCATGGTTATGTGTGATGATTCGAAATAATTTTGGTCAAATTATAGTTTTTGCTTACCGTCCCAACACCAGTGTGGTCTCGAATTTTGAAGTAGAAGTGATAGCGGCCGTTCATGGTCTTGAGTTTGCTGAAGATTTGGGTTTCACAAATATAGTTCTTGAAGGTGATTCGCGATCGATAATTCAGAAATTGAAAGCCGAGTTTGATGACTTATTTGTTATTCGGCCGTTGATTATGGACGCGACACAAATTACCCTTCGTTTTCGTTCATGCCACTTTTGTTGGCCAAAATGACAACCAAGCCGCACATGCAATGGCTTCTTGGGTTAGAGAAATGGCGGGGAGGGTTTCTGGGTTGAAGATGCACCTGCTCCAGCTAGAACTGTCGCTGCATCTGACCGCCGATGGATTGATCCACCCTGAATTTTGGGTTTCTCCTCTGAGATTTGAACAACTCCTTTGGTTTTCAGTCTATGCAATCAGAATCTCCGTTTTTGGTTTGTGCACTATTGCTTTCAATGCTTGAAGAACTGAATCGATATGGATCGTCTGAGTTTCTTTACCTTTGCTTTGTTATCGTGATTGTTCTTTTTCCTTTCTTTTTGGTTTCTAGTACTCCCATTTATCTGTGGTTGTGTACTTTACTTTATTTTCCCCTTTAATAATATATCTCATACGTTATCGTTTTCAAAAAAGAATGTAACATGTGATTAAAATTTTATACTTAAAAATAAAAATAAATTTTGAAAATTCTTAATAATCTAAATATGAAATATAAAATTACAATTAATATAAAAAAATCAGAAATTATATAATTGTAATTGTTAACAATTCATAAAGATATTTTCCTAAAATCTATAAAATTTCTAAAACCCTAATGATTAATAAATTAATTATTCTAATATCTAGTGCGATTTTATGATAGTATCTACTAATTTTTTTATCCCTTCGATAATATGCACACTCCCTGCAGACAATCTGCTCGAACCTGAGTCTCTTACAGACAACAACAAATTTCCCCCACTAGAACCACTTGGAGAGTTCTAAGAAATTAAAATTAAAATTTGGTCATCAATAGTTATAGGTTAATGCTGGTCAGAATCAACAATATTTTTTTGGTAGGAAAAGAGGATGTTACCACATGCCTCATTAAGAAACCTTCCTAAGCCTAAATGGAGGAAAAATAATGCACATGATAACATTTACATAGCCATATAATAAACTTAACACAACGTCAGCTATCCTAAAAAAATGGCAAAACGAACTACCACCCTAACTCATCCAAATTGAGCATAGATAATACCTCAGCTGGAGGATCATTGAAGATCTTCACTTCAAAACTTGTTTCTAATGCTAATTTTGCTAAATGATCTGCCACTCCATTGTTGCGACGTGCAACCTAAGCATAGGAAATGTGCCAATTCCGACTACACAACTCAGTAATATAGCTATGAAGAGCAATCAAACCACCCTTACCTGATCTTTGATTAAGCGCTTTCAAAGCATCTGCGCTATCACATTCAACCATCAGGAAATGAAAACCCATCGCCCATGCAAGTTCTAGTCTTGTGGCTGCACATTAATGGTGGGCTCCAATTGTCTAGTACTGGCTGCACAGGCCGCGTGGACACTGTCGTGGAAGCCCTTTGTCGCAGAACCCCCTATTGCACTAGAAATCGAAGCCAACCACTTGCTTATAAAGAGCACAAAACCCCACTCCTCAACAAGGCCACTGAAAACATGTGCATTCCTTTGACACTATAAATTCCACAAAACAACCGAGAAGACTAAGTCCCAATCTTCCTGATTTCGGGCAAAAACAACATCCTAAGACAAATTAAGGCCGAGCCAAGCTTTGAAAGGAATCGACAGGAACTCCTGCAATCTTTCAGGTTTGATCAACGCAACCCATATTACTCGAGCCGCATGTCACTGTCTAAGCATATGCTCAATATCTTCTGTACATAAATGACACACCGGGCACCTATCATCCAAGGAAAAATGACGACGCACTCTCTCAATGTTCGTCATAACCTTTCCGCAATAAACCAACCACATGAAAACCTTTATACGTATATGAACTCTATAAGCGAACTTAACCGAAAATTGACAATATTCCCGTAATTTCCAGCCAATCAAATTATCAGGAACGGATTGAGAAGGACCTTTAATCGCTGCAATTTACAAGAGCATATGAACAGGAAGATGGCGTTGAAAATAATCCCAATTCCATTAACCACATATATCTACCATCGATGCCACCACAGCTTGATCCGACACAAACCAACTTGACACTAGATGGTTAGCTAAAGGACCGAGATCGAATATCCATGTATCGTACCAAAAATCAACTTGTTTTCCATTGCCCATATTCCAAACCAAATTATCCAGGACATCACCCCAAATCAAACCCAAGCCCTTCTATAACCGAAAGCCATGACGTGTCTGAACAGATTCTAGAATATCTTGAGGACACTTATACTTGGCTCATATAAACTGAACCCAAAGTGCGTCTTTGTCCATAATCAATCGAAACACTAATTTCATAAAAAAGCTTAATTTTGTAGGTCCAATTTTCGGAAACCAAGTCCCCCAAACTCCATTGGTCGACACACATCCTCCCAACGATCTATATGGACACCACTTTTATCTGATGTACCTCCTCAATTAAAGCTCCTTACCAGTCGTTCCAGATCACAACAAATTTTCTATGGTAAAACTGCAGTGTTAGGCTTGCAGCACGTTCGAATCGATCTTCCAAAACTGTCAAGAGGGTTGAAATTGCTTCCCGAATAAATTGGCTAAAACTGATAAATAGTAGACACTATTTGCACGATGATTTTAGAGTGGTTCGAATACTCAACTAAGTCTACATCCACTACCTTAGCACACCACTAAGGATTTCCCAATTCACTACTATAAATTCTTCCTTTTGAGGCCAAAGGGATAATCTTACAACCCTATCTTTCAATGGCTAAGATAGAACCACTCTAGTTTTTCCTTCGACTAAACTAGAACCTCTCCCTTTTACAAGGTAATTTGTGTAAACAATGAAAACCTTACAAGGTGGGTGTTTACAAGAATTAAACTCACAAGAGTGTAAAGAATAAAACAATGAAAAACACTCTCTAAACAATATATACAAGAGAAATGAAGAATAAAGACTTAAATGCTATTTCTCTTTATCATGAAGCTTGTATATTGTTTCTAACCATCTTCAAGTGTCCCAAATCTTGCTTTTATGTTTGGAATGAGGTACTAGCCTTTTATGGCTGTTGGGGATGTTTTGGAGCCATTGAGAGTAATTGAAATCGAGCATTAAATGCTCACATGCACAGTGAATTCGAAACCATTGAAGAGGTTTCGAAACCATTAGAGGTTTTCAAAAAGAAAAACTAGTCGTTACACATGCCTGGTATAAAAACCAGGCAGGGGGTTTTGAAACCAGCTAGGTGGTTTTGAAACCGGTGTTTTCAAAACCTTTAAGGGGGTTTCGAAACCTGTTCCCACGTTTGGTTTCCAGTCCTTACTGCATCACTGGTTTCGAAATCACTTATAGGGGGTTTCGAAACTTGCATTAAAAACTTGTAAAACCGGTTAAAAATTGACTTTAAAAGATATATTTGATATAGGAACAAATTAAAACATTTTAAACATATTTTCCAAGTTTTGTGGTGTAACCCCCTTAGCCCGGCCTAGACGGTTGACCCGAACTATGAAGATTACACGGGGAAATCCAAAGTCAACCCGAAAGTCAACCTTGATTAACGACCCTTTTTTTAAAACTTGTCTAGATGCACGTTAATCCTAAGCGTACTCTTGAGAAACACATACTTGAAAAGCACAGCGATCGGATTACAATAAGGGACTCAATTGCACAAAGTACGTAAGTTAGGGACCAATTTGTAAATTCTGGAAAGATGAAGGACTTAACTGATTTTAAGGTTACCAATATCAAATTAATCATATTACACGCTTCCCTATCAAATTTCACCTTAAACGGACATCTCAAACTCAAGCAATTGCAAAAACGATTTCCAGGACTAAAACGTAAAACTTGCAAACCCCAAAACCATTCAAATCAGTGCCCAACGGTCATCTGTTTCGGAACGGGGTTGACCGTTCCGAAACACGGGTTCATTTCGAGACCTGTATCGAAACAGGGCCTGACAGTGGCCAAAACGTTCCGGAACGGCCTCTACCCGTTTCGATACACGAAGGCCATTACAGGCCCCCGTTTCGAAACACTAGTGCCCGTTCTGATACGGATTGCCCAGAAAGTGCAGAATTTGCTGGTTGAACATACAATTAACCACTCAAACACATCATAATGACTTCCTAATCATGCCAACAAGTCATCATACATATAAGGCACATGTTTGCAACATCAAAACACATTCATGGCATCAACTAAGGAAATCCACAAGTCTATAGGCATGCATCCTAATATCCAAAGCCAACCAACCATCAAAGCATCAAAGCTAGCACCAAATTGGCCATTTACAAGTCCAAAACATTTAATGCATCATGTCACAACTAGGGAGTCCAAAACAGCTCCCAAAAACACATCATAGGTTTCCCATTGCCAAATATCAAAAACTAATAATGTTGTGAAAAAGTCACCATACATGAGCTTAGCTTTCACTTGGATTCTTAGCCTCCTTGCTGCCCTCAAGCACCTCAATTATCTGCATTATTGGTTCAAGAGAGAGAGCGTAAGCACAAATGCTTAGTGAGGCATGCTCTAAAGAAACAACACAATAATGCATTTTATAAACACTTTCCATAAAGCCTTTTAACACATAAACATCATTATTCATGCAACAATGCATACACACCAAGCATCTCATGCTTCTTTAACATCAACATGTCATATTGGCCACCAAGTGATACCATAACCATTTACAACGTAAAACACAATCAGATACGCGGATTACAAGCGTTGTCCCATATGCTTCATATACACTACCGAACACACAAGGTGGAGTTTACCGGTACAATCACAACCCCTCAACACCCGTGATGGAGTTTAACGGTACAATCACAACCCCTCCACATCACTCATCGGTAGTTGTATAACATCACTAACGAGAACATGGGACACACAACACAAGATCCACACATGGACTTTTAACCACCATTGTGATCTTAACCATCTCGTTAGTGTAGTTGGACGTAGTTTACTGTACAATTACAACCCCTCAACATCAAAGGCGACTTAATTCACGGTGCACCCAATCCTATAGCCAGCTAACTATATCCGATTCAAGTACTTTAAAACCACACATCACTTGCCAATATACAACACTTATCATCAACAATCCACTGTTTTAAAGCATTAATTCAAGCCATTTAACCACCTTGCATCACTATGCATCAAAACCACATTTACTAATATCAACCAAGGATCTCTTACCTTGAGCATCCTTCAACACATGGCTTCCAAAACCAACATTAATCATGCTAAAACATGTTTTCAAAACAGAATTTAAACATGCAAATTAACTACATTGCATCCAACCATCTCATGGTTCATCCAAGAGAAAGAGTTTTCCCGAAAACCTACTATTGAGCTTAGTTAAGTTTCTTAGACTTAAACTAAGCTCCCAAACCTTCAAACATTCGATACAAAGCTGGAAATCCCAACTTCACTCACCGATTCCGTTTCGCAAGCTTGCCGAAACGTCGTTCAAGCCTCCGGATCAACACCACAAGTATCCGAAGATGCCTCCCCTATTTTAAACACATCAAAGCAGAGGATTAATGCATCATCATGCATTGAAATCTTCAGCCATAACACCTACACTCGCTACTCTCACCAAAACTAACATTTCGGTTACCAAACACAACCGAAATCACTTCCAAACTCTTTCCCAACATTACCCAGCCAAGATCCATCACTTCTAAACATTCCTAAACATCAATTAACATCCAAAAAGAACTTAAACTCGTCCTTATACCTCCAGCTATAACAGAACACCAAGATCACCCCAAAAACCACCATTTTCACAAGCAAAAACTTAGGAAAATCAACCTATTCGGGATTGCATTGATTAAACCTCAATTACATATCATTAAACATCCAAAATACATTTAAAATCCATCTCAAAATAGAGCCCAAACAATCACCACGAATTTCTTCAAGATTTGCTCCAAATCTTGAGTTTTAAGCCAAAATCAAGATCACAACATTAAAACCTTTTATAAAAACTTAATTTAAGGATTGAGAACTTGAGAATTTCAGTAAAGAACTGAGTATTTAGAGGAGAAGAACATCCTTACCTCTAAATGTAGATTTCTCCTTGATTAGAGCCAAAATCCTTGAAAATTCAACAAGCAAAACAAGAGGATTTGATGTAGAAAGGATTAGGAATCAATTGATGATTGAAACCTCATCATTTGATGTGAAAATCAAAAGAAATGTTGCTGTAGAAATGTGTTTGGCTGAGGGAATTTTGAGAGAAAATGAGATGAGAAAGTTTTTAAGAAAGTTAGTTATGAAAAGCTAAAATATCATTTTCCACTTTTCCTTTAATTAATTAAACATTAATTAAATCATTAAAATCTAAGAAAAATCTGGAGAAATCCTTTCTTGGGTAAATTGGCTCCTTAAAGATTCAAACTTTCAATCCTTACAAAACAGTCACCACTGAACTTTTCAAAAATTACATTTTAGTCACTATTTCGAAATGTTGCACTTCCAAACCTTATTTTGTAAAATTGATTTCACCACTCTCTTATACATATTAAAGAAGAATTTTTAGATATTTTTCCATATTTTTAAAGCATCCCGAACTAGGCTTTCCCTAAAACCACCTTTTATATTTGAACCGAAAATCAGACCGGTCCGGTTCAGACCCTAAACTTCTAAGTCCAAAATTGGTGTGTTACAACTCTCCCCCCCTTACGAAATTTCGTCCTCGAAATTTACCTGGAGGAAAGAGGTACGAAAACTGCTTCTTCATGTCATCCTTTCGTTCCCACGTGGCTACCTCAACACCACGATGCTTCCACAACACCTTTACCAACTCAATGGTTTTACCTCAAAGAACTTTACTGTCTGAATCTAGAATTCCCACAGGCTCCTCATCATAGGTCAAGTCTGGATTCAACTCCACTTCCTCCACAGGCATAACATGCGAAGGATCCGATCTATACCTCCGAAGCATAGAGACATGAAACACATCATGTATCTTTTCCAACTCCTGCGACAACCTTAACTTGTACGCAACAGGAGCCATACGTTCAATCACCTCGTATGGTCCAATGTACCTAGGGCTCAACTTACCCTTCCGGCCAAACCTCATCACCTTTTTCCAAGGCGAAACCTTAAAAAACACACGGTCACCTACCGCATACTCAATCTCCTTACGCTTCAAATCCGCGTAAGACTTCTGTCGATCAGAAGCTGCCTTCAATCGCTCACAAATGAGCTTCACCTTCTCGGTGGTTCCTTTCAACAAAGCTGGCATTGAAACCAACTTCTGACCTGTTTCAGCCCAACAAAGAGGAGTTCTGCTTTTCCTCCCGTACAAGGCTTCATAAGGTGACATTTGAATACTTGCCTGGTAGCTGTTGTTATAAGCAAACTCCACCAAAGGCAAATGCTTCTCCCAAGAGCCTTGAAACTCAATCACACAACACCTCAACATATCCTCCAGCACTTGGATAACATGCTTAGACTGTCCATCCGACTGTGGATGATAAGAAGTACTGAAATTCAGCCGTGTACCCAAAGCCTGATGTAAACACTCCCAGAAACGCGAAGTAAACCTCGGATCTCTATCCGACACAATCAACTTTGGCACACCATGCAGCCGCACAACCTCAGCAATGTACAACTCTGCAAGCTTATCCAATGTATACGTAGTATGCACATGTAAGAAATTTGCACACTTCGTAAGGCGATCCACAATCACCCACACCGAATTCTTCTTCGATGGCGACAAAGGAAAACCAGACACAAAGTCCATGGTAATCCTTTCCCACTTCCACTCAGGAATCCTCAACGGTTGCAACAACCCAGAAGGAAACTGATGCTCAGCCTTAACTCACTGACATACCATGCACTTACTCACATACTCATCAACATCTTTCTTCAAACCCACCCAATAGTACTCATCTCGAAGATCACGATACATTTTAGTACTACCAGGGTGCATAGCAAAAGGACTACTATGAGCTTCAGTCAGAATAGCACGCCTCAACTCAGCATCATTGGGCACTACTATCCGACTCCCAAAACATAAAACTCCATCATCATTAAAGCAGAAATCCGATGGCCTATCCTCAGAAATATCCTGAACATGTGGCACCAAGGAATCATCCAACAACTGCTTATCCTTTATCAACTGAACCACGGATGGTTTCACTTGCAATTCAGCCACAAGACCGCCATCTCGCGAAATGCTCAAGCTGGCAAACATAGCCCTCAACTCCACTGCCACTTTCCTACTCAAGGTATCCGCTACAACATTAGCTTTTCCCGGATGGTACTCGATCGTCAGATCGTAATCTTTAAGCAACTCCACCCAACGTCGTTGCCTAAGATTCAACTTCGGCCCAAACGGTTGACCCGAACTACGAAGATTACACGGGGAAAACCAAAGTCAACCCGAACGTCAACCTTGATTAATGACCTTTTTTTTAAAACTTGTCTAGATGCACGTTAATCCTAAGCGTACTCTTGAGAAACACATACTTGAAAAGCACAACGATCGGATTACAATAAGGGACTCAATTGCACAAAGTACGTAAGTTAGGGACCAATTTGTAAATTCTAGAAAGATGAAGGACTTAACTGATTTTAAGGTTACCAATATCAAATTAATCATATTACATGCTTCCCTGTCAAATTTCACCTTAAACGGACATCTCAAACTCATGCAATTGCAAAAACGATTTCCAGGACTAAAACGTAAAGCTTGCAAACCCCAAAACCATTCAAATCAGTGCCCAACGGTCATCTGTTTCGGAACGGGGTTGACCGTTCCAAAACGCGGGTTTGTTTCTAGACCTGTATCGAAACAGGGCCTGGCAGTGGCCAAAACGTTCAAGAACGGCCTCTACCCGTTTCGATACACGAAGGCCATTACAGGCCCCCGTTTCGAAACGCTAGTGCCCGTTCCGATACGGATTGCCCAGAAAGTGCAAAATTTGCTTGTTTAACATACAATTAACCACTCAAACACATCCTAATGACTTTCTAATCATGCCAACAAGTCATCATACATATAAGGCACATGTTTGCAACATCAAAACACATTCATGGCATCAACTAAGGAAATCCACAAGTCTATAGGCATGCATCCTAATATCCAAAGCCAACCAACCATCAAAGCATCAAAGCTAGCACCAAAATGGCCATTTACAAGTCCAAAACATTTAAGGCATCATGTCACAACTAGGGAGTCCAAAACAGCTCCCAAAAACACATCATAGGTTTCCCATTACCAAATATCAAAAACTAATAATGTTGTGAAAAAGTCACCATACACTAGCTTAGCTTTCCCTTGGATTCTTAGCCTCCTTGCTGCCTTCAAGCACCTCAATTATCTACATTATTGGTTCAAGAGAGAGAGCGTAAGCACAAATGCTTAGTGAGGCATGCTCTAAAGAAACAACACAATAATGCATTTTATAAACACTTTCCATAAAGCCTTTTAACACATAAACATCATTATTCATGCAACAATGCATACACACCAAGCGTCTCATGCTTCTTTAACATCAACATGTCATATTGGCCACCAAGTGATACCATAACCATTTACAACGTAAAACACAATCGGATACGCGGATTACAAGCGTTGTCCCATACGCTTTATACACACTACCGAACACACAAGGTGGAGTTTACCGGTACAATCACAACCGCTCAACACCCGTGATGGAGTTTAACGGTACAATCACAACCCCTCCACATCACTCATCGGTAGTTGTATAACATCACTAACGAGAACACGGGACACACAACACAAGATGCACACATGGACTTTTAACCACCATTGTGATCTTAACCATCTCGTTAGTGTACTTGGATGGAGTTTACGGTACAATTACAACCCTCAACATCCAAGGCGACTTAATTCACGGTACACCCAATCCTATAGCCGGCTAACTATATCCGATTCAAGTACTTTAAAACCACACATCACTTGCCAATATACAACATTTATCATCAACAATCCACTATTTTAAAGCATTAATTCAAGCTATTTAACCACCATGCATCAAAACCACATTTACTAATATCAACCAAGGATCTCTTACCTTGAGCATCCTTCAACACATGGCTTCCAAAACCAGCATTAATCATGCTAAAACATGCTTTCAAAACAGAATTTAAACATGCAAATTAACTACATTGCATCCAACCATCTCATGGTTCATCCAAGAGAAAGAGTTTTCCCGAAAACTTACTCTTGAGCTTAGTTAAGTTTCTTAGACTTAAACTAAGCTCCCAAACCTTCAAACATTCGATACAAAGCTAGAAATCCCAACTTCACTCACCGATTCCGTTTCGCAAGCTTGTCGAAACGTCGTTCAAGCCTCCGGATCGACACCACAAGTATCCGAAGATGCCTCCCCTGTTTTAAACACATCAAAGCAGAGGATTAATGCATCATCATGCATTGAAATCTTCAGCCATAACACCTAAACTCGCTGCTCTCACCAAAACTAACATTTCGGCTACCAAACACAACCGAAATCACTTCCAAACTCTTCCCCAACAGTACCCAGCCAAGATCCATCACTTCTAAACATTCCTAAACATCAATTAACATCCAAAAAGAACTTAAACTCGTCCTTATACCTCCAGCTATAACAGAACACCAAGATCACCCCAAAAACCACTATTTTCACAAGCAAAAACTTAGGAAAATCAATCTATTCGGGATTGCATTGATTAAACCTCAATTACACATCATTAAACATCCAAAATACATTTAAAATCCATCTCAAAGCAGAACCCAAACAATCACCTCGAATTTCTTCAAGATTTGCTCCAAATCTTGAGTTTTTAGCCAAAATCAAGATCACAATATTAAAACCTTTTATAAAAACTTAATTTAAGGATTGAGAACTTGGGAATTCCAGTAAAGAACTGAGTATTTAGAGGAGAAGAGCATCCTTACCTCTAAATGTAGATTTCTCCTTGATTAGAGCCAAAATCCTTGAAAATTCAACAAGCAAAACAAGAGGATTTGATGTAGAAATGATTAGGAATCAATTGATGATTGAAACCTCATCATTTGGTGTGAAAATCAAAAGAAATGTTGCTGTAGAAATGTGTTTGGCTGAGAGAATTTTGAGAGAAAATGAGATGGGAAATTTTTTAAGAAAGTTAGTTATGAAAAGCTAAAATATCATTTTCCACTTTTCTTTTAATTAATTAAACATTAATTAAATCATTAAAATCTAAGAAAAATCTGGAGAAATCCTTTCTTGGGTAAATTGGCTCCTTAAAGATTCAAAGTTTCAATCCTTACAAAACAGTCACCACTGAACTTTTCAAAAATTTCATTTTAGTCACTATTTCGAAATGTTGCACTTCCAAACCTTCACCACTCTCTTATATATTTTAAAAGAGGATTTTTAGATATTTTCCATATTTTTAAAGCATCCCGAACTAGGCTTTCCCTAAAACCGCCTTTTATATTTGAACCGAAAATCAGACCGGTCCGGTTCAGACCCTAAACTTCTAAGCCCAAAATTGGGGTGTTACATGTGGACTTTGAAATATTTTTGCAATATTTGAATTTAGTCCAAAAACATTTTTCACTTTGTTATATCAAAATCAATATCTCAACAATCTCCCCATTTTTGATATAACAAAACCACTTGAAAAATTGTTTTTGTGAAAACTCCCCCTTAGAAAAATAATTTTAGAAAAAAGACAAATATTTTTAGAAAAGAATAAAAGTTCCCCCTTTTTCTTTTTAAAATTGAATTTTCAAACATATCTCTCCCATTTTTGTTATAACAAAAATAATTCAAAACCAAGTTTGAAATCACATTTAAGTTCAAAACACCAAATGTTGAAAGGTTAAAAATCAATCGTTGGAAATTTAGTACCAATTGATTGAAAATACCAATTGTTGGTGTAAAATAAATGGAGAATAAGATATTTTTTTAAAATCAAAAGCTCCCCCCTTAATCAAAGCACTCCATTTAATTTTTTTTCTTCAAATTTTGACACTTAAGAGATTGAATTTCACCATTGAATCAAATCAATTTAAAATCACATAAAATTCAATTTTATGAAAGACTTTTAAAAACTTTATGCAAACATATGAATGAAACAATGTGATTCATATGCATAAAGAATCATAAAATGTCATGCACTTATAAATATAAATAAACAATGATGCATGAACATTTATCATCAAAATAGACAACATAATGATTTAAAATCAAATACATTAAGATTAGAGGTTACCCATCTTCTTCACTTGTGTGACTAGAGCATTTGAGATTCTTGCTTTTCTTTCTTTTGCTCCAACACACCTACAAGAGACATTTACTTGGATTTTGGTATCCAAATTGCTTTGGATCCATTAACATTAATCTCAATGTCTCTAGCTCTCTTAGGAACCCATATTTGTCTAATCCTATAATATTTTCTCTTCTTTATAGGACAAGTATGCAAGGAATGACCATGATAATGACAATGTGAACATTTTGTCATTATGGGATGAGATGAATTATTAAAAGTAATTTCTTTTTCTTTTGTTAAGCTTTCAAGCTTAACATTCAAATCAAGAGTTTCTTTTTCTAAAACTCCATTATTTGTTTTTGAAAACTCTAAATCATTTTTCAAAATTTCATTTTGATTTTCAAAATCCAATTTTGTTTTAAAAAGAAAATCGTTTTCAAATTCAAGTTTAGAAATCATTTTCTTAAATTTGGAATTAATGGTCTCAAATTCCAAAATTAATTCACCAAATGCATATTGTAACTTATCTAAAGAATATGAATTTAATTCATTTGAGTTAGAAGATACATTGGGCTCTTTATGATCCATAACATTATCCACCTTAGGGATTGAGAGGAGGTTTGCACAAGATGTAGCATCATCCTTCTTCTCTCACTTCTTGTTGCCATAAAGTTTCCCAACCTTCCCTCATATCTCTTTGGCACTTTTGCATGTGGAGACATTCTTGGAAACATCTTCATTGAGGCACAAAGAAGAGTGTGCATGACCTTGGCGTTTAGCTTTTGCCTTCGTGTCGTTTACACTCCTTTGTTTATTATTCTTCTTAAGAGCTTCCAAGTAACCATCTTCAATGATATCCCAAACCTCAAAAGCGAGAGATTTGATGAAATACTTCATGACATTGCTCCATTGAGAGTATGCTTCTTCGTTAAAGAGCGAAGGACATGAGATAGAGCGACCTTCCTCAAATCTTGCCATTTTTCTTGATCGGTGAACTTCGAGCAAATAATCTTTACTCTCGGATGTTAGTCTTTTGATGGAGGTGAGGCTCTGATACCAATTGTTAGGCTTGTAGCACGCTCGAATCGATCTTTCGAAACTGTCAAGAGGGTTGAAATTGCTTCCCGAATGAATTGGCTAAAATCGAAAATTAGTAGACAATATTTACATAATGATTTTAGAGTGGTTCGACTACTCAACGGAGTCTACATCCACTACCTTAGCACACCACTAAGGATTTCCCAATTCACTACTATGAATTCTTCCTTTTGAGGCCAAAAGGATAATCTTACAATCCTATCTTTTCAATGGCTAAGATAGAACCACTCTAGTTTTCCTTAGGCTAAATTAGAACCTATCCCTTTTACAAGATAATTTGTGTAAACAATGAAAACCTAACAAGATGGGTGTTTACAAGAATTAAGCTCACAATAGTGTAAAGAATAAAACAATGAAAAACACTCTCTATACAATATATACAAGAGAAATGAAGAATAAAGACTTAAATGCTATTCTCTTGATCATGAAGCTTGGATATTGTTTCTAACCATCTTGAAGTGTCCCAAGTCTTGCTTTTATGTTTGGAATGAGCTACTAGCCGTTTATGGATGTTAGGGATATTTTGGAGCCGTTGAGAGTCATTGAAATCGAGCATTAAATGCTTACCTGCACAATGGTTTTGAAACCATTGAAAAGGTTTTGAAACCATTAGAGGTTTTCAAAAGAAAAACTAGTCGTTACATGTTCCTAGTATAGAAACCAGGCAGGGGGTTTCGAAACCAGCTAGGTGGTTTCGAAATCGATGGTTTCGAAACTGGTGGTTTCAAAACCTTTAAGGGGGTTTCGAAACCTGTTCCCAGGTTTGGTTTCCAGTCCTTACTGCCTCACTGGTTTCGAAATCACTTATAGGGGGTTTCGAAACCTGCATTAAGAACTTGTAAAACTGGCTAAAAATTAACTTTAAAAGATATATTCGATATAAGAACAAATCAAAACATTTTAAACATATTTTCCAAGTTTTTTGGACTTTGAAATATTTTTGCAATATTTGAATTTAGTCCAAAAACATTTTACACTTTGTTATATCAAAATCAATATCTTAATATGCAATTTGCATAGTATAGTCTAGGATAATCGAAAGCACTGATTTTTCCAAAGTAATGCGCCCGGTTAATGATTACATTTTTGCTTTCAAACCACTCAATCGCTTTTGAACCATATGAATCAAATAAGAATAAGTTGCGAAAGATACTCGATTATGTAAAACTGGAACTCCAAGATACTTTCCAAGATCTTCCACCTCTCGAAAACCAAAAGCCGTACTGATATCCTGTCGAATAGATAGAGGGACATTAGTAAAAAAAATATATTGGTTTTAACAATGCTCACTTTTTGGCCAGACTCAATACAAAAATTCCCCAGGGCCTGCTGAATAATATACATTTGATCTATTGATGCCTCAGCAAACAACAACATGTCATCTACAAACAGAAGGTGTGAAGTTGTCGGGCTATATTTGGATGTACGAAACGCCTTCCATCGACCCCCCAACCCCCCTTGTATAGATTGCGCCAAACGTTCTTTACATAACACAAATAGATATGGAGATAAGGGGTTACCCTGACAAATTCCTCTGGTAGGTATAAAGAATTCGGTCGTCGATCCATTCCAAAGAATTTGAATAGACACATTTGTAACACAATGCATAATGAAAGCACGAAGAGAATCATAGATGCCGATATCAACAAGGGTATCATCGATAAAGCTTCATTCCAATCGATCACAGGCTTTCTCCAAATCTATCTTTATTGCCATCCAACCCTATTTACCAGTTTTCTTACGCATCAATGAATTATCTCTTGTGTCAGAATATTGTTCTCTATGATGGCTCTACCCGACACAAAGCCCGTTTGTTTCTCTGACACCCACAAAGGAAGACAAGGTTTAAAACAGTTAACAATTATCTTTGTAATAGCTTTATAAATCACATTGCATAAACCAATTAGACGAAATTGGGTAAAATTTTCAAGAGTCGTTACCTTTGGAAGAAGCACTAATAAGGACCGGTTAAATGCATCAGGTAACACTCCATCGACAAAGGCCCGACGAACAAACACACATGTCAACTGGCCAACGATATCCCAATTCTTTTGATAGAATGCTGCATGCAACCCATCTACCCCGAGAGCTTTAAGCAGGGTCATGTCAAAGAAAGCTTTCTTATTTTAATCGTCCAACACCAAAAACTCAAGAACATCAATCCCAACACACGACACTCATGGAAATTGCCCACAAACATCATAGGAGTGTCCATCCGAATTAAAAGTTTCTAATAGAATTCTACCGCTGCTGTAACACCCGTGTTTTGGGGTCGGGAGTTTGGTAAATGAGTTGGGTTCGAGTCGTCAGAATCGGTTTAATTTATTTAGACTTTGGTTTTAATTTAAATGAGACTAAAATCCTAGTAATTGTATTTTTGTAAATAAGTGAAAATAAAAGAAAGACAAGCTTTTTTGAAACAAAAAGAAAGAAGGGTCATCTTCTTCTACATTTTCACTCCAACGTGAAAAACCCAAGACCCCTCCCAAGTAACTATTCCATCTCTTTTCTCTATCATTTCAAGAGCTCCTTTCAAGGTAACTTCATTTTTGGTTTCTTCTCTTAATCCCAAGCATCTCCATGGTTTTAGATTTCAAAATCATCATCTTTTTAATTTTTCAAGTTTTCAAGGTTTGAAGAAAGTATGAAACTTTATTGGGTTCTTGACTTGTTTTTGGTTTGTTTAGTTAAGTCTTGAGTTAAACTTACCTTAATACACCTTATATTTTGAAATGGGGGGATTTTGTCAAAAAATCCCGAAATGGGTCTTGGGGGCATTTTTGAAAGTGTCAAAACTTAAAATTTTGGTGTGGTTTTGTGTTGGGTTGAAGGGCTGATGGTGTATGGTTGTTAGGAAAGTGTTTTGGAAGTATTTAAAGGTAATTTGGGTGTTGGAAATGGTGGATTTCAGCTGGGTTTAAATGGAGTACGAAAATGTGGTTTGGTTGTAAGCTTGAGTTTGAAATTTATGAAGTTTTGGCTTATGATTGTGGGTTGAGATTGTGGCTGAGTTTGGCAATGATTTGGTTGAGTAAAACCTTGTCTTTTGATTGGTTAGAAGCAAAAGGAAACATTGGAGAAGGTCTGGGATCGATTTCGGAAATTGTGGAGGCTTGAGTGGCTTTGCTTGGTTTGCTTAAGGAAGGGTGGTGAGTGAAACTTTCAAACTTATTTAAATTAGTTCAAGTGTGTAGTGGAGGTTTGGAATGTGCTTGGTAGGCCATTCCAAGGTAGAAGTTAAGTTGGTAGCTTAACTTCTTGTGTGTTTATAAGCTTTAATTGATTATGCCTAATATGATCTTGTGAAACATGAATTGTTTATGTATGAGTATACATTGATGTGTGTAGTGATGGCTATGTGATATGAATGATGGTTGTCATGATGTGGTTTTAATAGTATGATTGGAACTAGTTAACTTACCTAGTATAAATGATCGATCATTAGGATTAGTGTGCACACGGTTGAGTCAAATTCGCACGCGGCCTTGGTGGCGTTAAGCCATCAAGGAGGAGTACGGTGATGTAATATTCCACCGGAAATGTTTATATTATACGTGATGATGAGTGGAATCCCATCCGTAGGGCATGTGATGATGAGTGTAATCCCATCCATGCGAGGTCCGGTGATGAGGTAAATCCCACCGAGGTAATGTTGTTGTTGAGTGTAATCCGCATATCCGAGTAAACTAATAGTGGCCAATATACTTGTTCATTGGGTTATGTTGCGTAGATAATTGCTTTATCTTGATGAGCTTAATATGAATGGAGATGCCATATTGTTGTTTTATTGAGTTGCTAGTTAGGTTGCTATACTGATGCCTAAGTATGCTTGAGTGTGATGTTAAGGATTATATGCTTGAACCATGCATTGTCTTTTTTTTGGTTTTAGAGCATCCTCACTAAGCTTCTGGCTTACGCTCTCGTTTTCGACAATGCATATCACTAGCGTGGAGTTAGCAAGGAGCAAGGAAAGGGGCGTTCCAAGCTTTTGTAGTTGCTCAAGTATGGTTCAGTCAATAAAGTAGTAGTTTAGCAATGAGGCTGCTATGTGATTGTATGAGCGTTGTATAACTCATAAATGTTGAATTTTGTTTTGTTATGCCTTGGATTTGTAAACCATGTTATGTTTTGTCGAATGCTTGTGATGAAAGGTTACACCTTTGGATGCTATTTGTGGTTTTGGTGAGCATGTAAACCTTGTGAGTGAAATCATGTGCCTTTTTGGCTTTTATGCTTTTTAAGTATGCCTTGAAATGCAATGTCCTTCCTTGTATGAATGCCTTGTTGCAAATGCTTTGTTGTTTACCTAAATTGTTCTATATGTTAGTTCTTGGTTGTCGTGCGTTGTATGAATGGTTGTTTGTGGCAAGGAGAGTCGAGAATTGCATTTAGAGTTGAGTCTCGTATCGTTTTGCTGCAAATTGGAGTCTTGCAGTGCAGGGCGTATCGGTACGCCTCAAGGCCGTATTGGTACGGTCCTACACTCTAGGACTCAGTTTTGGCCTAGCGCACCGATACACGGGGGTGTATCGATACGCCAAATCCTCACTGGAAATCTGAGTTTTAGACGAGATTTTGGCGTATCAGTACGGGCTCTAGGCATATCGGTACAGTTTTGTATCGTTGACCGCGAGATGTTGACCGAGGAGGGTGTATCGATACGCCTAACGGCTGTATCGATACGGTCCCCCTGCGTTGACTGGAGGCAGTTGACTTGGTCAAGACATATCGATACCCTTGTCTGGTGTATCGATACGGTCTGCTGTGTAAGTCTAAAATGGGCTGTTTAATGTGTTGCTTGGATTGGTTGCATTTATTTTCGTGGTGTTTCCGTTGTCGTGATCACTTAGGAAATAAATATGCCTTTAGACAAGATATAATTAAAAGAAATTTTCTAGGGTCGCTAACCGAGGTGGGACCTTAACGGGTTTCACATCGGTTTTCCCTATGTAGCCTACTCGGACCGGCCAGTCGACCAGACCGGGACGAGGGGTTACATTTGTTGATATCAGAGCCTGAGGTTACTGAGACCTCGGGCAGGTAAGTGAGGTAAGTTTGAAGTGTTAAGTAATTGTTATGTCTCGGTGAATGTTTTGCTATGAATGCTTGTTGTTTGTTCGTTCGTATGGTGTTTGGAAGTGTGATTGTTGTGTCTAGTGTAGTGTCGAGTTCCCATTGCTACTATTACTTAATTTGAAAAAGTTTTGTAAAGGAAGATACTTGAGCACAATTGGACCCTTGCCTTTGCTAACTTAATCCTTATATGTTTGTTTGTTGTAGTTGTTATCTTGCTACCTGTGACATGAAACCAAGAGGGAGGCCTAGGATGGTTCAACTGGAACCATGGGCAGCAGCTCCGGGAGTTGAGCCAGTTGGTGAGGCACATGCTCCTCCACCTTCTTCTTCTCCTCCTCATCAAGAGGGAGGCGAGGCGAGAGCCGAGTGCGTAGAACCTCAAGTTGGTCAAGGACCGGCCGGGATAGATTTAGCTCCTCTAGTTCAGGCGATAGCCAGGGCTTTTCAGGCTGTAGTGGCTGGGGGTTAGGAAGTGGCACAACCCCAAGGAGAGGGTACTGGTTTACCATTAGAGAGACTCTGCAGTTTGGGAGGTGAAGAGTTCAGAGGGTTGACACCCGAGAGGTCCGAGACTTGGTTTAAGAAGACCGTCCGTATTTTGGCACAGATGGGATGTACCGGGGAACACAAGCTAGGGTGTGTTGTATCTCTGCTTCAAGGTGATGCCTACACTTGGTGGGTCACCATCACTAAGGATATGGCAGAGGCTGAGATCACTTGGGAGTTCTTCGAGTCAGCTTTCTGTAAGAAATATTTGGGTCCCCGCTATCTCGATGAGAAGAAGAGGGTATTTATGGCTTTGCTTCAGGGGAATATGACAGTGATAGACTATGAGATTCGATTTGTCAGGCTGAGTCAGTATGCATCTGAGCTTGTTCCTACTGAGGAGGAACGTTGTAACCGTTTCCGCTATGGGTTGAGCGAAGAGATTAAGAGGTACACTTAGCTTCTGACTACACAGATTTGGATGTCTTGGTCGCTAGGGCCAAGGACTTAGAGCACAGTTTGGGCTTGACCAAACGATCTGGTGGTTCTAGTTCTGGGAAGAGATCTAGCGACTTTAATAGAGGTGATGCCAAGAGGCATCGAGACAACATGCATCACTATGACCATAGACGTGGTGGTGGTAACCACGGTAGGGGCCATCAGGGCGAGAGAGCTGGTGGGCGGTTGCCCGAGTGTACTTCTTACGGGAGAAATCACACCGGTGAGTGTTGGGGGAATCTTCACTCGTGTTGGAGCTGTGGAGCTAGGGATCATATTAGGCATGACTGTCCACATCAGGTAGGACATGCACCGGTTCAGGCTCAGGCTCTTGCTAGGGCCAATGACTTCCAGAGAGGCCGTGGGAGCGGTAGAGGTAACTTCCAGCTGAGAAATGATGTCCAGAGGAACATAACGCATATAGTTGCTGTTCAGCCAGAGAGCGGAGGCCAGGGCTAGAGTTTACGCTCAGCGTGAGGGTCAGCATGACACATATGTGATTGCAGGTAACTTCTCGATACAGTCTTTGCGTTTGCTTTCTTTGATTGACTCCGGGTCTACACATTCATATATACTGAGTGAGCATGCGAAGTTGTTGAAATTGCCTTGTGAGGTATTAGAGGTGGGAGTTAGTGTTACTAGTTCGTTCGGGGGTACGGTAGTAGTTAGGAAGATGTACAGAAGATGTCCGCTTACTGTTTAGGGGCATGTGTTTCCAGTGGATATGATGGAGCTACCATTTTATGGCGTTGATGTGATTTTGGGTATGGACTGGCTCACTGAGCATAGAGCTAGGATAGACTTTGAGACTTAGAGGATTTCCTTGAAGCTCGTGGATGATTATGAGATAGTGGTGGTAGGTGAGAACGTGAAGTTCTTATCGAATGTAGTTTCAGTTTTAGAGGCTAAGAGGCTAGTCGAGTTGTGAAGCGTATTTGGCCTATGTGATGAATCCGAACATGAGTGAGGTTAGACCTCAAGACATCCGGACAGTGTGTGACTTTCCAAGTGTGTTTCCGGAAGAGTTGCTGGGTTTACCGCCAGACAGAGAGGTAGAGTTTGCTATAGAGACTTATTCAGATTCAGCTCCTGTTTCGTTTGCTCCGTATCATATGGCACCGAAAGAACTGAAATAGTTGAAGACTCAGTTGCAAGAGTTGACAGATAGAGGCTTCATCCGACCGAGTTCTTCACCTTGGGGCACTCCAGTTTTGTTTGTGAAGAAGAAAGACAGAAGCATGAAAATGTGTATAGATTACAGACAGTTGAATCAGTTAACAGTGAAGAACAAGTACCCGTTGCCGAGAATTGATGACTTGTTTGACCAGTTGAGAGGGGCATCGGTCTTTTCGAAGATCGACTTGAGATCCGGTTACTACCAACTGAAGGTAAGAGAGTGTGATGTACCGAAGATGGCCTTTAGGACTAGATATGGTCACTATGAATTTTTAGTCATGCCTTTTGGGTTGAGTAATACACCGGCTGCCTTCATGGATATGATGAATAGGATCTTCCATCAGTATCTAGATTCAGTTTGTAGTTGTCTTCATAGATGACATTTTGGTGTATTCGTGTACCGAGGAAGACCACGACCGACACTTGAGGCTAGTTTTGTAGACTTTGTTAGACAATCAGTTGTATGAAAAGTTGAGTAAGTGTGAGTTCTGGATCTGAGAGGTAGTCTTCCTAGGGCACGTAGTGTCAGCCGATGGGATTAGAGTTGATCCGAAGAAAATAGAAGCTATCATTGAGTGGAAGCAACTGAAGTCAGAAACAGAGGTTCGTAGCTTTCTAGGCTTAGTTGGATACTATAGAAGGTTCGTAGAAGGTTTCTCGAAGTTAGCCGCTCCATTGACACAATTGCTTCAGAAGAGTGTTCAGTTTGAGTGGTCAGATGCATGACAACGAGCCTTTGAGAAGTTGAAAGAAGCTTTAACCCAAGCACCGATCTTGATTCAGCCAGAGTCAGGGAAGGAATATGTAGTTTACAGTGATGCTTCCTACGTAGGCCTAGGTTGTTTTCTCATGCAAGACAAGAGAGTGGTGGCTTATGCCTCAAGATAATTGAAGACTCACAAACATAACTATCCAACCCACGACATAGAGTTGGCTGCAGTCGTGTTCGCTTTGAAGATTTTGAGGCATTACTTGTACGGTGAGAAGTGCATAGTGTACACAAATCACAAGAGTTTGAAGTATATCATGACTCAACGAGAGTTGAATCTCAGACAGCGTAGGTGGTTAGAGTTGCTAAAGGACTGATCTTACGATCGAGTACCATCCGGGTAAAGCCAATGTAGTGGCCGATGCTTTGAGTAGAAAGGTAGTTGTAGATTTGAGAGGCATGTTTGCTAGATTGAGCTTGTCCGGGGATGGTGGCTTAGTGGCCGAGCTTCAGGTTAGACCTACTCTAGGTCAGTTGATTAGGGTGAAACAACTCTTAGATAGATCTTTGCCACCTCACGTGCAAAACATAGCCGAGGGTAGACCTTCAGACTACAGTTTCGGTACCGATGGGGTCTTGTGTTTCAGAAATAAGATAATTGTGCCAGAAGACAGTGACTTAAGACGTACGATCTTGACTGAAGCGCACAGTAGTCCATTTGCTATGCATCCTGGAAGTACGAAGATGTACTGAGATTTGAAGAATGAGTAATTTTGGGTTGGTTTGAAGAGAGACGTAGCCGACTTCGTGAGTAAGTGTATGGTGTGTCAGAGAGTGAAGGCGGAACACCGGGTTCCCTCAGGTTTGTTGCAACCGTTGAGATTTCCGGAATGGAAATGTGAGAATATCACCATGGATTTTTTTTTCGGGCTTGCCTTTGACTCCTACGAAGAAGAACTCAGTTTGGATTATAGTAGACCGTTTCACGAAGTGTGCTCACTTCTTAGCAGTCAACACGACTTACTCCTTAGATAGATTGGCCGATCTGTACATTGGTGAGATTGTTAGACTGCATGGTGTGCAGAAGTCGATTGTGTCCGATAGAGATATGAGGTTTACAACTCGATTTTGGGAGTGTCTGCATACAGCTTTGGGTACCCGTTTGAATTTCAGCACCTCATATCATCCTCAGACAGATGATCAGTCAGAGAGGGTTATACAAATTTTAGAGGATATGTTGCGTTGTTTCATCATTGATTTTCAGGGTACGTGGGAGAAGCACTTGCCTTTAGTCGAGTTTGTTTACAATAACAGTTTTCAGTCGAGCATTCGGATGGATCCGTATGAGGCTTTGTATGGTAAAAAGTGTAGAACTCCAGAAGTTGTTACCTATGCCAGATTAGCATAAGAGGACAACCGATAAAGTGAAATTGATTTTTCAGTAGGTGAGAAGGTATTCCTAAAAGTGTCTCCGTGGAAGAAGGTAATGAGATTTGGCAGAAAGGGGAAGTTGAGTCCGAGGTACATAGGACCGTATGAGATTGTGAAAAGGGTTGACCCAATTGCTTATCAGTTGCGTTTGCCATCCGAGCTAGAGAAGATACACGATGTGTTTCATGTTTCGATGCTCCGTAAGTATAGGTCAGATCCATCACATGTTATGCCTGTAGAAGAGATTTAATTGAATCCGAATTTGACTTATGACAAAGAACCAGTTGGGATCCTAGCTTCAGACAGCAAGGTGTTATGGGGTAGATCGATAGAGTTAGTCAAAGTGCGGTGGCAACGTCGAGGGGTGGACGAGGCCATATGGGAGAGGAAGGAGGATATGGAAAGGCAGTTTCCTTATCTTTTTCAGTTAGGTAATTTCGAGGACTAAATTCCTTAAGTGGGGGAGAGTTGTAACATCCGTGTTTTGGGGTCGGGAGATTGGTATGTGAGTTGGGTTCGAGTCGTCAGAATCGGTTTAATTTAATTAGACTTTGGTTTTAATTTAAATGAGACTAAAATCCTAGTAATGGCATTTTTGTAAATAAGTGAAAATAAAAGAAAGACAAGCTTTTTTGAAACAAAAAGAAAGAATGGTCATCTTCTTCTACATTTTCACTCCAACGTGAAAAACCCAAGACCCCTCCCAAGTCACTATTCCATCTCTTTTCTCCATCATTTCAAGAGCTCCTTTCAAGGTAACTTCATATTTGGTTTCTTCTCCTAATCCCAAGCATCTCCATGGTTTTAGATTTCAAAATCATCATCTTTTTAATTTTTCAAGTTTTCAAGGTTTGAAGAAAGTATGAAACTTTATTGGGTTCTTGACTTTTATTTGGTTTGTTTAGTTAAGTCTTGAGTTAATCTTACCTTAATACACCTTATATTTTGAAATGGAGGGATTTTGTCAAAAATCCCGAAATGGGTCTTGGGGGCATTTTTGAAAGTGTCAAAACTTAAAATTTTGGTGTGGTTTTGTGTTGGGTTGAAGGGCTGATGGTGTAGGGTTGTTAGGAAAGTGTTTTGGAAGTATTTAAAGGTAATTTGGATGTCGGAAATGGTAGATTTCAGTTGGGTATAAATGGAGTACGAAAATGTGGTTTGGTTGTTAGCTTGAGTTTGAAATTTATGAAGTTTTGGCTTATGATTGTGGGTTGATATTGTGGCTGAGTTTGGCAATGATTTGGTTGAGTAATACCTTGTTTTTTTATTGTTTAGAAGCAAAGGGAAACATCGGAGAAGGTTCAAGATCGATTCCGAAAATTGTGGAGGCTTGAGTGGCTTTGCTTGGTTTGCTTAAGGAAGGGTGGTGAGTGAAACTTTCAAACTTATTTAAATTGGTTCAAGTGTGTAGTGGAGGTTTGGAATGTGCTTGGTAGGCCATTCCAAGGTAGAAGTTTAGTTGGTAGCTTAACTTCTTGTGTGTTTATAAGCTTTAAATGATTATGCCTAATATGATCTTGTGAAACATGAATTGTTTATGTATGAGTATACATTGATGTGTGTGGTGATGACTATGTGATATGAATGATGGTTGTCATGATGTGGTTTTAATAGTATGATTGGCACTAGTTAACTTACCGGGTATAAATGATCGATCATTAGGATTAGTGTGCACACGGTTGAGTCAAATTCGCGCGTGGCCTTGGTGGCGTTAAGCCATCAAGGAGGAGTACGGTGATGTAATATTCCACCGAAAATGTTTATATTATACGTGATGATGAGTGGAATCCCATTCGTAGGGCATGTGATGATGAGTGTAATCTCATCCATGCGAGGTCCGGTGATGAGTGTAATCCCACCGAGGTAATGTTGTTGTTGATTGTAATCCGCATATCCAAGTAAACTAATAGTGGCCAATATACTTGTTCATGGGGTTATGTTGCTTAGAGAATTGCTTTATCTTGATGAGCTTAATATGAAGTGAGATGCCATATTGTTGTCTTATTGAGTTGCTAGTTAGGTTTCTATACTGATGCCTAAGTGTGCTTGAGTGTGATGTTAAGGATTATATGCTTGAGCCCTGCATTGTCGTTGCTTTTGGTTTTAGAGCATCCTCACTAAGCTTCTGGCTTACGCTCTCGTTTTCGACAATGCAGATCATTAGCGTAGAGTTAGCAAGGAGCAAGGAAATGGGCGTTCCAAGCTTTTGTAGTTGCTCAAGTATGGTTCAGTCAATAAAGTAGTATTTTAGCAATGGGGCTGCTATGTGAGCGTTGTATGACTCATAAATGTTGAATTTTGTTTTGTTATGCCTTGGATTTGTAAACCATGTTATGTTTTGTCGAATGCTTGTGATGAAAGGTTATGCCTTTGGATGCTATTTGTGGTTTTGGTGAGCATGTAAATCTTGTGAGTGAAAACATGTGCCTTTTTGTCTTTTAAGCTTTTTAAGTATGCCTTGAAATGCAATGTCTTTCCTTGTATGAATGCCTTGTTGCAAATGCTTTGTTGTTTACCTAAATTGTTCTATATGTTAGTTCTTGGTTGTCGTGCGTTGTATGAATGGTTGTTTGTGGCTAGAAGAGACGAGAATTGCATTTAGAGTTGAATCTCGTATCGTTTTGCTGCAAATTGGAGTCTTGTAGTGCAGGGCGTATCGGTACGCCTCAGGGCCGTATCGATACGGTCCTACACTTTGGGACTTAGCTTTGGCCTAGCGTACCGATACATAGAGGTGTATCGATACGCCAAATCCTCACTGGAAATCTTAGTTTTAGACGAGATTTTGGCGTATCGGTACGGGCTCTAGGTGTATCAGTACGATTTTGTATCGTTGACCGCGAGATGTTGACCGAGGAGGGTGTATCGATACGCCTAACGACTGTATCGATACGGTCTCTCTGCGTTGACTGGAGGCAGTTGACTTGGTCAAGACGTATCGATACCCTTGTCTGTGTATCGATACGGTCTGCTGTGTAAGTCTAAAATGGGTTGTTTAATGTGTTGTTTGGATTGGTTGCATTTATTTTCGTGGTGTTTCCGCTGTCGTGATCACTTAGGAAATAAATATTCCTTTAGAAAAGATATAATTAAAAGAAATTTTCTAGGGTCGCTAACCGAGGTGGGATCTTAACGGGTTTCACATCAGTTTTCCCCGTGTAGCCTACTCGGACCGGCCAGTCGACCAGACCGGGACGAGGGGGTTACAACTGCACTCCGGAGCTCATCCTAGTCATCACACCAATCAACACCATTAAACCGCAACCCAGATATGAGATTAGCTCGACGCCGCGCCATAATAGAAGCATGAAAAAACCCGGTGTTGTGATCCCTCTTTAGGATCCAATTAGCACAAGCTTTCTGACTCCACAAGCTTTCCTCTTGTTCTATAACATCCTCAAGTTGAGATTGCAACTTGCAGCCTATCTCTACCAAGGAATTCGAATATGCTCAGGCCAATGCCGCATCAATCCCTTTTAAACGAGCCAACAACCTACTTTTCTTTTTGCCAATGTGACCAAATACAGAGGAGTTCCAACTCTTAGCTGCAGTCATAAATTATGTGATATTGGACAAAAGATCTCCGCAACCTCATACCCACTGAAGAAAATCCCGAAAAGATGGTGTTCCTGCCAAGCAGTTATATAACGCAAAGAACGAGTACTAGATGAACGTACCCGATTGCTT
The DNA here is from genome assembly GCA_958450335.1 of Hibiscus tridactylites. Taxonomy (NCBI): domain Eukaryota; kingdom Viridiplantae; phylum Streptophyta; class Magnoliopsida; order Malvales; family Malvaceae; genus Hibiscus; species Hibiscus tridactylites. The sequence continues at coordinate 67,932,801 of OY288275.1, read as the reverse complement.
ATGAAAAGTAATAATGGTCTATGATCCGAACCATTCTTCCCAAGATGAAAAATATGCGACTCATGAAACAAAGACAACCAAGCATTATTTGCCAGGTAACGATCCAACCTCTCATACAAATTTCCACGAGACCAAGTAAATGGCAGCCCCCGAAAACCCATTTCAGAAAAACCTAAATGAAAAAAGAACTTCGCAAAGGGACGACTGCCTTGTACATGCGCATCCTTACCCCCTCTCCTTTCATCTGCATTGAGAACCACATTGAAATCCCCGCCCACAAAACAAAGAATATTTGTTCCGGGATTCAAGGACTCAAGTTGAGACCATAATGCTCATCGCCTAGAACAAGTAGGGATCACATACACCATGGTCAAGTGAATCCATAATGCTCCCACGGACAGCTGAATCCTCCCATTAATGAATTGATTACATAAATGCAACATCTTTATATCCACCTCCTTATCCCATAAAAGCCATATACCCCCACTAAACCCTTGCTCCTCAACCCGAAATGAATGTGAAAAACCAAACTTAGCAATCACACGATCAGCTTGTCGGCCAGAAGTCCGTGGTTCAAACAAAGCGACAATGTTCTGCGAATGCTCCCTCCAGATGGAATTAAAAAATCTACGAAATGTGGTGCTAGCGGCACCCTGTGTATTTCATAAAAAGAATTTCATTATAAATATATTAAAAAAACCTTACTGATCCATAACCATCGTCAGATCAGTACGACTAGCCCCAACTAACTTCACGTCAATCTGCAGCTCGGGCCGAGAACCTTTCAATGGCACCGACACAAGACAACCCTTGTAACGCACCGGTTTTGGGCCTAGGTGTTTTGCGTGTCGGGTTAGGCTGGTGGAACTGGTAATCAGTTGTTCGAATCGTTTAAGGTGGTTCATGGAAATAAAGGTTCGGGATGGGATAAAAATATGATAAAAATTTCTAAAATCCTCTAAAATTGTAATTAAGAGGTTGGTTGAATCAATTTTTCAAAACAAGTTTTGGAAAGTATACATTTTGGGCAGTGACCAAAATGTGATGTTTTAAAACTGTGGAAAAAGAGTGTTTTTCAAAAAGAGTCAAAATCTTAGAATCTTTAGGGAGCTATTTGGAAATTAAGTCTTTTCTCTAATTTTACATGTGTTTTAAATGGTTTATTAAATAATTAAAGTTGCTTTTATGATTTAATTAAAGAGGTAGTTATTTTAGTTAAAAAAATTTGATGATCTTTTTCATTCTCTCCTTTCACTTCAGCCAAACATTCTCCATTTTCTCTCATTTTCCAGATTTCATTCACTCTCATTTTCCTCTCTCGATTTTCAACTTCTCCTTTGTGTTTTCTCAAAAAATTCTTCAAGTTTCTTGGAAGCAAACTTGCCAAATTAAAAGAGAAGCAAGGATTGAAGGTAAATTTCGTGCTAACCCTCTAATCAAGGTTCTTTAATGAAATTCCAAAGATATTTGAATCTTCATCTATGTTTTTGATTGAGGTTTTATTATTGTTTTGATAAAATGATGAAATCTTGATAGAAAATATGATTTAAGATGATTTTTGGAGTTGTTTTGATTTGGTTTTGTTTGAGATGGTTTCTAATTGGGTTTTGAAAGGTTTATGATGTTGAAATAGAGTCTTAATCATATTAATCCCGAAATCCTTGAGATCATTGGTTTTTAGAGTGTTTTTGGTTGGGTTTTTAGGGTGTAATGTGAGATCTGAGTTGGTGGAGGTATAAGGATGGTTTTAGGTTGTTTCTGGATGTTGATGAATGCTTAAAAAGTTTTGGATGTGTTGGTTGATGGCTGGGCTGAGTTTAGAGATCAATCGATTGAGATTTTGGTTGTTTCAAATGGGTAATTTGATGCTTTAGAGCAGAGCTGCGAGTTTCTTTTTGAGTGCTGGTGTTTGAATAAATTATGATGCATTGAATCTCTATTTTTAATGTGTTGAAAATAGGTGATAGTGTTCTGGAACTGAACGAAGTGGTTTTTGAGGCTTCAGACGGTTGATTGTTGCGTCGGCAAGTGTGGTTTCGCAAGTCGGTGAGTGGAAACTGATTTTCTAGTGTAGAAACGTTTTAGAAAAGGTTTTGGGAACTTAGTAAGAGCTTTAAACGCTTTACTAAGTTCGGAAGTAAGTAAAGTGAATTTCTCTACCAAATTGTGCTAGTATGAGCCTTTGGTTGCACTTGATTTTAATTGCATTTACCTACTATTGTAAAGCATGTTTCGAGTATATAAAATGTATTTGATGATGCCATGTGGTTTAAGGATGCACTAGGCAAGTGATCCTTGTATGCATGTGTTGATGCATGGGTTTTAACGCATGATTTAATGCTTGAGTTATGGCTTATCATGAATGCTTTGGTAAAACAGTGAGGTATGCATGAAATGTGGATTATATTGGCAAGTGATGTTGTATAAAGTGTTTTGTAAATGAAATCAGATATAGTTATCCGGCTATAGGATTGAGTGCAATATAAACAAGTCGCCTTGGATGTTGAGGGGTTATGATTGTACCGAAAACTCCATCCAAGTACCCTAACGATTGAGGATTGTTTAAGGTTGCAACAGTTGAGGGTAGCTCCCGGGTGCGAACCTTGTTTGCGTCCCGTCTCTCGTTAGTGGGCTATACATCTACCGATGAGTGGTGTTGAGGGGTTGTAATTGTACCGAATACTCCACCACGAGTGTCACAACGGTGGAGGGTTGCTCTTGTATGTGAGCCTTGAGATGACGGTAGAGTGTATGAAGGGTTTGGGACAACCCTTGGTAATCCGTGTATCCGAAATGATTTTTGAGAATGTGGTTAATCACTTGTAAGCCAATATAATGTAATGAAATGTTATGGAAATGTTGATGATGCATATTATGAAAAATGCATGTTTTACCTTAAGCTTAGCATAATGGTGTTTATGCTTGGAAGGCTTGACGTTTGTGTAGAAATGGTTTAATTGCTGGAAAATATATGTTTCATGTTGCATGGTGTTTAGCATGCTGATTTTAATGATGAAGTGCATGGAATTTCAAAGAAGGCAGGATTGTTTTGAAAAGAGTGAAAAAATGGTTTTTTGCATTGATGATGTTTTTGGTTTGGAGCATTCCTCACTAAACTTTTATGTTTATTCTCTCTTTTGCTCATCAATGCAGATAATTAGGTTTTTGGAGGCAGCAACTTCAAGGGATTTTCCAAGAGACTTCTTAAAATGTATGTTGAGGTTTTGAACTAGTGTAATGAAGGCAATGAGGGTGTCCAATGCTATGAATGTTGGTTGCTTTAGTGTTTTCTGTTTTGGTCTAAGTTTGATATGCATATAAGAGTATGTAAATGGCCTTTGAGAGTTGATTTATGCGTGGATTTAAGATTTGACCTTTTGGTGCTTATTTTCTTAGGAAGCATGCCTTTAGTTCTCTTTGATATTGCTAGTGATGCTATGATGGTGCCATTGCCATATATTCTTGAGTATTGAAGTGTAATTAAGTTGTAAGCATGCTTAGGTATATATCGGATTAGTTTTGGATGCTTTAATTCGAGTTAAACCAGCAAATTTTTACATTGCAGGCCCAGATGTTTTGAAACACCCTTGCTGGTTTCGAAAATGCCTTGGGGTATTGAAATGGGAAGGTCCGTTTCGGTACGTTTTGACAATGTGAACCCATGTTCCGAAACGGATCTAGGGTCGTTTTGGTACGGTCCTGCGTTTCGAAATAGGTGCTCCTGTTTTGATACACCAATTTCGATACGAGTCTTGTTGTTCCGAAACAGCTAGCTATTATGGCAGTTTTTGGAATCTTTGGAAGTCCTCTTTCTTTGCAATTTAGTCCTTATTTGTCTTGTTTGCAATTAAACGAGTTCCAATGGTTATCTTGAGCTGAGTTTTCACAGAGAAGCATGTACTGAACTTAATTAAAGGTTGGAAATCCGAATTTGGTATAAACCCTTACAAATTGTCAAATTTACAAAATGGTCCCTAAACCCGAAATTGGTATTAATCGACGAATGCTTGTGTTGTCTTTCAATCCACTGCTTGTTGATCACATAGGAATGTAACTTAAATCTAGATAAGATAAAAAAGGAAAAAAATTAGGGTCTTTTATTGAGGTAAACCTTCCCCATTTACTTCAATATTCCCCGTGTGATTCGTTCGGTTCGGTCGTCGGCTAGGCTGGGTCGAGGGGGTTACAACCCTCCTGGGGTACAACGATCCTCGACACTCCACCTAGATCTAACTCCTTACAGGCTACAATGGAGGTCAACTGAGAATTTACGTTCTCAACCCACTCCGTTAATACTGGTCGCGAGATTATTCTTGCATCAGAGGGTTTGCAGATCTTCAATCGTTGCTAAACATTCTCTTTTGTCCCCTTAGGCTTCACGACATGATTTTTTCTAGATGAAATCCCATCTGACTTAAGCTTACCATGCGCTTGCTTAAAAATGGACACTGCTGCATGCACCCTTCTATTGTTCGCTTGTTGATGATCAACAACTGAGACTTGTTGTCCTTCCACCATCGACAACACCACCGCCTTACTTGCCATATTCCGAGCAGCATTCAATTTCTTTCCCTGGTTCGACTCAAGAGAAGTAGTACTTTTAATCGCTTCTGAGGTTGAAACCACCACCACACCAGGGGACAAAGACTCACCAAATTTAGCATCATTAACACCCGATTCTGCTCAATGCACAGTAAGCTCCTCCTCTGGAGCTACTAGATTATCCTCTAACATAGCAAATCGAGAGACATTATTTCTCACGGCCTTTTGACCAACTACCCTAGTGAACGTTGTAGAAGATTGTGACCATCAACGCCGAGTATCAACCACCATCCATGGCCCAAACAACCCGTCTATATCGTAGTCTTTATCATGTCCCTCACCAACTGTAACATCCCTCACCTGGTTTAGTCGTAAACCGACTAAGGAATGTTACGCAAGCAACAAAAACATGACAATAAAAACTTTTGCCTAACTTACCCTATTTGATAAGTTAGACTTCTAAAAAACTAAAACTTTCAACATGTCTCAATAACAAGGTTCATTCTTTCATTCCAACCTAAACATGAGATCACTAAACAATTTAATCAAATAGACTAGGCATGGTACCCAACAAGATCATTTATACTAACATCTATACAATTCATACTCATTGGAAGACTTCATGATCAATCTACATGTCATTCGAACTAGTATAAATGTTAGTATAAATGATCTTGTTGGTTTCCATGCTTAGTCTATGTTGATTAAATTGTTTGGTGATCTCATGTTTAGGTTGGAATGAAAGAATGAACCTTGTTATTGAGACATGTTGAAAGTCTTAGTTTTTTAGAAGTCTAACTTATCAAATATGGTAAGTTAGTGTAGAGTGTCCACGAGTTCTATATTTTGTACACATTCATGCCTTTATTATTGTTGTTCTTAAGCTCATTTAGGCATATTTAGGTGCATTGCATGCATAATAACAATATTTTCTTTTTCACCATGCTTTTATTGAATATGTTATGTTTGATAAAGAAAAGATGTTGTTTTAGTTTAGTTTTTATTTTCAGGTGCTGGTAGCTGAGTAGAGGACAAGGAGAGGACATGATAGCTGGAACAATAGGAGCTGTACTGAAGCAGTTCCAAATGCCGCCAAGGACGCTGCCGAAGCAGCATTGCCACCAAGTTCCGCCCAGGCAGGAATTACACCAACTTAGCCAAGATGAGTCGCGATTGAAAGAGGGCAATTCCCTGAGCCCAACGAGCCCAATCTTGCAATTTTCTGAAGCCTGTAGCGGCCGGTAGAGCAAATCCAAGATTGATAAGTAGGAGTAATTACCCATACTTGCGGAAGAAGACAACGTCCAAAGAGTCCACATTTAAGTCAAAAAGGAGTATGTATTTAATGTAAAAATACTTTAAGAACTTCTACTCCAATGAGGACTCAAACTTAAGCCATGAGCCCTATATATACCTGATGTATGTAAGGGTATATGTGCATGATGAGGTGTGAGGGAATGTGTGCTTGAATAGCCGCATAACGGAGATGTAGCTAGCTAGATGGGAGTTGTTGGGGGTCGCGGCCCAACTCTCCTAGGGTTTAAACGATTGTAATAGTTTTGAGTTGTTTTCAATAAAATTCCAAAGTTTGCTTAATCTATGCACTTCATTCTTTCGATTAGTCTACACCAGTCAGTTGAGAGAATCCATTTGTCGGGCACGAAAGTGTAAGGCTCACGAAAGGGTTAAGCACGGTCACAACATGTTGGGGCGTGACTAACTTGGTTCCTAACAAGTTCAAAAGTTTCAGCGGCTAAAAGGGATCACCAATCGAATGGACTTTTCTATGTTAGGTTTATGCTGAGATTGCTAGGCATTGCCTACATCACGTGAGTGTTTGAGCATCCTTTCCTAGAAATAGGGAGGATCACTGTCGACTATCTCGCCGAACATGGAATGACTGCCAGACTTGCCGCTGTGGCCACGTGACAAGGTCGTAGCTTGCCACCTGCCATACCCGCCGAGGCAGCAAATCATGGTAGCGCAAAACATACTCAAGCTTTACAATGCAGTCTTAATGCTACCGAGCTGCAATTGTCTTACCCAGTCTATCGATCAATTCTCTTCTTATCATCCTTCTCATCACTATCTTTATTTTATTTGTGTTTTTATATTTCCACATCATGAGATTTAATTGCACATTTACTAAATCTTTGTGCAGGAAACCACTCATAGGAGCTGCTTCAAATGTGAGAGACGATATCTTTTATACTATAACTTGACAAGAGTGTGCACTTGCGCTCATAAAGAGAGAACACCCAGACGCTCTACAAGTTTTTGGCGCCGTTTTTGGGGATTGGCAACAACAACTACGATCGAATTTCTGCACATCTATTTTAGTTTTTGCACATTAAATCTCTGTTTATTTTATTGCAAAAAAACCCTCTTTGTTTCTTTGGTTTATGTCCCGCTAGGGTGGCAAGGATGGCAGCAACATCCACCTGAGGAGGGGAAGGACATGCCCAAATAAAAAGCCAAACATTAAGCCCTCAGGAAGTGGTTATGCTTGAGAAAAGCGCAATCCAACATAACATAATTTTTATTTTTAATTTATTTTTATTAGATTAAATTTTTATTTAATTTTTGCTTTTAATTTATTTCAGGTTAGGAATGAAAGAAAGATCAAGAAAGATGATAGAATAATGGAAAAGCCCAACTAGCGGCCAAGGCAGCCCAAGGTAGATGAGCATAACGGCTGATCGCAACAGCTATATTTTGCCGCAACGAGCGGAACGGGTATCTGCGTAACGGCTAGAATCCCTTTATTCGCGCCGCAATAATTGCCTCCCGTTGACAGCGTGCCCGCCAAGGCACTGGAGAGAAGCAACTATATAAGGCCAACTATCCTCTCCCCGTTATTCACTTTGCTTTCTCATCTACTCTCAATTCTTTATGCTATCTTTGCTTTCAAGATCTCTTTTACTTTACTTTCTTTCACGTTCTTTTTCCATTCTTTAGGAAATACAACCGTCTCACAACTATGGCCACATCACAACAAACCACCGCCACCTCCAAACCCCTTTTCAAGAAGTTCTTAAACCCAGCTATCGAGCTAACCTATAAGGAATACTACAGAGAGCAGCAACTATGAGAGGAAATAGGGATCCAATATACCCAACCTGATGGGGATTTTGGCCTTGAGCCCTCCCTATTCGAAAGGATACACAACTTGGTCTATGACCAATTCGCACGACAGCCAGAAGGAATCAACAACAACCATGTGCGAGATTTTTACGACCACAAACCGACTCCAGGAAATCCTTTCGTGTATGTACGCGGAGAAGGTGTCAAATTTACAGCAGATATGATCAATAGCTTCTACAGCATCGAAGTCTGAGGCAACCCGCATGAAGAATGGGAGTCCTATCTGACGGCGGCTGACTACAACAAATTCAAAAGAGAGATCTATAAGCCAAACACCAAGTGGCTAACAGGAAAGAACAATGGGTCAGTCAATCGCCGCGACCTGTTGCCAGAGGCAGCCCTTTGTAGTAACTTCGTCCAACGCCGCCTGATGCCCACCACACATGGATCCACACTCAACAGGCTGCGGCTCGCCCTTATCTACAACATCATAAAGGGACGACAAATAAATGTTGGCGTTGTGATCCTAAGGGAGATCTATGCCCATTTAGAAAAGCCAAACGCCAATGGACCTCTCTTCTTCCCTGCACTCATCACAGGCCTGTGCGCCAATTTCCGCGTGACGCCACATCCAAAGGAAAAATTCATCCTCCCAAGGAAGGATGGACAAGAAGGGCACGCCAACTGATGATGCATGAACTAGAGCCAGACACACCTTCAACCCCCCAGCCATCATCCCAAGCTACCGCCACCCCAGCTGCAGCTGGCAGTACTGAAGTTGCCCTCTCGTCCGTCGTGATCCCCCTGTTGCGCAGCCTAGTTGAAAGCTACCAAACGATCGAGCACAAACAAGTGATCTTCACCAAATATGTTGCGGACGTGCAAGAGGCCTTTGTGTCCTACTTGCTTGACAAGTACCAAGATTGTGGCCCACAGTTGCCCATGTTTTCAACGGAGTTAGCATCATCCAAGCCAGTTCATATCACACCAAGACCAGCTACTACTCTTGCTGTTGCCGATAGTGAGGGGCCGCACACCTGCCCCAAAAGAAGGACCACTCCAACTCTCATCCAGCCATACGAGCTCACCTCCTCGCCCGAATCAGAAAAGGAGAAGAAGACCACCACTGCCTCTCTAGCAGCAAAAGAGGCTGCTGCCCAAGACGTCGATGACTTAGATATGGAGATCTCAAACTCCCTCGATGATGAACCGGTAGAGGCAGTAAGGAAGAGAAAGCGACCAACAACAGGGCCCCAGGGTGGAGGACTTGAAGGACCATCTAAGAAACCCACCCCCAACTTCCGCGTAGCAAGAAAAAAGCCCAACCGATAGAACATCTCCCATGCGCCGCCTAGTCCTGCCCGCCTCCTCAGCATCCTCCTCTGACGCAACATCAACAGAGGGGAACTTCCACAGTCTATAACACCATTTTCTTTTCTTCTCTTTTTAATTTTTATGTTTTATTTCTTTTATAATTTTTCTTTTTATGTTTTATTTTATGTTTTTAATTTTTGTTTTGTGTAAAGGCATTGAGGACAATGCCACCCTTGAGTTTGGGGGGAATAGTCCTCTTTGTTTTTAGGTTCATTTAGTAGCATATAGGATCATATGTAAATTTTGCCTCTAGCACTTAATAAAGTAGACATTTTTAGCTTAAAAACTTGTGCCTATGATAGATTAGCCGACTGCTTATAATCGCACCATTCTAAAAATTTTAACCTAACTATGGGAAGAAGCATGAAAAATACTTAGAAATGTTTTCTTTCTGCCAATTATCTTTACACTTGTCTGTTAAATGCTGAAGTTATAAGTTTAACATTACCTGCCTTACTTAATAAAAAAATCCTCGATTGAATACATGTTTTCCGCCACGGCACCATAGGGCATCAAAACTAAGATGATGAAAACCCTAGAGGTGCCCGAAACAGGCTCTAGGCAGAATGATTAAATACCCTAGAGGTGCCCGAAACAGGCTCTAGGAAGGATCATGAGCAAGGACACCCTGTTGCAATCAAAGTCCATGTATCTAAACCAAGTGACAGACAAATTTGCAATAGTGAATGAAAGCCTTCACGGGATGACTCTATTCAAAGGGTTTTGAGTTTCGTAGAGTGCACCTATATTAGCTTTAGACCTAGAGAATAGTTGTGATGAGCTGAAGCCCTTAAAGCCATGATCAGAATAATAAGAAAAAAAATGCCTAACTGTGCTGCCGAGGCAACAACTCGTATCCTTTTTAGCAATTTAATTATTTTAGGCTTACTTTGTTAACTTAGTCATCTCAACATGTTTATCATGAACACAGACCTGCACACACTGCACTTGCATTAAGAAAAATTAAACCTAAGTTATTTCATGTCATTCCCTATCACTAACATAAAATGGGTGCCACGGCCTTGAGGTAAGAATCAAATTAAGGGCTAAAGTTTCTATTAATTTTTTGCAAAGGGCAGATTTACTAGCTAGGTTGCATTGCTTGAGGACAAGCAATAGTTCGAGTTTAGGGGTGTGTAGAGTGTCCACGAGTTCTATATTTTGCACACATTTCTGCCCTTATTATTGCTGTTCTTAAGCTCATTTAGGGATATTTAGGTGCATTGCATGCATAATAACAATATTTTCTCTTTCACCATGCTTTTGTTGAATATGTTATGTTTGGTAAAGAAAAGTTAACGTTTTAGTGTAGTTTTTATTTTAAGGTGTTGTAGCTGAGTAGAGGACAAGGAGAGGACATGATAGATGGAACAATAGGAGCTATACTAAAGCAGTTCCAGATGCCACCAAGGACGCTGCTGAAGCATCATTGCCGCCAAGTGCCGCCCAGATAGGAATTACATCGACTTAGCCAAGATGGGTCGCGATTGAAAGGGGGCAATTACCTGAGCCCAACGAGCCCAATCTTGCAATTTTCTAAAGCTTGTAGCGGCCGGTAGAGCAAATCCAAGATCGATAAGTAGGAGTATTTATCCTTACTTGCGGAAGAAGGCAGTGTCCAAAGAGTCCACATTCAAGTCAAAAAGGAGTATGTATTTAATGTAAAAATACTTTAAGAACTTCTATTCCAAGGAGGACTCAAACTTAGGCCATGAGCCCTATATATGCCCAATGTATGTAAGGGTATAGAGGCATGACGAGGTGTGAGGGGATGCGTGCTTGAATAGCCGCACAACGGAGATGTAGCTAGGTAGATGGGAGTTGTTGGGGGTCGCGACCCAACTCTCCTAGGGTTTAGACGCTTGTATGTAAAGTAGTATGTGAGAAACGATTGTAATAGTTTTGAGTTGTTTTTAATAAAATTCTAAAGTTTTCTTAATCTATGCACTTTATTCTTTCGATTAGTCTACACCAGTCAGTTGAGAGAATCCATTTGTCGGGCACGAAAGTGTAAGGCTCACGAAAGGGTTAAGCACGGTCACAACATGTTGGGGCGTGACTAACTTGGTTCCTAACAAGTTCACAAGTTTCAGTGGCTAAAAGGGATCACCAATCGAATGGACTTGCCTGTGTTAAGTTTACGCTGAGATTGCTAGGTATTGCCTACATCACATGAGTGTTCGAGCATCATTGCCTAGAAATAGGGAGGATCACTATCGACTATCTCACCGAACTTGGAATGACTGCCAGACATGCTGCTAAGACCTATTTTTGTTCCACCCGCCGAGACAACGAAAGTTGTAGGGATAGTGACCCGCTGCGGATGCGTGACAGGGTCGTAGCCTGCCGCCCGCCATACCCATCGAGGTAGCAAATCATGGCAGCGCAAAACATACTCAAGCTTTACAATGCAGTCTTCATGCTACTTAGCTGCAATTGTCTTACCCAGTCTATCGATCAATTCTCTCCCTATCATCCTTCTCAACACTATCTTTATTTTATTTGTGTTTTTATATTTCCACATCATGAGATTTAATTGCATATTTACTAAATCTTTATGCAGGAAACCACTCATAGGAGCTGCTCCAATCCATGTGGAAGACGATATCTTTTATACTATAGCTTGACAAGAGTGTGCACTTGTGCTCATAAATAGAGAACACCCAGACGCTCTACAGTTAGGCAAAAGTTTTTGATTATCGTGTTTTTGTTGCTTGCATAACATTCTTTAGCCGGTGTACGACTAAATCAGGTGAGGGGTGTTACATTTATTGGCATCAGAGCTTCGGTTTAGTCAATCCTCGGACTAAACTGGGCCTATTGCATCATTTAAGAATGAATTGGCCACCTAGGAGTTCTATCTATTTGATTAAGCTTGTCGCTTCCCTAACCAACTCTTCCTTGTTTATCAATATAGAACCATGTCTGAAACAATATTAGCAAAAGACGATAAAAGTCCTGAGAGATCTTCTAGTGAAGGGAGAGTGTTTAGATGACTCAAAGGCCATCGAACACTCGAAAGGGGAAAGAACGGGAGCAAGAAGCTCCAAAGAATAATGAACCAGAAATGGCAGCCTCTATGACTAATTCGATACAACAAGAGTGCTTTCATAGCATGAAAGAAATGTTCGACCAACTTATCTTGTCACTAAAACAAGACTCCCCTGCTCCAACTCATGTTCATGTACCATCTAGGGCTCCTATCGACAAGCTCGCTCAACACCGGGCCTACACTTTCACCAGTGTTGACGAGGTGAATCCCGAAGTTGCCGAGTATTGTCTAGAGGCCACTATTCGAATTCTCACCAAACAACTCTCTTGTTCAGATGAACACAAGCTCAAATGTGTTGTCGCGCTACTTGCGGACGAAGTGCTAAGTTGGTGGGAAACCACTACTTTGACTGTGCCCCACTGAAAAAGTCACATGGAACTTTTTTCTCGACGAGTTCAAAAAGAAGTATGTTAGAGAATAATATCTCGATGAACGTCGAAAGCAGTTCTTGTATCTGAAACAAGCCGAGAGACCTATTGAACAGTACGTGAGTGACTTTTGCAAGTACTGCAAGTACGTGTCTGAATACATTAAAACCGAGGCGGACAAGTGCCAGATGTTCATCGACGACCTCAACGATGAACTCAGCCCTATTTTCACGACCCTTGAGATCTTGGATTTCCAAAGTCTTGTCAACCGAGCCATCACCACTAAAGCGAAGATGAAAGCTTCGGAAAAACGCAAGCACAATCAATCCCAGAAGGATAAGCGATTGAGGTAAGATGATCGACCATAATGGCAGTCCAAAAAGCATAAGTACTCGGGTGGAAATCATTCGAGTTATACTCCCTCCCAAAAGAGTAATTACATGCCAAAACATCAGTCGATAATCAAATCTTCAGCCCTGACAATGTCTATTGATAGCACGGGTAATACGGGTAAGGCTTCACAAGTGCCTACCTGCAAATTTTGTCAGAAACATCACTCGGGTCAATGTAAGACCAAGGCCAATTTGTGTTATCTTTGTGGGGGTCCGATCACTACATTAAGGATTGTCCGCAAAATCCAAAGAAGCTTCCTACTCGATCTCCAGTAGTAGCTAGTTCAGCACCAACTGTTCGAAAAAAGCCCCCCAATCAGTTCACTCAGGAAATCAGGGTAAAGGTAGAAGGCAACCCTCGGCCACCACACACCAGGAATCTCGAGCCCCTGCTCGTATTTATCACATCCGAGAAAGAGAGAAGGAAGAAGCTCCCAATGTAATCGCATGTACAATCGAGTTAAACTCAATTTTTGCTTATGCTTTGATTGATTCGGGATGTACCCACTCCTTCATATGTTCTGCCATGTTATTAAAATCAAACTTGAAACCTGAAATTGTTGATATTAGCTTGATAGTGTCGAACCCAATAGGAGGCTTACTGAATATAAACTTTGTTTGTAAAGATACTCCTGTAAGTATTCGAAATGTACCATTCCCTATTAATCTTTATGTATTACCAAACTTTGAGTTCGATATAGTATTGGGACTAGATTGGTTGGGAAAACACGGAGCCTGGTTAGATTGCCAAAATAGGAGGTTATATTTACGGGGTTTAGGAAAAGAATCAATCCTGTTAATAGACAAGAAAACTGATATATATATCTTCGACATTATGGCTTTACAAGATGAAATTGATTTCGGCTTACCAAGTATGCCTGTTTTTTCTGAATATATCGGTGTCTTTCCCGAGGAACTCCCTAGTCTTCCTCCAATTCGAGAAGTGGAATTCGGAATTGAAGTTCAACCTGGAACGAATCTGGTGTCCATTACGCCCTATCGTATGGTACCCGTTGAACTAAAAGAACTCATAAAGAAAATTCAAGAACTAGATGACAAAGGAGTCATCCGACCGAGCACATCTCTCTGGGGTGCTCCTGTCATTTTCGTGAAAAATAAAGACGGGACGATGCGACTTTGCATCGATTACTGACAATTGAACAAAGTGACGATAAAAAATAAGTATACGTTGCCTAGGATCGAAGACTTGTTCGATCAACTCAAGAATGATGTCGTGTTCTCCAAGATTAATCTTCGATCAGGTTACTATCAGATGAGGGTGAAAGATGATGATGTGCCCAAAATAGCCTTTCGAACTCGTTACGGCCATTACGAGTTTCTTGTGATGCCTTTCGGGTTAACGGATACTCCTACTGTGTTCATGGACCTGATGAATCGAGTTTTCAAGCCTTATCTCGACAAGTTTGTAGTCATATTCATAGATGACATCCTTGTCTATTCTCAGAACAAGGAGGAACATGCCGAACACCTCCGAATCGTGCTCCAAACACTTCGAGAACATCAATTGTACGCCAAGTTCACTAAGTGTGAATTTTGGCTATCGAAAGTTTCATTCCTCGGACATGTTATCTCAGCTGAAGGAATCAAAGTCGACTCTAAGAAAGTTCAAAATATCCTAGAGTGGAGACCTCCGATAAATGTGAGTGAGGTCCAAAGTTTCCTCGGTTTAGCCGGGTAGTATCGAAGATTCATGAAATGGTTCTTGGCGATTGCTGCGCCGTTAACCAGACTTCTTAGAAAAGATGGAGCGTTCGAGTGGTCAGAAAGGCAACAACGAAGTTTCAACAAACTCAAAGAAGCCCTGACTCATGCCCCAGTTCTTGTCCAACCCGAATCGGGAAAAGAATTCACCGTGTACAACGATGCATCACATTCGGGCCTCGGGTGCGTTTTGATGCAAGAAAGAAATGTGATCACATACGCATCTCGACAATTGAAGCCTCATGAGTTGAATTACCCTACTCACGATCTTGAATTAGCGGCTATTGTGTTCGCGCTCAAAATCTGGAGACATTATTTGTATGATGAAAATTGCAAACTGTTTATCGATCACAAGAGTCTCAAATACATCCTAACTCAGAAGGATTTAAACTTGAGACAAAGAAGATAGCTTGAACTACTCAAAGATCACGATCTAACTATCGACTACCATCCGAGTAAAGCAAATATGGTTGCCAACGCCCTTAGTCAAAAATCGTACTCGGGTAACTTCTTGAAACTAAATCCTAGTGAATTTCATGTAAATTAAGTCTTTCTTGTTATATAAGTAACCATTCGAACTCCCCTAATTGATCTTGTTCAAATCTTAAAGCTTCCATGGCTATCAATGCACAATTATGTTTGATTAAGAAACAAGGACTCTTATCCGAACTACAAGTGCAATCTAGTTTGATCTTGAGAATCAAAGAATTGCAACAAGTCGATCCCGATCTTCAAAAGATCATTTCAAAGTTTGATTCCGAGCCTAATCCAGATTTCTCCATAAAGTCGAATCGACTCCTCTATTTTCGAGATAGAGTGTGTGTTCCTAATAACGACGATCTGAAGCGAGAGATGTTACAAGAAGCCCATCAAAGTCCGTTCTTGATACACTTGGGATCGATCAAAATGTATAAAGACTCGAAACCATTGTACTGGTGGCCAGGTATGAAGTCGGCTATCACTGAATTCGTGTCTAACATATCTAACATGTCAACGAGTCAAAGCTGAGCATAAAGTTCCTATAAGATTGCTTCAACCGATCGAGCTACCGTAATGGAAGTGGGATCGGATTACTATGGATTTCGTAACTGGTCTTCCTTACACTCCAAGAAAGAATGATGCTGTGTGGGTGATCGTTGATAGATTTACAAAATCAGCTCATTTTCTCCATGTTCAAATGAGCCTGAGCTTGGATAATTTAGCCGAGTTGTACATCCGAGAAGTGATTCGGCTACATGGTGTACCGACCTCGATAATCTCCGATAGAGACCCTAGATTTTCATCCCAGTTTTGGAGATCCTTACAATGAGCTATCCGAACCAAATTGAACTTGAGCACGACATTACATCTACAAACCGATGAACAATCGGAAAGGGTGATACAAGTACTTCAAGATATGTTGTGTGCTTGTGTGATCGACCTCGGTAAGAACTGGGAGAAATCCTTACCACTCGTACAGTTCGCCTACAACAACATCTACCAAACGTCGATCCAAATGGTCGTGTATGAAGCCTTGTACGAGAGGAGATGTAGAACACCCTTGTGTTGGTCTGAATTGGGGAAAAACAAAGTTTTGGGACCTCAATTACTCCGGGAGACGGAAGAACAAATTCGATTAATTCATAATCGATTGAAAGAAGCTTTCGATAGACAGAAGGCGTATGCTGATTTGAAAAAAGGGGACATCCAATACAACATCAGAGATAAAGTCTTTCTCAAAGTGTCACCCTGGAAGAAAGTCTTTAGATTCGAGAAGAAAGGAAAGCTTGGCCCTCGTTTCATCGGACCTTTTGAAGTTATTGAAAGGATAGGTCCAGTGGATTATCGACTAGCACTCCCTAGTGAGTTTAATAAAATTCACAATGTCTTCCATGTTTTTATGCTACGAAGATATCGATCTGATCCATATCACGTTCTTGAACCTGAAGAGATTGAATTAAATCTCGATCTATCCTATGAAGAAGAACCAATATGAATCCTTGAGTACGAAGTCAGAAAGCTTATGAACAAAACCGTTCCCCTCGTGAAAGTTCTTTGGAGAAATCACAAAGTAGAAGAAGCGACGTGGGAACCAAAAACAATACCCTTATCTATTTACGTCAGGTAAATTCGAGGGTGAATTTATTTTAAGGGGAGAAATTGTAATACCCCAAATCCTAGCCTAGTAGAATTATCAATTTAATTAAGAAGAAAAGTGTAAACATTTGAATCTAGAATTAAAATATAAGAACCGAAAGTTATATAATTAATAATAATATTAATAATTAAACATAAATTAAAGTAGCTATATTATAATTTTAATTATTAAATGACACATTTGCTTGGTTATAATGTGAACCAAGTGTCACCACAATCTCAATGGAGAAAGTGGGACACTCGGCCACTTGTTAATCCCACAACAAAGTATAGCTTTGTTGTCACCTTCGTACACTTACTTCCACCGATTCAAACAAGAAAATGAGAGAGAAAATGAAATCTGGAAATTAGGAGAGATTAAGCCAGAATTCCGAAGGTTTGGGAGCTTGGTAACAAGATAGGAATCACACATGCATGATTAAGAAAACAAGCAAGTAAGTGTTCTTGATTACCCGGTTTTGAGTTTGTTTAAATTGGTTGTTAAGTAGGCTTGAAAATTTGGAGAATTATGAATTAAATCTTGTGTTTAATATTAGTTTAAAGCTAGGTTTAAATTTAATTGAAACCAGATTTAGGATTGATTGAAAGCTGGGTAACCGAATGTTAAGGAAAAACTTAGATTCAACCTTGTATAGTTTTCATGAAAATTAGAAAATTGACTATGATATGATTCGAACTAGAAAAATTTATGTAGGAGAAAGTTGTTAGAAATTGAATTTTTTAGTGGGTAAAAGTGTTGGATTGGTAAAAATGATGCTAGGTTGCTGGAAAATTAATCTGGAACAAGACTGGTCACATTTAGAACTCAATTGGTGTTTAGGGACTATTTTGAGATAATTATAAATTTTCAGTACTGAAATGAACTAAATGAGGGCTGGGAATGATACTTAAATAACAGGGAAGCATAATGGATTACTTTGATGAATTAAAATTGAGTTTATAATCATGTTTGAACAAATAGTTAGACTAGTAGGTGGTTAGATGTGAATCTGGGTAGTTCTGGAAATTTAGATTAAATGAGGACTAAAATGAATGTTACAAGGACTAAATGGTACTGGAAAATTCATGTGAAAACAGGGGAGACCTTAAGGTAAATGATATTTGAATTATAGAGCTTGGTTAATGATTCAAAGTGTTTAAAGTGATTAAATGCAACATCAATATAATAAAACTAATCTCGAAATCTATTTCTTTAGGGAATTATCTGGACAAGTTAGGGACCTATGAGGACTTGAATATACAGGGGGAAATAGGGTAATCCATGGTAAAAAGGGCTGAAATAAACTAATAAGGGACCTAGTTTGAAAAGTTCATCAATGTAGGTTAAAACTCAAGTTGGTAGAATTGATTCTGGAAAATGACCTAACTTTAAACATTAAACTGTATTGATGTAGAAATGATAAAAATATGTTTCATACATGGTTAGAAAGCTAGTTGAATTAGCTTTCTAGGGGTGTAAATTAATTGAAAATCCAATTTGTAGATTAAAAGTTATGGGCAAAATAATACAAGGTGTCCAAACTGCCTAAAACATGGCATATTAGTGTATAATGTGAATATGCTTACTTATATGTGATATATGTATTGTTTTTAATGATGTATTTATGTTATTTATACATGGATTGATAGACCAAGAGGTAGAAGAAGCTTGTGAAGGCACTAAAGTGGGGCAGCAAAGGGAAAGAAACAAGGGAGTTGTCATTCAAGATTAGCTTGGAGTTTTTGTGAGTGTAGCTATCTTTAGGGTTAGGACTTAGGTCCTACCAAGCCTAATTATGTTTGTAATGTTCTTAAGAACTGCCATGAAAATGATATTAAACTATACTTGGTAATTATTTAAAGGGAAGGATGATATTAAACTATAAATGGCAACTTGTGATGGTATAGGTGAGTTGATATGTTATATGTGCTATGTTGTGTTTGAACATGAACGTGCTTATTGTCTTGATTGGTTAATAGATGAAGTATGACATGAAATACTCCCTCTTAAAATTGAACTATGGTTCACTAGCCTAAGGGCTCTTGATCTTATTACATGACTATTGATCACTTGAATATGCCATGATCCTTGTCTAGCTTGTTGCATGATTCTTGATCACATGATTAAATGATGCCTTGGTAACTAGTGAGTCATAGGTAGGATGCCATGCCATAGAGTCTTGAGCTCATTTGTGTTGGGTGAACTACGGACCGGGCTAAGGCCCTTTATTTGGCGACACTAGGAGGGATGTGTGTTATGCTCTTTGGCGACAATAGGAGGGATATGACCAGATACTTATTTTGACGACAGTTGGTTGGCGACTCGATTACCTAGACTCGACTATAAACCAAGGCTTAAACTTGAAACTAATTCAGTAATCTTGATGATATGTACTTGTATTTACATGAAATGAAATGAACTTGATATGTAGATGATGCTACATGCCTTGTCATGAACTTGATTGCTTACTATGTATCCATGATTAAGTTGATGACATATAAATGCTAGCTTGATACGAACTTATGTTATGTGATCACATACTATTGCTTTGTCATGTCTATATGCTTGAGTAAATTAAAAGAAATGAGATGTTGAGATACATAGGTGAGACCATTCGAATAAGAACATGGATATAAGCTTGAATCTTAAACCTAGCTAGACCTTCCTTGATTTTAAAACACACCTGTTACATGAATAAACTTGCCTAGCTTAGGTTGCTACCTCACTAAGTACTTAACCGTACTTATCATTCTCGTTTTCATTCTTCCCAAACTACAGGTTTGTAGATTTCAAGCTATCTTGGTTGGAGGCAAGGCATGACAAGCTAAAGCATCAAGTATGAATATGTTCCTTTGTAAACTCCTAGTTGATGGCCATAGTCTTGCATATAGATCACATGTTCATGCATTTTGAGCCTATGTTTGGCTATGTATATATTTGAGAAGTTATGGTATGTATAACATGATCTTGGTTGGTAGCCTAGTTGATCTAGGTGTCTTTTGATGTTATGAGATAATCATGGTTGGTTGTTATGGTGATGATCACATGTTTTGAAAGCTTGGAAAGTGTTGAACAATGGATACATGCCTTGGTTACTTGACTAGGATGATTACTAGTCAATCATTTGTTAGGAGCATGTCTTAGAATGTCCTGATGTTCAGTGTATAGTTGTTGCCTGGAGATAGATAGCTTTTTATGTGTTAGTGAAATATGTTATAGGATCATGTTAGTGTGCTTGATTGCTTAATATACGAGGTATGCTTATTGAACATGTATAGAGTGTATAATAGTGCCTGTGAACTCTTTATATGTTCAGATGAAAGTGATTGATTGAGTTAGGCTTTGATTCATGTGATAGGTTCATGATATTGTGTTTTAATCCTTGCTGTCTATATGTAAGATTTCGAGTGATCAAAGGAAACTAGACTAATCACATGTGTTGTTGTTAACTTATTCGAATGAACCTTATCCTAAAGGTGTGACACAAATAATCCTTGTTTAAGCTATACATGAATGAATCTTGAATTAAATTGATTGTACCCTTGAATATGAATCATATACTAGTTCAAATGACGTGTAGATTGATCATGAAGTCTTCCAATGAGTTCGAATTGTATAGATGTTAGTATAAATGATCTTGTTGGTTGCCATGCCTAGTCTATGTTGATTAAATTGTTTAGTGATCTCATGTTTAGGTTGAAATGAAAGAATGAACCTTGTTATTGAGATATATCGAAAGTCTTAGTTGTTTAGAAGTCTAACTTATCAAATAGGGTAAGTTAGGAAAAAAGTTTTTGATTGTCGTGTTTTTGTTGCTTGCGTAACATTCCTTAGTCAGTTTACGACTAAATCAGGTGAGAGGTGTTACACCAACCCCATCAGAAGGGTGTAAACTACCATTAGACGGATTCATCTTGTCCTGAGCTCTTAGACATGAATCCTGTAAATGACCATAAATCTCAGAATTATAACAATTTTTTTTGCTAACCTCAACCTCTAAACAAAGTCATCAATCCCAATGCACGACACCAACAGTTTGTTCAGATCCACAGTGATCGCTAATAGTGCAAACTTTCCCCTTTTCTCCAGCTTAAGCATTGTAGTCCACATGAACAACATTCCCCACAACCTCAACAATCCTACGAAACAAAGCTTTTGAATAATAACGGTATGGAATTCCAGGGAGACGAACCCAGACAACAACATGAGATAGATGTTTCTCCAAGGTGGAGAACGATTGACTCCATTACTGGACCGTTAGGTAGCTACCATAAATCGTACATGGCCCCTCCGTTAAGATCTTCTCATAATCTCTAGGATCCTCAATTCGAACCAAAAAATAATTATTGTCAAGGTCAACCAATTGAATCTCTCCCGACGATTTTCAGACATGAATCTCGTTGAGAAAGGTCTGATAACCCATGTTCCTTCCTAACAACCGAACAATAACTACATTCCCCATATGCAAGTCAATTTGTTCATGCACCCGTTTCGAGAACTTAATTGTTGAAAATTTTCCATTACGATCGACCACACAATCCTCATCCAACACCACCACTTTGTTTGGATCAAGATCTAAACAATCATGAACTTGCTTATCCCTCCGCAAAGATTTATTCACCACATTAGCATAAGAAACCCTAGCACCAATGTTCAGGAGAACCGATCCTTGTGGCTGTTCCTACGGTAAATCTATACCGCCACAAGAGTTTCCTTCGTGCCATCACTCTCCTTTATTTCCATTGACTCAGACATGTCAACTGTAATTCCTTCCTTATATTCCCCTAGCTTCTTGCACTCGGTTTGAACTTTTGCAGCCAACGGCGACCGAGGTCTTTTCAAGGTTGGACCAGAGCGAACATGTGGTAATGAATCAGGGGGCCAACCATTCATTGTAGACGAGGAAGTACCAAGCTTCCCCTACCGCCGCCTTACCAGAAAAGTTATTAGAGGGTTTAAGGTTTTCCATTCTAAATCAACAATATTTTTTAAAAAATAATTATGTAATTTTTACTTTTAATATATATTTTTAAAATTTTTTTTCTAATATTTGATATTGTGATCCATTTTTAATACTTATTATTAAAGGTCTAATCTCATTTTTTTCAGATTTGTTATTAGATGTATAATTTTTTTAATATTTGTTATTAGGGACCTAATTTTTTTAATACTTGTTATTAATTAGGGGCTCAATTTTTTTTCCTAATATTTGTTATTAGGGGTCTATTATTTAAATTTATTTTTTTCAATATTTGTTATTAGAGGTCTAATTTTTTCAATACTTGTTATTAGGGCCTACTCATAAAATTCAATTTTCCCAATATTTGTTATTAGAGATTTAATTTTTCCCAATATATTTTTACTAAGGGCACATTTTTTTCAATACTTGTTAGTAGGAGCTCAACTTTTTTTTCTTCAATATTTGTTATTAGGGGCATACTCTTCGAATTAATTTTTTTAATATTTGTTATTAGGGGTCTGATTTTTTTTCTCAATACTTATTAACATAGGCATAATTTTTTCTCAATATTGGTTATTAGGGATATCCTCTTAAAATTTAATTTTCTTTTCAATATTTGTTAGTAGAAACTATGGGTGTAAACGAGCCAAGTCGAGCTCGAGTAGTGCTAAGCTCGACTCGGCTCGTTAAGAACTCGAGCCGAGTTCGAGCTCAAGTCGAGTTCAATCGATTCAAGTGTTGATCGAGCTTTAACCAAGTCGAACTTGAGTAGCTCGTGGTCTATCTCGTTTCATTTTCAACCCTAATAATAATAATAATTATTGTTGTTGTTGTTGTTGTTGATCAAATTGCATGATTTTATTATAGATAGAATCATATAAAAGAAATATTTGCATGTGTCTCATTAAACAAACCTTAATATATCCTAGTTGAGGAAAAGAGTACACATGAAAATATACAGAAAGTTAAACTAAAAATTAAACTAACATAACATAACAACAAAAAACATTTAACATATATTTTAGTTCACTTTAATTTTAAAAAATAAAAAAATAGTATAGTATATTTTCGAGTAGCACGCAAGTTTTTCGAGTCGGGCCCGACTCGTTAAGAAGCCGAGTTCGAGCTCGAGTCAAGTCCAATTGAGTCAAGTTTTGACCGAGTCGAGCTCGAGTAGCTCACGATCTGTCTCATCTCATTTACGGTCATAGTAGAGACCTTTTTTCTAATACTTGTTATTAAAGACATACTTCTAAAATTTAATTTATTTTCAATACTTATTAGTAGGGGCTAATTTTTAAATTCGTCCTAAATCACTAAAATTGCAGGAACCAACCTGTAAGAATCTAACTTAATTCATTTTGATATTAGTTTTAAAGTCTGTGCGATTGCTCATATTTCACTTGTTCTCTTGGCCTTGACATAATCGTAAAAGGATGAGGTTATATTCCTTAAATGCCTAGGTTCAACTTCTATATTGTGCAAATCATGTGTGGATTATCTTTGGATTTATATGTGAGTCCTTAAAAATTCCTTTTTACATTAAAAGTTTGGTATAATGTAAAAATACCCTTAACGTTTTATTGGATAGTCACTTTGACCCTTATTTTTTGTTGTTGCACTTTTACCCTTAACGTTTTATTTTAAGTCAATATGACACCTCCGTGAAAGAAAATTATTAGTCAGCTAACGATAAATAGGTTGGAATAATTTGACAGAATGAAATGTCAGTAGAAAAAATAATTTTATATTTTATATAATTTTATAAAATTATTTTTTGGTTGATGTATCATTTTGTCAAATCAACACCTTTGTTTAGATGACACTGCTATGTCAGCATGCACTGCCATGTAAGTTTACCATATCTTTTCAAACTATTTATCGTTAGTTGACTAAGAATTTTCTTCTATAGAGGGGTTATTTTGACCTAAAATGAAACGTTGGGTTCAAATAATTAAAAAAAATATCAAAATGACTATACAATTAAACATTAGGGTTTTTTTTGGCATCTAATAGTCTTAAAATATTTTGTAAATTTATTGCTTAATCAAATTGTAGAGCTTTTCATTAGAAAAAATTATCTAATCTTAGCGATGCTGTGAATTTATTTAACTGTGTTTGAAGTTTTTGGTCTGCTAAATTCAACGAAAGGTGATCATTTGTGTTTCATTATCAATGAAGTAGAAGAGTGAGAGAGATAAGAGACAGGCCGAACATGCTGTTTTATAATGTACACATATATGCATCAAAAATGTGTTTTTGTCTCTTAAAAATATATAATATTTCTAACAGTAAATTCTGGAAAGAACAAACGCCAATGTAACATGCTTTCAACCATGAAATACAGATGGTGGGAGAGAGGGCATCAACATGAAACCTTGAGGCATATGCAGAAAAATTTAAAAACAAAAGGAGCTTTTATTCAAATATATGGATTTGATGACACATTTTATCTATAAAAAAACTCTCATGCACATAGCTTCTATGAAAAGAAGAAATTACATGTATGTATGTATGTGGATGTTATCAAGAAGTAACCCAGCACATGATCTCTGCTGCTGCTTGTTTGAATATTTCGTCGACCTGAAATGCACCTGCCAGCTGATGATTAGAAGCTGCTGTGCTTGCCACCTGCTTATTATGCAATTTATTGTATGGTCAGTAAATGGCTTCCATATGTTCTATTTTAATTCATTATGATTCCACAAGGCACAAACCTCAATAATATTCTAAACCAACAATCAAAACAATGAAAATCTGGTGTAAGTTCAGATTTATAAATGAAGGATTGTTTGTATGCTCAACTCAATTCATGCATCGATGGATTTAATCTATTAAATCTAACTTAGTTGATATACTCGACTGAATTGAACATGTTTGAATCGAATTTTACTCCCTCCTTTTTAATCGCTTTAAAAATTTACATCTTATAAATCTAGTTTAGAATTCAAACTATCTGCCAACCTTTCTTCATTCTCAACCTGAGATTCCCATCACCACAGGGACGGAGCCACATGGAGGGTGAGAGAGATAATTATCCTTTAACTTTGAGTAGTTTAATTTTTTTGTAAGCCACTGACAGTTTTAAAACCATTACAATATTATTATCATTTAAAAAAAAGTTAGATTACTATATTTTAAGTCTGTCAATTAAAGTTAATGAAATCAAACATTGATCTCTCATTTTTTTCTCGTTTAATTACTTTTAAGATCTTTTAATTTTAAAATTAATGTAATTAAACATTAACTTCTTTGATTTTATGATTTAATTACCTTTTAGAACTATATTCATTTCAAAATTAATCAACTTGTCCCTTCATAGTTCAGTTATGGCTACGTCACTTGATCAACACCAACAAGAATGTCTAGAACTATGTACGAGATTGTTGCTTGGATTACATTCTTTCACCTTAACTTTGCATGCAATTAGACAAGATAAGCTTGTAATTAATCAAATTAACGACATGTATAAACTATAAAGCAGCGAATAGTTTGATGTAGAGAGTAAAAAAAGTTGGTATAAAACTTACACGAGCTTGAATCATGAACATGCACCGATTAGAATCCGAGGAAACATGAGCAGACACCACCTCTACTTTGTGCTTCTCCAAAATACAGCAAAGAGTGGTGAAGAGCCGGGGCTTCTTAGGTGAACACACGCTTATCTGTGCTTCTGTGCCGCATATGTTCAACACAACGTTGGGAGAACTCCAGGTTTGAAACTGCAAAGCAGATTGGGAGACCGAAAGAGTGTTCGGATTCGAAAACTTATCGGCTGCATTAACTCGATCTGCCATGAATGCTTCCCTGCTGCTTGAGCCAAGGGCGGCGGGGGTGGTGGCCGTCGGAGGCTGCTCGTGATGACAACCGAGGAGTCTGTCTAGCTTTTGTTTCTGTAGCTTTTGGAGAGTTTTCTCTAGGGTTTTGATGTAGTTCACTGCTTCATCCACTATGGTGGATTTGTCAGCCTGTAAAAAATGATTCGGGCTGTGATTAGTGATTACTTACAACTATTCAGATATTGAGATAATTGGTCCGTCAACAGAAACTGTGATTTGGAATGATTATTATATATGCAGATTATGACAACTCAGCCTTATTAAATACATTTCCATATTAAACAAATGGAGTAAGCAATCTTTCCATAACTGAAACCAAGCTATGTTATCTTCTTGTTTTCGGAGTTTAACGCGGTTGTAAACATAACATATGAAAGAGTTTCGTGTCGCAGTCGTTATTTAAATCGAGAAAGTGTTTACCTTGGGAGGTAGCTGGGGAAGCAGGTCATGAAGGCCGGAGAACATGTTCCTCATCTTCCTCCTCCTCTCTCTTTCGGTCCATATATGCATCTCATGATCCGAGTCTGCACCTCTCTTATTGGTCTTCGTATTGGTCGAGTCTTGCAAAGGTTGTTGTTGGTGGTGGTTGGTTTTGCCTGCAGATTTGTCTTCACTGCCGGTACCAGCTGAAGAATTGTTATTATCAGAGTTGGATAAAGCAGCTGTCCATGGCTGGCGTTCCCATAGTAAGAAACTGCCATGGCCACCTTCTTCAGACATGACTGAATTACAGAGATAGGTAGAACTTAGAAGAGAAGAAGAGGAGGAGAGATATGTAAGAAAAGGAAGAGAGGAGACGTTTAAAAGGTGGCAAACAAAAGGTGAAAAAGGGGAGAGAGGGGAGGATTGTCTTTGAAGAAGGTAGGGAAGAACCCAAAATACAATCATAAGGCAATGCCGTTACTCTCAAATCAAAACAAAAACGTATGTGTGTGTATATATATATATTGGATTTATAAATAATGGTAAAATTTTGATATATTATGAAATTCAAATTTTAAATTTTTTATTTTAAATTCTGAACTCTAAACATTATACCTTAAATTATAAATATTAATATTAAATTATAAACTAAAAAATTTAATTTTTAAACTTTAAACCCTAAACTAATTATATAATCACGAAAATTAAAAATATTTGTATACATTAAAATTTACACGGAATGTATTTTTTTTTTTACAAATAATCAATATACTCTAAACCGCGTTCTAACAAATATTTTTTCTTTTCTCTCCCCTTATGGTCCCACAATTAATAATGACCCCACTTTATTATGTATTATAATATAAATATCAAAAGTGTTGAATGGAGTAGTGAAGTACATTGTAATTTGTACCCGAGAATGTAAGTTAAAACTTTAAAAATTCATTGCTAGAAATAGTGGCGTAAGGCAGAAGAGATCGTGGAGGCTATGCCCCAACCCTAATATTAAAATTTTAAATTAAAATAATGGTAAACATTTTCATTTGTTCTCTTTAAAATATATAATTTATTATTTTTTCTGAAAAATAGTTAATTTTATTTAAAAAAATATATTAAAGATTACAAATGAAGGTTTACAACAATAATTGTAAATTAAACACATAATCTGAACATTTTTTTTATAAACTTAGAAACAATAAACTTGACACTTCATATTATACAATGAACATACAAGGAAAATGTTAAAAATTTACCAAAAGATTCGAACAAAAGATTGATACCAACAACACCAGTAATCAACAATAAATGATAAAATCATCAACATTAACATTAAAAAATGCATATAACACTTAAGGCACGTTGACAAAACGTTTATTACCACAACTCAATCACAAACAATAAATGGTGATTGTGAACACTTGTCAAATCCGGCCCGAGAGTCCAAAATATGAAAGATCAACAAGATAATAAATAATCTTCATCTTATCAGTCGCATCGTCGTCAAATTCAACTTTAAGTGTAACCCCCTCGTACCGGCCTAGCCAACAGATCGAACCGAACGAGTTACACAGGGAAAACCGAAGCAAAACCCATTAAGGCCTCACTCCGATTAGCAACCCTATTTTTTTCTCTCATTTTATCTTGTCTAGATATCACTTTTAATCCTATGTGTGAAGGCTACAGTGGAAAAGCGAAAACGAAATACAAACCCAAATAGAGGGCCTACGATAACTTAAACTTACCAAGTAGCTTATTTGTCAAATTTCATGCTCACGAGACAAAACCATCACAAAGAGGCACATATAACTCATTTAGGAAGCATACAAGCATTATGGACTGAAACATAACATTCGAGAACCTTCAAAGATGCCATGTAATCGTTTTAACCACCTGCGACATGCCTGCCCGTTCCGAAACGCGGTCTTCATTTAAAAGCAACATCAAGCCGTTCCGAAACGGTCCCACCTTGTTCCGGAACGAGAACCTCCAGTGGCCAAATGTACTGAAACGGCCCTGCGTGGTTCCGAAATAGGAACCTCCAGTGGCAAATCGTACCGAAACAGCACCACCCCCGTTCTGATACGGGTACCCCTGGAGCTCGACCGTTCCGAAACCATATTAGGCGTTCCGAATCGCCTGGGCACAGTTTGGCTCGAAAAACATATTTTGACATCTCCAAATGTCCCCAAACTTGCCCCGAAACATCACAAACCACATGACATCTCAATATACAATCAATCTAGAGGAAAGACACCCTAAACACGACCTCAAACATGCATACACGCAATAAAATGGATCTCAAGCTCAAGCTCACAAGAACACTTAGCTTCAAAAACAACAACATGCCAAAATGCAAAGTAATCTACCAAAAGCCATGACAATCCTCAACAATACACGGTATCATCAATTTAAACACGCTAGCAACATAAACAAGGTCAAACATAGGAGTTTGAACACCAACTCCCTAACATAAAAGCCTAGTATTCACATTGTCTAAACATTATTACAACCATAAAACCATACTTTGAGCTTAGCAAGAACTCCTCCCTTGCCCACTCGCCTCCTAGAGTCTCTAACGATCTGCATTATTGGAAAAAGAGAGCGTAAGCTTAAAAGCTTAGTGAGCGGAACTCTAAAACACAACAACAATGCAGTTTAAAACATATATCTTAGTTTTGAAAGCAAAACCATTTAAGGAAGAGATGTAATAACGCAAGCATAGACGAATCATGGTTTGCACATGCACAACCATCCCGGTGGGACTACACATCACCATTCACAACAACTAGCATTTTTCCGATGGGACTACACATCACCGCACTCATCTACTAGTCACTACCAGTGGGACTACACATCACCGTATACAACAACTAACCATCATGTGAGGCTTGACATCCACTACGACAACACAACAACATTAAAACGAGAATAAAAGCATTCTAAAAATCAACATCACAACACGCATAAACACGTACACCAACAATCAACCAAGCAAGGCAAGTATGGGCAAACTTACACTTGGGTCTAGGTTAGCCTCTAAGGCTCCACCCAAATCCCCAAGAAAACCTCTTTGAATCATTTTAAGCCTCAAAACATTTCCACTCACCAGGTCAAAACCCGAAACAAGCTAATGATTCTCCTTCAAGCTTCCGCAACTCCCAGTGTGACAATCGAAGGACCCGAATTGTTATCCACTGCTTCTACCCAAACCAAAACAAGAATTAATACATCTTTCAACATTCTAAGTTGCTGAAATCATTACCATCAAAATCCAACAACAATAACTATCTCATTTCTACTCCAAACTATCCTCAAACTGAACCTATCGATTTCAACAATCAAAACACATCCAATATCACCTAGAAACATCTTTCAACATCAAAGGAACCACCAGCCACTACTTCAACCCAAAACCAAGCCAAAAACTCTACCTTTTCAACCCAAAAATCCCATTTTTAGACCCATTTCGGGTTTGCTACTATTAGCCACCATTTTAGCATTTTTAAGAGACCAAAACAAGATTAAAAACACCCTTAAATATGGCATCAAAAGACCCAAATGAAAAACCCCTCATCCATCCTCTTTTCAACTCATGGTATTTTGGAAAAACTTTGAACAATGAGTTTTTAAGGAAATATTTAAACAATAATAAGCTCAAGGAAAAGAAAACCGAAACAAAGGAGAAATTACCTTGTAAACTTGTGTGTGTGAGATGATTGCTCCAATAGAATAGTTGAAAATGGTGGTTTGGAAAAGTAACGTGAAAAGGGAGGATGAGGAAGATGATGGTTTCTTTTTGAATAAAAACCCATTTTTTAAAATCCCAAATCCCTCCTTTTCCCATTACTCAATAAAAACCATTTTTAGTGTTATTTAATAATGTCTTCTTTCAATTAAACTAACTCGAACCTGTTTAACCAAACCCGGTTATCTCCCAGGCCTCAAACCCGGGCGTTATAACTCTCCTCCACTTAAGGAATTTCGTCCCTGAAATTACCTGACGGAAAAAGATACGAAAACTGTTTTTCCATGTCTTCCTTTCTCTCCCAAGTAGCCTCTTCCACACCTCGGTGTCTCCACAAAACCTTGACTAACTTGATAGATCTCCCACGCAACATTTTCCTATTCGTAGCAAGAATTTCAACCGGCTCTTCATCATACGACAAATCTGGGTTCAACTTGATCTTTTCCACCGACATCACATGAGGCGGATCTGATCTATACTTTTGGAGCATCGAAACGTGGAAGAAATCATGAATCTTTTCTAACTCTATAGGCAGTCTCTATCTATAAGAAATAGGACCAATCCTATCGACTACCTCGTAAGGACCAATGAATCTCGGGCTCAACTTACCTTTCCTACCAAACCTCATCACCCTCTTCCAAGGTGAGACTTTCAAGAACACTTTGTCGCCCACAGCATACTCTATCACCTTTCTTTTCAAATCGGCATACGATTTTTGTCGGTCTGAAGCTACCTTCAAGCGATCACTATAACGCCCAGGTTTAGGGGTCGAGTGTTAGGTGTGTGAATCAGGTTCGAGTCGTGGGCTTGTTTTAAATTCAATTGGGCTTGGTTTTAATTAAAAAGAGTTTGTGGTTCATTAAGGACAAAATATTAATTTTTAAATAAAGGGAAAAAGATGAGTAAAAATGGACTTTTGAAGAGTCTTCATCTTCTTCATTCTTCAAAAGTTTTCACGACACTAAACCCCCTTCAACCCAAAACACTATTCCATCAAGTTCCTTCACCATTTCAAGTGTTTTCAACGAGGTAATCACGTTTTTGACTTCTCTTTATTTTGAACGTTTCCATGGTTTTAGATTTTCATAAGCTTCATTTTTTGGTTGTTCATGTTTTCAAAATTTGAAGTAAAAGGTGGGAGCTTTAATGGTTGTTTGTTTAGCTTTTGATTTGTAAAGTTAATTTATGTTTTAATCTTGCCCTAAAGATTATTATATGCGAAAATGGTGGGGTTTTGATGAAAATCCCGAAATGGGTTTTTGTGGGTGTTTTAAAGGGTTAAAAACTTGGGTTTTTGAGGTAATTTGGTGTAGGAGAGTTGGGTTGATGTTATAGTGATGCTTGAGGGTTGTTTTGAAGGTGTTTAATGATGATTTGGGCGTTGAGATCAATGGGTTTCTGCTGGGTTGAATGTAAGTTCGAAAATGGGGATTTTGTGTTAGTTTTGGCTTGGAAATGTAGAGAACTAGTCTTGTGTTTGTAAACTGATTTGTGGCAGTGGGTTGTGGATGATTTGGTTGAGTAATATGTTGTTTTTTATTGATTAGAATCAAGGGAAATCGTTGGAGAAGCTTCGGGCTCGATTCCGGGAAGTTTGGAGGCTTGATTGACTTTCTCGATTTGCTTAAGGGAATTTGGTGAGTGGATTATTTAAAATGGTTTTAAATTGGTTCAAGTGTGTGGTTGAGGTGTTGGATTGTTCTTGGTAGTCCAATCCAAGGAGGGGATTAAGTTGGTAGCTTAATCTCTTGTTGACTTTATGAGTTCTTGCTTAATGTGCATAACCGTGGTCTTGTGTAGTATGTGTTCGTTTATGCATGTTGATATATATATATATTGATGATGTATATGGTGATGATATGTTGTGTTGCATGATTGTGAAATCATGGTGAGACTTGTATAGTATGATTGACACTAGTTATAATTACTGGATATAAATGATCGATCATTAGAATGAGTGTGGACACGGTACAAGTCAAATTCGCGCGTGGCCTTGGTGACGTGTAGTCATCGAGGAGTACGGTGAGGTAATATTCCACCGGAAATTGTTAGTAAGTGATGATGAGTGTAATCCCATCCATGAAAGGAACGGTGATGTGTGTAATCCCACCGGAAGGTAATTGTTGTTGAATACGTTGAGGCAAAAATCCCAACGGAAGTTATCTGCATATCCGAGTAGTATATAGTTGCCAATATACTTGTTCATGTGTGGTTGTTGTGTAAGATATTTGTTATATCTTTGTTTAGCATAACATGAGGTAAGATGCCATGTTCATGCATTCTCTTAACGTTTGGCTATGTTGCTATGTTAGCGTAAATGTAAGCCTTGTGAAAGTCTTAAGGATATCATGCTTTGAACCCTGCATTGTCGTTGTTTTGTTTTAGAGCACCCTCGTTAAGCTTCTAGCTTACGCTATCATTTTCGACAATGCAGATCATTAGTGTGGAGTTAGTAATGACCAAGGAAAGGGCATCCAAGCGCGTTTGTGGTTGCTCAAGTATGGTTTTAGTAAATAATATAGTAGTTAGCAATGAGGATGCTACGTGTTGTAGAAGCGTGTATCTAGACTCCTATGTGTTGGCTTTATGTTGTTAATGTTTTTGTGTTGAGGCTTGTAAACCATGTTTATGTTGATGCCTAAGTGTTTGTATTGAAGGCTTATAACCATGTTTTATGAATGCTTATGTTTTGTATTTGAAGGCATGTAACCTTGTTTTATGCTATGTGACGAGGATGTATGTTCTTTTAAATGAGATGGCCTTGTTATGCATGTGTATATGTTTGATCATGCTTGAAGTAGGGTGAAATGCCTATAGATTGTATGCTTGTATGCTGTTTCTTGGATCCTATTGTTTTGGGATATGTTTGGGATCATTTGGAGATGCAAAAAATTGTTTTTAGGGTCACACAGAGTGCAGGCGTTTCGAAACGCTTGTGGTTGTTTCGGAACGGGTGTAGCTCTAGGGATACTTGTATCCGAATGTGGGAGGTGCCGTTTCGATACAAATTGACACTGTGAGTGCCCGTTTCGGTACGCGTTTCGATACGATTTGCCTCTATTAGTGCCTGTTTCATAACCTATTCTGGAACGTTTTGTTACTAGAGACCCCCGTACCGGAACGAAGTGGACTGTATCGGTACGGCCTAGTCTGGCTTTTGAACTGGAGCCCGCGTATCGAAACGGGCAAGCCTGTTTCGAAACGCAGGCTTGTATTTAGGCTTTTTAGCATCTTCAAAGGTTCTCGGATATCGGGTTTTAGTCCCGTTGGTTGTATGCTCCCTTGTTAAGTTTATATGCATCGTTTATGTATGATCTTGGTTGTGTAAGCATGCAATCGGACTACCTTGACACTTGGTAAAGTTATCTCACCTTACGCCTCGTTTGTATCTTTTCGTTCTCGTTTTCCGCTGTCGTTTTCACACATAGGACTAAATGATACATTTAGACAAGATAATTAAAAGAAAAGTTTTCTAGGGTTGCTAATCGAAGTGGAGCCTTAACGAGTTTCGCTTCGGTTTTCCCCGTGTAACCTGTTCAGACCGGTCTGTTGCCTAGATCGGGACGAGAGGGTTACATTTGTTGGTATCATAGCCTGAGGTTTCCGCAACCTCGAGTAGGTAAGTAAGGTAAGCTTGAAGTGTTATGTTGCAATACCTTGGTGTACGTTGTACGGTGAATGTTTTGCTATGTATGCTTGTTGTTTGCTCATTTGCATGGTGTTTGAAAGCATGTGTTAGCATGATTGTTGTGTTAAGGCGTAGTGTCGAGTTCTCATTGCTACTATTACTTATTGGAAAAGATTTTGTAAAGGAATACTTGAGCCCGTTGGACCCTTGCCTTTGCTAACTTAATCCTTGTGTGTTTGTTTGTTTGTAGTTGTTATCTTGCTAGCTGTGAGATGAGACCTAGAAGCAGGCCTAGAATGGTTCATCCGGAACCACGAGCAGCAGCTCCAGAAGTTGAGCCAGTTGTAGAGGCAGAGGCTTATTCACCTCCTCCTTCTCCTCGTCGTCAAGAGGGAGGTAAGGCGAGAGCTGAGGGCGTAGGACCTCAGGTTGGCCAAGGTCTGTCCGGTATAGATTTGGCTCCGTTAGTTCAGGCTATAGTTGGGGCTTTTCAAGCAGCTGTGGCTAGGGGTTAAGCAGTGACACAACTTCAGGTTGAGGGCACCGGTTTTCCACTTGAGAGGCTTCGTAGTTTGGGAGGTGAAGAGTTCTGAGGGTTGGCGCCCGAGAGATCAGAGGCATGGTTTGATAAGACTATCCGTATTTTGTCTCAGATGGGTTGTACTGGAGCACGCAGACTGGGGTGTGTTGTTTCTCTGCTTCAAGATGATACCTACACTTGGTGGGTCACCATCACTACCGGCATGCCAGATGCCTAGGTTACTTGAGAGTTATTCGAGTCCTCCTTTCGCAAGAAGTACTTGGGTCCCCGTTATCTTGATGAGAAGAAGAGAGAGTTCATGGCTTTGCTTCAGGGGAACATGACAGTGACCGAGTTTGAGATACGGTTTGTCAAATTGAGTCAGTATGCATCCGAGCTAGTTCCTACTGAGAGGGAACGATGCGACCGTTTTCGTTACGGGTTGAGCGAGGAAGTGAAGAGGTACACTTTAGCTACGGACTACACGGACTTTGATGTCTTGGTCGCTAGGGCCAAGGACATAGAGCACAGTTTGGGTGTGACCAAACGTTTGAGTGGTTCTAGTTCCGGGAAGAGGTCTGGCAACTTTGATAGAGGCGATGCCAAGAGGCATAGGGACAATAGGCATCATTATGATTATAGACGTGGTGGTGGTAACCACGAGAGAGGCCATCAGGGCCAGAGAGCTGGTGGGCGTTTGCCCGAGTGTACTAGATGCGTGAGGCATCACACCAGTAAGTGTTGGGGAAATTTCTATACGTGTTGGAACTGTGGAGCTAGAGATCACCTTAGGCGTGATTGTCCACATCAGGCTGGGTATGCACCAGTTCAGGTTCAGGGTCCTACTAGAGCTATTGATTATCCGAGAGGCCGTGGGTGCGGTCGAGGTAACTTCCAACCGAGAAATGATGACCAGAGAAATATAGCACATGTAGTTGCGGTTCAGCCAGAGGGCGGAGGTCAGGCTAGAGTTTATGCTCAGCGAGAGGGACAAAACGACACGGATGTGATTGCAGGTAATTTCTCGATACAGTCTCTAAGTTTGCTTTCCTTGATTGACTTCGGGTCTACGCATTCATATATTTTGAGTGAGCATGCAAAGATGTTGAATTTACCTTGTGAGGTACTAAAGGTAGGTGTTAGTGTTACTAGTTCCTTTTGGGGATACGGTAGTGGTTATGAAGATGTACAGAAGGTGTCTGTTAATGGTTCAGGGGCATATATTTCCAGTGGACATGATGGAGTTACCGTTTTATGGCTTCGATGTGATTTTGGGTATGGACCGGCTTACAGAACATAGAGCTAGGATAGATTTTGAAACTAAGAGAGTTTTCTTGAAGCTTGCGGATGACTATGAGTTGTGGTAGTAAGTGAGAATGTGAAGTTCTTATCGAATGTTGTTTCAGCCTTAGAGGCTCAAAGGTTAGTTGAGTTTGGTTGTGAGGCGTACTTAGCCTACATGATGAATCCGAACATGAATGAAGTTAGACCACGGGATATCAGAACAATGTGTGATTTTCCAAGTGTGTTTCCGGAAGAATTGTCGGGTTTACCGCCTGATAGAGAAGTAGAGTTTTCTATAGAGACATATTCAAATTCTGCTCCTGGTTTGATTGCTCCGTACCGTATGGCACCGAAAGAACTGAAAGATTTGAAGACTCAGTTACAAGAGTTGTCAGATAGAGGTTTTATCCGTCCGAGTTCTTCGCCTTGGGGAGCTCTGATATTGTTTGTGAAGAAGAAACACAGTAGTATGAGAATGTGCATTGATTTTAGACAGTTGAATCAGTTGACAGTGAAAAACAAGTATCCCTTGCCGCGTATAGATGATCTATTTGACCAGTTGAGAGGGGCATCAGTCCTTTCAAAGATTGACTTGAGATCCGGTTATTACCAATTGAAGGTAAAAGAGGTTGATGTACCGAAGACAACTTTTAGGACTAGATATGGCCACTACGAGTTTTTAGTTATGCCGTTTGGGTTGACAAACGCACCGGCTTCTTTCATGGACATGATGAACATAATCTTCCACCAGTACTTAGATCAGTTTGTGGTTGTTTTCATAGATGATATTTTGGTGTATTCGCGTACCGAGAAAGATCATGACCGGCATTTGAGATTAGTTTTGCAGACTTTGCTAGATAACCAGTTGTACGCTAAGTTGAGTAAGTGTGAGTTCTGGATCAGAGTAGTAGTTTTTCTAGGACATATAGTGTCAGTCGAGGGGATTAGAGTTGATCCGAAGAAGATAGAAGCCATTGTTAAGTGGAAGCAACCAAAGTCTGCGACAGAGATTCGTAGTTTCCTAGGCTTAGCAAGTTACTATAGGAGGTTTGTGGATTGATTTTCGAAGATAGACGCTCTTTTGACGAAGTTGCTTCAGAAGAATGTTTAGTTTGAGTGGTCAGATGCGAGACAACAAGCCTTTGAGAAATTGAAAGAAGCTTTGACCAATACACCGATTTTGATTCAGCCAGAGTCGGGGAAAGAGTATATAGTCTACAATGATGCTTCTTATGTAGGTTTAGGTTGTGTGCTCATGTAAGACGGAAGAGTTGTGGCTTATGCCTCGAGATAGTTGAAGACTCACGAGCGAAATTATCCGACACATGACAAAGAGCTAGCCGCAGTTGTGTTTGCCTTGAAGATTTGGAGACATTATCTGTACGGTGAGAAATGCACAGTATATACGGATCACAAGAGTCTGAAGTATATCATGACACAACGAGAGTTGAACCTTAGACAACGTAGGTGGCAAGAGTTGCTTAAGGACTATGATCTCACGATTGAGTACCATCCGGGTAAAGCCAATGTAGTTGTAGATGCTTTGAGTAGGAAGGTAGCCGTTGAGTTGAGAGCCATGTTTGCTAGTTTGAGCTTGTCCGGTGATGGTGGTTTAGTGGCCGAGCTTTAGGTTAGACCTACCTTAGGTCAATTGATTAGAGAGAAACAGTTGTTAGATAGATCTTTGGCACCTCACATGTAAGATATAGCCGAGGGTAGACCATCAAACTACAGTTTCAGTGTTGATGGGGTATTGTGTTTTAGAGATAGAATAGTTGTGCCGGATGACAATGATTTGAGATGTACTATCTTGACCAAAGCACACAGTAGCCCGTTTGCTATGCATCCGGGTAGTACGAAGATGTATCGTGATTTGAAGAATGAATACTATTGGGTCGGTTTGAAGAAAGACGTAGCCGATTACGTGAGTAAGTGTATGGTATGTCAGAGAGTTAAGACGGAACATCAAGTTCCTTCAGGTTTGTTACAACCGTTAAGGATTTCAGAATGGAAGTGGGAGAATATCACCATGGATTTCGTTTCGGGTTTACCTTTGACTCCTTCGAAGAAGAACTCAATTTGGGTTATAGTTGATCGCTTCACGAAGTGTGCGTACTTTTTAGCTATTAATACGACTTACTCATTCGATAGGTTGGCCGATTTGTACATCGGTGAGATTGTGAGACTGTATGGTGTGCCAAAGTCGATTGTGTCTGACAGAGATTCGAGATTTACAGCTAGATTTTGGGAGTATTTGCATACAGCTTTGGGTACCCGATTGAATTTCAGCACATCGTATCATCCTTAGTCAGATGGTCAGTCAGAGAGGGTTATATAGATTTTAGAGGACATGTTACGTTGTTGCATCATTGATTTTTAGGGTACTTGGGAGAAACACTTGCCGTTGGTCGAGTTTGCTTACAATAACAGTTTTCAGTCGAGCATTCAGATGGCTCCATATGAGGCTCTGTATGGTAGAAAATGTAGAACTCTGATTTGTTGGGCCGAAGCAGGTCAAAAGTTGTTACCGATGCCATATTTGCTTAAGGGGACTACTGATAAGGTGAAGTTGATCTGTGACCGTTTGAAGGAAGCTTTGGATAGGCAGAAATCCTATGCCGATTTGAAGAGGAAAGAGGTTGAGTATGACGTGGGAGATAGAGTGTTCTTGCAAGTCTCTCTGTGGAAGAAAGTTATGAGGTTTGGCAGAAAAGGGAAGTTGAGTCCGAGATACATTGGACTGTATGAGATTGTGAAACGAATCAGTCCGGTCGCTTACCCGTTGAGATCTTAGCCTCAAACAGCAAAGTGTTGTGTGGTAGATCGATTGAGTTGGTCAAAGTGAGGTGGCAACGTCGAGGTGTGGACGAGGCCGCTTGGGAGAGAAAGAAGGATATAGAGAAGCAGTTTCCGTATCTCTTTCAATCAGGTAATTTCGAGGACGAAATTCCTTAAGTGAGGGAGAGTTGTAACGCCCGGGTTTAGGGGTCGAGTGTTAGGTGTGTGAATCAGGTTTGAGCCGTGGGCTCGTTTTAAATTCAACTGGGCTTGGTTTTAATTAAAAAGAGCTTGTGGTTCATTAAGGGAAAAAAAGTAATTTTCAAATAAAAGGAAAAAGATGAGTAAAAAAGGACTTTTGAAGCGTCTTCATCTTCTTCTTTCTTCAAAAGTTTTCACGACACGATACCTCATTTCAACCCAAAACACTATTCCATCAAGTTCCTTCACCATTTCAAGTGTTTTCAACGAGGTAATCAGGTTTTTGACTTCTCCTCTTTATTTCGAACGTTTCCATGGCTTTAGATTTTCATAAGCTTCATTTTTGGGTTGTTCATGTTTTCAATATTTTAAGTAAAAGATGGGAGCTTTAATGGTTGTTCGTTTAGCTTTTGATTTGTAAAGTTAATTTATGTTTTAATCTTGCCCTAAAGAATATTATATGTGAAAATGGTGGGGTTTTGATGAAAATCCCGAAATGGGTTTTTGTGGGTGTTTTAAAGGGTTAAAAACTTGGGTTTTTGAGGTAGTTTGGTGTAGGAGAGTTGGGCTGATGTTATAGTGATGCATGAGGGTTGTTTTGAAGGTGTTTAATGATAATTTGGGTGTTGAGATCAATGGGTTTCTGCTGGGTTGAATGTAAGTTCGAAAATGGGGATTTTGTGTTAGTTTTGGCTTGGAAATGTAGAGAAATAGTCTTATGTTTTTAAACTAATTTGTGGCAGTGGGTTGTGGATGATTTGTTTGATTAATATGTTGTTTTTGATTGATTAGAATCAAGGGAAATCGTTGGAGAAGCTTCAGGCTCGATTCCGGGAAGTTTGGAGGCTTGATCGGCTTTCTCGGTTTGCTTAAGGGAGTTTGGTGAGTGGATTATTTAAAATAGTTTTAAATTGGTTCAATTGTGTAGTTGAGGTGTTGGATTGTGCTTGGTAGGCCAATCCAAGGAGAGGATTAAGTTGGTAGCTTAATCTCTTGTTGACTTTATGAGTTCTTATGTGTTCGTTTATGCATGTTGATGTATATATATATAT
The DNA here is from genome assembly GCA_958450335.1 of Hibiscus tridactylites. Taxonomy (NCBI): domain Eukaryota; kingdom Viridiplantae; phylum Streptophyta; class Magnoliopsida; order Malvales; family Malvaceae; genus Hibiscus; species Hibiscus tridactylites. The sequence goes on along the minus strand of OY288275.1, from coordinate 67,893,721 downwards.
ATATTGATGATGTATATGGTGATGATATGTTGTGTTGCATGGTTGTGAAATCATGGTGAGACTTGCAAAGTATGATTGACACTAGTTATAATTACCAGATATAAATTATCGATCATTAGGATGAGTGTGCACACGGTAAGAGTCAAATTCGCGCGTGGCCTTGGTGACGTGTAGTCATCAAGGAGGAGTACGGTGTAACACCCGTGTTTTGGGGCTAGGAGTTAGTCGGGTTAGTGGTCCGAGTCGGTGAAAAATTTAATTAAATCAATTTGGCCTAAGCTTGACCTAATTGGGTTTTAAAATAAAGAGGAGGGACCACTTTGGTGATTTAACCCAAATGTTTTGGAAAAGGGAGACAACTTTTAAAAAGTAAAAAGAACAAAGAAAAAGAAAAGCAAGAGAAAGCAATCATCTTTCTCATTTTCTCCCCCCCCCCCACGTGAAAGCTTCAAAACCTCCCCAAACCCTATTTACTATCCCCTTTGATTACTTCATCAATTAAACGGCGTTTTTAAAGGTAATCGCATATTTGAACTCTCCTCGTCATCCTCTACATTTACCTAGTTTTAGAATTGAAAACTATCATCTTTTTGAAATTTGGAGTTTAATGAAAATTTGAGTTTTTGATGGGTTTTACACTTGAGTTCGATTTATTATGTTGGGTTTTGGTTTAATCTCATGAAAATACACATTATATGTTGAAATGGAGGATTTTGGGTGAAAACCCAAAATGGGTTTTTGAGACAATTTTTAAGGTGTCAAAAAGTTGATTTTTGGTGAGATTTAGGGTGTAATTAGAGGGCTGATGGTTTATGTATGCTAGGAGGATGTTTTGGAACCATTTAGATGTCATTTGGGTGTTTGAAAACATGATTTTCTGCTGGGTAAAATAGGAGTACGAAAATGGGAATTTTGGTGATTGTTTGAGTTGGAAATTGTTGGAGCTTGGCTTGCACCTATGGGTTGAAGTTGTGGCTGAACTTAGCAATCATTTGTGGGTAGAAAATGTGTTGGAAACTTAGGTTTTGATCAAGGTTTACGGGCTGCTTGAATTAGATAAAGTTGGGGTTTGATCATGACTTGAAATGTTGAGTTTGATATTTGAATTGTATTCCGGGTTAGCTACTTTGATGTTTGAGTTGATTTGAGGTTGTTTTGCTTGTGTTTAGGTGATTAGAAGCGAGGTTTTGAGTTGGTGAAGCCTTGAGAACAATCCGGAATTTGAAGACCATGGTTGCTTGGTATTTGAGCTTGGAGGTAGAGGTGAGTGGTTAATGTTTTTAAATTGGTTTTTAAGTGGTTGATTCAAGCATGTGGACTAGGTTGGGCTTGGTAGACCCACCTAGAGTTAGGATTAGGGTGGTAGCCTAATCCTAAGCTTTAGCTAGAGACCTTGGATGTACTCCTTAATTATCGTTATGCCTCATGATGATTATGTAATAATGTGATACACATGTATGTGGAAGTATGGCTTAATGTATTGATTATATGCATGTTGATGACAAATATAATGTGGACATATGATGTGATGATTGTTTGGATGATATACATGTGGTATTGGTTTGTGAAATGAGGTTATGAGGTGGTTGCATGACTTTGGGGAATCATGGTGAGTACGTGCTAAGCACGGAAATTATATTGAAATTGATATTGTGAAAGGTTGTGGAATTTGATTTATATTGGCACTAGTATGCTTGGGTACAATGATCGATCATTAGGATGAGTGTGCACACAAATTGAGTCAAAGAGTACGTGGCCTTGGTGGCGTTAAGGCACCAAGGAGGAGTACGGTGATGTAATATTCCACCGGAAATTTATATATATTCTACGTGATGTGGAATCCCATCCGTAGGGCATGTGGTGATGAGTGGAATCCCGCCCATGCAAGGACCGGTGATGAGTGTAATCCCACCGAGGTAATGTTGTTGTTGGAAATGCGTTCCAACGGGTTATCTGCGTATTCGAGTCATAGCTAGGTGCCAATATGAGGTTGTATGTATATACCAATATGAGATTATGCATATATACTTATATGATACGAATGTGATGCCCTATATGAATTGATAAATGATGTGGTTAATGCATTGAGTTATGTATCGTGGTAAGTTGAGCTTATGAGATGTTGAGCATGACATAATGTGGATTATATGTTCATGCATCATGTTCATTTTGGCTTTTGCGGATCGGAGGTAAGATCATGCATTTCATTTTGGAAATAGCTCGTGCTTGGACCCTGCATTGTCGAAGGTTTGTTTTATGAGCTTACCCTCACTAAGCTTTTATGCTTACGCTCTCTTTTGTTCGACAATGCAGATCAATAGCTTGAGGGTGGCAAGGGCAAGGAAAGGTCTCCAAGTGTTGCTAATGGTTAGCTCAATGTATGAATTTTAAGTGATAGAATGTAATAGTTAAGCAATGGGATAGGTATTGTTTATATGAGTTTTGATGTATGTCGTTATTGGCTTGGTTCTTGGATGCCTCGTTTGATTGTAAATATTGCTTATGTTGCATGCCTTGTATGTCTACATGTTTTGGTTGCTAAGACATGAAACCTTAAGTGCTTGTATGTCCATATATGTTAAATTGCCCTTTTGTATGAATGTCACGAACGAATGCCTTGCTACTTATCTTAATTGCTTCTCCTAGTTGTAGTATGCTGTATAAATGTTTGTATGAGTTTAGGGGAGTCCAAAAATGCATTTAGAGTTGTAGTTGAGGCCACCAAGTTAAAATTGGTGGAATTGCAGAGCAGGGCGTATCGATACGTCTAAGGTCCGTATCGATACGGCCTTGCCCAAATGCCATGATTTTTGCCTGGCGTACCGATACCCTGGGGGTATCGATACCCTCCAAAGTTACTCGAATTTGTGAGAATTGGGTAAGAGTAGGGCGTACCGATACGAGGTTCACGCGTATCGATATGGGTCTACTCCGTTGACCAAGAAGGGTTGACCGAGAAGGACGTATCGATACGCTCAAGGGCTGTATCGATACGGTCTTCCCGGAGTTGACTCTTTGGGTTGACCTGGTCAGGGCGTATCGATACCCCTAGTTAGGGTACTGATACGGTCTGCCCTGTAAGCTTAAAAAATGGACTTGTTATGTATGGTCGTGGTTCGAATGTAACTTTCATATGGATGTTTTCCGCTGTCGTAATTCACTTAGGACTTGACATTCCTCTAGGAAAGATTAAAATGAAAAAAAAAATATAGGGTCGCTAACCGAGGGGGAACCTTAACGGGTTTCGCTTCGGTTTTCCCCGTGTGGCCCACTCGGACCGGTCATCCGGCCAGACCGGGACGAGGGGGTTACATTTGTTGGTATCAGAGCCTAAGGTTTCCGAGACCTTGGGCAGGTAAGTGAGGTAAGTTGTGTTTTATGATTGATATGCACGGTGTTTGCTTGCCATGTAAGCATGTTGCTTGTTATCAGTGTATGCTGTGATGTATGATTGTTTGATTGAGAATGTATGTTGTTTGATCGTACGCATATGTTTGCTTGTTTAGCAAGTATGCCTTGTTATATGCTTGGTTGAGCATGTATGTGTGTTAGAGGTAGGTGCGAGTACCTTGGTTCTTTTAGCAAGATCAAGGTAAGGGTTTTGTGTGAGTAATCTGGGACTCGGAAATGCTAGTTAGTGATCGTTGGGGTTCGGCCTACGGTTTTAGTACAGGACAGTCGGTCAGTATCCGTGAGTGGGAATCGATTTGTGTGATTGGGCCAGTGTGCGTCTGAGTTGTTTTCCAGCATGGTTGTTTGTGTGTGCTCAGAACTGCGTTTTTGAAGTTTCGAAATGCTCCAAGAACAGTCTAGAAGAGAGTCAGATTTTGTTAAAGAACCAGTCTGAGAACAAGAGGACCGAAGACTAATAGCCGTGTACCTGTGAAGATGTAATTTATGCGGATACATCCTTTGTGTGAGCATGTAAGGAAGCTAGATATCTCTGTTGAGATTTTTGACTTAGGGACACATGTGACTAGACCTTTGGGAGATAGTGGCGATCAGAAAGATGTACAAAAGATGTTTGTTGGTGGTTCAGGGCTACTAGTTTCTAGTAGATGTAAAGTGCTTGTCTGTCATTATGGTGTCGAGGTACCTTTTGAGATGGTTTGGCTTGTAGAACATCGAGTTAGGGTGTGCATTGAAACAAAGAGAGAGTTACCTTGAAGTTGTAGATTTCAGTGGGACTGTAGTAGTAGGTGAGGATGTGAACTTCTTATTGAATGTTGATCCAGCTTTAGAGGTCAAGGATTGATTGAGTTTAGTTGTCAGGCTTGCTTAGCAATTGCGATGGATTTGATTTTGAATGAAGATTAAACCCCAGAATGTTAGAATAGTTTGTGTTTTCTTTTTCTAGAAGTGTTTGGAAGAATTGTCGGTTTGTCTCTTGTTAGGGAGGAAGAGCTTATTATTGATATCGTCTTCGAGTTTGCTTCTGCTTTGATTTCTCTGTATCTTATAGTTCCCGAAAGAATTGAGAGTGTTGAAGAATCAACTATGAGTTTGTTAGACCTTAGATTCATTAGGCCTGGTACATCATTTTAGAGTGTGACAGTGCAATTTGTGAAGAAGAGAGAAGACAATATGAGAATGTGTTCAGACTACATACAATTGAGACATTTGACAGTGAATAATTAGTATCCATTTCTGAGTGTCAGTGATCTGTTGATCAGTTAGTGTGTGCTTCAGTCTTTTCGAAGATTAAGATTGAGATCCGATTTCTACCAGTTGAAAGTGAGAGAAGTTGATGTACCGAAGACAGTTTCCGGGGCAAGATGTGATCGCTTTGAGTTCCGAGTTGTACCGTTTTTTTTGACTAGTGTGTTAGTTACTTTTATAGAGATGTTGAGCAGAATAATTCCCGAGTTCCTTGATCAGTTGTAGTAGTTCTCATAGATGACACATGGGTATATTCACGTACCGAATAAGGCCATGACAAGCTTTGGAGTTAGTGATGTAGATCGTATTAGAGAATTAGTCATATGCCAAGTTGTGCAACGTGAACTCCGAATTAATGAAGATGTACTCCTAGGACATGTAGTTCAGCCGAGTGCGTTAGAGTAAATCCTAAGTAGGCAAAAGAAGATGTGAGTTGGAAGAAATTGAAGACCGTGACAGGTATCTATAGTTCCTAGGTCTAGCATTGTTACTTTCAGAGAATTGTAAATAATCTTTTGAAGATAGCGGCTCCTTTGACAAGTTTCTACAGAAGAATGTTCAGTTGTGTGGTTAGATGCGAGACAATGAGCCCTTGAGAAACGGAAAGAAACCTTGAAGAGAACTTCGACCTTGATTCAGCCTATATCAGAGGAAGAATTTGTGAACCATAGTGATGTGTTACATGTAGAGTTAGGTTGTGTGTTTATGCAAGACAGAAGATTTGTGGCTTGATCATCGAGATAGTTGGAAGACCGAGAAAATAGTTATCCGACACTAGACTTAGAGTTAATTACAGTTGTATTTGCTTCGAAGACTTAGAGACAAAGCCGTATAGTGAGAAATGCATAGTGTATGTGTACGTATCATCAGAACTTGAAATATTTGAAGACTTAGGAAGGGTTGAAACTTGAGCAGCATAAAGTGTTAGAACTTCTTGAAGACTGTAATATCAAGATTGAGTACCATCCGAAGATAGTCAACATAGTAACCGATGTTCCGAGCTATGTTGTTGATAGATTAGTAGTGGAGTTGCGAGATGTAGTTGCAGAATTCAGTTTACCGAATGATAGTAGTTCGTGGCCGAGTTTCATGTTAAACCTACGTTGAGTCAGAATGCTTGAAGAGAAACAGTTGCAAGACAGGTTCTTGGCACTTCACGTGCAAGACATAGCGGAAGGAAGACCTTCAGAATACAGTTTTAGAGATGATAGAGTTTTGCGTTTCAGAGACAGAATAGTTGTATCGATTGACATAATGTTTTGAGACGTATTATTTTGGCCGAAGCACACGACAATCTGTTTGTATTGCATCTGAGTAGTATGAAGACGTATTGAGGGTTGAAGATAGGTACTTCTGGATTGAGTTGATGGATGACATTGTTCAGTATGAGAGTAAGTGTGTAAATTGCCAGCGTGTCAAGATCGAGCGTCAGTTTTCTTCTAGTTTGTTACATTCGTGGAAGATTCTTAGTGAAAGTGGGTAATAGAGATTCGAAATTTCAGCTAGATTTTTGAAGGCGTCTACATAGTGTTGGTTACATGTTAAAGTCAGATGGTTAGTCAGAAAAAGTTATGGGTCGAGTATTCAAACAGTGTAGTATGAGATTGTGAATCAGGCTAGTTCTGTTGTTTCTTTGTTGTCGTTACCACGAGTGTTACAAAGAGGTTTGTGATGTGTTCTGTGTATCTATGATTCAGAAGTGTGAGTTGGATTTGTTCTATTCTATGTTGTAGGAGAGATTGAGTTGAGTTTGAAATTTGCGTGCAACGAAGAATCAATTGAGATCTTGGTGTTAGATAGATGTTGTTGCGTGGTAAGTCTATGAGTTGGCTAGTATGTTGTGGTGAGATGGTAAGTTTGGAGGAGCATGTTTCAGTGACTCTTCCTGTCCGATAAATTTCGGGGATGAAATTTCCTTAAGTGGGGGAGAGTTGTAACAACCGTGTTTTGGGGCTAGGAGTTAGTCGGGTTAGTGGTCTGAGTCGGTGAAAAATTTAATTAAATCAATTTGGCCTAAGCTTGACCTAATTGGGTTTTAAAATAAAGAGGAATGACCACTTTGGTGATTTAACCCAAATGTTTTGAAAAAGGGAGACAACTTTTAAAAAGTAAAAAGAACAAAAAAAAAAGAAAAGAAAAGCAAGAGAAAGCTATCATCTTTCACATTTTCTCCCCCCCCCCCACGTAAAAGCTTCAAAACCTCCCCAAACCCTATTTACTATCCCCTTTGATTTCTTCATCAATTCAAGGGCGTTTTTAAAGGTAATCGCATATTTGAACTCTCCTCATCATCCTCTACATTTACCTAGTTTTAGAATTGAAAACTATCATCTTTTTGAAATTTGGAGTTTAATGAAAATTTGAGTTTTTGATGGGTTTTACACTTGATTTCGATTTATTATGTTGGGTTTTGGTTTAATCTCATGAAAATACACATTATATGTTGAAATGGAGGATTTTGGGTGAAAACCCGAAATGGGTTTTTGAGACAATTTTTAAGGTGTCAAAAAGTTGATTTTTGGTGAGTTTTAGGGTGTAATTAGAGGGCTGATGGTTTATGTATGCTAGGAGGATGTTTTGGAACCATTTAGATGTCATTTGGGTGTTTGAAAACATGATTTTCTGCTAGGTAAAATAGGAGTACGAAAATGGGAATTTTGGTGATTGTTTGAGTTGGAAATTGTTGGAGCTTGGCTTGCACCTATGGGTTGAAGTTGTGGCTGAACTTAGCAATCATTTGTGGGTAGAAAATGTGTTGGAAACTTGGGTTTTGATCAAGGTTTACGAGCTGCTTGAATTAGATAAAGTTGGGGTTTGGTCATGACTTGAAATGTTGAGTTTGATATTTGAATTGTATTCCGGGTTAGCTACTTTGATGTTTGAGTTGATTTGAGGTTGTTTTGCTTGTGTTGAGGTGATTAGAAGCAAAGTTTTGAGTTGGTGAAGCCTTGAGAACAATCCGGAATTTGAAGACCATGGTTGCTTGGTATTTGAGCTTGGAGGTAGAGGTGAGTGGTTAATGTTTTTAAATTAGTTTTTAAGTGGTTGGTTCAAGCATGTGGACTAGGTTGGGCTTGGTAGACCCACCTAGAGTTAGGATTAGGGTGGTAGCCTAGTCCTAAGCTTTAGCTAGAGACCTTGGATGTACTCCTTAATTATCGTTATGCCTCATGATGATTATGTAATAATGTGATACACATGTATGTGGAAGTATGGCTTAATGTATTGATTATATGCATGTTGATGACAAATATAATGTGGACATATGATGTGATGATTGTTTGGATGATATACATGTGGTATTGGTTTGTGAAATGAGGTTATGAGGTGGTTGCATGACTTTGGGGAATCATGGTGAGTACGTGCTAAGCACGGAAATTATATTGAAATTGATATTGTGAAAGGTTGTGGAATTTGATTTATATTGGCACTAGTATGCTTGGGTACAATGATCGATCATTAGGATGAGTGTGCACACAAATTATGTCAAAGCGTACGTGGCCTTGGTGGCGTTAAGGCACCAAGGAGGAGTACGATGATGTAATATTCCACCGGAAATTTATATATATTCTACGTGATGTGGAATCCCATCCGTAGGGCATGTGGTGATGAGTGGAATTCCGCCCATGCAAGGACCGATGATGAGTGTAATCCCACTGAGGTAATGTTGTTGTTGGAAATGTGTTCCAACGGGTTATCCGCGTATTCGAGTCATAGCTAGGTGCCAATATGAGGTTGTATGTATATACCAATATGAGATTATGCATATATGCTTATATGATACGAATGTGAAGCCCTATATGAAATGATAAATGATGTGGTTAATGCATTGAGTTATGTATCGTGGTAAGTTGAGCTTATGAGATGTTGAGCATGACATAATGTGGATTATATGTTCATGCATCATGTTCATTTTGGCTTTTGCGGATCGGAGGTAAGATCATGCATTTCATTTTGGAAATAGCTCGTGCTTGGACCCTGCATTGTCGAAGGTTTGTTTTATGAGCTTACCCTCACTAAACTTTTATGCTTACGCTCTCTTTTGTTCGACAATGCAGATCAATAGCTTGAGGGTGGCAAGGGCAAGGAAAGGTCTCCAAGTGTTGCAATTGGTTAGCTCAATGTATGAATTTTAAGTGATAGAATGTAATAGTAAAGCAATGGGATAGGTATTGTTGATTTGAGTTTTGATGTATGTCGTTATTGGCTTGGTTCTTGGATGCCTCGTTTGATTGTAAATATTGCTTATGTTTCATGCCTTGTATGTCTACATGTTTTGGTTGCTAAGACATGAAACCTTAAGTGCTTGTATGTCCATATATGTTAAATTGCCCTTTTGTATGGATGTCACGAACGAATGTCTTGCTACTTATCTTAATTGCTTCTCCTAGTTGTAGTATGATGTATAAATGTTTGTATGAGTTTAGGGGAGTCCAAAAAATGCATTTAGAGTTGTGGTTGAGGTCACCAAGTTAAAATTGGTGGAATTGCAGAGCAGGGCGTATTGATACGCCTAAGGGCCGTATCGATACGGCCTTGCCCAAATGCCACGATTTTTGCCTGGCGTACCGATACCCTCCAAAGTTACTCGAATTTGTGAGAATTGGGTAAGAGTAGGGCGTACCGATACGAGGTTCATGCGTATCGATATGGGTCTACTCCGTTAACCAAGAAGGGTTGACCGAGAAGGACGTATCGATACGCTCGAGGGCTGTATCGATACGGTCTTCCCGGAGTTGACTCTTTGGGTTGACCTGGTCAGGTCGTATCGATACCTCTAGTTAGGGTACCGATACGGTCTGCCCTGTAAGCTTAAAAAATGGATTTGTTATGTATGGTCGTGGTTCGAATGTAACTTTCATATGGATGTTTTCCGCTGTCGTAATTCACTTAGGACTTAACATTCCTCTAGGCAAGATTTAAATGAAAAAAATATATAGGGTCGCTAACCGAGGGGGAACCTTAACGGGTTTCGCTTCGGTTTTCCCCGTGTGGCCCACTCGGACCGGTCATCTGGCCAGACCGGGACGATGGGGTTACATACGGTGAGGTAATATTCCACCGAAAATTGTTAGTATGTGATGATGAGTGTAATCTCATTCATGAAAGGAACGGTGATGTGTGTAATCCCACCGGAAGGTAATTGTTGTTGAGTACGTTGGGGCGAAAATCCCAACAGAAGTTATCTGCATATCCGAGTAGTATATAGTTGCCAATATATTTGTTCATGTGTGGTTGTTGTGTAAGATATTTGTTATATCTTTGTTTAGCATAACATGAGGTAAGATGCCTTGTTCATGCATTCTCTTAACGTTTGGCTATGTTGCTATGTTAGCGTAAATGTAAGCCTTGTGAATGTCTTAAGGATATCATGCTTTGAACCCTGCATTGTCGTTGTTTTGTTTTAGAGCACCCTCACTAAGCTTCTAACTTACGCTCTCGTTTTCGACAATGCAGATCATTATTGTGGAGTTAGCAAGGACCAAGGAAAGGCCATCCAAGCGCGTTTGTGGTTGCTCAAGTATGGATTTAGTAAATAATCTAGTAGTTAGTAATGAGGATGCTACGTGTTGTAGGATCATGTATCTAGACTCCTATGTGTTGGCTTTATGTTGTTAATGCTTTTGTGTTGAGGTTTGTAAACCATGTTTATGCTGATGCCTATGTGTTTGTATTGGAGGCTTATAACCATGTTTTATGAATGCTTATGTTTTGTATTTGAAGGCATGTAACCTTGTTTTATGCTATGTGACGAGGATGTATGTTCTTTTGAATGAGATGGCCTTGTTATGCAAGTGTATATGTTTGATCATGCTTGAAGTAGGGTCAAATGCCTATAGATTGTATGCTTGTATGATGTTTCTTGGATCCTATTGTTTTGGGGTATGTTTGGAATCATTTGGGGATGCAAAAAACTATTTACAGGGTCACACAGAGTGCAGGCGTTTCGAAATGCTTGTGGTCGTTTCGGATCGGGTGTAGCTCCAGGGATACTCGTATCGGAATGAGGGAGGTGTCGTTTCGATACAAATTGACACTGTGAGTGCCCGTTTTGGTACGCTTTTCGATACGGTTTGCCTCTGTGAGTGCCCGTTTCAGAACCTGTTCCGGAACGTTTTGTTATTGGAGTCCCCCGTACCGAAACGAAGTGAACAATATCGGTACGGCCTGGTCTGGCTTTTGAACTGGAGCCCGTGTATCGATACGGGAAAGCCTGTTTCGAAACGCAGGCTTGTATTTTGGCTTTTTAGCTTCTTCAAAGGTTCTCAGATGTCGGGTTTTAGTCCCGTTGGTTGTATGCTCCCTTGTTAAGTTTATATGCATCGTCTATGTATGATATTGGTTGTGTAAGCATGCAACCGGACTACCTTGACACTTGGTAAATTTATATCACCTTACGCCTCGTTTGTATCTTTTCGTTCTCGTTTTCCACTATCGTTTTCATACATAGGGCTAAATGATACATTTAGACAAGATAATTAAAATAAAAGTTTTCTAGGGTTGCTAATCGAAGTGGAGCCTTAACGGGTTTCGCTTCGGTTTTTCCCGTGTAACCTGTTCGGACCGGTCTGTCGCCTAGACCGGGACGAGGGGGTTACAATCACAGATTAGTTTTACCTTCTCGGTTATGCCCTTAAGCAAGTCGGGCATAGTTACAAGCTTCTGTCCGGCCTTGGCCCAACAAATAGGTGTTCTAAACCTCTTATCATACAGAGCCTCATACGGTGCCATCTGGATACTAGCATGATAATTGTTGTTGTATGCAAACTCTACTAACGGTAGGTGTTTCTCCCAAGAACCCTGAAATTTGATGATACAACACCTCAACATATCCTCCAACACCTGAATAACCCTCTCGGACTGACCATCTGATTGCGAGTGATACGAAGTGCTGAAGTTCAACCAAGTACCCAAGGCACGATGCAAACACTCCCAAAATCTAGCTGCAAACCTCGGATCTCGGTCTGATACAATCGAATTTGGTACCCCATGCAACCTTACTATCTCACTAATGTACAGATCGACCAACTTATCTAAGGTGTAGGTAGTATGAACAAGTATGAAATGGGCACACTTGGTGAATCTATGGACTATCACCCACACTGAATTCTTCTTCAAAGGAGTCAACGATAAACCCGACACAAAGTCCATGGTAATACGTTCCCACTTCCATTCTGGAATCTTCAACGGCTGTAACAAACCTGAAGGAAACTGATGCTCGGCCTTAACTCGCTGACATACCATACACTTACTCACAAACTTGGCCACATCTTTCTTCAACCCAATCCAGTAGTACTCTTCTTTTAACCCACTGTACATCTTCGTACTACCCAGATGCATAGAAAAAGGAATGTTATGAGCTTCATTCAAGATAGTACGCCTTAGCTCGGCATCTTCTGGGACTACTATCCTATCCTTGAAACATAGGTTCCCGTTCTCACCAAAGCAGAAATCTGTAGTTCTATCTTCGGCTATATCTTGCACATGAGGTGCCAAAGACTCGTCTTGCAACTGTTTCTCTCAAATCAACTGAACCAACGCTGGTTTAACCTGTAACTCGGCTATCAAACCGACATCCTGTGACACACTCAATCTCGCAAACATGACTCGTAACTCAACTGCCACTTTTCTACTCAAAGAACCGACCACTACATTTGCCTTACCCGGATGGTACTCTATCGTAAGGTCATAATCCCTAAGAAATTCTATCCACCTACGTTGTCTAAGGTTCAACTCTCTCTGAGTCATCAAGTATTTCAAACTCTTATGGTCAGTATAAATTGTGCACTTCTTACCATAAAGATGGTGTCTCCAAATCTTCAAGGCAAACACTATTGCGGCTAACTCAATATCATGAGTGGGGTAGTTCTTCTTGTGAACCTTCAACTGTCTCGAAGCATAAGCTACAACTTTACCCTCTTGCATAAGCACACAACCTAAACCTACATACGACGCATCACTGTAAATCAAAAACTCTTTCCCCAGTTCAGGCTGAATCAAAATAGGAGCTTCGGTCAAAGCTTTCTTCAACTTCTCAAACGCTTGTTATCTTGCATCTGACCACTCATACGGAACATTCTTCTGAAGCAATTTAGTCAAGGGTGCAACTATCTTCGAAAATCCTTCGACAAATCTTCGATAATACCCTGACAAGCCTAGGAAACTACAGATTTCGGTCACCGACTTCAGTTGTTTCCAACTCACTATGGCTTCTATCTTCTTGGGGTCCACATTAATTCCATTAGCCGAGATCATATGCCCTAAGAGGACTACCTCCTTAATCCAAAACTTGCACTTACTCAACTTGGCATACAACTAATTTTCAAGCAAAGTCTGAAGCACTAGTCGCAAATGCTCATCATGCTCTTCCTCGGTCCTAGAGTACACTAAGATATCATCTATGAACACTACCACAAACCTATCCAAGAACTCGTGGAACACTCGATTCATCATATCCATCAATGCAGCTGGAGCATTAGTCAAATCGAAAGGTATTACCAAGAACTCATAGTGCTCATAACGTGTACGGAAGGCTGTCTTCGGTATGTCCACATCCTTTACCTTCAACTGATAGTAACCTGATCTCAAATCAATCTTCGAAAACACTGAAGCACCTCTCAACTGATCAAGCAAGTCATCTATTCGCGGCAAAGGGTACTTGTTTTTCACTGTTACCTTGTTCAACTGCCTATAGTCTATACACATCCTCATACTACCGTCCTTTTTCTTCACAAACAAAACCGAAACACCCCACGGAGAAATACTACGCCTAATGAAACCTCTATTTGACAATTCCTGAAGTTGTATCTTCAACTCTTTCGGTGCCATTCGATACGGAGCAATAGAAACGGGTGCAGAATCGGAATATGCCTCAATAGCAAACTCAACTTCCCTATCTAGAGGCAAACCCGACAACTCTTCCGGAAAAACACTCGGAAAATCACAAACTGTTATACTGTCTTGCGGTCTAACCTCACTCATATTCGGATTCATCACATAAGCCAAATACGCCTAACAACCCGAATCCATCAACCTCTGAGCTTCTAAAGCAGAGACAACATTGGATAAGAACTTAATGTTCTCGCCAACAACTACAACTTCAAAATCATCCGTAAGCCTCAATGACACTCTCTTGGTCTCAAAGTGTACCCTAGATCTATGCTCTACGAGCCGATCCATGCCCAAAATAACATCAAAACCATAAAACGACAATTCCATCATGTCAACTGAAAATACATGGCCATGAATCATCAAGGGACACCTCCTATACATCTTCCTAACTACCATGGTCTCACCGAAAGAACTAGTAACATTCACACCTACTTCTAACCACTCATACGGTAAACCTAGAGACCTTGCATGTTCACCCAAAATGTACGAATGTGTCGAACCCGAGTCTATCAAAGAAAGCAAAGTCAATGATTGTAACGAGAAATTACATGCGATGACATTCGTGTCATTCCCAGCCTCTCGTTGTGCATACACCCTGGCCGGTCATCCACCTTCGGGCTGAACTGCCACCACATGAGCTAAGTTCCTCTGACCATCGTTCCTTGGCTGAAAATTACCTCGACCGCGCCCACGACCTCTCTGATGCTCAAACACCCTAGCTGGAGCCGGTCCGCCCCTAGCCGGGTGTGGACAGTTACACCTCGAATGGTCTCGGGAACCACAGTTCCAATATACCCCAAAGGTACCCATACACTCGCCCTGATGGCGTCTCCCGCATCTAGTGCACTCAGGAGTGTGAACAACAACCCTTTGGCTCTGATGGCCCCATCCATGGTTACCGCCCCTATGCCTCGAATTGGGCTGATACCTCCTATCTCTATGCCTCTTGGTATGATCACTGTCCCAATTCGCATGTCTCTTCCCGGAATCAAACCCACTAGCACGGGTACTCGAGCCTAAGTTCTGCTCAATATCATTGGCCTTATAGACCAAAACATCAAACTCAGTGTAATCAAAAGCGAGCATATACGTCTTCACATCCCTAGTCAAACCATACCATAAATGCTCACACCGTTCCCTCTCACTGGGAACCAACTCGAGAGCATACTGGCTCAACCTCACAAACTGAACCTCGTACTCTGACACCGTTTTACTACCCTGAACCAAGGCCATAAATTCTCTCTTTTTTTCATCCTGATATCGGACTCCAAGATACTTCTTCTTAAAGGCTGTTCTGAAGTATTCCCAAGTGACATCCACTTCTGCCATACCTGAAGTAACAGTAGTCCACCAAGCATATGCATCTCCCTAAAGCAAGGAGACAACACATTCCAACATACAAGCGTCTGAGCACTCCATCTGGCCTAAGATTCGTGTAGTACTCTCGAGCCAAGCCTCTAAACCATCGGGAGTCAAACCACGGAACTCAACTCCACTCAAACTACAAAGTCTCTCAAAGGGTAAACCAGTCCCCCCACCCTGAGGTGGTGCTGCAGCATGCATACCGACTAAAGCTGTCTGAAAAGCTCCGGCTATAGTCTGAATCAAATAAGTCATGTCCACACCTGCCTGACCCTGACCCGCCTAAGCTCCATTACCCCCAATATTTGCATCGGCCTGATGTCCATTACCATCACCTCCAGCATTCGCACCGGCCTGAGGCACATTACCTTCACCACCCACTCCATTACAATCGGGAGCAGGAGGAACATAAGGCATATCCCCGGGTGTCTGGTCACCCGCTCTAGGCCGTCCTCTCGGTCTTACCATAACGAAGATAAAATCTAAAACAACAAACACATCACACACAAGAAAACATTAGGTTAGCAAGGGCAAGGATCCAAGTTCTCAAGCACCTTAAACCAAAACCATTTTCCAATAATAACACCTAGCAATGGGAACACTCGACTAAACTCCAACCAACAGCAAGGACAATAAAACATGCTTTTATACACCGTGCAATAGCAACCAATCCAAGCAAACCAACTTACCTGACTTACCTTCCTAGAAGACCTCGTAATTTGGCTCTGATACCACCAAATGTAACCCATCATCCCAGCCTAGCCAACATACCGAATGGGTTACACGGGGAAAACCGAAGCAAAACCCGTTAAGGCCTCACTCCGAATAGAAACCCTATTATTTTCTCATTTTATCTTGTCTAGATATCACTTTTAATCCTATGTGTGAAGGCTACAGCGGAAAAGCGAAAATGAAATACGAACCCAAATAGAGGGCATACGATAACTTAAACTTACCACGTAGCTTATTTGTCAAATTTCATGATCATGAGACAAAACCATCACAAAGGGGCACATATAACTCATTTAGGAAGCATACAAGCATTAAAGACTGAAACGTAACATTCGAGAACCTTCAAAGATGCCTTGTAACCGTTTTAACCACCCGAGTTTCGAAACATGTATGCACATTCCAAAACGCGGGCTTCATTTAAAAAGCAACATCAAGCCGTTCCGGAACGGGAACCTCCAGTGGCCAAACATACCGGAACGACCCTACATGGTTCCGAAACAGGAACCTCCAGTGGCAAATCGTACCGAAACGACACCACCCCCGTTTCGATACGGGTACCCCTGGAGCTCGACCGTTCCGAAACCATATTAGGCGTTCCGAAACGCCTGGACACAATTTGGCCCGAAAAAACATATTTTAACATCTCCAAACGTCTCCAAACTTGCCTCGAAACATCACAAATCACATGACATCTCAATATACAATCAATCTAGAGGCAAGGCACCCTAAACACGACCTCAAACATGCATACACGCAATAAAATGGATCTCAAGCTCAAGCTCACAAGAACACTTAGCTTCAAAAACACCAACATGCCAAAATGCAAAGTAATCTACCAAAAGCCATGACAATCCTCAACAATACATGGTATCAACAATTAAAACATGCTAGCAACATAAACAAGGCCAAACATAGGAGTTTGAACACCAACTCCCTAACATAAAAGCCTAATATTCCCATTGTCTAAACATTATTACAACCATAAAACAATACTTTGAGCTTAGCAAGAACTCCAAGAACTCCTCCCTTGCCCACTTGCCTCCTAGAGTCTCTAACGATCTGCATTATTGGAAAAAGATAGCGTAAGCTTAAAAGCTTAGTGAGCGGAACTCTAAAACACAACAACAATGCGATTTAAAACATATATCTTAGTTTTGAAAGCAAAACAATTTAAGGAAGAGATGTAATAACGCAAGCATAGACGAATCATGGTTTACACATGCACAACCATCCCGGTGGGACTACACATCATCGTTCACAACAACTAGCTTTTTTCCGATGGGACTACACATCATCGTACTCATCTACTAGTCACTACTAGTGGGACTACACATCACCATATAGAACAACTAACCATCACATGAGGCTTGACATCCACTACGACAACACAACAACATTAAAACGGGGATAAAAGCATTCCGAAAATCAACATCACAACACGCATAAACACGTACACCAACAATCAACCAAGCAAGGAAAGTATAATCAAACTTACACTTGGGTCTAGGTTATCCTCTAAGGCTCCACCCAAACCCCCAAGAAAACCTCTTTGAATCATTTTAAGCCTCAAAACATTTCCACTCACCAGCTCAAAACCTGAAACAAGCTAATGGTTCTCTTTCAAGCTTCCGCAACTCCCGGTGTGACGTCCGAAGGACCCAAATCGTTATCCGCTGCTTCTACCCAAACCAAAATAAGGAATTAATACATCTTTCAACATTCTAAGTTGCTGAAATCATTACCATCAAAATCCGACAACAACAAGCATCTCATTTCTACTCCAAACTAACCAGAATATCCTCAAACCGAACCCATCGATTTCAACCATCAAAACACATCCAATATCATCTAGAAACATCCCTTAACATCAAAGGAACCACCAGCCACGATTCCAACCCAAAACCAAGCCAAAAACTCTACCTTTTCAACCCAAAAATCCCATTTTTAGACCCATTTCGGGTTTCCTACTATTAGCCACCATTTTAGCATTTTTAAGACACCAAAACAAGATTAAAAACACCCTTAAATATGGCATCAAAAGACCCAAACAAAAAACCCCTCATCCATCCTCTTTTCAACTGATGGTATTTTGGAAAAAACTTTGAACAATGAGTTTTTAAGGAAATATTTAAACAATAATAAGCTCAAGGAAAGGAAAATCGAAACAAAGGAGAAATTACCTCGTAAACTTGTGTGTGTGAGATGATTGCTCCGTTAGAATAGTGTTATTTTTGAATAAAAACCTCTTTTGTTTTAAAATCCCAAATTCCCCGTTTTGCCCCCTACTCAATAAAAACCCTTTTAGTGTTATTTAATAATGTCTTCTTTCATTTAAACTAACCCGAACCGGTTTAACCAAACCCGGTTATCTCCCGGGCCCCAAACTCGAGCGTTGCATTAAGAGAAAAAAAAACATAAAATGAAAAGAACGGTCAAACGACCGATAAAGAAGACAGAAAGCGTGTCAAAAAAGCAAAAAAAAAACTACTAAAAAGGTAAAGTTATTCTTATTAAAATCAAAAGAAAAAACAAAGAAAAAAATAAACATGAGATATACTAAAGCGGAGGGGAAAAAATACTAGCGGTCGACGACTAACACTAAAATTATTACCGTCATTAGCCAAACAAAGATGTAAAAGAAAGAAAGTTAGTGGCGACTCTTAGAGAGAAAATATCAGGGTTTTTAAAACATATATTATTCATTATTGGTTCATATTTAAAATTTTTAAATAACGTTACTAAATAATATTGATTTCCACCGCTAGCCAAAAAAGGAAATTGTAAACCTGAACTTTGACTATGAATGGTGTATAACATGGATTTGTCAATCTTAATTACATATGTGCATAAACACGGATAACAATCTTTTATCCTTTTTCGGTACCTTTTTCTATGCTCTAACACTAATAAAATTAAATTCTAAACACTAATCATAGATTTTAAATCTTAAATCATAAATGCTAAACTCTAAAAAATATATTCTACTCTTAATTCTCTAAACTCTAACCTTAAACCTTACCCCCAAAATCTATTTTTTTAATGTGGAACATAAAAAAGACGGAGGATTTCTATTCACATTACTTGGCGAATGTCATTTCTAGATTGTAATGAATTGTCAAAAGCAATTACCCAATTTTAATTTTCTTTGCTAATGAATGTTATCCCATGCATATTGTATGCACACATCCTCGCTATTTAATAAGGTATCTCCTTGAGCAAGCACATTTGGTTGGTTGGCCAAGCTGCTCACATTTATTCTCTTATATTCTCGTAGGTCATGGGTACGTGACCCACTAGGAGAACTCCCCTTCCTTCCCTTAAAGTCTCTCATCCCCTCCCCTCTAGGTAAGATTAGGATTATATTAAGATTTGTTATAAAAATAAGGTATCTCCTTTCTTCTCCTTTTCAGGTTGGTTCATTTTATCTATATTAGATGTATACTTGAACAAGCAAAACAAATTGTGATTACAAAGTAGTTCAAGGGGCGAAGAAACCCTAGGTCTTGTTGTCCAATTTCCCTTTGATTTCTTGTTCAATTCCAGTTAGGTTTGTTTGATTGGCTTTCTCAACTTATGGGTTTCCCTTCTGAGTGATCATCAACGGCCTATATGTCCTAATTGAGCGATTTTGAAGTTTGTTTTTTTGGAAGTTTCGACACAAGTTTTCCTCTTGATCTTCTTTGTCCTTTTGGGTTGAAGCTCCAGGTTTCTCTTTTGTGTCACTCGTTCGTCTCCTAATGTGTGTTGACTGCTTTTTGTGGTTGTGTGACGTTGGGTCCTTTTGCCTCTTAAGGTTCACCTTTTTTCTTTCTTAATTTTCTTTTCTTTGTTCTTTGGTTGTTTTGGCATAATTCATCCCGACATTGCTGGTCAGTTTTGGTTGTTTTTTCCTTTGTTTCATTATTCTGGATTGTGGGCGTGTTTGGTGTGATCTTCGACGATCGATTTTACCTTGGTTTTTTGTGATAGGGTCTGTCTGGCTTTCTTAGTTCTAGTACGTTAAGAACTCTCTACTCTGTTTCGAACATTTTCCTTTGCTTTTTCCGTCTTGCTTTTGCTCTGAAGCTATGTCTATTATTGCTTGGAATATTTGTGGTCTGTGAAATCCTGACAAGGTTCGCGCCCTGAAAGATTCTTTGATTAAATTTAGTTTTTGCATCGTTTACCTTAGCGAGACAAAGAAGAAGAAATCTTATCTTAAGAAACTTAGAACCAAAAATAGGCTCTCGGGGAGTTTCTATGTTGATCCCCGTGGTTTAGCAGGGGTCCTACACTTTGGTGGACTGCTGAGGTTCATATCACCATTCTAAGAGAATCTCCAAAATTCATTGATGCCTTAGTTTCTTTAAAGGGAGAAGAACCTTGGTATTGCACTTTTCTCTATGGCCGCCCACATAGGGAAGATAAGCAGCGATTCTGGTCAAACTTATCCAAGCTTAGAGATGATATTAATTCTAGTTGGTCTATTATAGGAGATCTTAATATTGTATCAAACCAGGATAAGAAAAAAGGTGGTGCTCCTTTCAACAATACTCAAGCTGGATGGTTTTTTGACTTCATTGATTACTCTAATATGTTCGATCTTCCTGTTAAGGGAGGGGATTTCACTTGGTCAAATATGAGATGTGACCAATATGCTATTGTGGAAAGCCTCGACAAAATTATCATTTCAAATAATTGGAGTATTTTGTTTCCAAAGGCTATTGGAATTCTCGAAGCAACTGCAGTTTCGGATCACAATCCGGTAGTGTTGCTTATTGACGGCCTGAAAAAAAAAAGAAAGATTTTAAATTTGAATCCCAGTGGCTTCTTGAGGAGGAGTGCTCCACTAATGTTAAAGAGGCTTGGGCAGTGAATCCCCCTACTCAGGACATAACCATCTTACCAAAAAGCTCAAGATTACAAGAGTCAAACTGAGTAAATGAAGTAAAATCAAACACAAGAAGAATCAGCAAACCATTGAAAACATCAAAAGTCAACTTTTATATTTACAAAATTCTCCTCTTACAGCTCAATCAAAAAAAGACATCACGTCCCTTAAACAAAATCTTCAAAAATTGTGGGAAAGTGAAAAATGCCATTGGCATCAAAGGGCTAGAGTGAATTAGACCAATCATGGAGATAAAAACATGAAGTTCTTCCTTGCCACCATTGTACAAAAGGAAAAATGCCATTGCGAGGATTAAGGATGACTCGGACAATTGGATCGGGGGTGAACAAAAAATTTGTTCCTTCATTCAAAACCACTTCCAGAAAGTTTACACCATGGTTGAGTTGGTCGACTTTGATGGATTGGCGAGTTAATTCCTTTGTCTATTTCGAGTAGTATCAATTCATCCTTGAGCATAGTGGTCACGAAGGAGGAAATTTAAAAAGTTGTCTTTGAGATGGGAGCCATGAAGTCTCCAGGATCGGATAGATTCTCGAGTATTTTTTATCAGACTTTTTGGAAGACTATAAAATTGAAACTTATTTCGACAATTTCGGAGTTCTTTCGCACCGGAATCGTGGATCAATCCTTAAAACTAACATTGTGCTCATCCCAAAGAAAAAGAATCATTCAAAAGGTAATCATTTTCGGTCTATCAGTTTGTGTAATTTTTCTTTGAAGGTGATTACGAAGATTCTTGCAACCCGGCTAAAAGAACTTCTCAAAGATATCTCTCCTTCCTCTCAATCTGCCTTCATTAATGGTTGATTAATCTATGATAATATTATCTTGGCTCACGAGGCTTTTCACGCGATGAAGAAAAAAGAATGGGATCGGATGATATTATAACATTTAAAATTGATCTAAAAAAAGCATACGACAAGATTGATTGGCAAGTGCTTTAGTTTATTATGTGCAAGATAGGTTTTTGTAAATGGTGGATTAGTAGGGTTATGACATGTGTTTCTTCTGTTTTTTTTTTTTCTCCCTAGTTCTTAATGGTGAGCGACAAGAGAATTTTGTTCCTAGCCACAGTCTAGGACAAGGAGATCTCTATCTCCTTTTCTTTTTCTCTTGGCTTATTAAGAAAGAGTTAATTAATGGTGACCTCTTTGGGTTTAAAATAGGTCGCAGATGTTTAGTTTTAAGTCATCTTTTGTTTGCAGACAATTGTGTCCTTTTTACTAAAGCATATGAGAAGAGTTGTGATTCAATTCACAAAATTCTAAGTTAGTTTTAATTGGCTACATGTTAAGTTATCAACTACAAAAGATCTTCAGTATTTTTCTCCCCAAACATAAGTTAAGTTGCGGTCACCATTGTCCTTAACTCCATTGGCTTCTGTTCAATGAAATAAGAAAGCTTTTATTTGCGTTTATCCACACTTTGGGGAAGGGGTAAAAAAAAACTAAATTTCATCCTTACGAGGGTACGAAAAAATTGCAAGGTTGAAAAGTTAATCTTATATCACAGGCTGGCAAGTAGGTCTTAATAAAAGTTGTTGCTATTGCTATTCCGACATATGTTATGCAGTGCTTTTGTCTCTCGATTGCTTTTTGTGATGAGATCTCTTCTATCATTAGAAAGTTTTGGTGGAATGGCTCCCAAGACAAAGATCCTAAAATCTATTGGTTGAGTTGTGACATTGTGCAAAGCGAAAGATTTAAGAGGCATGGGATTTTGGGACTTATGATCCTTTAATCTTACTTTTGTTGCCAAACAATCGTAGAGAATCTTTACGAACCCTCATTTTTTTCTTTCCCGAGTCTTAAAAGAGATTTACTTCTCTAGTGGTAATATCTTTCTCGCTTTCAAGGGTCGCAACCCATTTTGGGCTTGGTCAAGCAATCACGAATGGTTTAAATTGATCTATGAAGGGTTGATATGGTGCGTTGGTAATGGGGCTAACATTTCGATTAGGGATGGGCATTTCACTCGGGTCCGAGGGTTTCGACCCGACTCGGCCCGATCGGGTTGGGTTTTTTTTGTGAAAAAATTGAGTTCGGGTTTTTGTGGAGGGTGAGGTCGGGTCGGGTTTGGGTTTAGGGTGAAAAAATTTGACCTGACTCGGCCCGGGACTAATAGTGTAATTTTTCCATAATTTTTTAGGGATATTTGTAATAATACCCCTTTTTATATATTTTTTTATAATTAGGTCCTTAAATTGATTTTTTATTTACAATTTAGTCCTTAAATTTATCATTTTTTACAATTAAATCTCTTAAAATTATTTTTTTACAATTAAGTCCCTAAAATTGATTTTTTATATAGGTCGAGTCGGGTCGGGTCGGAGTCGGGTTTAAGGTATTTATTTTCGGGTCGGATCAGGTCGAATTTTTTTAAAAGATATGATTGGGTCGAGTTCGGAGCCTCCACATCCCTCTTAAGATCAAATCCTTCATTTGAAAAGCTTGCTACAATATTGTCCCAACTAAAGGTACATTGTTTAATCGTTTCTATGAAAATTTCAGAGCAGGATCTTCTTGCCGGAGATACGGGGATTGCCTCGAAAGTTTAGAGCATCTTATTTTATTCTGCCCCTTTGCTCAGGCAGTCTGAAAATTTTCAGGTTTTGGCTATTCCCCAGAAAGTACGGGATTTTCAAGATTCAGCAAAGGAAAAAAAATTACTTGCTCAACAAAAAGGGGCTTTTCTCGGATGGCCTCAATTTGTTAGCCTTTCTTTGTTGGAACATTTGAAAAACTATGCTTTGGTTTTCTATGTTGTTTCGGATTCTCCCTTCTATGTTTGAAATCGTGTCAATGCTGCTTTTTATGAATTTTCTTACTGTTCTTTGGTTCATCCCTCGCCTAAGTCGGGATCTTCTTCGACTCCTTCTTGTCATCTTCTCCTATTTCGTGGACTCCTTCGGAGCATGATTTTATAAAGATAAAGGGTAAAATACAAAAATCATGACTCAACTTTTGCCTCTCTCCTATTTTACTCACCCATCTTTTATTTGAGTCAATTTAATGACTCAACTTTTAACATTGGGTATCAATCATCACCCAGCCGTTATATTATGGATGTCGTAACTGATGTGGCATTTTTTGCTTATTTGGCCGCCACGTAAGCAAACGCACGTTTTAAAATACCAAACCAAAACGACATAATATTTGCTCGTTTAACCTAAACTCATTTTAATGTGTTTTCTTCTTCAGACAAATCATACTGTTTAGGTTTAAAAAATCAGAGAATTTGAAAAATTTTCAGAGCGTAAACATGAAATCCTCTGAGTAAATCGTGTGGGTTAATCGTTTGGGGGAATTTTTGTTATGTTTGAAAGGGTTTTCATCATCACAAAATAGTAAGGGTGTTTTACTGTGCAACATTTACAAACGGCTACAAGAAGGTAAGTCTGAATTTACGAAATTATTTGGGTTAAGAAATTGAAAGGGTGAATGGCATTGGATCAAATTTTCGGAAAGCATTTCGAAAATCATTTGGGTTAGGAAATTTAAAGGGTGAATGGCATAGTGAGAATTTTCGAAAAGCATTTCGGAAATTATTTGGGTTAGGAAATTGAAAGGGTGAATGGCATTGGATTAAATTGTTGGAGTTTCAGTTTTGTTTTCTTCTCTTTCAACATAATTTTATAGGGTAAAATATTGAACCAATTCAGTTTTGTTTTAGTTTACTTGTTGAAAGGGTATGACAAGAGTGCTGTTTTTAAATTGTTTCAGTTTCAGTTTACTTGGATTAAATTGATTCTAATATGGTACTTTTTTAAATTCAGTTTAGTCATGGAGAAACGTGTGTTGCGTTCGAAGGGGATGACAAGAGTGCCATATGGTAAGTTTTATTCACTTGTTTGAGTAATTTAGGGATGCAACATTGGTGAATTCACTGATCGTTAAAGTGTATGTTTGATGGTTAAAGTGTATGTTTGAGTCTTATATGCTAGTTTAGGAATGCAACTGGTTTGAGTCTTATATGCTAGTTTAGGGATGCAACTGGTTTGATTCTTATATGCTAGTTTAGGGATGCAACTGGTTTGAGTCTTATATGCTAGTTTAGGAATGCAACTAGTTTGAGTCTTATATGCTAGTTTAGGGATGCAACTGGTTTGAGTAGTTTAGGGATGCAACTGGTTTGAGTAGTTTAGGTATGACCTTATATGCTAGTTTAAAGTCTGAAAATGGATAAAATAAGTGACTGCCCTTATATGCTAGGTTAAAGTCTGAAAATGGATAAAATAAGTGGATGCCCTTATATGCTAGTTTAGGTATGGCCATTTAAGGTATGTTTGATGATTAAAGGTAAGGTTTGTCTACTTGTGTGCTGGAATTGATTTAAAAAGAAATTTTGTGCTGGTGGGGACCATGGTATACTTGTCTGCTGGAATTGTTTTAAAAAGGTTTTTTAATCAATTTGTGTGCTGGTGGGGGACCATGGTGGATAAAAGAATGTATACTTGTGTGCTAGTGGGGGACCATGGTTAATTAAAAAATGTCTACTTGTGTGCTTTGAATTAAAAAATGTCTACTTGTGTGCTAGTGTGGGACCATGGTGAATTGCTTATAGATGTTGATAATTGTTCTAGTTTGGGCTAGGATCTTGGTTAAGAAACATGAAGAAAAACATAAAGACTAGTAAATTTTGGTTTATCCTCTTTAAGCTTTAACACTACTAGGAGTTGAATCAACCCTTGATTTTTTTACCTTTCATTTATCCTCTTTAAGCTTTTTATTTAGAAAATTCAGATGTTTAACTGTAGTTTTAAAAACATAAAGACTAGTAAATTTTGATTTATCCTCTGTGTTGTCCGTTTATGATTGCTTAAGAGATTATGTTTTATGGACATATACCATGTATCTTGTCATGAATTATAAGTTGTTGACTTGATGTTTTAATTTTTGAGTCTGCAGATTTGTTATTATTATTCTTTGACTAAGTGAAATTATTACAATATTTTACAGGAATTGATTCAGAGTATTGCACAATTGTTTTTCATCATGGTGGTTTTATTTTAAACAATCAGAAAACCATGTATACTGGTAAAAAGATTAGTTTCTTTGATATGTGTCACATTGATAGTATGTCCATGCTAGAAATAGATGACATGATTAGGGAGTTAGGATATTCTACCCCACATGATATTTATTGGCAAAAACCAGGGGGTGTCTTAAAAGTTAGTCCACTGAAAAATGACAGTGATGTGCTAAGTATGTTAGCTGCTTTACCTAGGCAGAAATATGTACATGTGTACCTAGAAGAAATAGTGGAACCTCTTACTAATAGCAATGTTGGGACTAAAACTATTGGGACTGATGAGAATGCTACGAATGATGAAGTATGTGATCATGATTCTGCTGATAATAGGTCTAATGGGTCTACTGATAATAGCAGTAGTGAGGATGCTGATTATGTAGCTTGTAGTGATCATGATTCTGATAGTCCTTTAGAAGATAGTGAGAATAATATGGCTGACAGTGGTGATGAAGTATGTGATGTGCATGTGGGTGTTGGGAGGGATATACCAGGTTTTAGTGCAGCTGTAAGGGTTGAGAATGAAGATGTATGTAGTGAAACTGACAGTGAGGGTGCAGACTCATTGCACAGTGCAAGTGATAGTGAAACTGATGGTAAGGGAAGAAAATATCCTGAATTTAATAGTGAGACAGACTTGAAGAACCCTCAGTTTAAAAAAGGAATGATGTTCTCTCACCAGAGTGTGCTTAAAGATGCTGTGAAGCAATATGCTGTAGTGAATAGATATAATGTGAGGCTAAAGACCAATGATTCCAGAAGACTTCAAGTTGTTTGCAAGGATGGTTGCCCTTGGATGATCTGGGCATCAAGATTGAATCCAAAGATAGTGAAAGAAAGTAGTTGGCAAATTAAAACATACATAGGGCAGCATACTTGCATTAGGGATACTGTGAATGCAAATTGTACTTCTACATGGTTGGCAAAAACATACATGGAAAAATGGAGGGTTGATCCCACCTATTCTAGTGGCTCTCTTCAAAAGGATGTGGAAAATGATCACATTTTACATGTGCCATTAACAAAATGCTGTAGAGCAAAGAAATTAGCTCTGAAAAAGCTTCATGGGGATGATGAAGAGCAATATACAAGGATATATGACTATCTTGGTGAGTTGAGAGGAACAAACCCTGGGACAACCATTATATGTCGTTTAGATAATAGGGTTTTTGAGAGAATGTACGTTTGTCTACAAGCTTGCAAAGATGGCTTTAAGGCTGGATGTAGACGAATCATTTGTGTTGATGGGTGTTTTCTCAAAGGCCATTATCAAGGATATTTGTTGGCAGCAATTGGGATAGATGGAAATGATTGTATCTATCCCTTGGCATATGTTGTTGTTGAATCTGAAAATACATCATCTTGGTCTTGGTTTTTTCAAATTTTAGAAGAAGATTTGGAAATAAACAACTCCCATCACTATACCTTCATGTCTGACAAACAGAAGGTAATAAACAGATTTCTTTAATTGTTTACTTATAACTTTTACTATTAATTGTTTACTATTAACTATTTCTTTATTGTCTTGCAGGGTCTAATTCAATCCATTTCAGAGTTGTTTCCGAATGCTGAGCGTAGAGGTTGTGTTAGACACTTATATTCGAACTTTAAGAACAAAAAAGGCTTCACTGGCAAAGCATTAAAGGATGCACTCTGGAAGGTTGCAAGGGCCACATACATGAAGGAATTCACTGATGCTATGCATGAAATGAAAGCAATTTTAGAAGATGCATTTGACTGGATGCAGGACAAAGATCCTAGGCTATGGTCCAAGTCACATTTTGAAACACATACAAAATCTGACTTGCTCCTCAACAATTTGTGTGAAAGCTTTAACAAGGTAAACTTCAAAATCAATTCTAAATTTATTATATCTAAACTATGTTGTCATTTGCTATTTATTGGTAATTTGCTTATTTCTATTTTACTTTTGTAAAGATGATACTAGACGCGAGGGATAAACCAATTTTGACATTAATGGAGATGGTCAGATGCAAGATAATGAACAAATTTGCTAAAAAGGCTGAGGATGCTCAAAAGATTGTTGGGACTCTTTGTCCAAAGATTCAAAAGAAGGTTGACAAACTTATTGTGCAATCAGTAAGGTCAGTATTGAATTTGAACTATGCTACTGTTTTTCAATTTAATTTTCCACTTTGCTACTGTCTTTCCAATGTATATGAATTTGAACTCATATGTGTATATTGCAGATGCTGGCCTAGGAATGCTGGGGGAAACAGATATGAGGTCCCTGCTGGACATGATGATCAACACATTGTAGACTTGGGAGCACATTCATGTAGCTGCAGAAAGTGGGATCTGACTGGTATCCCTTGTATACATGCCACAGCAACCATTTTAATGAGAGATGAAAGACCTGAAGCTTATGTCAACAACTGCTACAAGAAGGAAACTCAGCTTCAGATTTATTCTCACATGGTCAAACCATTAAGAGGACCAAAACAGTGGGCACACCATGTAACAAATGAGCCCATCTTGCCACCTATTATTCGAAGACCAGTTGGACGACCTCAAAGAAGTAGAAGAAAGGAGGCAGATGAAATTTTAACTTCTACTGGAAGAATTTCGAAGAAGGGACTTGTTCGAATGACTTGTTCAAAATGTGGCAATGCAGGACACAACAAAAGGTCTTGCAGGGGACAAGTTGGTGGCAACAACCCCTTGTCTTCTAATAACAATGTGAGAAAACCTAGAAGAAATGGTCCAAAGGCTTCAATTCCCAATGTCTCTCAGCAAACATCAAGTTCAAATGCAGCAGGTCCACCTATGAGTTCATCCACTGTCCAATTTATGAATTCATCCACTGCATATGTTCCACCAATACAGAGGCCTAAACTTGCTGTAAGTTTAGACATATTTTAATGGGTATTTGTTGTTCTTTACAATCTATATTTTATACAATAAACTGACTGCACATGTTTCATTTGTATTTATTTTAGGTTAAAAGAGCACCAACTTCAAATGCAACTGGTCTAAGCAGTCAAGGCTCAGTCACCACTGTCAGATGGATGCCTTCTCAAAGCACTCAAGGCTCAGTCCAGAATCAATCACAAGAAGACCCTGCTTCAAAAAGGCCTAGATGGAGATGAATTTCAAAATACAACTTCTTTTGTTAATGGAGATGAATTTCATGATTTAATGTTGCTTTAGGTCACTAGTGAATGGCAACATTTTTTTTGTGTAGGGTTTAGGGTGATATTTTGTTACACAATTGTGATCACTAATGGTGATATTTTGTTCATGCTTCAAACATTGTTCTTGTGATCATCTTTGGGAGTTCTGATTAGCCCTGCCTTTGCATATTTTGTTAATGTTTCAAACACTATTGTTTTTTACAATCTATATTTAATGTTGCTTTTTTACTTCTATTTCAAATGTTGTTTGTGCATATGGAGTTCTGATTAGCCATGCCTTTGTATATTTTTAGTTCTTTGCAAATGAATTGTTTTGTTGGTATTAAGCCAACTCAAACTTAAACTCAGAATACCATAAACACCATAAACACCAATTCAAACTTAAACTCTCACCTCACAAATTCAAACTTAAACTCTCACCTTACACTAACAAATTATTAATTCATTAAGCACACAGAAAAAGCACTAGCAATCCAAACTTAAACTCTCACCTCACACTAACAAATGCAACTCTGCCCTAAAGCTACCAAAATATTTTCACATTCATAGCCATCAATTCATTCTTTTTAATCAACTCTGCCCTAAAGAAGAAGAAATTCATACTCAAAACATAAACACCAATTCTACATAAACTAGTTAATTCACAAGAATCAGGAGATAAGAAGAAATTTATCTAATTAAACAACTGCCAATTCACCAATTCTACATATCACCAATTCACAAAATACACAAATTCATAATAGTTTTCCTAATCTTTCGAAATACCAATTCCATCAACAAAATACAAATTCTACATATCACCAATTCACCAATTCGCCAATTCCATCAACATATCACCAATCCTACATTCGAAATACCCATTCTTCCTAAGAAATACTTTCCCTAATCTTCCTTCATTTGATACTCATAAAAAACGCAGTCAAAACAATAGAACATATGACTGCACAAAACCAAACAAATCTTTCATTTCTTCTCTCCCTGTCCTTCGCTTTGATTTTGTTTAGCAGACCAATAAGAAGAACTTTTGCACGAGAATCCAATGGAGGATCGTACCATTCAAAAAATGACAATCCTTGTAAAATCGGTTACCGTAATTCGAACACCCATAAAATCGCCGACCTGGGTTGTTGTTAGTCCATGCAGTCTTCAATACTGCTTCCTTGCCACACCAGCAACAAATAGGGATGTCGTTCCCCCCATCCCCTATAACCTCTCGTTTCAACCTTCTCATTCCTCTGTGATCTCAACCCAGCAAATACTACTCAAAAATTTAATTCAGAACGCAAGCAAAGAAATTAGGGATTCATTTGAGTAAAGGAGATTTTTTATAACGGTTATATTTTGGGTTAAACGAGGACATATGATGTCGTTTTGGTTTAGTATTTTAAAACGTGCATTTGCTTACGTGGCGGCCAAATAAGCAAAAAATACCACATCAGTAACGGCATCCATAATATAACGGCTGGGTGATGATTGATACCCAATGTTAAAAGTTGAGTCATTAAATTGACTCAAATAAAAGATGGGTGAGTAAAATAGGAGAGAGGCAAAAGTTGAGTCATGATTTTTGTATTTTACCCAAAGATAAATTGTGATGCTACTTTCAATCCGAGCTCGGGGAAGGCATGTATTGTTCAAAACTGTTCAGGTAATTTGGTATGGGGAGATACACTCTCTTTTTCTGCCTCTTCCGCTTCGGTTACAATAACAACGATGTTATCTCTCGTCTTAACTCCAAAACGCTGAATGCGTAGAAGTAAACTGCAGTTAAAATGAGTAATATTGTCTTAACTGCGTCTTTTTCCTTTTTTTGTTATGTGGGCTTGTAATAGGGTCGCGGATTGGGTAATATTGTCTTAACTGCGCCTTTTCCTCTTTTTTGTTAGTGGGATTGGGTAACGAAAGCTAGTCTTAAGGGGTGTGTCCCCATGGCTGGCGTTCCTATCCTCCAATCGACCTTCGCATACTTTTGTAATCTTTCTTCCTGAATAAACCCACTTTCAAAAAAAAAAAAGCAAAACAAATTACTTGTCCAAAAAAATATGTTTAAACCATTTCAATTCAATTTGCATCGTCACCGGTACAATATGCATAAAAACGAATATGCTTAAGTAATCTTTCATTACAGACATAATAACTGTGTCGATATATAATATATTAGGGCATGCATAACTTCTTGCTCAAACATTTAAGAATTAGTACTATTGACATGCTTAATGCTTGATAATGCCAATAAAATACCAATATTATTTCAAATATGTTTATCATCGTCATGATGCTTTATGCAAGTTATTGAACAAACTCATCCTGCAATTCATAACATTAACGGCTGCCTCGTCGCCTTGAAAGTTACAGTTCAAGGGTAAGCGAGGCCGGTTTGAATCAGATGATATATGATCCAACCCTATTATTGGATCCGACAACAGCCTTTGCTCTCACTTGAGCAAGCCTGTTGTCTTACAAATGGGGCACAGGTTTTTTAGCATTAACCATTGTTTGATGCAGTCCGTGTGGAAGTCATGTCCACAATCTAGTATCCCGGTATCATCCCCATCTGCATATTCTTCCTGCCATTGTGGGAGTTCGGACAAGGTAAACGCAACTTTGAACAAACGGGTAAGATGAACGAATATCTATTGTTGTCTAGTATCATACCTGACAGATACAACATGGTTCCAATTCTTGTGTGGATTCTGTTGCGGTGGATGAGTACTTTTTCTGTTTCATCAACTTCAGAATGGTTTCCTCGTTCAGTCCGGTGCTAACATCACCGATGCTTTCTTCCAATGCCAACAATTCCTAGTGTTCCATTAGCAATGTGAGAAGAATAACCTCCAATGTGAAGTGATTGAACAAAAAAACAGCCATCCCTTTTTACCTCATATGACATGTTATCAACATCAAGGCGCATGTCTCTATGTCTGTCATGTGTTTCGGCCATACCATGATATATGAACGGATCAAGCACCATATAATCCTGAAAGGGTATAACATAAAGATATAAATGAATTATTTTCAGACAACAGAGCACTTTCTAGGCTTTCTATGCGGGCGCTCCACTAATAGAGCACTTTATCAATTTGTGGGAACCTGTTTACGAAGTAATTAGAAATGTATGCAATATGAACATAAAAATTACATCAATACCATGTCCAACTGTTGAAGCAATCTGGGTATTGATCTGCAGAACAAACTTACCGTACACCAAATTATCCAATAATATTCTTTAGAAAATCATATCTGAAAGATTATTCAAGACTAAGGCACTAAGCTAGTAACATAAGAAGAATCTGGTCTCGAATCTCGATAATGAGAACCTACTCTAGAATACTGCATCATCCCAAGTAGTGAAAGGAGGCCAATAAAGAATGAGAATGAGAATGTTTCCGCACATTAGCACCAACACGTCTCCAACTGTTATAGAGAAACATTTGCACCAAAGCCATCTAACTGCTTGAAGCTACTATGTTTTCAATCCTGTCCTTAGAAATACATTCATTTTCATAAAAATCGTAACTTATTGAAATGCTCTTATGGCAGTATAGTTGTATTTTAGAGAAAACGTGGTATGAGGAAAATTCAATAAATGGGTTTCACAGAAACCATAACTTATTGGTGAAACCTTGAAACAGTTTTGTAAGATAAAAGACAAAAAGAAAAAGAAATGAATCTTTTCAAACTTAACCAGCTAAATCATTATAGTCGATGTAGCCAAAGAAAAATAAATAAACTGTAAGCATAAAAAAAACATTGCATGAATCAAAAACCAAACCTCAATTCGTAAGTTCTCCCCTCTACGCATGGCATTCAAGACTTGGCGTATCTGACACGGAGAAGAAAATGAGCAGTAAGGAATTAGAATTTTTCTTATGTTCAATAGCCATTATGGAGGGGGGCGGGGAGAGTTAGGGTGCATCTCTTTCATCTCAAAATTTAATTGGTCAGCTTCTATAACAGACGTTATTTTCTGAAATGTGATAAATTAACAAGCTTTCTATCCGGGTTGAGATTGCTCAAGACTTCATATCTTTATTACATATTAAGGCGAGAAAACATAACAGTCTGGTACGAAAAAAAGTGGTAAAATTATAAAACTTGTATGCAAGGGACAGAAAGCACGAATGACAAAAGTTGATACAAACTAAATATGGACTACACACAAAAGATGAACATCAACAGGGATCAAGAGTATACAGCTTAGAGAAGCTTTAAAAGAAAGAAATGATTGCTATAGCCTATAGATTATCCAAATAGCTTGCAGAAACACTCATTTGAGCCTGATTTACTACATGTTGTCTTATTTCTTTCATGTTTCCATTAGCTCTTTTCCCTCTCTCTAAAATATCATACAAACTTACAATTATGTTCAGATATTTGAAGATTACATGTTCTAGAAAGGGAAATTTTACATCAGAATTTGATGAAGAACTAATATGAAATGTTAACTGCATTGATTATTTCTGAAAGTGCAAATCATAAATAGTTGCCATGATACAAACTACAAAAGGGAAAAATTAGACGACAAGTTATTCTTTTCACAAAATAAGCATAAGATTGTGATATAATTTTGAAGGAAGAAATGTTTTGAAGAGGATGAAATGAATGGACGTTTTAGATAAAAAGAACACCTACAAAATGAAAAATAGAAGAAAAAAAAAAGAATCTACAAATCTGCTTTTTTCCTTGTGGGTTCACTACAACATAAATGGACACATAAAGGTACTTACAAATATCCTACCCAAAATGAATTTGTGAAGAACATTAAATACGAAATGCCAAAGAAAAAAACAATGTTAATAGCAATTTAGAAATCAAATCAACTTCGAATCTGTTTATGGTTTTAAGTTTGTCCGTACAAGTATATAAACCATAGGTGTGTATGCAGGCAGGGGTGTAAGTTTATATGCATATAAACACAATACTAGTTACTAACTTTAACTGCACATCATAAGATTAGGTCACTAGGTAATTCGAGAATGCTACTAATTATCATTATCTAGAAAGCCAATTCTGTTACTATTAAATGAAAGCAAACACTATTTAGGAAACCTAGACATAAATGTAAAGAGACAATGAAGTTTAAAAAAATTCATAAAACATGTGACATATATGTACAGAGACAAGGAAGCCTAATTATCAAATGTTGACTTTTCACGTAGTTTTAGGAAGAAAGAATTTTCATAAAACATGTGATGTAAAATAATTAAAATGACAATTTAATCCTTGAAAAGCTAAATTTTGTTTTCAGTTGGAAACTAAGAAAAAGGGTAAAAAGGAAATGTGACTTATAAAAGTTGAATTTTTCAAGGTGACAATTTGAATGGGACAAGACAATTTAAAAACACAAAAGTGACAAATTTATTGGGACAAAGTGAGTAGCAAAAAGAACTTCAGAGACAAACCTCAGATATTAGCCGGTGTCTCCCTTCAATGTCAGCAGCCAAAGCTCGCAATGAGTGGGGCATCCCAAGGACATCATCATCTTGTCTCTCCAATATGAATGCTGACCTTGGATATGATTGATTGTTACCTTGAATGTTCGATCCAGATTGCACCACCGTCTCTTGTAAGGAAGCAGAAGGGCCTGAAGACAATGATGAAAAATGGCCACTACGACCACCAGGTTCAGAATCAATTGGAGGAAATAAAGACCACGGAGCGAATTCTGATAATCTTTGTTGATTATGCAATAGTGGATTGTGAGGAGGAATCCAGGTGTGATGGGGCAAAGGATGTGTACTTGAACTAGGCCCAGGTCGACTAGAAGATGGCATACCTCCTCCAGAAGTGCTAAAATTTCCAGAAGCCAAGTTCAAGCTTGTTGGATCTTCTGTTACATTTCTCATCTCAGTTGCTGGTACAAGCATGGGATGCTCTGGATTGTTTCTTGGGATATTTCTTGTGTTTGGTTCATCCCGTGATGCAGCAGCTCTCTCTCCAAAATTTGTAGAACTTGATGGGTTGGCAACTCTTAAACTGGAAGTGCCATTCCAAGGGAATGGATTCACATTTCTTGGCACAACAGAAGTGGTCCTCATATGAGGTTGAGTCAGCCCGGAACTAGAATTTCCAGCTATTGCCCCGGAGGATCTCAAGTCTAAAGAGTCACCAAACGGGGCAGCTCTAGGGTGACCAGGAGATCCAAAACTAGAATGCCCAGCAACCCCAGTTGATGATAAACTATATGGTAAAGATTCATGTTGGGTTCCTGGATTTGCTCTTCTTACACTAGAAGTAAACGCATCACTAATTACTCCTCTCATACCAAGCCCAACTCTAGGATTCGGCTGATCAGGGGGACCAACATTAAGGAAATTCCAAGAGGGTGTTGATAAGCTCAAGCTGCTAGAGGCATCATTATGAGAGGGACCAGCATGCCATGCAGCATTTTCCATTTGTTGAAAACAGTTCGAAGCACCAGCAGAATAAGACTGTGCAGAAGTACTTTCAAGGACCTTCCTTTTGCAGGATAAACCCCAACTCCCCAAAGAAGAGCCAGAACCATCAATGTTTTCCTCTCCCACATGATTAGAGCTTCCGGATGAACTACCAACATTATCAGAAGAAACACTGGCATTAGATATCTGTTCTCTTTCTAGTCCAACCGAGTTGTGGACATTGAGACCTATACCAGTCCCCATGCCTGACCTTCCATTACCACTGCTGCTAATAAACCCTTCATTTAGATTCACATTTTGTGGGATATGATTAGAGCTTGAACCTTGCAAAAATATGGGCCCACTCCGGACCTGATTGCCACTTCGATCATTATTCAGTCTCCCAGGAAAAATAACATTTGCTGGTTCAATCCGCCTTTCTTCTGACCTTGGAGCAGCCCCAACATTAGCACCATAAGAAGGCCAACCACGCTCTATTTTTGTTCCATCATCATTAAGCTGGTGATTCAGAACATCCTGCATCGCCTGGTTTTGCATTCTCAATCTAGAGCTCGGTTCACCAGAACTCCACCCACTAAAGCTCTGAACACTGGGAGTAGTAGTATTTCCATGCATTGTCCCACCAGAAGACACTGGATAATTGGATAACCGATTTTCCACAGGATTCAGCATGTTATGCAAAGAATTCGGTTGACCAATACTCGTGTCATTGGGACTAGATCCCTCATCAATGTTAACAGTTTCAGGAAAGGAGTCAATGGTGCCCCCCTGACCTTGCATCCGGGAAGATATATTCCAAATATGTCAGAGATGCTAAATACTATTCCGAATTTTGAAACAAATGTCCACTCAACCTCTCAGTTCTCAGGTCAAAATATGAAAGGGGCCACAAGCTCAGACTGGTAGTTGAAATCTGAAAAGATAAGCACAATATCCATATTCATAATTCAGTCATAAAAAGGGAAGAAAGAGGAGGGAGAGGGGTCATCCAATGCACGCAAAAAATGAAGTAATAACAAGTAACAACTTAAAAACTATATTGCAACCTTAGCTTACAAAAAGTGTTCTGCAGTTCCTGAGTTATTTAGCTTTACCAGGTTACATATGTCCGCAAATGACAGTCCCAACCAGTAAACACCTTGATCCCAAAAGAAATAACTACCTCAGTGACAACATGTATTGATTTGTGAGAGGAAGTGCAGGCAAGAACAACTTTACATTACAAGGCATACAACATGGTATCCTAATAATTCAGGTATATCAAAACTAAGCAATGAATATTGGTCTATCAAAAAAGAAGAGGAAAAAAAAATAATACCACCAGCTCTAGTTCAAAAATGCCATGTCAAATAGAGATCAAGATATAAAGCAAGTAAAACTCAAAGTTAGAACCACACACGTGAAAATGCATGTGTAAAACAAAGTGGCCAGTCCACAACTGACCAACTCAAATTTTATGTTCAACAGTAAACAGCAACACCATTTTTTGGTACAATCAATAATTGGGGACTGCAGGATGGTATGCTAGGGATTGAAATTTGAACCCCAGCTCTCATGCCACACAACATAAAAATCATGGCACTAGGCCAAGTGGAAAATCAAGGCAATTGTTAATATATTCACAACCCTCAAACAAGTGCAAACCACAGCCACAGCTTTATAACTACTCAATCACATTAAGCGCAAATCAAGCAGTCGAATTCACAGCACCAAGACCAAGTGGAAACAAATCAAGGCATGCAATTACTACCAGCCTACAGCTGAAGTACAACAATGTCAATATCCCCATGCATTGACATCCATAACTAGCTGGAAGCTAGCAGAGGAATAAAGAAACTATGGATGAACACTGAAAAAGTAACATCGGATAGAACAGCACTGAAGTAAACTATTACCACATATAATATCCCCATGCATTGACATCCATAACTAGCTGGAAGCTAGCAGAGGAATAAAGAAACTATGGATGAACACTGAAAAAGTAACATCGGATAGAACAGCACTGAAGTAAACTATTACCACATATAATGTGCTTGTTATTAACACTATCCTTCCACTCACAAACAGGAAGAGTTCGAATCTTCCAGGGAAGAAAATTCCGGCTTTTGTACGAAATACTTCGAGGCGAAATCAGCAGATCAAAAGGAATAAAACGCTGAAATATGGGAACTGTAAATCAGAGACTCGCTTCTTGAAGCCTCAAATTACAAAATCAACAGAATGTAGTTTGCAGAATCAGCAATCTAAGAAAGCAAAATTAAGCCTCTGCATCAAGGAAAGGGGGGATCAAAAATTTAATCACATCGACAAACCCATCAAAGAAAATGGAAACGAATCCAAATAAAGAAAGGCCTTTTTAGAAATCATGTAACTCGCTTCTGTACAAGTAAAGCTTTGGTCTTTTGACAGAAATGTGAGGAAACAAGAAAACCCAATCCCATTTCTTCCCATGTAGTTAAAAATTCAGATGATCAAATTAAAAGAATGCATTTTTATCTAAATATTTGACTGTTTTTTTAAAAATTTAAAAAAGGGAATTAAAATCGAAAACGCTTGTAGATAAATACGCAATTAAAATTGAAAAAGCAAATTAACAAACAACCCAACCTGGGTCGACCTCGATCCCTCCTATAATTTCAAAACAAAGTAAATAACAATAAAATTAGCAAAAAAACTAAGAAATCCCATAGAGAGTAAAGGTAAACGATCTCGAAAAGCAAACTATTTTCGATCATTAAAAATACTATATATTATCTATGAAAAAAAAAAACACCTGGATGAAGAGAAATACCTGGAAAAGAAAGCTGCGACGATGAAACGCAAATCATAAAAGGAAAAAAAAAACACAAATAGTAATGGGGTCTTGGAGATTACAAGGGCCTTAATATAAATGAATTATAAGGAGAGGAGTCACAGCCACAAGGGTTTCTTTCATTTTTTTTTTAATTTCTTGCTCTCCTTCTCCTTGTTGTTTTGCTCTGTGTTCAAAGGATTTTATTTACGATGATGATAAAATAAATAAAAAATATATGTGAAAAAAAGGACAAAACCAAATCACTGAAAAAATGGATGAGATGATCCGAGAGAGACAGAGGAAGACAACATGTGTATTCTGTCTGCAACATTGGTTTTTCTTCGTTTTTCCATTTTTTAATTTATTTTGTAGATATATTAAGATAAATAAATAAGGTTTTGTCTAAATTTTAAGGCATAGGCATAGGGATATGGTCAGAAGTGATGACTGATGATGGTGTCTTAGGCCTTAGAGCAAAGGCGTTTTGTAGTACACGTAGCTCTCATGCATCACCCATGCTCCAAATTTCACTTTTGTTGTTTTTTTACTTTCTTTTAATAAAAATTAAAATATGTATAAAAATTTAAATGTTGTTATGAATAAAATAAGGAATAACAACGAACAAATATAAAAGAATAAAGATTTAAAAGAAGGAAGGATATTCGTATTATTATCAAAAAATTAAATGTATAACAACCATCAACTATAACCCCAAAAGAACCAGGTTTCGAAAACAACATAGAGGAAGAATGAAAGGAATATCTTATCGAGGTAATTACATTTATTTCGGTAGATATGTTCTTCAAGCACTTGAACCTGCTTGGATTACATCTAGACAAATAGAAGCGGGGCGCCGCGCAATGACACGAAATGTACGTCGTGGTGGAAAAATATGGGTACGTATATTTTCAGATAAATCAGTTACGGTAAGACCTACATAAACATGTATGGGTTCGGAGAAATGATCTCTAATTAATAGAGATAATATTTTTAATAATAAATAAATCAAACTATTTAAATAAAGTTCTAATCATGATAGACATCACAGTTAAAACCTTACATGTAATCATTAATTTTGTCCTGGCCTTAAGTCCTTTTAGTTTTTGTCAATCTAGGCTTATATTGTGCTATTATGTGAATTAAAACTAAAAATTAATAAAAAGGAAAAAAATGAAAAAGAAGAAGAAAAAACATTATTATAATTCTATGTTTTTTTATTATTATCAATGTATATGATTATTACTTATCATTTATTATTTGTGGCCCTTGCCATTAGTATTAGTCTAATATTACTATTATCACCTTCATCATTTATTATTATTATTATTATCTCATTTTATTTTGTTTTCGTTACTTGGAATTATTATTATTATTAGGGAAAACTACGTCGGTAGTCCCTAAACTATTATTGTTTTCTTATTTTGGTCCCTAAATTATGTTTTTCGGCAAAACTGTCCCTTCTGTTACATAGTTCTCCTGTTTTGGTCCCCCGACGTTAAATAGCTAACGGTTTTGCTGACGTGGTATTTTTTAAATATTTTTTAATTATTTCTCTTTCCTCTTAAAAAAATGCCACGTCAGCAAAACCGTTAGTTATTTAACGCCGGGGACTAAAACAGAAGAACTATGTAACAGAAGGGACGATTTTGCCGAAAAACATAGTTTGGGGACCAAAATAGAAAAATGGTAATAGTTTGGGGACTACCGGTGTAGTTTTCCCTAATTATTATTATTATTAAAACATGGATGAAAGCTCAAATTGTGATTGAATAAATAAACAATCCATTATCCTTAAAATACAAGTCCAAAATAAATACAGTCCGATTAGAAAGCCCAAATTACAAAAACCCTAACATGTTGCTTTCTTTGCGCAGCCAAGTATCCACCGTCAGATCTATCTCAGATATGACAGTCCAGATAAAGCCCGAAGAAGCAAACCTAGGGAAGCCCTAATGGTCTTGCGCCGCACACCCCTAACACCGTTAGATCTAGGCGAAATCAACGGCCCGGATCGTTCCCAGCGAAGAAACCCTAGCGACCCATCCCTTGCTTGGCGCAGCACGAGTTTCGGCCATTAGATCGGACGTCATCAACGGCTCGGATTTGGCCTCAGGAGAAACCTTAGGTTCAATCCCGGACAATCTTTGGAGCATCGCGCCGCATCAATTGTGGCCGTCAGATTGCGCCTCATCAAATGGCCAATATTGCACCACATGCGTGAGCGTCACACGTGTGACTTTTCGCATGCCTCACGCGCGTGCCAGGGCCATATCTGACCTCTCTGTCCCCGTCGCACGCCCTCTGCCGCCTCTGACCCGGTGCACGCCAACACCATTTTGGGAAAAACCCGACATGCAACAACAAGAAACAGAAAGTCAGAAGACCAAATTTGTAAATCGAAACAAAAACATCAAAATGTCAACCGGACAAAGGATATCAGAGAGAGAGAGCCTGTAATTGTATTTTGTTATTACCCACTATAATTCCGGTATAAAAGGAAACCAAAAAAACGATTGTAAAACCCTTAGAGAGAAAAGATGGGATTTTCAATTTCAAGCAATAGAAAGCAACATTTCGAGGTATTCAGATCACTTTCAGTCCATTGCATGCAACTTTCAAAATAAAAGACAAGAAAAGAATTTTCTTTTTACCTTTTGAAAGCTGTTTCCCTCCTCCGTCTCTGGATTCGAACCGGCGATAATCTCATCGGTTCCCATTTAGGGAGTCAACCGGGGTGAGCCATTGGAGCTACGGGAAAAGGATCTCCTTTTTTAGGGTTTCGAACTTCGTTTGTTTAGGGCTTTTGGGGTTTCTGTTTTGGGGTTTCGATAGGGGTAAAGTTTTTTCGGTGTTGATGGCTTGAGGTTTTTAGGGTTTGGACAAGGTACCGCTATTTCCAGTTAATGGCAATCGACCGGTACAACTTGCTCTTTGGGGTTCAGATGACCGGCCAGAAAACAGAGGGGGGCTCATCTTTATTACTCAAAACAGGCCAAAGGGAGAGAATGTGTTTTTTAACACGTTTTTATACTGACTTCTCGTTTAAAATTTGGTTTAACTTTCAAAAGGGCCACTCCGCTTTTACGTATTACACGAGCAAGGGTCTCCGTTTTCTGAAATCACTCCCCGGATCCCTCAAATATTTTAAGCATTTTCAATCCCGTCCCTTAATCCGTTTTGATCGACCTTGAATGCTTTAATAATCATTTCGGCCCCTACAGTTTTCAGCGAACTCTAATTTTAGTCCCTGTTTTGACAGTTTAACCCATTTTTTACGGTTTTATTCTCCTATCGGTCCTTAGAGTCTGTCTTGAGTTCATTTTAACCTTTTTCAGCCTTGTTTTCTTTTTTCTTCATGCATTTTAATTTGATTACCTCGTATTTATATCTATTTAATTTTAATCCATTTTGTTTATGTGTTTTATACATGCTCGATAAATGATATGCGAAGTAATGGGGTATATTATATAGAATCATTTCATGCATGGTTTATGATGTGTAGCGTTACGGTATATGATGCATGCATATATTTGTATAATTTATGCCTTCTCACTTTCTTACTTTATGCTTAATTATCCGTTTTTTTATTTTCCGTTTATATTCTTCTCTAAGTTGTATCTCGATTATAAAATGCAATGCGAGCGTCTTTTTATTCGGGAATGAACGAGGCCAATACCAGTCGTAGTGGTTGTGGTTCGGACGTTCCATCTCGAATATTAAGACCTTTAAAATTCACTCAATTGTATAACCACATTTCGATATGAATCGTCACTTTAATTTGTAAAATTTAATATTAATTGAGCGGTAATGTTTTTTGGTACCGATTTTCGGGCATGACGAGGGTGCTCATCCTTCCCCGCGTATAACCGACTCCCGAACCCATTTTTAAAAAGAAAAATCTCTGGTTTTATTTCGGTGTCCGGTCTACCATTTTTAAATGGCCGGTGGCGACTCCTCTATTTTTATACAAATCTGACTAATTTTTCAAAACCCATTAAAACTCGGTTCTTCTAAGTGACACCGGTATTTTCTAAAATTTTTAGTTGCAACAGATGGCGACTCCACTGGGGACCAATTTTTGTTTTCAAAAACAAAAAGAGAGTCAAGCCAAAAAAAACTTACTGCTCAATTAATATTAGAAGTTGCAAATTAAAGTGACCGAATCGATCGATATTTGTTTATGTAACACCCCAATTTTGGGCTTAGAAGTTTTGGGTTTGAACTGGACCGGTCGGATTTTCGGTTCGAATATAAAAGGTGGTTTTAAGGAAAGCCTAGTTCGGGATGCATTAAAAATATGGAAAAATATCTAAAAATCCTCTTTTATTATATATAAGAGAGTGGTGAAATCAATTTTACAAAATGAGGTTTCGAAATGTGACATTTCGAGTTAGTGACTAAAATGTAATTTTTGAAAAGTTGATGACTATTTTAAAAGGATTGAAACTTTGAATCTTTAAGGAGCTAATTTACCCAAGAAGAGTTTTCTCCAGATTTTTCTTAATATTAAAGATTTAATTAATGATTTTTAATAAAAGGAAAAAGGGGAAATAGATATTTTTGACTTCAAAACTAACTTTTGTCAAAACTTTCCCATTTCTTTTTCTCTCATTTTTCTCTCAGCCAAACACATTTCCCCAACCATTTTTCCTCTGATTTTTACATCTAAAGATGAGATTTTAATCTCTATTTGATCTCTAATCATTCATACACCAAATTCTCATCATTTGCTTATTGAATTTTCAAGAATTTTGGCTCTAAACAAGGAGAAACTCACATTTAGAGGTATGAACGTCCTTCTCCTCTAAATACTCAGTTCTTTACTGAAACTCCCAAGTTCTCAATCCTTGATTTGAGTTTTATTAAAGGTTTTGATGTTGTGATCTTGATTTTGGCTTAAAATGCAAGATTTGGATTTAATTTTGAAGAAATTCGTAATAATTGATTGGGCTCTGTTTTAGATGTCTTCTTGATGTATTTTGGATGTATATTAGATGTATAATTGAGGTTTGATCAATGCAATCCCGAATAGGTTGATTTTCATAAGTTTTTACTTGTGAAAATGGTGGTTTTGGGGTGATCTTGGTGTTTTGTTAATGCTGGAGGTATAAGGACGTGTTTGGGATCATTTTGGAAGTTAATTGATGTTTAAAAATGGTTAGAAGTGATGGATCTTGGCTGGGTTAAGTCTTGGAAGTGTTTGGAGGTGATTTCGGTTGTGTTTGGTAGCCGAAATGTTGGATTTGCAAAGAGCAGCGAGTTTAGGTGTGTTGCTGGTGTTTTTAATGCATTATGATGCATTAATCCTCTGTTGTTATGTGCTTGAAATAGGGGAGAATGATCTGTGAGCAATAGAGGAGGCGTTGAAGGTTTCGGATGCTTGGAAGGCTTGTTGGCTAGCCTTGTTTTGTGTATCGGTGAGTGAAATTGGGTTTTCAGCTTTAAAACCAAGGCTTGAAGGTTTTGGGAGCTTAGTTTAAGTCTAAACAACTTAGCTAAGCTCAAGAGTAAGTAAATGGAATTTCTCTCTTGGTTTGTGTTATGAATTGGTTTTTAAGCACTTGTGATTTTTGGATGCAATGCATGTGATTTGCATGTTTAAAATTCTGTTTTGAAAGCATATTTTAGCATGGTTTAATGATGGTTTTGAAAGTCATGTGTGAAGGATGCTCAAGGTAAGAGATCCTTGGTTTTGAACATTGGAATTGTGGAATTGATGCATGTTGTTTAATGGCTTTGTGTAATGCTTCAAAAACAGTGGATTGATGATGGAAATTGGTGGTTTTGGCATTTTGGTTATGCTTGTAAAACAATGGATTAATGTGGTAAAATGGTTATATTGGCAAGTGATGTAAGTGGTTCTTGGTTACTTTAATCGGATATAGTTAGCCGGCTATAGGATTGGGTGCACCGTGAATAAAGTCACCTTGGATGTCGAGGGGTTGTGATTGTACCGTAAACTCCATCCAAGATTCCTAGCGATTGAGGCAATTGATGTCACCACGATGGAGGTTGGCTCTCGTGAGTGGGCTTGGTTTAGTGCCACTACGATGGAGGTTGGCTCTCGTGGGTGGGCTTGGTTTAGTGCCACCACGTAGGAGGATGGCTCTCGTGGGTGAACCGTGTTAAAAGTCACCATGATGGAGGTTGGCTCTCATGGGTGGACTTTGTTAAGCGTCACAACGGTGGAGGGTTGCTCCCGTGTGTGAGCTTGGTTAAGGTGATTACAATGGTTGTGGTAGCTTCCATGTGTAAGTCTTGTGATGTGTCCCGGCTCTCGCTAGTGTATTATACAACTTCCGATGAGTGATGTTGAGGGGTTGTGATTGTACCGTTAAACTCCATCACGGGTGTTGAGGGGTTGTGATTGTACCGGTAAACTCCACCTTGTGTTGTTCGGAAGTGTGTATGAAGCGTGTGGGACAACGCTTGTAATCCGCGTATCCGATTGTGTATTGGGTCTTGTGTATGGTTAAGATCACAATGGTGGTTAAAAGTCCATGTGTGGATCTTGTGTATGGTTAAGATCACAATGGTGGTTAAAAGTCCATGTGTGGATCTTGTGTATGGTTAAGATCACAATGGTGGTTAAAAGTCCATGTGTGGGTCTTGTGTAATGAAGCATGTGATGCTTGAAATGATGCAAGGTTGCATGGAAAGTGTGTAATGTACAAAGAATGTATGTATTGCTTGTTAAGCTTGTACAAGTGTTTATCTTATATTGAAAATGGTGCATTTGTGCATGTGAATCTCTTTAGTGCATTGAAGTCTTGTGAAGGCTTGTTTTAAAAAGGCATGTAATGCAAATGTTGATTTTGTGGTTCATGTATTGCATTTGTTT
This sequence comes from Hibiscus tridactylites, assembly GCA_958450335.1. Classification (NCBI taxonomy): domain Eukaryota; kingdom Viridiplantae; phylum Streptophyta; class Magnoliopsida; order Malvales; family Malvaceae; genus Hibiscus; species Hibiscus tridactylites. Next base: position 67,848,969 of record OY288275.1, on the reverse strand, counting down.
AATGCACGAGATAGAATTGAGGGTGTAAGTGGTTTTTAAAGGTTTCTTGCTTTGAAATGATTTTCCAAGTATGAGAAAAGTATGATGTGAAGTGGAAGTGTTTTCCAAGGATCTTGTATTTAACTTTGCATATGATGTTCATGCATGGAATGGTTAAATTGATGGTTTTGCAAGGTTGTGCTTTGAAGTGAATTACTTAGCTTTTCTAAGCTAAGGGTTGGTTTTCATGTTTGAGCAATGCATGATTTAAAGCATGTTGTTAAAAAGGGTTTTCAAACATTACTTTGGTTTATCGAAATGTGTTTACTTTTTAAAGAGGTTTTATGACTCGCTGCATTGATGGTGTTTTGGTTTGAGCATTCCTCACTAAGCATTATGTGCTTACGCTCCTTTTTGTCCATCAATGCAGACATTTGAAGTTGGGACAGCGAGAAGCAAGGGATTCAAGGAGAGCTCCACTTGAGATGTATGTCTCGGTTAATAGCTATAGATAATAAAGGCAATGGGGGGGGGGAATCTCTTATGTTGATGTTAATGAGATTGTGTATGTTGGACAAGTTTGGTTTATGATTTTGAACTATGTGGTTGAACGCTTGCAACGTTTGAATCTTCTTATTCCTAAGTCGTTATGCTATGCTTCTTGTTTTAAAAGCATGATTAAGTGTTGGATGTGTTGAATGAGTTGGTGCACCTAGGGGTGGTTTTGTATCTAGATTTTGATGCAAATTGGTAGGTATAATGCTTGGCATGTTGTTGATTTAATGTGGAATGGTTTGGAGCATGTTTGATGGGGTTTAAAGGTGTTTAAACAGGCCTATCTGCTGTTTCTGGGCAGGGTGTTTCGAAACACCCTTGCCTGTTTCGAAACAGGCCCTTGTTTTGGCATGGGTGTTCTTGAACGGCCTAGACCGTTTCTGAACACTTCGGCTACTGCCAAGGGGTGTTCCTGAACGGCCTAGACCCGTTTCGGAACACTTGACCGTTGGGCATAAAATTTGAATAGTTTTGAGGTTTGCAAGCTTTACGTTTCAGTCCTGATTCTTGTATGTGCAATTGCTTGAGTTTGAGATGTAATTTGGCAGAGAGGCATGAAACATGACTAATTTCATAATGGTAACTTAAAAATTGGTAAAGTCCTCTTAATTTTCAGAATTTACAAATTGGTCCCTAAATTCGTATTTTGTGCAATTGGGTCCCTTATTGTTTTCCGATTGCTGTGATTTTTGAGTATGCTTATCTCAAGAGTATGCCTAGGTTTAATGTGCATCTAGACAAGTTTAAAAAGAGAAAAAAAGGGTCGTTAATCAAGGTTTACTTTCGGGTTGACTTTGGTTTTCCCCGTGTAATCTTCGTAGTTCGGGTCAACCGTCTAGGCCGGGCTAAGGGGGTTACATTTGGTGGTATCAGAGCTGAGTTGCGAATGCTTGGAGAATTGGTAAATTGTTGTAATAAGTGTTTAATGTTTATTCTGATGTGTGGTTGGAAGTCGGTTGAAATGTGTGTCTTTGAACGAATTGTTGATGTTTTTAGCATGCTTTTTGATTGTGAATCTTCATTGAGCTAATGTGGATTTGTGCTGATGTTATGCTGGTGATGTAAGCTGATTTTATGAATGATGGAAGTGTGATGGGTATGATATGTTGATATTATGCTGTTGCGAGTGAATGTTGTTTGATGAGAGCATGATCGAAATATGTTGATTGATATGATCGATGTTGTGATGTCCATGTTTTTATTGACTGTTATGTCATGTAAAAGGGGAGAATTCGGGATACCCATTGCCTTATTATTATAGCTATTGTGTTATTTTGGAGTTGGAGTTTTGAATCCTTGCTTAAAGCTGGTCTGATCGATTTGTTTGTTTTGTTATGATTGTTTGCTGTTAATAGCATGGTGAAATCGATGAGAGAATGGCAGTTAGGCGAGATGGTTGCTGCTTTAGAGCAGGTTGTTAAGGCGTGGAACTCACCTTTTAATAGAGGTGTTTCGTCTCAGTCTTCAGTGCCTGGAGTTGAGGTAGTGAGGCAGGAAGAGGAAGTTGGTTCGGTGATGAAGAGTTCATCACCTATAGTTCAAGAGGTGTTGGGAACATCTCAGGCTGGGGCAAAAGTAAGGCCTGTAGACGTGCTGGCTGTGGAACGTGCGAGTTTGCCGAAACCGCGTTTACATGATTTGGGAGTTGTGGAGTATCATGGTTCGACACCTGAGACGTTTGAGGCCTGGTTGGCTAGTGTAATTCTGATTTTGGATCGGGAAGGTTGTGACTATGCTTGTAAGCTGGGAAGTGTTGTCTCATTGATGTTGGAGGACGCATGTGTCTGGTGGACATCTGTGGAGGTGGCATCGCATATCCACGATATAGATTGGGACTTCTTTGTGTCTGCCTTTTATGAAAGGTACCTTGGAGAGAAATTCCCAAGGGTTAAGCAACGTGAGGGTGTGGTTTCAGTTTGTGAAGGTGAGAAAAGTTTTAGCGAGAGAGTTGTGGGTACTGGCCTCGGGAGTGGTCAGCGGAAGTGGCGACGTGATAGAAGGTTTTGCTTGAATTGAAGCTTGGATGGTAGTGCAGATTTGGGGCAAGTGCTACTTGATCAAGGAGGGATAACTCGGTTGCCGATGTGTGACCGTTGTGGAAAGTGTCATGTTGGTGGGTGTTGGGGCGCAGGAGTTTGTTGGAACTGTGGTTCTAAGGAGCATGTGAAGCGAAATTGTCCTCATGTTGTGAGATCAGCTTCAGTGGTAGCAAAAGGGTCTCAGAAGGGTCGTGGGCACGGCCGAGATAAAGTTCAAAGGTGGCAGGAAGAGCAGAAAGGTGTGAGGAGCTTGGGGAATGAAACCTGTTGGAATTGTGGGTCTGTTGGGCATTTGAAACGAAATTGTTTGATGTTGGCTCGGGGTAGTCAGGGGTCTTTACCGCAGGGAGGTGGTGATGACCTTAATGTGTTAGCTGATGCTGCAGCGGTGCGGCTGGAGAATGACGGTTCTGCGAGGAAGAGAGCTTGTCTGTTGAAGCTCCGGGGCAGTGAGGTGTTTACAGGTAACCTTGTTAAGTAATCTTTGCTCTAGTATCTTAGTTTGGTTTCAGTTGGTATTTCCTTGCGTAGTGGGTATGGTCTCGTTGCTAGCATGTTTGGGGTAGTGGTTGGTGTTGTTTTGAAAACAACTTTAGTGTGAAGAGGGCATTAGTGTGTATCTTATGGATAATGGGTTGTTAGAATGATGGAGTTGGTCAAGTTGGAAGTGAGATAGGAGGTTGTTTTTAGGCGGATTCTGAGGATGTTATTGGTGGGTGTGAACCGACATACATGCACAGTTAAAATCATTTGTTATATGCTATATTATATATGTACCGGTCCATGCATACATGTGACATGACATTAGAGGTTTTGCATGCATGTACATCAGGCATTGATAGGGCATATTGGTGACCATGCATACGAACGTTCACACTCGCTGATAGTTAATTGGGTCCGTTAGTGTTGCGATAGTGTTAGGTTGGATGATGGGTTTTAAAAGTTGTTTTGGTGCTGGGTGAATGTTAGAAGTAATAGAGGGTATTAAGCGAGTTGTCAGTAATAGTGAGTGCGGTATAGCATGTTGGTAGAAGGAAAGTTTTTGGCGCTTAATGAGTTTAGCGGTATGGTGGTGAGGAGATTACCGGTTGAAGTTAGAATCGGTTAGAGTGGTTGTGAATAGCTGGTAGAAGTGGTAGTTTCTTGGTGTTAAGTGATGTAGTAAGTTAGTGGATGTGTTCCAAAGTGCTGAGGTAACTTGGCATTGATGTAGTAGTAGAAGGGTTGTTTTTGTAGGTGATGGTTCGTAGTAACCTTTGAGGAGTTGAGAAGAGGTTGTGTTGAGGGTTGTAGAAAAGGTTTGGCCTGGGAGAATAGAAGTTTCGTAATCTTAATATGTATGTATAGAATGGGCGGTGTCCTGGTAAGGCTAGTGTTGTAGTCAAATCTTGTAGTGGAAAGGCAATGTAAGATCAAAGGCCATTGTTGGTTGGACGGGTTCTTGTGAGAAGTGTTGGCTGGTTGTGATTAAGTAAATTCCGTCTGAAGACAGCTGGTGGTGTATAGAACGGCTAGCGGAGTCAAGGTTGGGGTTTTGTGACGTGATTTTCGAATGTTGTGTGAGTAGTCCTGGTGAGCCGTTATGGTGATGATAGCGGCGGATGTGAAGGAATGTCAACAATACGTTGAGAAGTTTGGGTAAGCAGTTAATGCTTAAGAACTTTTGCTTGTTGTGGTTGTCTTTGAAAGAGGTTGAGTAGTTTTGCAAGGAGTTTTAGAAGCAGTGAATGTTGTGGGTCACATGGTGGCTGAACTGGATTGGTTGGTGTCACTGTGTGAAAGAGTTTTGGGAGTTATGAGTTAAGGTGGTGTATGCTGTAAAAGTTTGGAGGTTCTTCAGGTTGTTGTTGGGGCCATGTGCAGTCCGGAAGTGTGAAAGGTTAAGATGTTGTTAACATTTGAGTATTCTGGAATTCGAGAACAGTATGTGGTGGTGTTTAGTTTGGGTGGAGTTTTGTGAGGAGAGTGTTCAGTGGTGGTTAAGTCTCCTGTGTTGCTTTGTGTGTTGTTTTGAGAAGTTTGGTTGTTCTCTTTTCGCCAGTTGAAATTTCGAGGACGAAATTTCTTAAGGGGGGGAGAGTTGTAACACCCCAATTTTGGGCTTAGAAGTTTTGGGTTTGAACTGGACCGGTCGGATTTTCGGTTCGAATATAAAAGATGGTTTTAAGGAAAGCCTAGTTTGGGATGCATTAAAAATATGGAAAAATATCTAAAAATCCTCTTTTATTATATATAAGAGAGTGGTGAAATCAATTTTACAAAATGAGGTTTCGAAATGTGACATTTCGAGTTAGTGACTAAAATGTAATTTTTGAAAAGTTGGTGACTGTTTTAAAAGGATTGAAACTTTGAATCTTTAAGGAGCTAATTTACCCAAGAAGAGTTTTCTCCAGATTTTTCTTAATATTAATGATTTAATTAATGATTTTTAATAAAAGGGGAAATAGATATTTTTGACTTCATAACTAACTTTTGTCAAAACTTTCCCATTTCTTTTTCTCTCATTTTTCTCTCAGCCAAACACATTTCCCCAGCCATTTTTCCTCTGATTTTTACATGTAAAGATGAGATTTTAATCTCTATTTGATCTCTAATCATTCCTACACCAAATTCTCATCATTTGCTTATTGAATTTTCAAGAATTTTGGCTCTAAACAAGAAGAAACTCACATTTAGAGGTATGAACGTCCTTCTCCTCTAAATACTCAGTTCTTTACTGAAATTCCCAAGTTCTCAATCCTTGATTTGAGTTTTATTAAAGGTTTTGATGTTGTGATCTTGATTTTGGCTTAAAATGCAAGATTTGGATTTAATTTTGAAGAAATTCGTAATAATTGATTGGGCTCTATTTTGAGATGTCTTCTTGATGTATTTTTGATGTATATTAGATGTATAATTGAGGTTTGATCAATGCAATCCCGAATAGGTTGATTTTCCTAAGTTTTTACTTGTGAAAATGGTGGTTTTTAGGGTGATCTTGGTGTTTTGTTAATGCTGGAGGTATAAGGGCGTGTTTGGGATCATTTTGGATGTTAATTGATGTTTAAAAATGGTTAGAAGTGATGGATCTTGGCTAGGTTAAGTCTTGGAAGTGTTTGGAGGTGATTTCGGTTGTGTTTGGTAGCCGAAATGTTGGATTTGCAAAGAGCAGCGAGTTTAGGTGTGTTGCTGGTGTTTTTAATGCATTATGATGCATTAATCCTCTATTGATATGTGCTTGAAACAGGGGAGAATGATCCGTGAGCAATAGAGGAGGCGTTGAAGGTTTTGGATGCTTGAAAGGCTTGTTGGCTAGCCTTGTTTTGTGTATCGGTGAGTGAAGTTAGGTTTTCAGCCTTAAAACCAAGGTTTGAAGGTTTTGGGAGCTTAGTTTAAGTCTAAACAACTTAGCTAAGCTCAAGAGTAAGTAAATGGAATTTCTCTCTTGGTTTGTGTTATGAATTGGTTTTTAAGCACTTGTGATTTTTGGATGCAATGCATGTGATTTGCATGTTTAAAATTCTGTTTTGAAAGCATATTTTAGCATGGTTTAATGCTGGTTTTGAAAGTCATGTGTGAAGGATGCTCAAGGTAAGAGATCCTTGGTTTTGAACATTAGAATTGTGTAATTGAAGCATAGTGTTGCATGTTGTTTAATGGCTTTGTGTAATGCTTCAAAAACAGTGGATTGATGATGGTAATTGGTGGTTTTGGCATTTTGGTTATGCTTGTAAAACAATGGATTAATGTGGTAAAATGGTTATATTGGCAAGTGATGTAAGTGGTTCTTGGTTACTTTAATCGGATATAGTTAGCCAGCTATAGGATTGGGTGCACCGTGAATAAAGTCGCCTTGGATGTCGAGGGGTTGTGATTGTACCGTAAACTCCATCCAAGATTCCTAGCGATTGAGGCAATTGGTGTCACCACGATGGAGGTTGGCTCTCGTGAATGGGCTTGGTTTAGTGCCACTACGATGGAGGTTGGCTCTCGTGGGTCGGCTTGGTTTAGTGCCACCACGATGGAGGATGGCTCTCTTGGGTGAACCGTGTTAAAAGTCACCATGATGGAGGTTGGCTCTCATGGGTGGACTTTGTTAAGCGTCACAACGGTGGAGGGTTGCTCCCGTGTGTGAGCTTGGTTAAGGTGATTACAATGGTTGTGGTAGCTTCCATGTGTAAGCCTTGTGATGTGTCCCGGCTCTCGCTATTGTATTATACAACTTCCGATGAGTGATGTTGAGGGGTTGTGATTGTACCGTTAAACTCCATCACGCGTGTTGAGGGGTTGTGATTGTACCGGTAAACTCCACCTTGTGTTGTTCGGAAGTGTGTATGAAGCGTGTGGGACAACGCTTGTAATCCGCGTATCCGATTGTGTATTGGGTCTTGTGTATGGTTAAGATCACAATGGTGGTTAAAAGTCCATGTGTGGATCTTGTGTATGGTTAAGATCACAATGGTGGTTAAAAGTCCATGTGTGGGTCTTGTGTAATGAAGCATGTGATGCTTGAAATGATTCAAGGTTGCATGGAAAGTGTGTAATGTACAAAGAATGTATGTATTGCTTGTTAAGCTTGTACAAGTGTTTATCTTATATTGAAAATGGTGCATTTGTGCATGTGAATCTCTTTAGTGCATTGAAGTCTTGTGAAGGCTTGTTTTCAAAAGGCATGTAATGCAAATGTTGATTTTGTGGTTCATGTATTGCATTTGTTTAATGCACGAGATAGAATTGAGGGTGTAAGTGGTTTTTAAAGGTTTCTTGCTTTGAAATGATTTTCAAGTATGAGAAAAGTATGATGTGAAGTGGAAGTGTTTTCCAAGGATCTTGTATTTAACTTTGCATATGATGTTCATGCATGGAATGGTTAAATTGATGGTTTTGCAAGGTTGTGCTTTGAAGTGAATTACTTAGCTTTTCCAAGCTAAGGGTTGGTTTTCATGTTTGAGCAATGCATGATTTAAAGCATGTTGTTAAAAAGGGTTTTCAAACATTGCTTTGGTTTATCGAAATGTGTTTACTTTTTAAAGAGGTTTTATGACTCGCTGCATTGATTGTGTTTTGGTTTGAGCATTCCTCACTAAGCATTATGTGCTTACGCTCCTTTTTGTCCATCAATGCAGACATTTGAAGTTGGGACAGCGAGAAGCAAGGGATTCAAGGAGAGCTCCACTTGAGATGTATGTCTCGGTTAATAGCTATAGATAATAAAGGCAATGGGGGGAGAATCTCTTATGTTGATGTTAATGAGATTGTGTATGTTGGACAAGTTTGGTTTAGGATTTTGAACTATGTGGTTGAACGCTTGCAACGTTTGAATCTTCTTATTCCTAAGTCGTTATGCTATGCTTCTTGTTTTAAAAGCATGATTGAGTGTTGGATGTGTTGAATGAGTTGGTGCACCTAGGGGTGGTTTTGTATCTAGATTTTGATGCAAATTGGTAGGTATGATTCTTGGCATGTTGTTGATTTAATGTGGAATGGTTTGGAGCATGTTTGATGGGGTTTAAAGGTGTTTAAACAGGCATATCTGCTGTTTCTGGGCAGGGTGTTTCGAAACACCCTTGCCTGTTTCGAAACAGGCCCTTGTTTTGGCATGGGTGTTCCTGAACGGCCTAGACCGTTTCTGAACACTTTGGCTACTGCCAAGGGGTGTTCCTGAACGGCCTAGACCCGTTTCGGAACACTTGACCGTTGGGCATAAAATTTGAATAGTTTTGAGGTTTGCAAGCTTTACGTTTCAGTCCTGATTCTTGTATGTGCAATTGCTTGAGTTTGAGATGTCCGTTTGAGATGCAATTTGGAAGAGAGGCATGAAACATGACTAATTTCATAATGGTAACTTAAAAATTGGTAAAGTCCTCTTAATTTTCAGAATTTACAAATTGGTCCCTAAATTTGTATTTTGTGCAATCGGGTCCCTTATTGTTTTCCGATTGCTGTGATTTTTGAGTATGTTTATCTCAAGAGTATGCCTAGGTTTAATGTGCATCTAGAAAAGTTTAAAAAGAAAAAAAGGGTCGTTAATCAAGGTTGACTTTCGGGTTGACTTTGGTTTTCCCCGTGTAATCTTCGTAGTTCGGGTCAACCGTCTAGGCCGGGCTAAGGGGGTTACAGTTTATAAGTGCGAGTTTATTTTAAACGTATTTAAAATTGGCATGTAAACTCGTTTCTCTAAGTGGGGGGAAAACGCTAGTGCTTCCGTGGGGATATTTTTCCTCCGTATAGGCCTAGTAAGTACCTTTGGGGCTCGAATACCCTATATTCTCGTGGGAATATCGTTTCTCCGTACAGATATAGCTAAAGGGTCCCCTCGAATTGAACCCGTGGAGAGGAGCCTATAATGGGTGATGATCGGGGGCCTTGCTACCCTTAGTAGGGGACAGTGAGGAAAATTCGAGTATCTCCTAGAACCAAAACTGCATGTAGCGAATTTAGAATGCCCACCCCTTTAGAGCCATGCGATAACCTAGGTATAGTAGATTAATAGGGTTGCTTGATTAATGCATATTTTATTTTCTTTTCACTTAACATGTTAAGTTATGTTTATTTGACACTAACATGTTTTCTTTTTGTGTTTTTTTTTCTTTTTCCTTTTGCATTTCTTGTGCATTTGCATTGCATATTTTAAAGGTGTTGAATCAGGGTGGTTCTACTCATTTTCAAGGAATTCATTATGGACGGAAGGTTACTCAAAAAGGAAGAGTTCAACTCTCAGGTCAGACATTGGTCAGAAATAAACCAAAGAGTTCAGGGGGACAACCCACCAATTGAGCGTATTGTACCGGGTTATACATATGTGAGCCTTCAACAAAATGATCTTTTTGAGTTAAGAGGAATTTGGGAGAGTAGGGTGGGAGACTACAAGGTTTGTTCCGGAAGAATTATGGTGATGTGGCGGATCTAATCTATGTAAGAATCAATGAACCTTTATTCCGGGCTTTGTTTGAGTTTTGGAATCCCGCTTTTTGTTGCTTCACTTTCAATGGAGAAGATCTGATGCCTACCATCGAAGAGTATACGACACTTCTTCATCATAAGGGAGTAAACCGAGATTGTATTTATTCAAAGCCTTCTAAATCTCAGAATTATCCAGCAAAGCTTCGGGAGGCAGCCAAGATGAGTCTAGATTGGGTAAAGGGTTTAATTCAGCAAAAGGGGGACATTATGGCTTTCTTGTGGGAGTGTATCCGGGATTTGATACCGTCGCACCCCGACGAAATGATGAAGTCGGATCTTTTTGCCATAGGAGTGTACGATTTGGTCATCTTTCCAAGAGTTCTAAATGGCATTGATGTGGCAGTCCTAGACATCTTCGAACGGTTAAAGAAAAAAGCAAACTTTGCCGCAGCAATCTTGGCTGAAACTTTTATCTCATTAAATGCAATCTGGAGGCATGAGGAGGGGCGCTTTAGGGGATGTGCTCAACTGCTCCAGGTGTGGATTCAGAGCCACTTTTGGGTAACGCCAAAAAGGGTTTTACAAGGAGTGTTGTTCGAGGACTTCTCTTCGTTGCAAGCATACTTAAGCAAAGAGTGGCGGGAGGACATCAAGAAGGTGAAATGGGCCACGATTCTCAGGAACATCCAAGATGACGAGATAGTTTGAAGGGCACCTTGGTTGGGCCGGGTTTTATACTTCCTTTATCGGTGCGGAGATTACAATTGGATAATGCTTTTGGGACTTTACGGGAGAATTGGTTGTGCTCCCCTTTTGGTATCAAGGCAATTCGGGTCCCGGCAGTTCATACCTTTTAGGTCGGGTTTAAGCCAAAGTGAATTTCCTTTCAAAGGGGGAGTTTAGAGCAAAAATTTTGAATGCCACTCGGGCATGGGGCCACTGTTACCGTGTGAGGGTTGATGAAGATGCCACTAGTATGATTACCCCGGATTATGACTTTTGGAGGAGATGGAGAACTAATGATGAGATTCCGAAGCCCGACCAAGGGCCAGTCATGACTATAGAAGAGCACTTGAGGGTTATGCCCTCCGAAGCGTACATCGCAAGGAAAGAGCTCGAGGAAATGAGGAAAAAGTTGGAAGCTTTGCAAACCAAACATGCCAACGAGCTCTATCAGGCAAGTTTGGACATCGACATCAAAGAGGGAGCAATCAAAGATTTGAGGAAAGAAAACACCGATTTGAAAGAGAAAATTGCCTTCTATCAGCGAGATGTTGTCAAAATGCAAGCCTCCATAAGAAGTGCAAGTTAGAAGAAACTTGTGGCAGTTGAAAGAGAAAGAAAGAATGGCCAACGTTTGGTCGAAGAAGAGAAGAGAAAAGGAAAGCAAGAAGTTGAGAAAGAAAGAGCGGGAAATTAGCTGGTTTTGGAGAAGGAAAGGAGAGCTCTAAACAGCATAATCAACCGAGAAAAAGAGAAGGCAAGGCAAGAGTTGGAAAGGGAGAGGGAGAACTCAACCGCGTGGAAAAGAAAGGCGCATGATCACAAGAATCGAGTACAAGAGCTGCAAAGTTTGTACGAACTGACCACCGATAACTTAGAGCATAGTCAAGCTTATATCACTCAATTAGAGACAAGGGTGGAAGATTTAGATGTCGCCTTTCATGAGTACCGCGAGCGTAATGGCTTCTTCGAGCTTCAAACCAGCCAGCAAGAGAATACTACCCTCCGAGCACAAATCGAGACCTTAAAAGCTACGGTACAAGATTATGAGGGAAGGCTCTTGTTTCTTGAAGAGGTCGCAGTGGGTGGAGACGACTATTGGCGACAAAGACTCTGGGACGCTACCCGTATGATCCAAGATAGAGATGATTACTTTACCACCTTGATGGTGCAAGCGTAAGGGGTAACTCAGCACGTGAAGAACTTGGCCGCGGAAGCAGAAGCGTTACGCCCCTTTGTTGCCCCATACATGGCCGAAGCACCAAGATTCATCCAGCTGCTCCAGGCAGTAGAGGAGTTAGGGGTTAGGGCAGCGGCCTATCTCTAGATTTTTGTCTCAACTATTTTGTAAGAAGGGTCTCCCCTTTTTCGATGTTGGTCCGCCTATCGGACAATTTCTTTTGTTAGTAAGCGGGGGCCCGTTGGTAAAACTTTGTTGTCATGATCTTTGTTCCAAGGGGACCTCCTAATTAATGAAATGTGGCCTGTGAGGAGCCACCATTATGATCAACACCTTTGTTCACATACATGTTTGCACGCAATCGTTGCATCTCTCATTCATGCATCATTCCATGACATAACATGCATTGACCAATTAATATCAATAAATTAACGTCAAAAAATATTATTACAGTGGAAGAACCTCAATCTACAACCATTCCGCGTTCATACGATACCCGGTCCCAATCAAGAGCAATGGAGGAGAGAATGGCAAGGGTCGAACAAGGTCAAAAGGACCTTGAAACTCAGTTAGATGGAATTGAAAATAACATCAAGGATTAGATCGCCCAGTTGCAAACCAACATCATCGCCCAAATGACCGAGCTGCTCACGAAGAAGTTCAATAAGGAAGGAGGCTCGGGGGAAGGAATAGAGGAAACCACGTCGCATGTTCAACCAGAATTGCATGTCACCAGAAAGAGAGTACACATCAACCTTGGAGGGGCCTCCAACCCAGTCGGCCCTCAAACTAACTGCCACGTAGGCTCCTCAGCTAATCAACCGGTAGAAGTAGGGGAGGGCCCCGAAAATGAGGTTCTGGATCTAAATATGATGAACGAGGTGGAGGAGCGAATTAGAGCCGAATTGGAGAGGACATACGAAGAAAGGTTCCGTTTCTTTGAGGAAAGGTTCAAAGCATTGCAAGGAATAGATGAAGAAGGAGGCGACGCCGGCGACTTAAGTCTCGTGGCAGATTTGGTAATACCACCAAAGTTCAAGGTTCCTGACTTTGCTAAGTATGATGGATCGACTTGTCCTTCCGCCCATATCACTATGTACAGCCAAAAGATGGCTGCTTTCATAAAGGACGAAAAATTGCTCATTCACTGCTTTCAAGATAGCTTAACAGGTTCAACAACCCGATGGTACACTCAGCCTAGTCGGGTTAACATTAAGTCACGGAAAGACCCTCAAGGGCCTTTGTAGAACAATATAAACACGTAACGGATATGACCCCTAATCGTATCATGTTGGAAGGTATGGAGCAAAGACAGAATGAAATTCTACGCCAATACGCGCAAAGGTGGCGTGATGTGGCCGCTCAGATTCAGCCACCAATTCCCGAGTACGAGATTACACCCATGTTTTTGAATACTTTGGGGGGTGCTTTGTTTGATCGTTTAATAAACAATACCACTCAAAGTTTTGCCGATATTGTGAGAACCGGCGAGTCAATCAAGGTGGCCATAAAAAGCGGAAGGATCGACAATGGAGAAAATTCCCGAAGGAACTACAAAAGAAAAGACAGTGAGGTAAACACTGTGGGAACTTATAACAACCTAAAGAACTTCACTATCTCCCAGCCAAAGAATACGACCGGAGGCAGGCCAGGACCAAACAACAAAGATTCAAGGCCTCCGAGGAAGGAAAGTGAGAAAATGTCTTTTACTCCCCTATCGGTCTCGTATGCCGAATTATACTCGCAATTGCACAAGGCCGATTTGGTTAGGCCTCATTATGTCCCTCCATATGAACCACCGTTTCCCGCGTGGTACGATGGGAAGGTGAATTGCGTATATCATGCCGGTGTTCTGAGGCACACAATAGAGAATTGTATTACGTTCAAGAAGTTCGTACAAAACCTAATCAAGACGAGAGTATTACAGTTAGACGAGCCAAGCGCGACCAACAACCCCCTACCTAACCATGGGGGCCGAGGTGTTAACGCTATTGAAGAGGATTGTGCTAGAAAGGAAAAGCGAAGCGTGTTTGAGATCAAATCCCCGTTAAGATGGGTTTTCCAGCAGTTGTGTATGGCTCGGAAAATTGATCGAGGCATGGTGATTGTGCGAAAGGGTTGTGGCCCTTATTGTGAGTATCACCAAGAGGATGGACATGACATCCAGAATTGCGAGGATTTCGAGCAACGAATCAAGAAAATGATGGACAATAAGGAGATCGTTTGCTTTGAGAAAGTCGACGGAAAGAAAGAATGGGAAGTCTACACCTCATACAACCCCAAGATTCTGTATGGAATTAAAAGACCGTTTAGAATTTCGATCAAGCCAAAGGAAGAAGAATTTCCCCAAGGGACGAACGTCAAGGCGGCCCCCAAGATTGTGATAACAGCACTGCCATCGTTTCCTTTTAAGGATACCCAGAGTGTTCCTTGGAATTATGCCGCCCAGGTCTCCATACCAGAAATTCCCAAGCCACAGGAAGGCGATGAGGCGTCCCAAGGAAAAGAGCCGATGCAAGAAGAGTCAACGGGGCATGACTCCGAAGAAGTAAATGAAGTGGGACATTTCACACGAAGTGGTAGGTGCTATTCGCCAGAAACATCTAAGGCTACGGAAGAGCCAAAGCAAAAGGACAGGAAAGGAGGAAGTGAACCCGAGAAGATTTTCGGAGAGGATCCACCACCCAAGATCCATCAGCCTGTCACAGAGACACAAGCCCAAGAATTCTTAAAGTTTCTAAAGCATAGTGAGTATAGTATCGTTGAGAAACTCCAGAAACAACAAGCCAGAATTTCGATACTCGAGTTACTGTTAAGCTCAGACAAGCACCGGGACGCGCTACTAAAGATGCTAAACCAAACCTTTGTCCCGGATAACATATCAGTGGGAAAGCTAGACCAGATAGTGGGGCTTATTGCTGCCGACAATTACATTACTTTCAGTTATGACGAGATCCCGGATAGGGGCATGGGATCGACTAAGGCTTTAAACATCACTACTCACTGTAAGAGGCATATTTTACCCGGCGTACTTATTGATAACGGATCTGCTTTGAATGTGTTACCAATGGTCACCCTACAACGGTTTCCAATTGACAGTTCACACATAAAGCCTTGTCACAACTCCGTTAGAGCTTTTGACGGGACTCAACGAGAAGTAATCGGGAAGATTGAGGTACCACTAGTGATTGGAACGACCGAATATGTTGTTGATTTTGTGGTGATGGACATCCGGCCAACTTATAACTGTCTATTGGGTAGGCCTTGGATTCACTCAGCGGGCGATGTGCCCTCGTCACTACATCAAAAGGTTAAGTTTGTTATCGATGGAAAATTGCTGAGCGTGGGAGCCGAGAAAGACAACTTCGCGTTACCCCACATCGATACTCTAGTGGACAATACCGCGGGGCACTCATGGTTCACATTCATAGACGGTGTCTCGGGGTACAATCAAATAAAGATGCACCCCAAAGACATGGAAAGAACCACCTTTGTCACTATGTAGGGGACCTTTTGCTACAAGGTGATGCCTTTTGGATTAAAAAACGTCGGGGCCACGTATCAAAGAGCTATGGTAACCCTCTTCCATGATATGATGCACAAAGAAATCGAGGTGTATGTAGACGACATGATAGCCAAGTCACAAACTGAGAAGGAGCACATCAAAAATCTAAGAAATATTTTTCAAAGATTGAGATAATACCAGCTAAAACTCAACCCGACCAAGTGCACTTTCGCCGTCACATCCGGAAAACTGCTAGGTTTTGTGGTCAGCCGAAAGGGGATCGAGATTGAACCAGACAAAGTCAAGGCTATCCAAGACCTTCCCCCACCTCAAACACAAAAGGAAGTCCGAGGGTTCTTGGGGAGATTGAATTATATATCTCGATTTATTTATCAATTAATCGACAAATGCGACCCCGTTTTTAGATTACTCCGAAAAAACAATCCCGGAGTATGGGACGAGCAGTGCCGAGAAGCTCTAGATAAGATCAAGGAGTAATTAAATAAGGCACCAATCCTAGTGGCCTCAACACCAGGAAGGCCTCTAATTCTGTACCTAACAGTGTTCGAGAACTCAATGGGTTGTGTATTGGGGCAGCATGATGAGTCTAGAAGAAAGGATAGGGCCATTTATTATCTGAGCAAGAAATTCACCGATTGTGAGATCTGGTATCCACCCATCCAAAAATTGTGTTGTGCCTTGGTATGGGCTACCAAAAGGCTCCGACAATATATGTTATACTACGTGGTTAATATCAAAGTTGGACCCATTAAAATTCATGATGGAGGCACCGGCTTTAACCTGGAAGATGGCACGATGGCAAATGCTCCTATCCGAATATGATATTGTGTATGTGAGTCAGAAAGCGATAAAAGGAAGTGTAATAGCTGAATTTCCTAGCCAGCCGAGCCCCGGAGGACTACGAACCTCTGGATTTTAAATTCCCCGATGAAGATATAATGCATACATCCGTAGTAGAGGAGGATATCACAAAAGAGGGATTATGGAAACTCTATTTCGATGGCGCCTCAAATGCCCTAGGGCATGGAATAGGGGCAGTGCTAATCTCACCCGAGAACGTCTACTACCCGTTCATAAGTTGATTAGAGTTCTTTTGCACCAATAATGTAGCCGAATACGAAGCATGTGTCATGGGGCTTCGTGCAGCCATCGAAAGGAAGGTCAGGGCCCTTTAAGTTTTTGGAGATTCGTCTTTGGTAATCTTTCAACTTAGGAAAGAATGGGAAACTAGAGATTCAAAGTTGGTCAAGTATTATGACCTGATCCAAGAATTAATCCAAAACTTCGAGAAGGTCAGCTTCACCTACCTCCCGAGAGAAGAAAATCAGATGGCGGATGCCTTGGCAACTTTGGTCGCCATGTTCAAAGCAAGCACCGAAGCAGAAATGAGACCGATCAAAATGCAGACCTCCGACATACCAGCTCATTGCTACACTTTGGAAGAAGAGGCTGATGGAAATCCTTGGTACTTTGATATCCTCCAATATATCAAATCCCAAACCTATCCCCAAGAGGCCAATGAAAACGACAGGAGGACCATTAGGAGAATAGGAACGAGATACGTGTTGGATGGAGAGATTCTATACAAAAGGGTCAGAGATCAAGTGTTGCTAAGATGCGTTGATGCTCGGGGAGCTAGAAATATCTTGGCCGAGGTACATGACGGATTGTGTGGAACCCATGCTAACGGTTTCTCTATGGCTCGCAAGATTATGAGATATGAGTATTTTTGGTTGACCATGGAAGGGGATTGTATCGGTTATGCGAAGAAATGCCACAAATGTCAGGTGTACGCTGACAAGGTCTATTCTCCACCATTACCACTGCACACCATGAATTCGTCGTGACCTTTTGTTGTTTGGGGGTATGGACGTCATCAGGCAAATTCATCCAAAAGCCTCTAACGGGCATCGCTTTATCCTCGTGGCCATTGATTACTTCACTAAGTGGGTAGAGGCAGCCTCCTACGCCAACATTACAAAGGCAACTGTGTGCAAATTCTTAAAGAAAGAAATCATCTGTCGATATGGTTTGCCGGAAAGGATTATCACTAACAACGCTGCTAACCTAAACAACAAAATGATGGATGAGGTGTGCAAACAATTCAAGATCACCCACCACAATTCCACCACTTACCGTCCCAAGATGAATGGAGCGGTAGAAGCGGCAAATAAGAACATCAAGAAAATCATTTCAAAAACGACAGACACCTTTAAGGATTGGCATGAGAAATTACCATTCGCCCTCTTCACCTACCGGGCATCAATACGAACATCCACGGGGGCCATGCCTTAATCCCTGGTATATGGCTCCGAAGCGGTTCTTCCCATTGAGGTAGAAATCATGTCGCTTCGGATTTTGAATGAAGTAAAATTAGAGGACGCCGAGTGGATGCAAACACGGTTTGACCATTTGAACCTCATTGAATAAAAAGACAGAAAGCCATTTTCGACGGTCAGATGTACCAAAGGAGGATGATGCGGGCCCATGATAAAAAGGTTCACCCAAGAGAATTTCGGGAAGGGGACCTAGTACTTCGAAGAATCCTGCTTAATCAGAAAGACTCACGGGAAAATGAATGTCTAATTGGAAGGGTCCGTTTGTTGTCAAGAAGGCCTTCTCTGGTGGAGCGTCAATTTTAACAGAAATGGATGGAAATGAGCTAAAACACCCGGTGAATTCAGACACAGTGAAGAAGTACTACATATAAGAAAAGACACTCCTTAAAGAGGAGGATACCCAATGCGAAAACCCTGAAAAGGGCGCTAAAAAAAGAAAAAAAAAAAAAAAAAAAGAAAATGAAGAAAAGAAAAACACACACACAAAAAAGAAGAAGATGGAGAGAGAGCATGCTCAAGGAGAATCACGAAATTCGACGCCCCTGAGTCAGAACTCTCGGTATAGTGCGAGAAGCTTCAAGATCCAGCTTGATCAACGGGTTCACGACTATTCACGCAACTAGTACTCGAAGTCCTATGTTATTTTCGTTTTTGTTTTTCGTTTTTTATGTTTGCCATGACTTTCAAATCATCTCAAAATTTTCAATAAAATCATGTCTTCTCTTATCTTTCACCTAAAAGCATTCTACGAGTAAGTTGAGGTAGGGATTATAATAAGCAAAATATTTCTTAGTATTACTATGATTTAATCTTTTGAAGAACAGATCGTCCAGGGGCAAGCATCAACATCAAATTACATCCAAACCGGTGCGAGCGACCAAGAAGGCCCAAACAAAGTCAGTAAAACACCTCAAAAGGGGCAGGGGCACCACGAGAAGTCGAACCCAGTGGAAAACACAAACAGCCCTAAAGAAAAGGAAAGAAGAAAAAGAGAAAAAGGAAAAAAGAGAAAAGAAAAAATAATAATAAGAAAAGAAAAAAAGGAAAAGGAAAAGAAAAAAGAAAGAAAAAAAGAGAAAAAGAATTCAAAGTAAAAACCCGAAAGGGTCAAGATGAGAAGAACAAGGGTTCATGAGAACCAAGAAGAGGTGCGATCAGCATAGAAGCAACCCTAAAATATACAGTGGCAACAGAATTAATATGTTTAAACCATTTGGAGACCCCAATCATGCATCACGGGTAGTTAGGCATCCTTAGGATAGGAGCATGCTAACAACATCATAACATTTCATCTTTTTACAGATATCGGAAAAGTGAATCATGCCCCTCATAAAGGGAGAAGTGAATCACAAAGTAAACAGACGCCCATCGCTCAAGGGTCAAAGGAAGCTCTCGAGCAGGCCACCAGATTTCAGAAATGAAGGATCCCACAGAGAAAAGATCCGGAAAGGCCTTATATAGAAAGAGCCTATGACGGCAGGGTCTCAAAAGCGGAAGGTCCTACGAAGAAGGGACGTGTATACCCCTAAGTGCAAGGAGTTCATAGAGAAAGAGCTACTCCGCAAAAAAAACACGATAAGGAATGAGGGGCATGTAGAGGAAGAACCCGAAGTTCCGAAGCCTCAAGGTCTCAAAAGCGGGAGGTCCTAAAGAGAAAGGGCTAGTAGATCCTTGATTTCAGCAAAAAGGGAGTCTCGTATATGAGGGCTAATATTCTTAAAGACCCTAAGGAAATTAACCGGACTAGCGCGTTACTGCCTCGAAAAAAAACCGTGTGGCAGGGAAGTAGGACAAAATTAGTGCTTATGGTCTTTGCTTCATTCTAATTCCACAAGTATAAGATAAGAGGGGCAACTGTAATCACTAATTATGTCCTGACCTTAAGTCTTTTTAGTTTTTGTCAATCTGGTCTTATATTGGGCTATTATGTGAATTAAAGCTAAAAAATAATAAAAAAGGAAAAAGAAAATGAAAAAAGAAGAAGCAAAAACATTATTATAATTCTATGTTTTTTATTATTATCAATGTATATGATTATTACTTATCATTTATTATTTGTGGCCCTTGCCATTAGTATTAGTCTAATATTACTATTATCACATTCATCGTTTTTTATTATTATTATCTCATTTTATTTTGTTTTCGTTACTTGGAAATATTATTATTATTATTATTATTATTATTATTATTATTATTATTATTATTATTATTATTATTATTATTATTATTATTAAGAAAATAAAACATGGATGAAAGCCCAAATTGTGATTGAATAAATAAATAGTCCATTATCTTTAAAATACAAGTCCAAAATAAATACAGCCCGATTAGAAAGCCAAAATTACAAAAACCCTAACATGTTGGTTTCTTTGCGCAACCAAGTATCCACCGTCAGATCTATCTAAGATCTGACGGTCCAGATGAAGCCCAAAGAAGCAAACCCTAGGGAAGCCCTAATGGTCTTGCGCCGCACACCCCCAACATCATTCGATCTAGGCGAAATCAATGGCCCATATCGTTCCCAGCGAAGAAACCCTAGCGACCCATCCTTTGCTTGGCGTTGCACGAGTTTCGGCCGTTAGATCGGACGTTATCAACGGCTCGGATTTGGCCTCAGGAGAAACCCTAGGTTCAATCCCGGACAATCTTTGGAGCGTCTCGCCGCATCAATTGTGGCCATCAGATTATGCCTCATCAAACGACCAATATTGCACCACAGGCGTGAGCGTCACACGCGCGACTTTTCGCATGCCTCACGCGCGTGCCAGGGCCGTATCTGACCTCTCTGTCGCCGTCGCGCGCCCTCTGCCGCCTCTGACCCGGTGCACACCAATACCATTTTGGGAAAAACCCGACATGCAACAACAAGAAACAGAAAGTCAGAAGACCAAATTTGTAAATCAATACAAAAACATCAAAATGTCAACCAGACAAAAGATATCTGAGAGAGAGAGACTGTAATTGTATTTTGTTATTACCCACTGTAATTCCGGTATAAAAGGAAACCGGAAAACGATTGTAAAACCCTTAGAGAGAAAAGAGGGGATTTTCAATTTCAAGTAATAGAAAGCAACATTTCGAGGTATTCAGACCACTTTCAGTCCATTGCATGTAACTTTCAAAATAAAAGACAAGAAAAGAATTTTCTTTTTACCTTTCGAAAGTTGTTTCCCTCCTCCGTCTCTGGATTCGAACCGGCGATAATCCCATCGGTTCCCGTTTAGGGAGTCAACCGGGGTGTGCCATTGGAGCCATGGGGAGAGGATATCCTTTTTTAGGGTTTCGAACTCCGTTCATTTAGGGCTTTGGAGGGTTTCTGTTTTGGGGTTTCGATCGGGGTAAAGTTTTTTCAGCACTGATGGCTTGAGGTTTTTAGGGTTTGGATGAGGTACCGCCGTTGCCAGTTAATGGAAATCGGCCGGTCCAACTCGCTCTTTGGGGTTCAGATGACCGGCCGGAAAACAGAGGGGGAGGGCTCATCTTTTTTACTCGAAATAGGCCAAAGGGAGAGAATGTGTTTTTAACATGTTTTATACTGATTTCTCGTTTAAAATTTGGTTTAACTCCCAAAAGGGCCACTCCGTTTTTCGTATTACACGAGCAAGGGTCTTCGTTTTCTGAAATCACTCCCCATATCCCTTAAATATTTTAAGCATTTTCAATCTCGTTCCTTAATCTGTTTTGATTGACCTCGAATGGTTTAATAATCATTTCGGCCCCTACAGTTTTCAGCGAACTCTAATTTTAGTCCCTATTTTGACAGTTTAACCCATTTTTTTACGATTTAATTCTCATATCGGTCCTTAGAGTCTGTCTTGAGTTCATTTTAACCTTTTTCAGCCTTGTTTTCTTTTTTTCTTCATGCATTTTAATTTGATTGCCTCATATTTATATCTATTTAATTTTAATCCATTTTGTTTATGTGTTTTATACATGCTCGGTAAATGATATGCAAAGTAATGGGGTATATTATATAGAATCATTTCATGCATGGTTTATGATGTGTAGCGTTACGGTATATGATGCATGCATATATTTGTATAATTTATGGCTTCTCACTTTCTTACTTTATGCTTAATTATCCATTTTTTTATGTTCCGTTTATATTCTTCTCTAAGTTGTATATCGATTATAAAATGCAATGTGAGCGTCTTTTTATTCGGGAATGAACGAGGCCAGTACCAATGGTAGTGGTTCGGACGTTCCTTCTCGAATATTAAGACCTTTAAAATTCACTCAATTGTATAACCACATTTCGATACGAATCGTCACTTTAATTTGCAAAATTTAATATTAATTGAGCGGTAATGTTTTTTTGGTACCGATTTTCTGGCATGACGGGGGTGCTCATCCTTCCCCGCGTGTAAATGACTCCCGAACCCATTTTTTAAAAGAAAAATCTCTGGTTTTATTCCGGTGTCCGGTCTACCATTTTTAAATGGCCGGTGGCGACTCCTTTATTTTTATACAAATTTGACCTAATTTTTCAAAACCCATTAAAACTCGGTTCTTCTAAGTGAGATCAGTATTTTCTAAAAAAAATTTTCGCAACATTACTATGATAAATATTCATAACACTCCCCCTTGGATGTCTATGAAGATAATGTGCCTCGTTAAAACCTTACTAAGATAAAAACCCAGTGAGAAAAAAAATTCTTTAGTGAAGGAAAAGGAGTACACACATCTTTGATACACATAACATGTTGTCTCATTAAAAATCTTACCAGGAAAACTCATTGGGACAAAACCTCGGTTAAGGGAAAAAGAGTGCAATGCGTATTTACTCCTCCTCATAAAAACATCACAGAAGATCTTCGAATCTTCATAATTCAATCTTGAATATTATTTTTCTAAAGATCGTGAGGGATGGAACTTTGGAGTAGTATGTTTCATGATGTATTCACCTTTCAAATTGATATATACATCTTGCATTATCTTCACATAAGATAGCTTTGTATCATATCTTGTGAAAGTAAATCCACCTATCTTTTAGATATGTTGGGTCAATGGTCTTAGCCAAACACATTTTTGGCTTGCCTCATGCATAACAATTATTTCTACGACATTTGAGGAGGTATCAACGAATGTTTGAAGATCTAAAAGTTGATCTTTGTATATCTATGAATATTTCTTGACCAACTAATATATGGTGCCTCAAGACAAAAAAAAGATATAATTATCTTTATTCACATCCAATAATCTTACAATAGATATGCTATATCCATATTGAATCTTCTTTAAGATTCTTTCAACTTATGTTCATTCATAGACAAAAATACATATTTAAGTGCTCGATCTTTAGGTTGAGACAAAACCACATCTAAAGATTCTTTTTCTCGAATACTTTCATCAAATGCTTTGAAAGTTCTTCATGAGTTTTCAATTTGAAGGTCTTCAGGAGTTTTAATGAAATTCAAATTATCATAATGAATCTTGATCCAAAACTCTTTTATAAAATACATAAGGAAATCTGATCATTCTTGCAATATTTCGTCAATCAGTACTCACTAAGGCGGTTATACTAAATGCGCCAAAATATTCAATGAGACGTGTCAAAATAAATTTCCTCAAAAATTTCCAAACGCTTATAGCATTTTAAATCCTTTAAGGATAAAAAGGGATCCATAAATAATTAGACGCATGTAATATATTTCATAACTGCCAAATTAATTGCATCCACCATGAAGTAATTAAAACTCTTGGATTACACCTTTAGGTGTTTGACATACAATAACTTGAATTATCTTATGAACTTTTAGTTCATATTCGAGGATCTAGATAATAATAATTCATTTTTCTTCTTTATCCAGCTGATTATTCTCTCCCCTGATGTTGAGAAAAATCATCTTATAAATAATTCTCCAATTAATGTTTAAGAGTTTAAACATAAAAGGAGGCTCGTACTCAATATATATTCTCAACCCTTTTTATTTACCCATTTTGTGCGTTGTGGTGGAGCAATTCACATCGCACATTCAAAAATTATAAAATGAGAAATGTATGACTTCTGACCAAAAACCAATCATAACGGGGAGTTTATTATAACTCGTTGGCTTGATGCGTATAAGTGTTGCTATATGGAAACACCATATAAATAATAACTCTTTTGTTCTCATAGTTTAGCTATTAAAGAGCAAGCATCCAATTGAAATTTTGCTAAACTGTATTTTTCATAATCAATAGGCTTTGTAATAATTGTTATAGCCTAAAATATAAAACCACTAGCTTTTGTAAGACGAATAGTCTAATTGCATAATCTGTGTCCTTTTAGAATCAATCTCACAAACTTCTGGTTGTTGGTTGATAAAATAATGTAAATGCATCTACTAAAATCATATAAATTTTTCACATTTGTGGATATATGGGCTGATATTTTATTCAGATATGCAAGACATGCAGTCTCAACTTCAGTACAAGAACTTCAAGTTCTAATTCTTTTGGTAAGTGAGATCAATTGAATCATTTGAGAACAAACAACATAAGAACTTCAGGTTCTTTTAGTAAGTGGAATTTAATCAATTTCTTTAAGCAACACAAGAACTTCATGTTCTTTAATAAGCGAAATTTAATTAATCCCTTTGAGAATAAGTGACACGAGAACTTCATGTTCTTTTAATACATGTGCATGTAAATCTCAATAATTTCCGCATCATTATTGACCAGGATGATCTAATCGATAATGCCAACTATATACATGTGTGTATATATATTTCTGAATTTGGTAAACTTCTGGTTTACCATAACATGTGATTCAATTTCACACGTACATGTCTAGTACAACCATCACAATTGTTCCTTTGAATAGGAATATATTTAGCTCTTTCAGAGCTTTCAATGGAAATTATCTTTTGGTAGTAATATATAACTCTTCTAGAGCTTTCCACTGACTTTTGGCTACCAGAACTTATATCCACATTGGCTTATTTCATATGCCAATTTATAACATATGTTATCTATAATTCTCAAAGGGATGTTTTGCGAACTCATATTGCTCTCTTAAAATTTCCACTTCTACTGGTGACGATATTATTACCATTAGCGGTAATTATTGCAATATTCGCAATTCTGCACTTTTCATAATGTGTTTTCTCTCAAGAATTTATTGCTCTTCTAGAGCATCAATATTTTCAGTACTTTGAGATATAGTACTCACATTATTTTCTTGCATTTAAATGGAAAAATATATATTATGCTTATGTTGAGTATAAATCGTCACCATGGATTGTATTTGACAAGTAATCACGTTAAACAAAATAAATAAATATCATAATATATAAATAAATATAAAACGTAAATAATTAATGTGTGTAAAGTAAATAAACATAAAGCAAAATAAATAAAAAGATAAATAATTCTCTTCAAAGTTATGAGAATAATTAGAAGATGATTTATTCCCTTCGAGGGTTATAAGAAAACCAACAACGTTCAAATGAGTTGGACCAATATCATATTCATCATTTTTCACAAACAAAATTTGCTTCTATTTTATTCTCTTTATCATTCAATAATTGTTAATTTTTCAGCGTACGACAAGTACGAGATCAATGATTTATAATATCACATTGGTAATAAAAAGGATTTTACTTCACTAGAATGATCTTTATCACCCTTGTCATCCTTATAATCTCACTACCGGTGGGTAGAAGTATTCTTAAAATGACCATATTTCCATGTCTATATTCATGGTTTCAATCACGACCACAACTTCTAATGCGGCTTTTATTCTTTCCGTAATATAATCTCACGTTCACTTCAGGGAATGGAGTAGAGTCAATGTGCCTTTGAAACCTTTTTCACATATCCTTCTCACAGAGAACAAAGATTTAATCCTTCTACGCGACATTGTTAAACCAGTCCATAAAGTCCTTTAAAAACCTCATTTGAGACCAATAGCCTCGCAGAACGGGATGTCCAGCCAATATACTTGGATTATATCGAAGTTCTGTTACTAATTAAATGGTGATTTACCATATTTGCATTTTCTTCAGGGAATGAAACAAATCCAATAATTGCATGGAATAAACATCATGCTTGCATTCACTTCAGGGAATGCCTCATCATCGATAATCGCATGGAATAAACATCATGATTGCATTCACTTCAAGGAATGCCTCCCACAAAATTCTTGTTAAGATGAATTTTTGTAATCTGACATTGGGAGAAGTCTACAGTTGAGTTTTTCAATGTAGAAGAAATATTACTTTCGAGCAAAATCACCATGATTTATCGCACTTTAAAATAATAATATAAAGAATAAAAATAAAACTAAAATTTACCGATATTGATTTTTCTCTCGAGGACAATGGAGACAGCAAATGATCGAGATAGCTTCTCATAATCCCTTTATATCACGTCTCTTTCCAAGCCATTTAAACACATGTAAAACTTAAATCACGATTAAAAATACCAAATCTCATAATTATAATAATCGTGAATAAATATCAATGTTCAAATATAAGCTAAGAAATAAAGATTTTTTCTTTTGAAAAAAAATGAAAAACATGACCTTTGATTGAGTGGACAACGAATCAAGATTTAAGGGGCGCATTCAAGCCAAAATCTTTGCAATCAAACATTGGTTCGCATTCTTTTCGTCGTAAATCACAAAACTGTAGTCACCAATATCAAATTGAAATTCTTTCGGGAAATCACCAATAAGAATCACGAATCGAGCGAGATCGTGCTTCAAAATCCACGGCTCGTTCAAAACTTCAAAACATGCCACCATCTTCAGTCCAACGTAAGATCAAAACTTTTCCGGTAACTTCTTTGGGATTTGAAAAAAAGAGAACCAAAATCTTTTGAGCAACCATTGATTTTTCAAAAATTAAAATCAAATTAAAGATCAAAAGAGAAAAAGAATCGATAATTAAAATATAATCGAGGAGAGGAACTTATCTCTAATTCATGCTAGAATCAACTTCTTTTCGGCAACTCTTTTAGGATTTGAACGACATACACATCAGTTGGTTAGAGTCTCGTGTTGATGACGTATTGTGAATAAAATAATGAATAACAACATACAAGTATAAAAGAACAAAGATTTGAGAGAAAGAGGGAGATTCTTATTATTATCAAAAAACTAAAATTGTGTACAATGCCTTCATCTATTTATAGGCATAAGAAGTGCATAATACATTAAACTCTAATTAATAGAGATAATATTCTTAATAATAAATAAATCAAACTCCTTAGATAAAGTTTTAATCATGATAGACATCCACATAGATAAATATTCATAACAAATGCTTTAATATATAAATAAGTGTCTAAATATATATCTTTATAATTTTAGGTGTTTAATTTTTTTGGTAAAAATAGATGTCTAACGTTTCATTTCATTAATTTTAGGTGTCTATTCGTTAACAACATTTTTTTTAAAAAAAATTAACCAATCAAAACATGACACGTGACATGTTTTATTTTATTTTATTTTTTAAAAAATAAAATAAAATTCCTAATATTTTAAAAAAAATTAAAATAATCCTTAAATCCTTAAAGTCCTAAGTCTCAAATCTTGATACCAACCATTGTCACCGCCAATCGTCGATGGCATGCCCACCACTACTGTTGTCGGACCCCCATGACCATTTATCCATTTCTTTCATCGGTGGAATTTGATGGACGTCATGCCTAATGTCGAAAGAATGTCGTTGGCAAAAGGAACAATGAGGGACGAATGATGGCTAGACAGAAAATAAACGACGTGCGAGTCTTGTAGCGAGAGGAGAAGGCTTCATTCTATCGCTGACACCGTGATGAATGAAGACTATAGTGATCGAATTTTGAGAAATTTAGAAACTTTTAAAAATTAAGTTAAAAGAAATAAAAAATAAAAAAATTAAAATCAAAGTCTCGTATCATGTTATGATTCAATAACGGAAATTTTAAAAAAAAATTGTTAACGGTCAGTCACCTAAAATTAACGAAATAAAACGTTACACAACTATTTTTACCCCAAAAAAACTTTAAGCACCTAAAGTAAAAAAAAGGTATAAATTGGATACTTAATTTTTATATTAAGCCAAATTAAATTCAATTAATTCATTTAAAATTATTAGAATTTCGTAAATGAATATGTTAGCAAGCAATCCAAATTAATAGTAACTCTCTAAAAAATATTCTTTACCTTTTTTAAAAGCTTTTAAAATTTTTTCTTTGGTCTTTGTTGAGTAGTATCGACTATCGACAGTTATGAGTTGTCTGGTCGAAATTCTTTTAACTGTGTGGTTTCTATCCTCCTCCTTTCTTTCCTCGATTTTTTATTTTATGAGTTGTTCTCACTTTTCGTTTTTTTGTTATTGACCGCTTATGAAAATTTCTCTAGTTGTTAGACATGAAGTTCCTTTTTAACATCGATTGTGTCCTTCCCGAAGGCCAAAAAGTGATGGAGACAAGGATCATTTTTTCGTCAATAAAAAGTTATGGGAGCCGAGAGGGGTTGAGGGGTTTACTTTTTAATCACTAATTATTTTTTTGCTTGGTGTTGTCCTCTTTACTATTTTTATTCACTCTTTTTTTTCTTTTGCGTTGTTTCTTTTTTATAAGTTTAAAATTTTCGCCCATTTTTTTTCGACGGACTCTGACTATTATAATTATTTTTTTACAAGAAAAAAAAATATTTTAATTCAAACTGCTCGCATGACATTCTCAAACCTCTCTAATATACTATCTTATTGTAAGTGTCCTCAGTCCCTAAAATCTTCTTAGTGAAGGCTCTAGTTTGATTTCGACTATCAATGTTAATCCTTCACATTTGACAACTTCTATTGCTTGTTGTTTTTTCCATTCGATTTTTCAGCTCTTATTGGGCTTTTGTTGTTATTTTCCTTTTGTTGGATCTTTTATACTTTTTCTCTTTGGGGGTTCTTTCAGCTCGTTTTTGTTTGACCTTTGTGTTGTTCAATGTTTTTTATTAAGTAGAGATATATTTACTTTCTCAAGGTAAATGTTGAGATCCAAACTCATACAAGATGAGACAATATGAGTATCATTGACCACTCGGCCAATTAGTAGAATTCTATTTTTTGGTTAAATAAAGAGGTATTACATTCTCAAGGCAAATGTTAAAATTCGAACCCATACAAGAGACAACATGGGTATCCTTAGTTACTAGACTAATTATTGGATTCGAACTCATATAAGATGAGACAACATAAGCATCCTTAGCTACTAGACCAATTAGTAGATTCGAACCCATATAAGACGAGACAACATAAGCATCTTTTGTGTTGTTTTATGTTTTTTCAATGTATTCAACTTTTATTTGAAAAAAAAACAAAGCCAAAATAAGTTGATTTCTAATTTGTGTAGTGGCAATTTTTACCCTTAAACTTCAAAAAATATCATTTTAGCTCTTAAGTCTTTTTTTTTCTCATTTGGCCATTAAACTTTTATTTTTTTTCAAATAAAGTTAACTTAAAAAATTAACGAAACAATTATGTTGACGTTAACTAATTCATTTTTTTCAATGTTGGCGTCGATTATTATGTCCTTTTGTGAAAAATCAAATAATATTAAAAAAATAAAAATATATTGCAAATATATATTAAAATTGTAAAAGTTACAAATATGAATTTTTTTTCAATATATATTAGTTTTTCACTAGTTGATTCAATTGACAAAATTAGAAGTATTGGGTCATAAGAGGCGGAAAATTTGTTTTGATGACTAAAATAATTATTTTTACTCAAGGGCCAAAATGTCATTAGACCTTTCTAATTTTGTTAATGAAAAAATTGGGCCAACAAATCGTTGGTGTGGTTGGGAGCCGATGAAAAGCTTTAGAAATCCAAGTGTGGTTTTAGGTAGTGCCTAGTGCTAATACCCACCATCATTTCACAATGCCCATAGTTGTTGGGCCGTATTAAATATCATACAAATTATGTTTTCTTTGTCAATTTAATTATTATTTTTTAATAGTGTAAAGGTGATTACAATATAGTATATGTTCATATATATATTTGTTGAGTTGATCAAACAATTGCAAATGGCCAAGAGGGGTGAATTGGTGATAAAAATTTTAAGGGTGGAAATTGGAAGAATAAATTTTTGGACACAAGGCAATTAGAGTGGTTCAAGTTCTCCAATGAACTCTACATCCACCACCTTAGCTCCCACTAAGGATTTTCAATCAATCCACTAATTGAATTCTTCCCATTTTCTTGGATGAGGAGGAAACCTTACAATTTGATTAAGCTTTCTACCCAAAGCTTAATCTACTCATTTTTACAAAGTAGAGTTTTGGTAAACTTTACAAATTCCTCTCTAAGGATGATGTTTACCCAATTACAGTTACACACTCCCCAAATTCACAATAAGAATTGCAATGAAGAACACAAAGGAGTTGGGTACAAAGATTTGACTCTAAAGAACAAAGTTTGGATTTGAGTGCTTTGATGTTGCTTGTAGGTTCAATAGTTATTGCTGGTGCATTTGAGACTTGTTTTACACCCTTGTATTGATTTTTATCCGTTTGGGTGATTGAGATCATCAATAAAGCCGTTAGGCTGCAATTTCCCGCAATAAATGTTGCTCAACAACCTACCGTATCGGTACGGCTCGTGGGCGTATCGGTACTTGTCTCAAATAGAAAGAGCTGTTGTGACCGAAAAATAGGGTGTATCGGTATGATATTAAGGGGTCTATCGATACGGATTTTTCTCACTAGAATCTTGAGTTTGTTTTAATGAAAAGCGTATCGGTACACTCCCTTAGTGTATCGGTACGGTTCAACGGTCATTTAAAATTTAGGATACCAACTAACTGACAAGCCAACGGTCGAAAAATAAATGCAAGGATTTTGCAAAGGTTAGCATATCGTATCGATACGGTGACGTGCCATATCGGTACGCCATAGCAAAATGATATTTTAATAAGAAAACGGTATCGAGACGGTTCCAATGCGTATCGATACGCTATAGCTTAAAGTTTTGCCCAGATGAATATCGTATCAATACGGGTACATACCATATTGTTGTGTTTTTCGGTGCTCGATTTCCTTCAACCGATGTGTTTGCCAAGTTTGGAGAAGATTGGATTTTTGGGTGTTAAAGTGCAAGCTAAAAGATTGGAATTGAACACAGGATTTATAGTGGTTCGGCCTTCTAACAAGCACCTACATCCACTACCTTTTCTCCCCACTAAGGATTTCAACCAAATTCACTAAGAATTTCGTCTCCCTTTCTAGGCTAAGGAGGCAACCTTTACAACCCTCAAAGCTTTCTAACCAAAGCTTGAGTAAACCCTCTTTACAAGAGAAATTCTAAGAAAACTTGAAATCCTTCTAATAGGTGTTTGTTTGCACTATTTAGCTCTCACCCAAAACATAAACACTTGAGCAAATTTAACAATATTTAGCTTGCTAATGTTGTCTATACAAGAAAATGGAGAATTAAGCTCTAAGACAAATTCTTAATCATAGTGTTGTTGACAATTGAATCATTAGCCTTCTCTTGATGCTTGGAGGTCCATTTTATACTCCCAAATGAGTTTGTAGCCGTTGAGGACCGTTGGGGGTGAATTGGAGTCGTTGAAGACTTTATTTTCCACATTTATTGCAGTTCTGGTGCCTATCATATCGGTACATGGGTACTCGTATCGATACGCCCTTCTTCAGAACTAGCCATTGGGCTCTTGCCAGCCTAAGTGTATCGATACGCTAGGGAGCGTATCGGTACGGTCTGCACTTTAAAAGTTTGTTGAGAAATAGCCGTTGGGGGTTGTTAAAGCAGGGATCGGTACGCTTTAAAGGTGTATCGGTACGACCCCAATCTGTATCGATACGGGCAAGCCTGTATCGGTACGAATTTTGGCAGAATCAAAACTGAAGTAAAAAGGTATCGATATGGGGTATACCGTATCGATACGGTAGTGCTGAAAAGCCAGTTTTGACTACTTTAAGACGTTTAAAACTTTGCCAAAAACCTTTTTAAACACCTCAAACTTATTTTCAAGTTGTTTGGACTTAAGAACATGTTTTAAATTCTTTTCAAATTAGTCCAAAACATTTTAAATTATCATATCAAAACACTTAGTTCTTCACGTATCAGTACTCTATGAACGATTAAAATTCTAGTGTTGAAAAACCGTATCGATACGCATAAGGGTATCAATACGCCTGGGCGTTTTGTTGAAGTTTGGCTTGAAAAGACTTAGTGAATTTTGAACCTTTAAGTATGTTTTGTCTTGAAATATAGTTTGGTTCAAAATGGCTTGTCAAAATGTGAGACTTTGAAAAATACTTAAAAATTTATTTGTTTTGCAATTTAGTCCATAAGTCAAATTGTTATATCAAAATCAATTTTAGTTTCACAATCTCCTCCTTTTTGATATAACAAAACCAAGTATAAATTTTTAAGTTTTGAAACCTTTTGAAAAGCTTACTCCCCCTTAATTTAAGATAGGTTTTCAAAATTAAGTTTTAAGATTTCAAAATTGGCTCTATAATCCTTCTCCCCCTTTTTGTTAGATCAAACATAAAAGCACAAGGTAGGATAATAGCAACAATACTATTATTGAATTCAAATGAAAACTTCAAATTTAAAGCAACAAAATAGTTGAAAGTAATAAATCCAAACTCAAATCCTAAAACATAAACAAAAGCATAGAGTTCTAAACATAGGTGCATAAGCAATGAAACTAAATGGCGTGAGATGATATGCATAACTATGCGTTCCCACCATCGTCATCTTCGTCCTCTTCATCCTCATTGTCTTGATTAGGTTGATTCCTCCTAGATTTGTTAAGCCAAGCACCATGGAAAGCGGTGAGAGAGACATCCATGGAGTTTTATTGAAGAGCTATGGCTTTCACTTGATCCTCCAACGATGTGAAGCGAGTGTCAAGACCCTTGACTCGATCTTCCAAGGATGTGAATCTTGTGTCAATGGCTGCAAACCCAACTTCCATGTTTGTGAATTTCTCATCAAGGAAAGTCATGAGATTGTCCATGGAGGAAGAAGCAATCGGAGCGCCTTGAGAGCTTGAAGGAGCATGTGGAGCATCGGCCGGAGCATCTTGTCAAGGAGCTCGAGGGACATGAACCAATTCATTATCGACATAAGAGAAGTGAGCACGAGAGAGGGAACGCTCATCAATAGGTTGGCCAAGGGGTTTGGGAAAATGATGTGTGCAATCAATCTTAAGGGAATAGAATAGGTGACTCAACGTCGTAGAATAGTAAAAGGATTTTACTTGGTCGGTGTGACGGTGTTGAACTAGATAAACAAGGTCGATAAAGATGATTTGAAAAAGGTTAGGACGCTTACCCTCCCTAAAACACCTAAGCCAAAAATCGCCTACTTGACGGATTGTTGAAAATTTCCCTCCCGATGGACGAAAATACCATGTAATAATAAGATGAAGAATTCGGTCATGAGCATTTAAAACATTTACGGAACCTAGAGGACCGTGACCTAAGGAATTCTCATCATCAATACCTATATTTTCAAAACCAAATTCTTTGCAAAGAACATCTTGATCAATTTGAAAAGTTTTGCCCATTAGATGTGACTCGATAGCAACAACATGTTCTATGTCTTCATCATGAATGCATATAGCATTAGAAAAGAAAATTGTGACCAAGTTTCGATAGACAATAGGAGAAAGGTTCAAAAAGCTTATAAATTTCCATTGTCGAATCAAAGGAAGGTATTGAATTTTAAAACGTTCGGAGTTTAAAAACGGAATAGACAAGACACGTTCTTCCCTAAGAGTGAAACCTTGAAAAAGTTTATAGCGTGACATATCCGAAGGGGTTGGATAACAATGTTGGATTATATAAGGAAGCTTTGGTTTAGGGTTACCCTCTTCATCATCCATAGGATCAGAAGTAGAGGTAAGGTAACGTCTCGCTTTTTTTCGGTGCCATAACCCTGAAAAGCATCAAAACGATTTGAATATGTATGCAATTAACATCTCATTCAATCCAATAAATTCTAATAATTCAAGGTATTTGAAAATCAATTTTAATATTAAAAATATATACATATATAAAAGAGAAGATTGGTTAAATTTTTTTCGAAAAATAGTTTACAAAAATATACGATATAAAGTTATATTCGAATGAAAAAATTTCAGATTTTGAAAAGTTTTTGTAAAAACTTGAAAACCCATATTACAAATATATGTTTTATAAAAAAATTAAGTTAAAATCACTACTAAAAACAAACGAAAAATTAAAAAAAGAAAAGAAACGAAAATTTATACCTTGATTTACTAGAATGGATGAATGGGTTGATGTGAATGCACACGATTGTTGACAAAGCTTTGCTTTGATGTGTAGATAAAAAACCCTCAAAGAATTTTAAGATTGATGTGAAAAATTTGAGGAATTGAGGGGATTTTTTATAGGGATGTGCGGCTAGGGTTTGAGGAGGAAAAGAGGGGAAAAGTTTTAAAGAGTTCTTGGCAAAATACAACCCTAATATAACTCTATGCCGAGACTGTATTGGTCCGCTTGTAGAGCGTATCGATATGCATTTGCCCTAATTTTAACTTTAATATCGTATCAATACACGTGACCGTATCGATATAGTTTGACATGTATCACTTCCCTTGACGAACCCGTATCGATACGCGTGACCGTATCGATACAGTTGGACATGTATCATTTCTTTTGACAATTTTTGACAGTTTTAAGTTCAAAAATCCAACTTTAAACGTCTCTAAGTGCATGTGAATGACATATGAACAAGTTTTAATGTCTAAAATTAATGCATACTCCCCTAGCAACCATCATAGAAGCAAAAAGAGGCAAATTAACACAAGCATGAATATCAACCAATTTCAAGTAAGTTTTTGACCATTTGGGACCTAAAAGGGTCAAGAAAGGCTAGTTAAACCTAACTTACTCCTAAATGTCCAAAAATGCTCTTTATCTAAAGGTTTGGTAAAAATATCCGTTAATTGGTTCAAGGTATCAACATATTCTAGAACAACATTGTTTTTCAAGACATGGTCTCTAATAAAATGATGTCTAATTTCTATATGTTTGGTTCTAGAGTGTTGGATGGGATTCTTAGTGAGAAAAATGGCACTAGTGTTGTCACACCTATGGGGTATGGTTTCTACTTGAACACCATAATCTAAGAGTTGTTGCTTCATCCAAAGGACTTGAGCACAACAACTCCCTAAGGATATGTACTCCGCTTCGGTGGTAGATAAAGCTACGCTATTTTGTTTCTTAGAGAACCAAGATACGAGCATACTACCTAAGAATTGGCATGTCTCGGAGGTACTTTTCCTATCTATCTTGCATCCCCCATAATCCGCATCCGAATAAGCATGAAGGCTAAAGGAAGAATCCTTAGGATACCAAAGACCTAAGTTAGGTGTGTTTCTAAGGTATCTAAAAATTCTTTTAATGGCTACTAAGTGTGATTCTCTAGGACTAGCTTAGAATCAACACACTTACCTCATTCATCTTTGTCAAGCTTTATGGAAGAGCTCATAGGAGTGGCTTGAGGCTTTACATTCTCCAAGTCGAACTTTTTAAGCATATCATTCACGTACGTTGCTTGATTTATGAAGGTTCCATCCTTCCTTTGTTTGATTTGGAGCCCAAAAAGAATGAGAGCTCCCTCATCATGCTCATCTCGAACTCACCTTGCATTAGCTTAGAAAATTCTTTGCAATAACATTCATTAGTAGAACCAAAAATGATATCATCAACATAAATTTGCACTACTAAGATGTCATTACTATATATTTTTATGAAAATATAGTGTCCACCTTACCTTTTTTCAAAACCTATTTCAATCAAAAAGTTTGAAAGTCTTTCATACCAAGCTTTAGGAGCTTGTTTTAAACCATAAAGGGCTTTGGTTAGTTTAAAAACATGATTTGGAAATTTTGAATCCTCAAAACCCGGTGGTTGTTCAACATACACTTCTTCATTTATAAAACCATTTAGAAAAGCACTTTTTACATCCATTTGAAAAAGCTTGAAATTATGGTAACATGCAAATGCTAGAAGCATCCTAATAGCTTCCATTCCAGCTACGGGTGCATATGTTTCATCAAAATCAATTCCCTCTTCTTGAGTATAACCTTGAGCAACAAGCCTAGCCTTGTTTCTCACTATGTTACCACTCTCATCTAGTTTATTCCTAAATACTCATTTAGTTCCTATAGCAGATTGATTACTAGGCCTTTCAACTAATATACATACTTTGATTCTCTCAAATTAATTTAATTCTTCTTGCATGGCCAAAATCTAAAAATCATCTTTTAATGCTTCTTTGATATTTTTAGGCTCAATGCATGAAAGAAATGCAACATGGTTCATTAATTTGAGAGAGGATCTAGTAGTTAACCCCGTGAATGGATCACCTAAGATGTAACGCCCCGAGTTTAGGGTCGGGAGATAATCGGGTTTGGTAAAACCGGTTTAGGCTAATTTAATTGAGAGAACATTTTTATTGAACTAAAAAGGGGTTTTAATGAAAATGGGCAAAATGGGAATTTTGGAATTTTTAAAAGGGGTCTCCTTTAAACATATCATCATCTTCTCCAAGTTTTCCTTTTCACGTTGCTTTACAAAAAAATCCTCCATTGTTACTATTCCATTACTCCAACCTTCACCACAAACAAGTTTTTAAGGTAAGCTCTCCATTATTTTGATTTTTGGTTTCCTTAAGATTATTATTAGATAAATTTTCCTTAAAACCCATTATTTAGAGTTATTTCAAAAATGCTTTGAGTTCGAAAAATAGTAAAAAGAAGGGATTTTCGTTTGGGTTTTTTGATGCCATGTTTAAGGGTGTTTTTAATCTTGTTTTGATGTCCCAAAAATGCTAAAACAGTGGCAATAATAGGAAACCCAAAACTAGTAAAAAGGAGGGGTTTTTGGTGTTGAAAATGTGGGTTTTTGGGTTGTTCTTGTGTGGAATCTTGGGCTGGGTTTGTAGACTTTGGGCAAGTATTTTGGATGCTTAAAGAAGTAGTTTTGAAGGTGAAATTGTTGCGTTTTGGCTGCTAGTTGATTTAGATCGTTTTAATGGTAGTTCCAAGTGTTTCGGGTAGGAACCGACTTGGTTTTGATGATGATTGATGTGTTTCTGTGTTGCTACAAGTTTGGGGGGTTAGTTTTGGGTCCAATGCATCATTTTTGGATTGGCTAGAAACAGGGGAAACAAGTTTGGGTCCATTGGACGCGAGACCGAGTAGTTCGGAGGCTTGAATCGGTGTTTCGGTTATCGTTTGGGTTCTATCGGTGAGTGGAAATGTTTTTGAGAGTTTAGGTTGAGCTTGAAAGGCCAACCTTAGCTCGAAATTAAGTGTTTAAGGTTTACGTTTTACTTTTCCAGAAATTTTATATTCAAGTTTGTTATGCATTGTTGATATGAAATGAATGTGTGCATTTGGCTAATGAGCAAGATATTGTTATAATGGTTTATATGATGTTGAGTAATGGCAAATATGTGAGTCTTACCAGGTATAATTGGTCGACCATAGGATTATAGTGCACTTGTAAAATTCGCGCATGGCCCTAGTGATGTAAGATGCCATTAGAGAGGAGTATGGTAATGTAAGATGCGACTGGAAGCTTTATTGTTAGACCTCGATGATGTAAGATGCCATTGTGAGTCTTGTTGTTCTTAAAAGATTCGGTGATGTAAGATGCCATCAAATCCAATCTGCGTATCCGAGTAATGTAACCATAATTGCCATTATACTCTTGTGTTGAAAAGTTGAATGTTATCGTGTAGATATTGAGAATCATGCCTTGTAGTTTATGTTGTTGCATTGCTTGACGTAAGATGCCAAGCATATGTATGATTGTTGTTAATCATGTGATGGAATTCATGTTGTGGTTTGGATTTCAATTCATAAATTGTTTTATTCAAAAACTGCATTGTTGTTGTTGTAGTTTTGAGCACCATTCACTAAGCTTTATGCTTACGCGCTCCTTTCCAACAATGTAGATCGTTAGCATTCCGGGAAGCAAAGGAAGGCGAGGAGAAGGATCCTTTGTTTGTAGCTTAAGCTCAAGCATGGTTTTAAGTTGTAATAATGATTTAGAAATGGGAATACTTGTGGTTGTCTTTAGGGAGGTTGTTGTAGACTCCCATGTGTTTGGCCCTTTTGCTACATGTTTTAAATGTTGATACCATGTCTTATTGAGGCTTGCTTTGTCTGTTAGTTGAATGCCATGTGTTTTGACTTGTTGGTGTTTTTGGAGCCAAGTGTTCTTATGAGATTTTGTGGTTGAGATCCATATTTGCGTGTATGCATGTTTGAAGCTTGTCTTTAGGTGTTTTGCCTCTAGATTGTTTGTTTGATATGCTGCCATGTGGTTTGTGATCTTTCGAGGTAAGTTTGGGAATGTTTGGGGATGCCAAAATGTATTTTCGGGCCAATCTGCACCCAGATATTTCGGAACGTCTGGTATTGTTTCGGAACGGACAGGGTTTTGGGGCACCCATATCGGAACGTGGGTGGTGTTGTTTCGGTACGTTTTACCTCTAGAGACTTTTGTTTCGGAACCATGAGAAACTATTTTGGAACGACCTTATCTTTGCTTTTTAATGAGAACCCGTGTTTCGAAATGGGAAGTCCTGTTTCGAAACACGAGTAGTTAAAGTGGTTAAAAGGCATCTTTGAAGGGTCCCAAATGTTACATTTTGGTCTCTAATGTTTTTCTGAATTGCACGGTGTTTGTGAGCATGACCTTGTGTTCTTGTTGATGTTTTGAAGTTGGCTAAGCATTCCCATTGCTAGGTGTTATTATGGAAAAGTGGTTTTGAATTAAGAGAGCTTAACACACGGATCCCTGCCTTTGCTAACCCAATGTTTATCTCGTGAATTGTATTTGT
The DNA here is from genome assembly GCA_958450335.1 of Hibiscus tridactylites. Taxonomy (NCBI): domain Eukaryota; kingdom Viridiplantae; phylum Streptophyta; class Magnoliopsida; order Malvales; family Malvaceae; genus Hibiscus; species Hibiscus tridactylites. The sequence continues at coordinate 67,810,927 of OY288275.1, read as the reverse complement.
TGTTTTAGATTGTTTATTTGTTGTGGTGAGACTGAGAGGACGGCCTAGAGTGGGTGACCAAGCACTCGGGGAAGTGCCTCATGCTCTTCCTGCTCCCTATGGTAATGGGGCGAATGTTAGAGGTGATGGTAATGGACCTCAGGTTGGCCAGGGTCAGGCCAATGTGGATATGGCTCAGTTACTTCAGACTTTAGTCAGAGCTTTTAAGACGGTTGTTGTTGGTCTTCATGTTGCAGCACCACCTCAGGGTGCGAGGACGGGTTTGCCCCTTAAGCGACTTCGTAGCCTAGGCGGAGTCGAGTTTTGTGGTATGTCTCTTGAGGGTTCAGAGGCATGGCTTGAGAGTACTGCACGCATCTTGGGTCAGATGGAGTGCTCGGATAGTCGTAAGTTGGGTTGTATTGTCTCGTTGCTTCAGGGAGATACGTTTGCTTGGTGGACCACAGTTATCTCAGGTATGCCCGAGGCCGAGGTTACTTGGGAGTTCTTCCATAGTGCGTTCCGCAAGAAGTATCTTCGTGTTCGTTATCAGGACGAGAAAAAGAGGGAGTTCATGGCTTTAGTGTAAGGAAGTATGTCCGTATCCGAGTATGAGGTACAGTTTGTGCACTTGAGTCAATATGCTTCAGAGTTAGTTCCCATTGAGAGGGAAAGGTGTGAACAGTTCTGTTACGGTTTGGTTACGGAGGTGAATACCTACATGCTTGCTTCTGGTTACACCGAGTTCGATGTCTTGGTCTCTAGGGCCAAGGACATTGAACAAAGTCTAAGTTTGGCTACTCGATTGGGTGGATCCAGTTCAGGAAAAAGGTCTATCGAGTGGGAGCGAGACCATAACAAGAGGCACAAGGACAGAAGGCACCAACCGAACTTTAGGCGTGGAGGTGGTAACATGGGACGGGGCCATCAGGGTTGAGGTTTTGTTGCTCGCACACCCGAGTGTGCTAGATTTTGGAGGAACCATTTCGGAGGGTGTTGGGGTACTTTTCGCGCTTGTTGGAACTGTGAATCTCAGGCGCATTTGAGACGTGAGTGTCCTAATCCGACTAAGGATGGTCAGGCACCGGCTAAAGCTGTTAAGTATCAGAGAGGTCGTGGGCGCGGCCGAGGTAAATTCTAGTCGAGATATGATGGTTAGAGGAATGTGGCTCATGTTGTCGCGGTACAGCCAGAGGGAGGTGGACCAGCTAGGGTTTATGCACAGCGTGAGCCTGGGAATGAGATAGACGTGATCGCATGTAATTTTGTGTTACACTCCTTGTCTCTGATTTCGTTGATTGATTCTGGGTCGACACATTTATACATTTTGGGGGAGCATGCAAGATCGTTAGGTTTGCATTTTGAGTTGTTAGATATAGGTATGAATGTTACGAGTTCATTTTGTGAGACAGTTGTAGTTAGGAAAGTGTTCAGGAGATGTCCCTTGATGGTTAAGGGTCATGTGTTTCCCGTTGATATGATGGAACTATTGTTTTATGGTTTCGATGTGATTCTGGGTATGGATTGGCTAATGGAGAATAGAGCTTGGATAGTTTTTGAAACTAAAAGAGTTTCATTGAGGCTTTTCGACGACTACGAGGTAATGGTAGTAGGCGAGAACATTAAGTTCTTGTCCAATGTTGTTTCTGCTTTAGAAGCTCAAAGATTGATGGATTTGGGTTGTCAGGCGTATTTGGCCTATGTAATGAATCCGAGTATGAGTGAGGTCAGACCGCAAGATATCAGAACAATTTGTGACTTTCCGAGTGTTTTCCCAGAAGAGTTACTTGGTTTGCCTCCAAATAGGGATGTTGAGTTTGCTATTGAGACGTATTCAGATTCTGCTCCCGTATCGATTGCTCCGTATAAAATGGCACCTAAAGAGTTGAAAGAGTTGAAGGCACAACTTCAGGAGCTATCAGATAGAGGTCTTATTAGGCCTAGTATCTCGCCTTGGGGTGCTTCAGTTTTGTTTGTAAAGAAGAAGGGTGGCAGTATGAGGATGTGCATAGATTATAGGCAATTGAACAAGGTAATAGTGAAGAACAAGTATCCTTTGCCACAGATATATAACTTGCTTGATCAGTTGAGAGGTGCTTCAGTTTTTTTCGAAGATTGATTTGAGATCGAGTTACTATCAGTTGAAGGTAAAGGATGTGGACATATCGAAGATAGCTTTCCGTACGCGATATGGGCACTATGAGTTCTTGGTAATGCCCTTCAGTTTGACTAATGCCCCAGCTGCATTTATGGACATGATGAACCGAGTGTTTCATGAGTTTTTGGATAGGTTTGTAGTAGTGTTCATAGATGACATTTTAGTGTACTCCAGGGCCGAGGAAGAACATGATGAGCATTTGCGGTTAGTGCTTCAGACTTTGCTTGAAAATCAGTTGTATGCCAAGTTGAGTAAATGTGAGTTTTGGATTAGGGAAGTAGTCTTACTAGGTCATGTGATCTCAGCCGATGGGATTAGTGTGAATCCCAAGAAGATAGAGGCAATAGTGAGTTGGAAATAACCGAAGTCAGTGACATAAATCAATAATTTTCTAGGTTTGGTCGGGTATTACCGAAGATTTGTTGAGGGGTTCGCGAAGATTGCGACACCTTTGACTAAGTTGCTACAGAAAATGTTTCGTATGAGTGGACAGATGCAAGACATCAAGCATTTAAAAATTTGAAGAAAGCATTGATAGAAGCTCCTATTTTGATTCAGCCTGAACCATGGAAAGAGTTCGTATTCTACAGTGATGCGTCATATGTAGGTTGAGGTTGTGTGCTTATGCAACTGGGAAGAGTTGTAGCTTATGCTTCGAGATAGTTGAAGGTTCACGAGAAGAACTACCCTAACCATGACATAGAGTTAGCGGTCGTGGTCTTTGCCTTGAAGATTTGGAGACACCACCTTTATGGTGAGAAATGTACAGTCTACACCGACCACAAGAGTTTAAAATATTTGATAACTCAGAGAGAGTTGAATCTTAGACAACGTAGGTGGTTCGAGCTTCTAAAAAGACTATGACCTTACAATAGAGTACCATTCGGGTAAGGCGAATGTAGTGGACGACGCCTTGAGTAGGAAGGTGGCACTTGAGTTGCGAGTTATGTTTGCGAGATTGAGTGTGTCACGGGATGGTGGTTTGATAGCAGAGCTACAAGATAAACCATCGTTAGTTCAGTTGATTCGAGAGAAACAATTGCAAGATAGAACTTTGGCACCTCACATGCAAGATATAATCGAGGGTAAACCCACAAATTTTTGGTTTGGTGAGAATGGGATCTTATGTTTTAAGAATAGAGTAGTTGTTCCAGAAGATGCCGAGTTGAGACGTATTATTTTGAATGAAACTCATAACAGTGCTTTTTCTATGCATCCGGGTAGTACGAATATGTACGGTGGGTTGAAGGATGAGTACTTCTGGATTGGGTTGAAAAAGATCGTGGCCGAGTTTGTGAGTAAGTGTATGGTTTGTCAGCAAGTTAGGCCGAGGATCAGTTTCCTTCAGGGTTGTTGCAACCGTTGAAGATTCCGGAATGGAAGTGGAAACGGATCACCATGGACTTTGTGTCAGGTTTACCGTTGACTCCTTTGAATAAGAATTCAGTATGGGTAATAGTCGACCGATTCACTAAGTGTGCCCATTTCATACCTATTCATTAATTTGAGAGAGGATCTAGTAGTTAACACTGTGGATGGATCACCCAAGATGTAACGCCCCGGGTTTAGGGCCGAGAGATAACCGGGTTTGGTAAAACTTGTTCGGGCTAATTTAATTGAGAGAAAACATTTTTATTGAACTAAAAAGGGGTTTTAATGAAAAAGGGCAAAAGGGGAAATTTGGAATTTTTAAAAGGGGTTTCCTTTAAACATATTATCATCTTCTCCAAGTTTTCCTTTTCACGCTGCTTTACAAAAAAATCATCCATTGTTACTATTCCATTGCTCCAACCTTCACCACAAACAAGTTTTCAAGGTAAGCTCTCCATTCTTTTTATTTTTGGTTTCCTTAAGATTGTTATTAGATAAATTTTCCTGTAAACCCATTATTTAGAGTTATTTCAAAAATGCTTTGAGTTCGAAAAATAGTAAAACGAAGGGATTTTCGTTTGGGTCTTTTGATACCATGTTTAATGGTGTTTTTAATCTTGTTTTGATGTCCTAAAAATGCTAAAATAGTGGCTAATAGTAGGAAACCTGAAACTAGTAAAAATGAGGGGGTTTTGGTGTTGAAAATGTGGGTTTTTGGGTTGTTCTTGTATGAAACCTTAAGCTGATGGTTTGTAGACTTTAGGCAAGTATTTTGGATTCTTCAAGAAGTAGTTTTGATGGTGAAATTGTTGGGTTTTGGCTGCTAGTTGATTTGGGTCTTTTTGATGGTAGTTCCAAGTGTTTCGGGTAGGAATCGACTTGGTTTTGATGAAGATTGATGAGTTTCTATGTTGCTGCAAGTTTGGGGGTTTGTTTTGGGTTTAATGCATCATTTTTGGATTGGCTAGAAACAGGGGAAACAAGTTTGGGTCCGTTAGACATGAGACTGGGTAGTTCGGAGGCTTGAATCGGTGTTTCGTCCACTGTTTGGGTCCTATCGGTGAGTGGAAATGTTTTTGAGAGTTTAGGTTGAGCTTGAAAGGTCAACCTAAGCTCAAGAGTAAGTGTTTAAGGTTTATGTTTTACTTTTTCGGAAATTCTATATTCAAGTTTGTTATGCATTGTTGATATAAAATGAATGTGTGCATTTGGCTAATGAGCAAGATATTGTCATGATGGTTTATATGATGTTGATGATTGGCAAATATGTGAGTCTTATCGGGTATAATTGGTCGACCATAGGATTAGAGTGCACTTGTAAAATTCGTGTGTGGCCCTAGTGATGTAAGATGCCGTTAGGGAGGAGTACAGTGATGTAAGATGCCACCGGAAGCTTCACTGTTAGACCTCGGTGATGTAAGATGCCATCGAATCCAATCCGTGTATCCGAGTAATGTAACCATAATTGCCATTATACTCTTGTGTTGAAAAGTTGAATGTTATCGTGTTGATATTGAGAATCATGCCTTGTAATTTATGTTGTTGCATTGCTTGGCGTAAGATGCCAAGCATATGTATGATTGTTGTTAATCGTGTGATGAAATTCATGTTGTGGTTTGGATTTCAATTCATAAATGGTTTTATTCAAAAATTGCATTGCTGTTGTTGTGGTTTTGAGCACCACTCACTAAGCTTTATGCTTACGCGCTTCTTTCCAACAATGTAGATCGTTAGCGATCCGGGAAGCAAAGGAAGGCGAGGGGAAGGCTCATGTGTTTGTAACTTAAGCTCAAGTATGGTTTTTAAGTTGTAATAATGATTTAGCAATGAGAATACTTGTGGTTGTATTTAGGGAGGTTGTTGTAGACTCTCATGTGTTTGGCCCTTTTGCTATATGTTTTAAATGTTGATACCATGTCTCACTGAGGCTTGCTTTGGTTGTTAGTTGAATGCCAAGTGTTTTGACTTGCTGGTGTTTTTGGAGCTAAGTGTTCTTATGAGCTTTTGTGGTTGAGATCCATATTTGCGTGTATGCATGTTTGAAGCTTGTCTTTAGGGTGTTTTGCCTCTAAATTTTTTGTTTAATATGTTGCCATATGGTTTGTGATCTTTCGGGATAAGTTTGGGAATGTTTGGGGATGCCAAAAATGCATTTTTGGGCCAATATGTGCCCAGGCATTTCGAAATGGACAGGCTTTTGGGGCACCCGTATCGGAACGGGGGTGGTGCCGTTTCGGTACGTTTTGCCTCTGGAGACTTCTGTTTCGGAACCATGAGAAATCGTTCCGAAACGTCCTTATATTTGTTTTTTGATGAGAACCCGTGTTTCAAAATGGGCAGTCATGTTCTGAAACACAGGTAGTTAAAGTGGTTAAAAGGCATCTTTGAAGGGTCTCAAATGTTACATTTTGGTCCCCTAATGTTTGTATGCTTTCTGAATGAGTTTATATGTGACGTTTGAAGTGTTTTGCCTCGTGTGAATGAAACTTGACTAATTAACTATTTGGTAAGGTTAAGTTACCTTTTTGCCCCTTGCTTTGGGTGGTTTTTGCCAAATGGTCCTTCGTGATTGTTTGTCTCAAATTGGACATCTGATTAATGTCCGATTGAGACTTTGTTTCTTCCGTTGTGACCCTTAACACCATAGGACCGTTAAATTGCATTTAGACAAGATAAATTCTAATTTAGGGTTGTTAATCGGAGGGAAATTCTTGGATTTTTCTCTGGTTATCCCCATGTAACTCTCCCGGTTCGATCTTGCGACTAGACCGGGCCGATGGGATTACACAAGATTTCACCACCTTTACATAGTTGAACCCACTTGGGTAAGTTACCTCCTTTTCCTCAAGAGCCAAGTCCTTCAAGGCTTCAAGTGGTGGATCTTGTGAATCTTCTTCTTTGGTTGGAATCTCATCCACCTTTGATGTTTGTCCTCCATCAATGGCTTCAAGGATCCCTACATCATCATCATCATCACAAGAATCCTTCCTCGGAAGGAGGTTATCATCGAAAACAACATGTATAGACTCTTCTACTACTAACGTTCTCTTATTAAATACACGATAGGCTTTAAAGTTTAGAGAATATTCTAAGAAAATAGCTTCATCACTTTTAGGATCAAATTTACCTAAGTTGTCTTTTCCATTGTTTAAAACAAAACACTTGCAACCAAATGGATGAAAATAGCTAATGTTAGGCTTCTGAGATTTTAAAATCTCATATGGTGTTTTCTTTAAAATTGGCCTAATCATTACTCGATTTATAATGTAGCAAGCGGTATTTGTGGCTTTCGCCCAAAAATATTTAGGTAAATTATTTTCACAAATCATGGTTCTACCCATTTCTTCTAAAGTTCTATTTTTTCTCTCAACTACCCCATTTTGCTGAGGAGTGCGAGGTGCGGAAAAATTGTGGCTAATCCCATTTACATTAAAAACTCTTCAAAGCCTAGATTTTGAAACTCGGTTCCATGTTCACTTCTAATATGAGAAATTTTAAGCTCAAGACCATTTTGAGTTATTTTAGAAAATGTGATGAATTTTTCTAAAGCCTCATCTTTTTTACTTAAGAATAGAACCCAAGTAAACCTAGAATAGTCATCAACAAGTACAAAAGCATATGATTTACCACCCAAGCTCATAGTCCTAATTGACCCAAAAAGATCCATATCAATCAATTGTAAACATCTACTAGTAGAGACATCATTAATGGATTTAAATGAGGATCTATGTTTTTTACCCTTAAAGCATGCATTACATATTTTATCATTAAAGAACTTAAGTTTGGGTAAACCTCTAACTAGATTAAGGGAAATTAATTTATCTAAAACACTCATGCTAGCATGTCCTAATTTTCTATGCCAAATCCATGAGTCATGTTCATCATGTGCAACTAAACATGCATGAGATGTATGAATGTCATCTAAATGCACCATGTAAACATTTCCTATCCTATGCCCTATGACCATCAATTGAATCGTTTTAATGTTCACTATTTTGCAACCATTTTTATCAAATAGAACATTAAAACCTTCATCACATAATTGACTAATGCTCAACAAATTATGTTTAAGACCATTGACATATAAGACATTTTCAATGAAAATAGAAGAGTGATTACCAATGGAGCCAATTCCTTCAATGTGACCTTTGGAGTTTCACTGAAAGTTACTACTCCACCACTCTTTGGCTTTAGTTCCAAGAATCTACTCTTGTCACCGGTCATGTGTCTTGAGCATCCACTATCAAGGTACCATGAGTTTTGACTTGAAGTTTTGGCCTTGTAGCAATGCCCCTACAAACAAAGAAATTAGGCTTTGGTTTTTGGTACCCAAATCATTTTGGGTCCATGTGTGTTAGCCCTCAAAACCTTGGTTCCCTTAGGAATCCAAGAAGCAATAGCATTCATGTTATTAGAAACAATGAGTTCCTTAGGAACCCAAACACTCCTAATTCTTTGACTTTTAGATTGTTTAGAAAAATTTCTTTGTTTAGGATAAAAAGGTTTTCTTTTTGCATATTGGGTTTTAGAAAAAAATTCCTTTTTTAAAATTGTTTCTCCCAATAGTAATAAAAGTTTTAAGATTATCCACCTCCTTTGTGTGATAATCTTGAAAATCGGAAATAAGTTTTTCAAGATCAAGATTTTTCTTCTTAAGATCATTTGAAAGATTTATCAAGTATAAAATATTCTTTTCCAATTCCGAGTTAAATTTTGAAAGATACTCATTTTGAATTTTCAATTGGAAATATTTTTCTTATTTCTCAAAATTGACTCTTTATATTTTTCAACTAACTCATCATAGACCTCTTGCAACACATCATATGCATCTTTAAGTTCATCATAGGTAAAATCAAAATTAGATGAGTTGAGGTTTACCTTTGGATCATCATCAATGGCCATGAGACAAAGGTTAGCCACATCCTCCTCCTCCTCGGATGACTCCTCGTCACTCCAAGTTTCCACTTGAGCTTTGAGCTTGTTCTTCTTCTCAAAACTCTTCCTCTTCAATTGAGGGCACTCGAAACGGATGTGGCCGAATTTATTGCACTCATAGCAAATGATTTGGTCCTTCTTCTCTTCTTTACTCTTGTTCTTGAAGTCCCCTTTTCTATTGAACTTTCTCACTCGGTTGGACTTCATGAAGCGAGTGAATCGTTTGGCCAACATGGCTATCTCTTCATCTTTATCTTCATCTTCACTAGAATCACTTTCATGATATGAAGCTTTTAGAGCGATTCCAATCTTCTTCTTCTCAACCTTCTTCTCCTCCATCTTCTTTTCTTCTTCTCTTCCCTTCTTCATGATCTCATGGGTAAGTAGAGATCCAACAAGAGCATATAGCTTGAGAGTCTTCAAATCTCTAACTTCAATAATGGTTGTTCTCTTGCTATCCCAAGATTCTGGAAGAGAATACAACAACTTCCTCACTAGCTTGTCTTCAGGAATGACTTCACCAAAGCTTTTCAATCCAATGACGATGACCGTGAATCGATCAAACATCTTGGAAACACTCTCATCGGGATCCATTTTGAAGTTTTCATAGCTTAGATTGACTAGCCCGATCTTTGTTTTCTTGACGTCGCTAGTTCCCTCATATGTTGTCTCGAGGGTTTCCCAAACTTCCTTGGCATTATCAATCGAAGACACCTTGGAGTAGATATTCGGACCAAGAGCACAAAAGATGACATGTAAAGCTTTATCGTTGATTTGCATTCTTCTTCTATAATCTTCGGTCATTTCGGCTTTGACCTTTGGGACAAGTCTTCCTTCACCGTCTCTCTTCATTGGAATGTATGACCCTTCTTCAACTACATCCCATACCATGTAGTCGGTAGACTTGATGAAGAGTCTCATTCTATTCTTCCAATATTGGTAGTTATCCCCATTGAAGAATGGTGGTTTGGTGGTATAATGAGACTCATAGAGGTTGGAAGTTGAGGTGGATGTCACTACTTGACTTGTTGTTGATCAAACTCTCCTAGAATCGACTCAATATGGTTGTAATCCTTCCAATGAGTGTAGCTCTGATACTAATTGTTGAGTTGATCAAACAATTGCAAATGGCCAAGAGGGGGTGAGTTGGCGATAAAAATTTTAAGGGTGGAAATTGGAAGAATAAAATTTTAGACACAAGGAAATTAAAGTGGTTCAAGTTCTCCAATGAACTCTACATCCACTACCTTAGCTCCCACTAAGGATTTTCAACCAATCCACTAATTGAATTCTTCCCCTTTTCTTGGATGAAGAGGAAACCTTACAATTTGATTAAGCTTTCTACCCAAAGCTTAATCCACTCACTTTTACAAAGAAGAGTTTTGGAAAACTTTACAAATTCCTCTTTAAGGATGATGTTTACCCAATTACAGTCACACACTCCCCAAACTTACAATAACAATTACAATTAAGAACACAAAGGAGTTGGGTACAAAGATTTGAATCTAAAGAACAAAGTTTGGATTTGAGTGCTTTGATGTTGCTTGTAGGTTCAATAGTTATTGCTGGTGCATTTGAGACTTGTTTTTATACCCTTGTATTGATTTCTATCCGTTTGAGTGATTGAGATCATCAATAGAGCCGTTGGGCTGTAATTTTCTACAATAAATGTTGCTCAACAACCTACTGTATCAGTACGATTCGTGGGCGTATCGGTACATGTCTCAAATAAAAAGAGTCGTTGTAACTGAAAAATAGGCGTATCGATATGCTTCGAGGGCGTATCGATACGGTATTAAGGGGTGTATCGATACGGATAGGCGTATCGATATAGATTTTGCTCACTGGAATCCTGAGTTTGGTTTTAATGAAAAGCGTATCGATATGCTAACTTAGCGTATCGGTACGGTTCAACGGTCATTTAAAATTTAGGATACCAACTAACTGACAAGTCAACGGTCGAAAAATAAATGCAAGGATTTTGCAAAGGTCAGTATATCGTATCGATACGGTGACGTGTCGTATCGGTACGCTATAGCATAATGATATTTTAATAAGAAAATGGTATCGATATGGTTCCAATGCGTATCGATACGCTATAGCTTAAAGTCTTGCCCAGATGAATATCGTATCGATACGAGTACATATTGTATCGATACGCTATGAATGATTAGAATTCTAGTGTTGAAAAACCGTATCGATACGCATAAAGATATCGATACGCCTGGGCCTTTTTGTTGAAGTTTGGCTTGAAAACACATTAAAAGACTTAGTGAATTTTGAACCTTTAAGTATGTTTTGTCTTGAAATATAGTTTGGTTCAAAATGGCTTGTCAAAATGTGAGACTTTGAAAAATACTTAAAAATTTGTTTTCTTGCAATTTAGTCCATAAGTCAAATTGTTATATCAAAATCAATTTTAGTTTCACAATATTCTTAACCCTTTAACAAAGTGCATACACCTTGTAGACAAAGCGATTTGAACTCGTGTCTCTGTCATGAACCAAGATAGAAATTGTAGATTTAGATAGAAGAATTAGAATAGGAATAGAAATAGAAATAGAAGAGAAAGGATTGCTGAAGGAGAAGAAGATCAGAGATTACATAAGAGAATTTGAGAGGAAGAAGAAACATGGTTTTTTCATTAATTCATCGATAGTGAACCATTGTCCCAACCTGGGTTTTAACCCCCAAAAATAAAAAAGCGACAACGTTTAATTAAAGAAAATAAACTCTTAAACTAAACTATTTTATTCTAATAATAAGGAACATGTCAATACTCCTCGCTCGAAAAGAATCCTTGTCCTCAAGGATTAAGGAAAAGAACTCATAAGTCCATCTTTAGCCTCTACGAGATCATTGGGAATCTTTAAATGGTTAGACCAAACATTTCCCATTGCTCTTTTTGCCAACTTATGATGTGTTGTTGTTCCCATCAATAGTTCTACCAGCACCACTCCATGACTGAAGATTACTGTCATTTTTGTATTCCATTCCCAAGGATTCTGATCAGGTATAATATATTTAAGGTGATCTTCCAAAGAATCTTATTGCATGTACTTATATATAAGAAGGTGTTGACCCACAAAGAAATTTTTCTCCACTTGAAGCCATGTATTATCAAGTTGCTTCACAGCTACAACTTGACAAATACTTTCTAATTGTCCCTTGTAAACAACCTCGATTTCTCCTTGCCCTCGCAAATATTGTTTGCTGAAAAAATGTGTTGCATTTGCAAGTTGTTAGTAGTTGAAAGTGTGAGCACGGTTAACATCATAGTCAAACTGATGGAAGAAATCACCTAAAGAACTCCAAGCTCTTGTTCAATAGTAGCTTTTTTTTACTGTCACACTTGATCTCAATTAAGTTTGGATCCCTGAATTTCTGCCACCTACAGATAGTTACATTTGAACAAGATAATTTGACTTCTACATACTCTTTGACTCGTACCCCATCTTTATATCCTTCATTGTTGGCTTCTCTCCTTGTCATGACATTCCTCCCTCCTTCAAACGATAATTGTCCCCAAGGATTAAACAATGAAGACACTAATAAAAATATATTTAAGGAGAGTTTGCTACTAATAATCTTGTTAAAAGTCCAATACCAACATGAAGCAAGGAGAGCATATGAACCCATTCCGCTTGAATATACCTCATTCAGGTCTGTCAGCTATAAAAATACTTTCAAGATCAAACAAAAAGATCGCAATTGAGGCAATTTTTGTATTGCTCCCTCCATAAAGTCAGCAGCTTTTGGTGTCACATTTTTGTGCTCTGGATGATGTACAATTGCAACTAAGATCAGCTGTTGGTTTCCTGAAGCCTCCGAGTAACACATATCAGACATAACTTTCATTGCCAACCGCTATTGAAAAATACAGTGTTGTCCAGAATCAAAGTATAGAAGCATTGGGTCCAGTGCTTGGTGCAACATTGTACTCTCCTTTGCCAACTCAACCATTCTTTGTATACATATTTGAACCCAAGCTTTAGGTGTCTCCATCAAGAGTAGCATTTGAATCCTACTAACGTGACTATGAATTTTTGTAGCTCCATAATCTTTTCATTCTGTAGCTCCTGTAAATGAGACTTAAGCTTTCTAAGTTTCTTGGCTGTAAAACCACACTCGTCTACTTCTGGATCAAAAGGCAACATAAATTGACCATTGCTTTTTATTTCTGCACAAATCAGTGCAAATTAGGATTGATTTTCAGTAAATTCCTTTACTCTTTGTTTCTTCAACTCATCCAAAACATGTCTTATATAATATTTTTGCTGCTTGAGAAGGAGTAAGAATGTTCTCTAAGGAAGGTAACCAATTTGGCAATTTCCGATTCAAATTGATCCAATGACTGATGCAAGTCAATCTTGCTTTTTTCATCGTTTCCATCTTCTATGAATGTAAAAACATTCATGCTCCAATTCCAAAAGCATCGCATCTCTTTCGAATATCACTTGAGTGAAGAAAACCTTCTTTTGTTCATCATCATTCTACTTTGTGGTAACAACAAACTCCTCGACAACCAAGTATACAAATTAGAAACCAACACCAAATTTACCGTTCATACTAACATCAACACCAACAACCAATGCCTCGATGAATTCTTTGGTCCCTGGCCTTGAATTCGTACCAAGGTTGTTCACTAAATTAGCTTTGGTCCTGCCAATAGAAATTCTAGGGTCAAAATGATTAAATTGTATAATATCATAGGTTGGTAACAACTTCCCCTTATCTTTTAGAACTCGACCATCCATGGTGTTGATTCCCAGCACTTCACTGTTTTTCTCCATTGTCAAAACAATTTGTATTTCATTAAACACTTGATCAAAGGCTTTGGTTTTGTTACAATATTTGTTGGGCTTTTCATCAAATACCTCAATTGATAATGGTTGTTTGATAATAACTACATCAGGTTATTCATCTGTTGTCACAATCATTTCATCGAACATGTGAGCTTCACTTAAACTCACCCTATGTGAAGATAATACAACACCCTGAACCGATGACCTATCGAGAATACCCTTAGTCAAGTCCCCACACCCTTTGATAATTGGTGTATTATCCTGTGGGTGTTCGAGCAAACCTTTTCGGGTCAGTTTCCAACACAACCTTAGTTGGGTTATCAAAACCATATGATTCCCCTTTAGACACTTCATCGTTCTTCTTGGAATGAGATTTGAAAGAAGGAAGAACAGTACCTGATTTGAGTATTATTTCGTTTTCTGAAAACATATTCTGAATCTTCTTTAAATACCTTGGGTTTTCTTCAAATATGGACTTCAATCTACTCAATTGATTCTCTATGTTGTTCCTTCGTTCCTCCCACCGCTTAGAATCCATGTTCTGAAACAAATATTTTAATTTTGATATAACTAAAAACCTAAGGACTAAATTGAAAATGTCAAAACGAATTTTAAGTCCTCAAAATATCCCCATATTATTTTAAGATTATGCCCAAGTTAAAAACAAAGTTTTTCAAATATTTTTCTAAGTGTTTCAAGACAAAACAGTGATTTTCAAGTCCCTGTTTCGAAACGGCCCTAAGGCGTTTCGAAACGTTTTCATCACTGTCAACCCCTGTTCCGAAACGTGTATCGAAACACTTGAACACATTTCGAAACGGTCTCTCACGTTTCGAAACTGTTCTTCATATTTAATTTGAAAAAGCATAACGGTTGCAATACTTTTACTGAATATTTAAAGATAAATAGGGTGTTTCGAAACGGGCAAAGGCTGTTTCGAAACGACCCTTGATAGTAGCAAATCCGTTTCGAAACGAAGCCAAAGCGTTTCGAAACAGGTCTTAAGTTTAAATTGAAAATATAACCGTTGAAGTTGTTTTTAACTGAATTTCTGAAAACCGTTAAGGTGTTTCGAAACGGGCTAAGACCGTCTCGAAACGACCCTTGACAGTGGCAAAAGTGTTTCGAAACGGCCCTAAGGCGTTTCGAAATGGGCTCTTAAATGCACCCCAACGGCTCTTTCTATTTTAGTCCATTCCGAAACAGGTACCCCGCGTTTCGAAACGGGTTGTTGCAGACTGCATTTATGGTGGTGAGATAACATCCCCAACGGCTCTATTGATGAGTGCAACAACCACAACGGCTAGAAATCAATGAGAAGGTATAAAAGAGACCTCTAAAAGCTCCAGCAACAACTATTGATCCTAAAGCAAACATCCAAACATCATATCCAAGCAATTGTGCAAAAATCCCATTTTGTCTAAAACCCCAATTGTAATTTTCATTCATATCTTGTTCAATTGGGTTGAGTGCTTGTAATTGGGCTATCATTTGTATTGAGAGATACCTTATTAGCCATCAAATTTCTTTGTTCACTTGTGTGAGGATTGGGTTGATTTTTGGGTAGAAAAATCAACTGAAATTGTAAAGGGTTGCCTTCTTGTCCTAGAAAAGGGGAAGAGCAATTAGTGGAATTGTTGCAAATCCTTAGTGAAGCTAAGGTAGTGGATGTAGAGTTCATTTGGAACTTGAACCACTCTAAATTCCTTGTCTATTATTTTCAATTTGCAATTTCCACCACAAAACCTTTAAATTTCCAATTCACCCCCCCCCCCCTCTTGGTCAATATCGATCTTGCGATCCACTCAACAATTGGTATCAGAGCCTACCTCTTTGAGGATTAACAAACACAAGAGGAGTTCCTTGGAAGAGTGTGATCATCAAAGTATCAAGAGATGACTTCAACCTCCGGTTCCGGCATGTACGAGTCACAATCGACCACAAAGCCTCCCTTCTTCAACGGTGATAACTATTCTTTTTGGAAGAATAGAATGCGTCTATTCATCAAGTCAAATGACTATCTTGTGTGGGATGTCATTGAGGATGAGCCATATATTCCATTGAAGCAAGATGGTGAAGGCAAGATGGTGTTAAAGAAGAAAGTGGAGATGAGTGAAGAGGAGAGGAAAAAGATTCAAGTCAATGATAAAGCTCTCCACATGCTATTTTGTGCTTTCGGTCCGGACATCTACTCAAAGGTCTCATCAATTGAAAGTGCCAAAGAAGTGTGGAACACTCTTGAGACCACTTATGAAGGCACCAATGATGTTAAAGAAACTAAGATTGGAATTCTCAATCTTAGTTATGAAAATTTCAAGATGGAGCCCGATGAGACGGTGTCAAAGATGTTTGATCAATTCTCCACGATTGTCAATGGTCTAAAGGGCTTTGGAGAGATCATACCGGAAGACAAGCTTGTCCGGAAGCTACTCTATTCACTTCCCGAGTCTTGGGATGGGAAGAGAACCGCTATCATCGAAGCAAAGAACTTGAAAACGTTGAAGCTTGATGAGCTTGTGGGTTCTCTCCTTACTCATGAGATCATGAAGCAAGGAAGGGAAGATGAGAAGAAGAAAGAAGAGAAAAGGGTACAGAAGCTTGAGGTTGAGAAGAAGAAGAAGATGGGAATAGCTCTCAAGGCTAAAGCTTCACAACATGATGAGAGCTCATCTTGTAAGGAGGATGAACTTGAAGAATTAGCTATGATAGCCAAACGGTTCTCACGTTTCATGAGGTCCAATCGGGGAAGAAAAATCCAAAGGAAGATGGACTTCAAAGGGAAGAACAAAGAAGAAGGAAAGGATCCTATCATTTGCTTTGAGTGCAAACAACCCGGCCACATACGTTCGGAGTGTCCTCAACTCAAGAAGAAGGGTTTTGAGAAGAAGAAGAGACTCAAAGCCAAACTTGCTACTTGGAGTGATGAGGAGTCATCGGAGGATGACGAACAAGAAGTGGCTAATCTTTGCCTCATGGCACTTGAGAAATATTCCTCCTTGGTAACCTCTAACTCATCTAATTTAGATTTTTCATATGAAGAATTAAATGATGCATATGATGAGTTACAAGAGGTATATGATGAATTAGTTGAGAAATATAAGGACTCGTCATTAGGAATAAAAAGATTATTCTAGAACTAAATGAGAAAAATGATTCACTTACTCAAGCTAATTCTAAATTTGAGAAAAAGATATTAGGATTAAAAGATGAACTTAAATTTTTTCAAGATGAAAATGTTGATCTTAATAATCTTTTATCTCAATGTAATTGTGAACACCAAAAGGTGTTGGGTGAGCTAAATGAGCTATAGAAGTCTTTAAAAAATGTTGGTAGTGTCAAGCATGAAGTAGAAGAATCATCTAGAACACACCAACCTAAGAAAAAGACTAACTACTACAAACAAGGTAGCTATCCTAGATATAGTAGAGCTAAAAGAATTAGAAGTGTATGTGTTCCTAAGGAACTTGTTAAATCTAATAATATTATTGCTATGTCATCTTGGATTCCTAAGGGAACCAAGGTTTTGAGAGCTAACACTCATGGACCCAAAATGATTTGGGTACCAAAAACCAAAGTTTAATATCTTTGTTTGTAGGGGGAGCATTGCTACAAGACCAAAGCACAAAGTCAAAACTCATGGTACCTTGATAGTGGATGCTCGAGGCACATGACCGGAGACAAGAGTCGATTCATGGATCTAAAGCCAAAAAGTGGAGGAGTAGTAACATTTGGTGACAACTCCAAAGGCCACATTAAAGGTATTGGCTCCATAGGTAATCACTCTACCATTCTCATTGAAAATGTATTATATGTCGATGGTCTTAAACATAATTTATTGAGCATAAGTCAATTGTGTGATAAAGGATTTAATGTTTTGTTTGATAAAAATGGATGCAAAATATTAGACATTAAATCTAATAGTATTATGCTCATAGGTCATCGCATAGGGAATATATACATGGTGCATCTAGATGACATTCATACATCTCATGCATGCTTAGTTGCTCAAAATGAAAATGATGCATGGTTGTGGCATAGGAAGCTAGGACATGCTAGCATAAGTGTTTTGGAAAAACTAGTCTCCCTAAATCTAGTTAGAGGTTTACCCAAGATAAAATTTTCAAATGATAAAATTTGTGATGCATGCTCAAAGGGTAAACAACATAAGTCTTCCTTTAAATCCATTAATGATGTTTCTACTAGTAGATGCTTACAACTAATTCACGTGGATTTATTTGGGCCAATTAGGACTATGAGCTTGGGTGGTAAGTCTTATGCTTTTGTGCTTGTTGATGATTTTTCTAGATTTACTTGGGTTCTCTTTTTAAGTACTAAAGATGAGGCTTTGGAAAAATTCATCACATTTTCAAAAATAACCCAAAATGATCTTGAACTTAGAATTTCACATATTAGAAGTGATCATGGAACCGAGTTTCAAAATTTAGGGTTTGAATATTTTTTAAATGAAAATGGTATTAGCCATAATTTTTCGGCTCCTCGAACTCCTCAACAAAATGGGGTAGTTGAGAGGAAAAATAGAACTTTACAAGAAATGGCTAGAACTATGCTTTGTGAAAACAATTTACCTAAATATTTTTGGGCGGAAGCCACAAACACCGCTTGTTATATTGTAAATCGAGTAATGATTAGGCCAATTTTAAAGAAAACACCTTATGAGATTTTAAAATCCAAAAAGCCTAACATTAGTTATTTCCACCCTTTTGGGTGCAATTGTTTTGTTTTAAATAATGGGAAAGATAACTTAGGTAAATTTGATGCAAAAAGTGATGAAGCCATTTTTATAGGTTACTCTTTAACCTCTAAAGCCTATCGAGTATTTAACAAAAGAACTTTAATAGTAGAAGAATCTATTCATGTTGTATTCGATGATAACCTCCTTCCTAGGAATGATTCTTGTGATGATGATGATGTAGGAATCATAAATGTCTTTGATGGAGGTCAAACTTCAAAGGAGGATGAGATTCCAACAAAGGAATAGGACTCACAAGATCCACCTCTTGAAGCCTTGAAGGACTTGGCTATTGAGGAAAAGGAAGTGAGCTACCCAAGGGAGTTGAACTATGTCAAAGATGGTGAAATCTTGGGTGATCCATCCAAGGGGGTAACCACTCGTTCTTCTCTTAGATTAATGAACCATGTTGCATTTATCTCATGCATAGAGCCTAAAAATATAAAAGAAGCATTGAAAGATGATTTTTGGATTATGGCTATGCAAGAAGAGTTAAATCAATTTGAGAGAAGTAGTGTATGGACATTAGTTGATAGGCCTAGTAATCAATCTACAATAGGAACTAAATGGGTCTTTAGGAATAAACTAGATGAGAGTGGTAACATTGTGAGAAATAAAGCTAGACTTGTAGCACAAGGTTACACTCAAGAAGAGGGAATAGATTTTGACGAAACCTATGCACCCGTAGCTAGAATGGAAGCCATTAGGATGTTGCTTGCATATGCATGTTATCATAATTTCAAGCTTTTTCAAATGGATGTTAAAAGCGCATTTTTAAATGGTTTTATAAATGAAGAAGTGTATGTGGAACAACCACCGGGTTTTGAAGATTCAAAATTTCCAAATCATGTTTTCAAACTTACCAAAGCTCTTTATGGTTTAAAACAAGCTCCTAGAGCTTGGTATGAAAGACTTTCAAACTTTTTGATTGAAAAAGGTAAGGTGGACACTACACGTTTTATAAAAATGACATCTTAGTAGTTCAAATTTATGTTGATGATATTATCTTTGGTTCTACTAATGAATGTCATTGTCAAGAGTTTGCTAAGTTAATGCAAGGTGAATTTGAGATGAGCATGATGGGGGAGCTCTCATTCTTTTTGGGACTCCAAATTAAGCAAAAGAAGGATGGCACCTTCATCAACCAAGCAAAATACATAAAGGATATGCTCAAGAAGTTTGGCTTGGAGAATGCAAAGCCTCAAGCCACTCCTATGAGCTCATCTACAAAGCTTGACAAAGATGAAGGAGGTAAGTGTGTTGACTCTAAGCTTTATCGTTCTATGATTGGATCTTTGTTTTACCTTACCGCAAGTAGACCGGATATCTTGTTTAGTGTTTGCTTGTGTGCTAGGTTTCAAGCTAGTCCTAGAGAGTCTCACCTTATAGCCGTTAAGAGAATCTTTAGATACCTTAGAGATACTCCTTGTTTAGGTCTTTGGTATCCTAGAGACTCTACCTTCAACCTTCATGCTTACTCGGATGCGGATTATGGGGGTTGTAAAATTGATAGGAAAAGTACTTCGGGAACTTGTCAATTCTTAGGTAGTATGCTCATATCTTGGTTCTCTAAGAAACAAAATAGTGTAGCCTTATCTACCACCGAAGCCGAGTACATATCCTTAGGGAGTTGTTGTGCTCAAGTCCTTTGGATGAAGCAACAACTCTTAGATTATGGAATTAAAGTTGAAACCATACCCCTAAAATGTGACAACACTAGTGCAATATGTTTAACAAAAAATCCCATCCAACACTCTAGAACCAAACACATTGAAATAAGGCATCATTTCATTAGAGATCATGTCCTTAAGGAAGATGTTGTTATAGAGTATGTAGACACCTTGAATCAATTAGCGGACATTTTTACAAAACCCTTAGACAAAGAGCGTTTTTGGTCCCTTAGGAGAGAGTTAGGTCTAGCTAGCCTATCTTGACCTTTTAGGACCTCTTTTGTGCTTAAATATGCTTGATTTTGTGAAATGCCATGTTTATGTGTTTAAACTCCTAATTTCATCCATGCTTATAGTTAGGGGGAGTATGTTTATGCTTGAATATGTTTTGCATGCTCATTCATGACATTTATGCATGTTAGGCCTATTAAAACTTCATTTTTTTGCACTTTTAGAGCCTCATCTGCACTTCCAGGCCCAGGTGTATCGAAACGGGTGACCCTGTTTCGATACGGATACCTTAAATCCAGTTCTGAGAGAAGGGCATTTCGAAACGCCTCCAATGTGTTTCGAAACGTTTTGGCTACTACCAAGGGGTGTATCGAAACGTGTTTCGATACGGGTCAACAGGGCTTCGATACGGTCAACACCGTACCGAAACGGTCAGCCTATGGTCTCAAAACGGTCAAACCCTAATCGTCCCGTTTCGAAACGATCCTGACCGTTCCGAAACAGCATCGCGGATTGCTTTATTTAGGGCTTTTAATGTTAAAATTCACTTTTTATCAAACTCTTAAAACCCTAAACCGCCTCCCTCTCTATAAATACCCTCTCAAACTCATTGATTTTCACAAAATTGTGAGGGGTTTTACTCTAAAACTCAAGTCTAAGCAAGTTTCATCAACATTGTGCAAGGATTTTCATCAAATCATCCAAAATCCCAAACTAAGGTAATTTTTTTTCTTTTCTTTTTCTTTCAATTTATGTTCGAATCTTAGGTTAGAAAATTTTATTTTTGTATAAATTATAGTTTTTCCTTTGTGGGTTTTCCATATCTTGTAAAAAATTTCAAATCTCAAAATTTTTTATTCGAATATAAAATCTTTCAGTCGTATTTTTTAAAAAAAATTCTGTTTTCTTTTTATCTTTTTGTTTGTTTTTAATTTTGTTTCAAAAACCTAAGTGGGATTTATTATTGGATTGATTCTAAATATCAATGCATACACTTAATTTAAAATATACTTGCTTAATATTTTTAGATGGCGGAACAAGCTAACAAAAAGCGTAAGGCCGTTCAAACCGGTGATTCGAGCATTCGTCCGAATCTTGCTCTGCTTTTTCAGAAATCCCTTAAAAATCCGGAGATGCGTGCTCGCTTCAATTATGTCAAGGATTTCGAAATTCGTAAAGAACGTGTCATTGATCTTGATTTCCTCTATTCCGAGCGATTCCTATTCCGTTATCTCGACCGTTGAGTGAGTGGAATCTTATCTTGTTCTTGAGCATTCCGGATATTCGCTACAAACACATGGTACTCCTTTTTTACTCTAATGCTCGTTTTATTCATGATGAGACCAAAATCGAGATTATAGGAATTGAATCTTTCATATTGGGCAAAAAGTTTGTTGTTAATGTTGCTCTCTTGGAGTCTATTTTTAAACTTAAAGATGAGGGTCTTGAGGATGAACGTCACTTTGGCACTTTCACCGGTCGGGCACTTACTTTGGATGTGCACGATCGCGTTCTTCACTTGATGGTTTCATGGTTCATTCGACCTTCCGGAGGTAAATACTCTCATATCCGTCAAACTGATCATTTTTGGCTTGAGTGTTTCCGTAGAGGTGAGCGCCCTAATGTGCCTAAAATAATTTTTGCCGAGATAGTCAATAATATTAAGCTTATTGACACAAATGAGTTGAAGTCTTTTACCTATGGCACTATCTTGAGCTACATCTTTCATGATCTTGGTATCGATTGTACCTACGACTCTCCGGAACCTCGCAAGACCAAGATTGGTGAGTCATCCCTTCGCAAGTCCGGGTTTACATATGTGAATGATGTTTGGGAAAGAATTGATAGAGAAGCTGTTCCTCCTCCCGTTGCTCCTCCACCGCAAGTTCAGGTTGCAAACAATGAAGCCCTCACGGCTCTCATTACCGAGCGGTTCAATGCTTTGGATACTAGCATTGCTTCGGGTTTTTCTGCCATGGACAATCGTTTGAAGAATGTCGAGGATCGCCTTCATACTCTTGAGACTTCCCATTCAAACTTGGATTTGTCCTTCTCTACGCTCTATGGGCAATGGACGAAGTTTCACCGTTCTCAAGTCAAGAGCGATGATGATACTTCGGATGATGATGACGAGGCCTAGGATCTTCATATCATATCATATTATCTATGCATTTTAGGATTAAGATTGCATCTTTATGTCTTCTTATGTTTTAGGAACCTATGCTTTTGATCTTTTGTTTGGGATTTTATTATGAACTTAATGTTGGTTTATGTTTTGGATATTTTGATATTATGAATTAATATTATTGTTGCTTATTAATGCTTATTGGTACTAATCTTTTGTCTTCTCTATGAGCTTTCATTATTCTTTTTGATCTAACAAAAAGGGGGAGAAGAAATTTAAGAGCCACAAACTAAAATTCGTTTTAAATTGTAAAAGTTTTTTTTAAAGCTTTACAACTTGGATTTCAAGTCAAACATTTTTTTTACTTTAAAAACCTATCTTAAATTAAGGGGGAGTTAGAATATTTTCAAAACTTTCAAAATTCTTAAAAATTCTAACTTTGGTTTTGTTATATCAAAAATGGGAGATTGTAAAACAAATATTTTTAATTTTGATATAACTAAAAACCTAAGGACTAAATTGAAAATGTCAAAACGAATTTTAAGTCCTCAAAATATCCCCATATAATTTTAAGATTATGCCCAAGTTAAAAACAAAGTTTTTCAAATATTTTTCTAAGTGTTTCAAGCCAAAATAGTGATTTTCAAGTCCCTGTTTCGAAACGGCCCTAAGGCGTTTCGAAACGTTTTCATCACTGTCAACCCCTGTTCCGAAACGTGTATCAAAACACTTGAACACGTTTTGAAACGGTCTCTCACGTTTCGAAACTGTTCTTCATATTTAATTTGAAAAAGCATAACGGTTGCAATATTTTTACTGAATATTTAAAGATAAATAGGGTGTTTCGAAACGGGCAAAGGTTGTTTCGAAACGACCCTTGACAGTAGAAAATCCGTTTCGAAACGAAGCCAAAGCGTTTCGAAACAGGTCTTAAGTTTAAATTGAAAATATAAGCGTTGAAGTTGTTTTTAACTGAATTTCTGAAAACCGTTAAGGTGTTTCGAAACGGGCTAAGACCGTTTCGAAATGACCCTTGACAGTGGAAAAAGTGTTTCGAAACGTCCCTAAGGCGTTTCGAAACGGGCTCTTAAATGCACCCCAACGGCTCTTTCTATTTTAGTCCATTCCGAAACAGGTACCCCGCGTTTCGAAACGGGTTGTTGCAGACTGCATTTATGGTGGTGAGATAACATCCCCAACGGCTCTATTGATGAGTGCAACAACCACAACGGCTAGAAATCAATGAGAAGGTATAAAAGAGACCTCTAAAAGCTCCAGCAACAACTATTGATCCTAAAGCAAACATCCAAACATCAAATCCAAGCAATTGTGCAAAAATTCCATTTTGTCTAAAACCCCAATTGTAATTTTCATTCATATCTTGTTCAATTGGGTTGAGTGCTTGTAATTGGGCTATCATTTGTATTGAGAGATACCTTATTAGCCGTCAAATTTCTTTGTTCACTTGTGTGAGGATTGGGTTGATTTTTGGGTAGAAAAATCAACCGAAATTGTAAAGGGTTGCCTCCTTGTCCTAGAAAAGGGGAAGAGCAATTAGTGGAATTGTTTCAAATCCTTAGTGAAGCTATGGTAGTGGATGTAGAGTTCATTTGGAACTTGAACCACTCTAAATTCCTTGTCTATTATTTTCAATTTGCAATTTCCACCACAAAACTTTTAAATTTCCAATTCACCCCTCTCTTGGTCAATATCGATCTTGTGATCCACTCAACACATGTGTATCGGACTATGAGTGGAATTGATGTGGCTCTGATTACCAATTGTCATAAACCAAGATAGAAATTGTAGATTTAGATAGAAGAATTAGAATAGGAATAGAAATAGAAATAGAAGAGAAAGGACTTCAGAAGGAGAAGAAGATCAGAGATTGCATAAGAGAATTTGAGAGGAAGAAGAAACAGAGTTTTTTCATTAATTCATCGATAATGAACCACTGTCCCAACCTGGGTTTTAACCCCCAAAAATACAAAACGACAACGTTTAATTAAAGAAAATAAACTCTTAAACTAAACTATTTTATACTAATAATAAGGCACATGACAGTCTCTTAGAATAAAGACTATCTGCTTTTCTACTGGGTTGGGTTCTTGTCAATTTAATTATTAGATTATGCATTACACGACAACTTCAATTTAACATGAAGCATATACTAAAAGTACACGATCAATTTTTGAGCATTTGTGTACTTATTGTATGGAAAATTTGGTATGACACATTCAAAAAATAGCCCTTTTAAACTTTTTGACTTTGCCTTTTCTAACACATTGGATTTAAATAATTTTTTTATATATAATAGACTTGAACTAACACTTAATGTTTATCTTGATTGTTTCATCAGTGAAAGGACTTAATTGATACAATAATAATATTTTGAGGACTCAATTAAAACATTCTAAAGTTCATATACCAATTTAATATTTAAGCAATAATTTTGAGACATTTAATACAGTAAATTCATTTCATATATGTTTAAATATCTTTAAACATGGATGGCATAATATTAATTGAATTTTATTTTAGTTGGCATTCTTATTTTAGTAGCAATTCAAAGGTACCAGGTTCTAACACATTTAAGCATGCAATTTCTTCTGCCAACAATTTACAGGGCAAGTGGTTAAAAACACTCAGTAGATACTCTCCTCTCTTTTAAATTGTGAGTTTAAGGGTAATTATTTCATACACTGGCCGCTGGCAGTGGAAACTAAAAGTTTCCACAAGAACCTTAGTTTTAGGGTTCAGAGACTTAGTTTAAAGTGTAGGGTTTATGTGTAGGAGTTTAGAATTTAGGGATGATGGTTAATTTTTAGGGTTTAGGTTTAGAATTTTCTAAACCCTTACACCTAAACCCTTAAACCCTACACCCTAAACTAAGTCCCTAAACTCTAAAACTAAGATGCTTGTGGAAACTTTTAGTTTTCACCGCCAGTATATTGAATATAAACCCGTGAGTTCAATACCCATTAGGATTAAATTTTTCCTCCCCTCCACCAGATAGGAATTGTTCAAAAACGAAGAAAAAACATGTAATTTCTTCTCATTTAAAGTATTGAAAGAGTTTATGAATAGTTTAGATTGTATAAAAACTGATATAGAATGTTTTTTAAATTCATAAAATTAATTAAAAAAAATTCCCTTTTTTCTCCGTCTAATAAAGTACTACGAATGTCAACAAAACAATGATTCAGTGGTAAGCCACGTAGTTGACACTCTTCTCTCCTAGTTTATGGGTTCATTATTCATTAAGAGCATATTTCCCCTCCCCTAAGTAGGAAATATTCTAAAAAAAAAATACTACGAGTAAACACTCTTAAATTGGGCAGTAAATATTAGAGATAAAGTAACTTGTAGTTCTTAAATTTCATATATATTTTTTTCAAATTAGTCTCCGAACCTTTATTTTGACTCGCATTTAAATTTGAATTTGACATTTTAAAAAAATTATTATCTGAACTTTGTTTTGATTCTCATTATTTTCTAAACTTGACGATTTTTCTATTTTTCTTTTATGACATGACACTTTAATATTATGCCACGTTATTAAAAGAACTGCAAATAAATTAAAAAAAATCTAAATTCAAGTACTAATGTAGAGCAAAAATTTCAGACGCCAATTAAAAAAAATTAAGTTGAAAGACTAAAAGCTATTTTATCCCTACATATCATCTATTCCTAACAAAGTGGAACTTAATCCAATTGGGTGAGATGAAAAGCCCATCGAGTTTATATTAATGGCTAAATCCAACCCTATTTAAATCCGAAAAAGACAACCCAAAACTATTGCAGTAGAAATCATATGAGTTTCACGAAACAAAACACACGTGCCCCAAAGGAAGGTTCGAAAAGTACGATTTATATTATCCATGCCTCTACACAAATCCCCGATTATCATCCCCTAAACCCATTATCCAGAATCTGATTTCGAGCTCACTGGTGAAAACAACGACCGAGCTAAATTTAACTTGACTTGACTTGAAATCTCGATTTTTTCAGAGACGAGTCTAGAATGAGATCTTCTATCTTTGAATGATTCGCTTGCACTATTGCTAGAATGTCGTGATCCAGTTCGCTCTCTGGTAAAAGTTTTTTTCAACAATAGACATAAAAATAAGGGTAAAGTACATCAATGGTCACCGAAATTTTTAGGGCGGGTTCATTTTGGTCACCAAACATTTAAAAATTTTATTGGAGTCACTCAACTTTTAGTCCGCTTTCATTTTAGTCTCTCCCGTTAACTTCCATTAAAAATGCTGATGTGGCACGT
Source organism: Hibiscus tridactylites (assembly GCA_958450335.1). Classification (NCBI taxonomy): domain Eukaryota; kingdom Viridiplantae; phylum Streptophyta; class Magnoliopsida; order Malvales; family Malvaceae; genus Hibiscus; species Hibiscus tridactylites. Next base: position 67,784,621 of record OY288275.1, on the reverse strand, counting down.
TATCTCCTTCTTCAACCTTTTTCTTTTCCCCTGTTTTCCTCTATTTTTTCTCTACAACCGAAGTTGCTTTGCTAGAAACAAATTTATTTTTCCATGCCAACAAATCATCAACAATCTGCTACAATGTAACAATAGTATCTCTAAAAACCAGATACTCTAGTCAAGAATAAACCGAACTATACATAGTTGCAAATTAACAAAATCAAACCTTTAGATATTTATCATTTAGCTTAAATTTAACTATTTCTTTAATGAAACTTAAAATAACCTCATGTTCTTGTTTGGCCTCTAAATCGTCTTCTGTTCCTCTCCTCTCAAATGAAGTAAATATGAGCATTCCAATCAAGTTTAAGGATGAAAGTAAAGACTTTCAAGTTAAACTCAGTGAATTAAGATGTAAATTACCCTATATATATATATTTTAAAATACCTAGTATGCCAATCTTTACCTCAACGCAATACCTAGTGTGCTGGTTTCTCGATTTGTTAGTGTATGTACTACGTGGAGGTGGCCCAACCCTGTTGTGTTTGATAAAAGAGGATGAACTTGGCTTTCTTGTCTGGGATCCTCATGATAACTCCTGCATGTGCTTGCAAGTTGCATGAACTCTAGTTACAATGTCTTTGTGTGCACCCTTCGTGTGATGATGGAACAGTTTTAATGTGGTAGAATTTGTGAGGTGAGATAATATATGGTTATGGTATTAAGGTCTTGCTGCCTACTCTAAAGTTTGAACTATCAATTGCTTATTTCAGTAAATTTTGTTAGTATGTAGGATATTAAGCTAAACAAAGCTCAATGGAATGCTTTGCTTGAAAGTTATCTGTTTTTTTGAGTTATACAAAAACTATTTACAAGGTGATAGTTTCAGAAGATGCTGATGATTTGTTGGTATGGAAAAGCTAGGCAGAGTCATTGCTTAAATTGCTGATGATTTGTTGGCATAGAAAAGTAATTTTGTTTTCAACAAAGCGACTTTGGTTGTAGAAAAAAAGAGAGAGGAAAACAGGGGAAAAAAGAAAGAGGTTGAAGAAGGAGATAACTTGCTACGTCAGCATTTTTAACGGGAGGGACTAAAATAAAAGCAGACTAAAAATTGAGTGATCCCAATGAAATTTTTAAATGTTCGGTGACCAAAATGAACCCGCCCTAAAAGTTTGGTGACCATTGGTGTACTTTACCTTAAAAATAATTACAAAATTGAACATTAAATATTTATTTTGACAAAAACTTCAAACACCTAAAACATATATATGCGGTTCAAAGGTTCAGGGGGCTCTGTTCAATTTATTAAAATAGAGCCCTTAATTTATAATATGAAAGAAGTATAATGTTTTTTTTCAAATAAAGTTTCCTTAATAAAAAAATGTAAGATTACTATTGATCAACATAAAAAAGACTTAAAAACGTTGTTATTCTTATATGTTTTGAAGCAAAATTATCTACAACGTTTCAATATCAACTTCTTTCAAAGATCGTTCTTAATTGCCATCAAAACAAATCCATTTAGTCTTTCTTACGACACTGTTGTCTGTAAGTATTACTTCAAAAAATCAATTTTGAAAAATTTCGTTCTGCAAAAGCAACAATAATAGGAATAATCAATAAGACTCTATATGCAGCTGTCACATTTGGAAAGCTAATAGAATTGAGCGGCCCTAGTCACAATTAATGTTTGAATTAAGATATTTTCTTAAAAAAATTGTTATATATATTAGACAATACAACTTATTTGGGGCCTCCTATTTTCAAGAACTCTGGTCGGTCGAACCTATTAATTATATATATATATATATATATAAACAAATACATTATACTTTAAATTTTAAATCTAAATTTTTAGCACGGGAGGGGTCATGGTGGTTGGAAGTTGGAACCAATGCTTTTCTTGTTTTTATTAATGTCTGGGATAGCACCAAAGCTTTGACTCAAAGCAATGCTGTGTCTCAACAACTTCACCGAACGTGGCACCCAATTCCATATTTCTATGCTATAAATTAACAATGCACTATGTAGTAGTAATATCCTATCCGGTATCCGCAACTTCTCCTTTATTATTATTTATTTCTGTTCAATGTTTTCCCCAATTTCACCAACTCTCTGTTTGCATAACATAATGCACAAACCGACAACATAGTTAGTGGATCCCACCATTACCATCCCATCAAACTCAAAAGCATTGCTAAAGCAATACCAACTTTCGCATCATTTTTCAAATTAACATTCAATTGAGTGAAATCAAAAAAATTTAAAATTATGAATCAAATTAATAAAATTTATTGTTCAAAAAAATTTAGTGAAAAGGTTATGGTATTTTAGCTAGAAGATCATACACTAGAAATATTATCACATATCTTATTAAAAAAATTCTAAACTTAATTAAAAAAAGTACATTTAATAATAATACACAATTAAAACATAAACCTCAATCAACCAAAGGTAACCAACCACAAACCTCACAGAACGAATGTCAGCAAAGAAACATAAATCTAACTATGATGGTTGCTATCCTCATTAGCACCCCCCAAAATACTATATGGTGGCACAGAAAATAGAACCGTTTTCAAGTTGGTACGATCCACAATCCGGGACATCCCATCGGCTACTTTATTACCATCCCGTGGCACATGCTGCAGTTGGTCTGTTCATGCTCGATCACGTAACTTCGCAAGGTGCCAATCAAGTGAGCAACCTCCTCGGTCGAGCACATCACTTCGCACGACCTCCATGGCCTTTAAACTGTCCAATTTAAGGATAACATGACGATACCCTCAGTCCATGCACATACCAATCCAATATATGCACCCCACAACTCAGCATTACGGACCGAGCATATACTAATAAACTTTGCAAACCCCAACAACCAAGTACCATTCGAATCCCTAAGAAACTCCCCCACACGATGCACAACCCCAACCATGCTCTTCATCCCATCCAAATTGATTTTTATCCAACCAATATTAGGAGTTTTCCAACGACTCGAACTTGAAAATATTTATGGCACTAATTGGCTCCGATTTAAATAATTTTTTATAACCATATATGATATGGTACTAATTGGTTTAAGGTTTTGTTTAACTTTAATTGTAAATATTTATAATTTTATAGTACTAATTGGTTCCGGTTTAAATAACTTTTTATAACCAGGAGTTTTGACTTAAATATTGCACCAAATTTTTTTCCAGCATATGGCACAATCGACTTTAATTCACATAATGTAAAGTCAGATTCAGTTGAATCTGATTATGAATAGTGTTTTCCCAAAATACCCCTACTGCAACATCAAGAATGGCCTGAAGTCGGATCTTGCTATACTCGTATTTAGGAGTATTTCTGAAAATTTACCGTTCAAAGTCGTATTCAGCTGAATCCAACTTTATATGCACGGTAGAAAATGCCATAGATTGGGAATTAAAGTCGACTGTGTCATAAGTTGGAAAAAAATTAGTGCAATATTTAAGTCAAATCTCCTAATATATTCATATTTTTCATATTGGGTATACATATATCATGCAAAATAAAGAAACTCAACTCGAACTTGAAAATCGATCTATTAATTAGTAAAATTTTTGAGTTATTTGAATTCTCAATTTATAACTTAAATTTTATTTAAAATTGTTTCAAGTAAAGACAAATTTATAAAATCATAATTCGAGTTAATTCAAGTCGAGTTCTTTACATCAAGTCAAAAATTTATTTTTTAAAATCTAATTAAAAATTCATTTTTTTCTATTTGAGTCAAGTTTTAATTGCAAAACCGCGTAAGAACAAACAAATATGTCCATTAAAAGTAGGCTTCTTTGGTTTTTTTATTCATTTAACCAACAATATTTAATTTATTGATCGACTAATTCAAATTAAATTTTACAAAAATTTAATATGAGGCAACCCTCCCAACTCTAATTTAGTTATCTCCATTTTTAATAATATAATTTAAATCTTTAACATTATTTAAGAATCTAACATCTCATGTCATTAGATCAGTCCTCGCTCCTTTTTTTTTGGTTATCGGGAGGTTCTGCGGTACGGCGCCTAAGATGCGGCTAATATACGGCGTAACCGGCTAGGGAGGTGACCGGTTAAAGATAATGTTTCCGGTAAAAGTTACCGATTATGTTGATCCGAATATCAATATATTCGGTAGCGCCGAATTTGTTGTTAAGTTGGAGCTGATGGGGACTCGGACATTTGGACTATAACAAAACCGGTAAAATTACCGGCTTTGTTGATCCGAATTTCAATGTATTCGGTAGCGCCTAATTTGTTGTTTATTTTGAAAGTATCCATACTTTATAAATCATTATCGATACTTTTTGAACACCAATGTAACCGCGGTTGGAAAAAAATGTCGAAAATATCGATATTTTTTTAAGAGCGTGCGCAAAAGAATCGGTACAATAAAAAAATTCTACATAACCGGTTATATTATTAATTCATATAATCTAACCGGTAAATCTTACCGGATATATTGTTTGGTTTCGATACATTTTTAAGAACGCGTGCAAAAGAATCGGTACAATAGAAAATATGAAAACGTAACCGATTACATTATTAATTCATATAATGTAACCGGTAAATCTTTACCGGATTTATTGTTTGGTGTCGAAAGAATCGACACAATTAAAAAACGTATCGAAACTTTGGGGAATTGTATCGATTATATATATCATAATGATATAACCGGTTAAAAGTATCTACTCTCCCACTCGCCTTTGTATTGCTTGTATTTACAGAAAACCTAAGAGAGGAGAGTATTTGAAATCGACCCGAGTTTGGTTGCATGTACAGAAAGCCTAATTTGTTGTATCAAAATCGAAAGGAAAGGTTTTGGGTTTGGGGACTTTGAAGTAAAAGGTATGTTGTCGAAACTCTAGTTTTTTGGTAATGTAGTATTGGGTAGTTAGGGATAATGTTTTGGGTTTAGTGATGTTGAAGTAAAATCGGAATTCGGATCGATATAGGTCGAAATTGTGTAATTATATTTAGGAAAAAAATATCGGTAGTTTGTTCTGAGAACTTATCGGTAGAAATTAATAATGTCGGTAGAAATTATATATCGATACTTTTGTCAGAAAACTGAAGCGAGATGGGTTCTAAGGATCATGGAGATGTTGTTCAAGATGAGACTGAAATGATTCAAATGGAGGCGGGGAGAGTAGATAGGGAGGAAAATCCGAAGAAACCAAAGGGTGGATTTCTGTACTTCTAGTAAGTAAAAATTGTGAAATAATTAATCTGTAAATTGTAATTGGATGAAAGTATTTAAGAACATTTAAACTTTCCTATCATGACAGTATTGAAGAATGTCAGAGGATGAGGGATTGTGGGACTTACACTGTCGGTTCGGTATGTAAATTGAAATTATAGTGAATATATTGGAGGTTGAATATTTTGATTGTTTATGGTTTATGCATAATTTGCAGGTGAGAGACGTGGTGGTGAATAAATGGTACACGATGAGTGAAACTGAGAAGCAACCATTCAACATGTTGTCCATAAATGCTAGAGAAAACTATGAGGCGAAGAAGAAGAAGAAGAAGGTATCCATTATAGTTGTAATTATTTTGATAAATGATATATAAAAACTCTGACATTATTTGAATATTATTTACATAGGAAGTGTCGACTAGGTGTAGCATAAAACGAGTGCACCACATAGTAGATGAGTTGAAAGCGAAGGATAAATCAAATCTGTTGGAAGAAATGGGGTTTGGATCTCTTATTGGGATTCAGGACCGACCAATTCGGAGGGAATTGTGTCGGTTGTTGATGGGAGATTTTGATTTGCAGAAGTGTGATGTGCGATACGGAGAATATTCATTTCATTTTAGTGTCCGAATTGTTGAAGCCGTATTGGGGCTACAAAATAAAGGCTAGAGTGTGGATGAAGTTATAAAGAGGGAGGATTGTAAATTACTTGTGCAGAAGTATGTCCTAACGTCTAATGTGTCATTTGCTACACTTGAGGACGAAATAAAAAGCGGCAAGTATGAAGGGGATGATCTGAAGGCCCGGGTACTATTGTACATTGTCGGAGTATTCCTTTGTCCAACGGGTGATTCATCCCCGAGCAAGGATAGTATGAAGTTATTGTGCGACTCCGGGTTTAGAGGTGAATTAAATTGGGCGTCATATGTGTATGACAAATTAATTGATGCAATCAAGACTTTTCAAAAGTCCAAAAACCCCTCATACCTCAAAGGATGCATAGTTGTCTTAGAGGTAAACGAGTTGAATATTGGTATTGGTTTAGAAAACTTTGTAAGTAGTTATTATAGAAAATAATAAAGTTTATAGAAAATGCAGGTTGCATTGTATGATTTTTGGTCAGATTTTTCTTGTGTGCCGACATTCCGAAAAACCGGAGTGGCACGCATCACTGCCTGGGGCAAGGAAGAAGTTGTTCGAGTTATGGCAAAGTTAAAGTTGGAATTACCGAAAAAGAAGGTAAGGGTAATTTCAGTATTTATAGATTACTAAGTACTTAAAAAAGAGAGATGCTCTAATAATGTAGTTTATTTGTGAAGGTTGGCGAGGAGGAAGAGGAGGAAGAGGAGAAGGTAGAATATAAGGTGAAAGTGAATGAAGGGGGAAGTAAAATTGACATATTGATTGCTGAGTTGGCGGAGGTTAAAAAACTCGTTTCTGATTGTTTGCAAAGACAATCCAGAATCGAACAGGCTATTGAGAGCTTAAAGGGGGAAGTAGGGGAAAAGTTTAATGGTGTTGTTAAAGAAGTGGTGGAATTGGGGGGTGAGTTAAAGGGGGTGATTGAAACGGTGGAAAAAAATTGGATGAGGGGATACATTTAAGTCTTGAAATAAACAAAAAATTGGATGAGGGATACATTTAAGTCCTGAAATAAACAAAAAAATGGATGAGGGGATACATTTAAGTCCTAAAATAAACAAAAAATTGGATGAGGGGATACATTTAAGTCCTGAAATAAACAAAAAGAGGAGTTATGTTGAGGTAAAATATGATGAACTTATAAAAAAAATGATGAAGAAAATGTAGAAGAATTGAGTAAGAGGGTGGAGGAAAATATAAGAGAGGTCCACCATGAAGATACGAGGACACCGGATCATGCAATACATGTAGAGCTCGATTCAGGGTGTGCTGCACCAAAGAAGCAGAAGACTAAAAAGGTAAAATGAATAATACAAATGCCATCCATTTTGATTATTGTGTTGTGGCTAATATCTATTGATATATCGTAGGTTACAAAGGTCAAAATACCAAGTGGAATTGATGACGTGGAGGCTGCGATGTGTGATTATGTATGGAATAGTGGATTGTTAGAACCATCATAAGTTATATATATTGCTTTGCGAGTGATATTTAAATAAATGTGGGAAAAAATTAATACAAAAAATTGCTTCTATAGAGATGTTATCCTAGATTACGGGCTCGAACATGGCACAGTAGGCGACCTTGGCTGCTTAAAACCCGGGGAATGGCTAATAAGTCCGATTATTAATTTGAAAGGCTGGTTGTTGGGTTACAATTCGATGAGGAAAAGTTCAGAGAAGCGGAAGATTTGCTATCTACCAGCCGAATTTGTGGTAAGCTACATTTTTACACATTTTCGTGTCCAATTTGTTCATAGCTGGTCAATTAATGGAGATTGTTTTTTAAAATGCAGACCGGGTTGATAATGGACGGTCAAAATGCGCCGAAACTTATAAACTTCTATTCTAGAACATTGATGGACCATAATAAATTCACCGATTGTGACATGGTAAGATATTTTTGCGTACATGTTGTTAAGTATTTAAATAATAACAATAAATGTTCTAATATCTTGTGTGACAATTGTTGTAGATCTTCATGCCAATAAACGATTCGAATAATCATTGGTGTCTCTTGGTGTTGGATATGGTTCATCGTGTAGCATCGTTTCTTGATAGTCTACATAGATCTCCCCGGCACAAGACTAGAGTGGAGCAAACCAAGAAAACAATATGTGTCGATACATTTTGTAATTTATAATGCATAAATTCTTCGTAATCTAATTTTAATTTTTTTTGACGCGGTTGGAATGTTTACATAAATTTAGTGAGGACGAGGCGTTTTGTGCCCAATTGGGAAGATTAAGGTACCACCGAGGGATTTAAAATTCGTGGTCCGTAAGACGAAGGTGCAAACGAACGGGTATGAAATTTGAGTATTTAATAAGTCAAAAAATTCATTGTGCTTATCTACTATTTGACATTTTGCGTCATTATAACAGACATGATTGCGGAATGTATGTGGTCATGTGGATGGAAGCTATTTCTGAAGGGAGGTCACCGGATGATTTGGTAAGTGGTCCGAAAAGGAAGGACTTTATTTTTAAAAAAAAATTGGCACTGACATTGACTCCTAATTTGAATGTAGGTTGTTGGGGATTTTGATCGTCCGAGAGTTTTAAACGATCTCGTAAATCACGATTGTAATAGAAGGAGAGCGAAGTTCACAACTGCTTGCCTGGAACGTATGAAAACATAATTATGTTACCATAATTTTTCCCACTATGTAAATGATGATATCATAGTTAGTTTGTTGTAAATTATGTTAACATATTGACTTCTTGAAAAAGTGTAGAGAAATTCCGTATAAAAAATCCCGAAGAAATCAATACTTATTTTCCTTTATGATGCAATTGTCGATACTTTTTCTGCCGCTATGAGTAAAAATATCGAAACTTTTATACGAAATATATGTATCCTTAGAGTAACAATCCCCGACAAAATCGATACTTTTTTTCTTCATTATCAAATTATCGATACCTTTTGACACAGACGGACTGCCGTAGCTTACTGGAATTAAAGTGTCGATACTTTTTTATCCGCTATGAGTAAAAATATCGATACTTTTATAGGAAATATATGTATCCTTAGAGTAACAGTCCCCGACAAAATCGATACTTTTTTCCTTCATTATTAAAATATCGATACTTTTTGACACAGACGGACTTGCGTAGCTTACTGGAATTAAAGTGTCGATACTTTTTCTGCCGCTATGAGTAAAAATATCGATACTTTTATACGAAATATATGTATCCTTAGAATAACAATCCCCGACAAAATCGATACTTTTTTCCTTCGTTATTAAATTATCGATACTTTTTGAAACAGAAGATAGCTTAATATAACGAAAGTTTCGATCCTTTTGGACGCTATGATTATAAGTATCGATACAAATAATCAAAATCAATGATTCCGATTGCGTCTTTACTGTTTTCATTACTGAGAAAATCAATGTACCCGGAACACATGTCAATGTTTCCGGTACCGATTAAATCAGAAATTTAGGCGGGATTTCTATTTAAACCAGCACTAAACTTAAATCAATCCTCCATTTCGTAATTTTATCGATACTATTGCAGAGATCTCTTCAACTCCAACGACGATTACCAACCACCGTTCAGAGAAATTGCACCGTTCAACCTGGGTAAAATCAACACCGACGAGGACGATTAATACGATCATATTTACAGGTTAGTAAAAGTGACTGATTTTGCGTACTTTAGGGTTAGGGTTTTGCATGATTATGGAGTAACCGTTCCTCTTCTGCATATAACAGTTGTAATGGCACCCAAAAAAGGGGCACTCAAACGGAAGAGAGGTTCTGCTTCGAAGATAAAGTCATCTTCGAAATCAAGGTCTGCTGGTCAAGTAAGTTCAAGTTCTTCTGAAGAAAATTTGTCTTTTGAATCGCAAAACTTTAGAAGCACCGATGAGAAACTGACATATGATAGCAATTTCAAAACAAGGAAGATTCGTCCAGAACGTGTTATTGACTCGGACTTCTTCTTCGATGAGAAAAACAAATTTGGGTTTAAAGATACATTTACAGATTGGGGCTGGCTTGAACTGCTTGGTGTAGAACCAAAATATTACCCCAATCTTGTTAGAGTTTTCTACAGTAATGCAAAATTAGACCGCCAGCCTAGTACGGGAAAAATATTAGGATTTACGACTCATGTCATGGGTAAGGACATATATATAGATGCGTCATCTATTGCTGCTGGTATAGGAGTGAAGAATGTAGGAGATTCCGATGAACATGTTTTAGATCCTACCATAAACGTGTGGATCGGAATAGTCCCATTAACCTTGGTGCGGAGGGCAGATTGTTCCACTTTCTTGTCAGTTGGTTTCTTCAGCCGTCCGGTGGGAAATTTTCACAAATTCAAGATACTGATTACTGGTGGTTGTCTAAATATGAATCAAGAACCGCTCCAAACATAGCAAAACTGATATATGAGACAATTCTACATATAGTGAAGAAGGGTGCTTCCATTACAACCTCACTACCATATGGATGCATAATTTGCCATATATTGAGGAAGGAAGGAGTGCAATTCAATCTTGACTACCCTCTTCGACTATCCCGGAAGATCGACATGATTACCTTGACAAAAGCGGGATACGATTTTATTGAAAACGTCGGTTGGATAAACAAATGTGTAATTGGAGCGGAACAAGGCAACGACCAAGTGGAGAACGTTGAAGCAGAACACCACGAGCGGATGCAAGAAGATGAGATCGAAGGGGTGATTACCATGAAGTCAGTGATGGATTACATGGTTCATTTCCGCGAGCATATGGATGCTCGTTTTGGCGAGATTAATGACCAAATCGGCCAAATGTGAGCAGATATTTCCTCACTTCGTGCTGACTTCTCCAACTTCCGTAATCAATGGCTTCAAAGCAAATACAAACCCATAGGTAAAATAACCCTTTTAATTTACAATTGACATTCGGTTATTTGACTATTGACATGCTTATAACAGAAGTGGACAATCCAGTGGTGCGTGAAGAGGATAATACGGTGCCTGAAGAGGAGAATGATGAAGAGGTAGGCAGTTCAGATGAGGATGACAGTGAAGACCCCAACATATATATTATTTCTGTAACACAGAACAAAAAACTTGTCATTTTTGATGTCAACGGAGTACTTGCATATTATACAAAACAAACTCCCAGAGGTAATTAAATGTCTGCAAATTTGTTTACGGCTATAAAAAAAACAATTATGTTTAATTTCTTTTTATGTTGTAGATGTTATAATGAGGCCAGGTGTAGAAGAATTTATGCAATTTTATTTAGAGAATTTTGTTGTTGGAATATGGTCATCGAAGTTGAGGTAAGCACCGTTATGATTAAAATTGTTAACATTTAACGTTGACCTCTTAAATAATTTGAAGTTTATCGCGGTAATTGTTCACGATTGCAGGCATAACATTGACCTTGCTCTTAACAAACTACCCGTACAATATGAACGATATTTTTTCATCTGGGTAAGATGCTTCTTATTTGCCTTCGGTAATTGAATTTGTTATGATTCTTACATATTGGTGCTTTACAAGTTACTATTAACAGGATCAATCAAAGTGCATAGAGGAAGAGGAATACACCTTCTGGAAAGACTTGCATCAAGTTTGGAATGAGTATCCTCAATTCAAAGAGGAGAATACACTGTTGGTGGATGATTCTTCCGAGAAAATGAGGCATAATCCACTGAGTAATATTTTTTACATTCAATTTATTAATAACGTAATATGCTATTATTTTGTTAATTTATCTTTTCTTTATAGGAATACAGCTACATATGTCCGCCTCCCTATAACCATTCATCTTCCAACGACAATGCGTTAGGTATGATAGTTACATATGTGACTAATTCAAATGGTTTATTTATATATTGAAGATGTTGACAGGAGAGTCTGCTAATTTGGGTTATTTTTATATATCCAAAGAAAAGGGCGGAAGCATCCGAGAATTTTTCGAAAAGTTGGCGAATGACCAGAGTACTGTACCCGAATTTGTCAAAAATAACCCTTTAGACATTTGAATGTTATATCATAATGTTGTATGTAGTTACCATGTATGTTGATCGGTACTTGTTGTATTCCAAATGTCCTCGTTGCCCTGAGACATAAAGAAGTGATTGATATTAAAATTAACCATGAACAAACAATTGAAGACAATATGTTGTAGAATAGATATAGTAACTTACATTACGAAATCCCCCTGCCTGATTCATGAAATATTTCATTACCTTTGATGTCCCAACACCAACATCTTTGAACGTTGTTGCCTCAGCCACATCAGCCTCAGTCACACCTCTATTTGAACGCATAAATGGTGTCATAAGAGGTGTGCACAAAGCATGATTATGTTCGTGGAAAGACTTACTTAGAACCCACTGATCTTTTGTTTTTGTTGCTGTGACAACGATTTTGGCCTTGCATCCTATTCGTGTGACTGGCGTATGCGCACGTTGACGATTAACAGTTTTGACTTTCGAACACCTAAACCCTTCTTTTGAACAACAAAATTCTTGTGTCTTCACATTCCCTTCGCCATCCAGCCGTGTTGTTCCTCGACGTGCACTAAAACCTTGTTTCATTGCGTATTCCTTGTAAAAATTCCAAGCTTCCTCACGTGAAGAAAAGAGCTGACCTACCAACCGTTCCGAATCATCAACGGTCAACTTTTCATCTTGCAAATTCCCGCTACCATTAACATCGTTGGATGGAATATCTTCCATTTTCTTAAACACGATCGGTTGAAGTGGTCCAAACTTTTCCTGCACAGAACTTCTGTTGTGTTGCTTTCATTTTCAGGTACTAAATTCGGTAGGTGGTGGTGGTTGATGGTGGTTGAAAGCATTTAGAGCATTTATTTCTTCCTTCCTACAAAGTTAACATGCAATAAATTGTATTTTATTATCGATACATTTTTCCCCTCTACTGAAAAAGTTTCGATCATGTTGTAAAATTCCATGATACGTTACCAAATCTGCGCGAAAATATCGAATCTTTCTTTCCTTCACGATAAAATTTATCGATACTTTCAGAAACGATGAATTCTCATAGGTTACTGTAAATAAAGTTTCGATACAATTTTCCCCTTTCTGAAAATGTTTCGATACTGTTGTTAAAATCCCTGATACGTTACCGAATCTGCTCGAAAATATCGATTCTTTCTGTACAGGACGATAAAAATTATTGATACTTTCAGGCAACATTATTCCAACTTACTAAATATGTTTCTATACTATTGTAAAATGAAAGTTTTGTTAAATGAAATGTGAATTAAAGTTTTCATTCTAGTTAAATTTACTTATGTGGTGTTTTGCTTTCCTATAAATACCCACGAATTCCACCATCACTTACTCATTCCAAATTCTCTCTAAACACCGAGCCGAATCTTTGCTCACCTTATGACAAAATTTCAGGCAACATTTTATTTTCTCGATACTTATTTTCAGTCAACAATCACCACCAAAATGTCACTGAAAGATTTAATACAGTTGACAACAATCGAGGTTAGTAAACACGGCCACAAACAAATTTCTTCCATGGAATGTCGAATCCCAACACCGTTAGCAAACAAAACACACTACGTTATGAAGCTTACGAACGAAACAGACGTTCGTAACATGTATGACCGCCTCAATTCGGTCGGAGCTACAGATGTCGATTTACATGTTAAGTTTGACGACGTCAACGCCGGCGAAGGTAGTTCGTCTGCACCCGTACAACCTGATCCAAACACTGAACATGTACCGTCTTCACCGGATGTTGATGCGGCTGCGGAGGAGCTGCAACTTTTTATGTACAGGCGTAGACAAAGAAAACAACAGCTGATCGAAGAACTAAACCTAAGTTCAGACGTGTCCACTAACTACGATGATTCAGATTAACAATAAACTTCTGAAATTATCTTCCAATTATGTTATATGACGTCTTATTTCATCCTTTATCCCTTACTTGTCCACTGCCTCCAAATAAAGTTTCGATACATTATTCCCCCTTTCTGAAAATGTTTCGATACTGTTGTTAAATTCCATCATACATTAGCGAATCTGCTCGAAACTATCGATAGTTTCTTAACGTTACGATACAATTACCGATACTTTAAGACACAAAGGATTCCCATAGCTTACTGGAAGAAAAAGTTTCGATACGTTTTCACCCTTTCAGTAAAAGTATCGATCCTGTTCTAAAATTACATGCTACGTTAGCAAATAGGGTCAAAAATATCGATACTTTAATCCTATTTGCAAACAATTATCGATACTTGTAATTCACATATGGATCCCCATTGCATACTGGAACCAAAGTTTCGATACGATTTACACACTATTAATAAAAAACCCGATACTTTTGAAAGAAAATCAATGTTTCTGGTACGAATATCGTTCGAAAATATCGATTCTTTTACAAAAATATCGATAATTAACAAAAACTAAAGGCTTCCCATAGCTTAATGGGAACAAAATTTTCGAAACTTTTTTCCATGTTTTAATGAAATTATCGATACGTTTGCAAAAACATTCATGTTCCCGGTATATTTTTACTGTATTCTTTATTCATTACATCAATGTATCCGGTTTATTATTACCGTTTTCATTATACACTTCTACAACTTTGCATTCCAGTGTTATGTCATTTCACTTGTATCACATGCACCGTTTACTGCTCATCCTGTATAAAGCTGAAACCCTTAATCCCCGGAACGAATCTGATTCTTTCTTTTCAGTATCGTGTCTTTTCACTTCTACCTCCCTGTATCACGCATGCACCGTTCATGACCTTCATTTATTGGGTAGTTCCTCCTAGTTCTCCATATTTATTTCTATAACCCCGGAAAACGAGGAGAAGAACGAATCTGATTCTACCTTTTCAGTTTCGCGTCTTTCCAATGTATCACATGCACCGTTCTGTTCATGTACCTTCTCCTCATTTATTTCTATAACCCGGGAAACGAGGAGAACGAACGAATCTCTGCCTTTTCAGTCTCATGCATTATCACTTTCCCTCCCAAACGGAAATTGCCTATAAATTAACAACTCCTCTATTTTCTCTTCACAACATCTTTAAATTAATCTACTCAACCCTTTCCTTTGCTTTTATAATCAGTTCTCTTTCACAATCTTCTATTATACAATGAGTTCAAGCAGAAGTTTGGGTAAAAATCCTCAGTCTTTCGCAAAGAGGAAGATTGAATTCGAGACATCATCAAACAATGATGATGATTTCTATATTGATTCTGATTCTGATAATGACGAACAACTAAGCCACGAGGCATTGAAATCCAGCAAATGCTTCAGGAGTTTCTTCGAGGCCTTCAATCGAATGAACTCTATCAACGACCCTACTACTCAATGGATGTGTCCAGCATGCCACAGAGGTCCTGGTGCCTTTAAGTCGTTTCGTGGCCTTCAGTCCCTACTCACCCATGCAAAAACCAAAGGAGGAGAAAAGCTGAAAATTCATCGCCTCCTTGGTCAGATGTTGGAGGAGGAATTACGAAGAAGGGGTACTTCGGCCACTCTTCAACCTCAACGTCAAGCTTCAGGCCAATGGAGTGGTCTGAGTAATGATGCTGCTATTGTCTCCCCCCCCCCCCCCCCCCCGCCTTCAAGCAACCAGGAAGCTCATCACCAAATACTCTGGCCACCCATGGTGATGATTAGGAACACGCAGCATCATAGAGATGGAGATGGGAAGGTAGTTATATAACTTCTGAATTATGTTTTCATTAATATTATAATACTTAACTTCTTATTTCTTTAATTTTTTGCTTTAGTGGATTGGCATGGGAAACCAAGACCTTCTCGACTATTTCAGTTCCTATGGTGTTGTTGCCAAGGCTCGCCCTTCATACGGTCCAGAAGGTCATCGTGAGATGAGCCTTCTGATTTTTGAGAGCACGGCAAGAGGTTATCTAGATGCTCAGCGTCTGCATAACCACTTTGCTGCCCAAGGTTTCGGGTTAGATGCTTGGCAACGTCATGCTCCATCCCCTCCATCCAGTCAGCGCCAACTATATGGTTACATGGCTGAAAAAGAAGACATACACATCTTCAACCGCCATCTCCAAGGTTTTCTCTATCATTTTCTTCTATTATTAATAACAAGATACACTTCTGCTCATACTTATGCAAAAAAAAATTGTTCATTAGGCAACCAAAAGGTCAAGTTTGAGATGCGACCATATGCAGAGATGGTTGGACAACAAGCTGGTGCTGGAACAAGTTCCATGGGTGGCAGGGGGACTTGAAGGGAGGAGGCTTGAAGGGATAATGAATTCAGAATAAAGAAAAAATTGATGGTCTAATATTTATGTGCAGTTCAAAGACCGTGCCAAATTGTTTCCAATATCATAAAACTCTATTACATGATATTGGAAACAATCCGGCTTGGTCTTTGCATTGCACATAAATATTAGAAGATCAATCTTTTGTTTCTTCTCAATTTCTTTTTCTTTCCGTTGTCATCTCGTTTTGTAATCTTTTCCTTTTGTAATCTTTTCCTTACTATCTGATGCACTAGTATTTTCTTGATTCTAATTCATATAAACGATTTAATAGAAGTATCCATAATTTTTATAAAGTATCCATACTTTTTCGAAAGTATCCCTACCTCTCATAGAAGTATCCAAACATTTAATATAAGTATCCATATGTTTCATTTAAGTATCCATATTATCGACCCACAATTGAACCAGTTCCAATGTTTTTATTAAAATATCGATAATATTATATAAGGTATCGATTCTTATTGGCTACCTATTACGTTATCCTAGTACAACATATATTGATAAAAAGTATCGATAAACTTTTCAAAGGTATGGATACTTTCGAAATCAACATATCTGGTACCGCTTTACCGAATACATTATATACCTTATAACAAATTAGACGCTACCGATTTTGTTATGTCTGACCTTTTACTTAAATTTGTCGGTTACCATTATTTTATTATTTTTTAGTGGTTTTTACCGGATACATCATTTCATATCAACATATCCGGTACCGCTTTACCGGTTACATTATATACCCAATCATGTTTCCGGTAACGCCGTATATTAGCCGCATATTAGGCGACCGCATGGTAGAAAAATCCTTGGTTATCAAGTACTATTGTGAAGCTTAAGAAGGAAAGTGATATCACAACTCAATGATAACCACCTCATCATCAACTCATATAACTTTTGGAACATGCCACACCGTGAGTGCAAGACTGGGTCCCAATGGAGTTTTGTCACTTCACCAACTCCCCACCCGGTTGGTGAACCCAAAACCGTCGGTCCAACTTCCATATAACTGTATAAGTAAGTTCCTTGCATTTCCTTATTCGGATCAAAGGTATACAATCGAATCCATCTCCGAGTTCCCGAAGAAGCTTAATTTGAAGAGTCGCGGCAATGGCAACCAAAGCAGAAGAAGAGCAGCAATCTCAGGCCGGCAGGCACCAAGAAGTTGGCCACAAGAGCCTTTTACAGAGCGATGCTCTTTACCAGGTACGCAGGTTATTTCATATTCAAACCATGTTCTACTTTGACAGTTTCATTAATGGAGTTCTGGTTTCATAACAGTATATCCTGGAGACCAGTGTATATCCTAGAGAGCCTGAACCCATGAAGGAGCTGAGAGAGATAACCGCCAAGCACCCATGGTTGTTTATTAATTCTTCTTTCCGATTTTTCATATTCTACAACTCTTTGTTGATTTTTTGTTTGCAAAAAATGGTTGAAAACAGGAACCTTATGACAACATCAGCCGACGAGGGCCAGTTCTTAAACATGCTTCTCAAGTTGATCAATGCCAAGAACACCATGGAGATTGGCGTTTACACCGGCTATTCTCTTTTAGCAACCGCCCTTGCTCTCCCTCATGATGGAAAGGTATCAGCTAATCATTGACTTTATCCTTTAAATAACACCAGAAATTAAACCCATTTTTTTGCAGATCTTGGCCATGGATGTTAACAGAGAAAACTACGAGCTGGGTTTGCCTGTTATCCAAAAAGCTGGCGTTGCACACAAGATTGATTTCAAAGAAGGACCTGCAATGCCGCTTCTTGATGAATTAGTCCAAGATGTAAAATTTACCAGCCCCGAGCATGTTTTTTTCTTGTTTGAGAATATGTCGATTAACTGATTCTGAAGGGGGAAAATTAAAAATGGCAGGAAAAGAATCATGGGTCCTTTGACTTCGTCTTTGTGGATGCTGATAAGGACAACTACATAAACTACCACAAGAGGCTGATTGAGCTGGTGAAAGTTGGTGGCTTGATTGGCTACGACAACACCCTGTGGAACGGCTCGGTGGTGGCGCCGCCTGATGCTCCTCTCAGGAAGTATGTTAGGTATTACAGAGACTTTGTTTTGGAACTCAACAAGGCTCTTGCTGTTGACCCCAGGATCGAGATTTGCATGCTCCCTGTTGGTGACGGAATCACCCTTTGCCGTCGCATCAAATGAACCACCGTCGCCGTTGCCGTCGTCCAAGTTTGATCTCCTCTCGTCTGGCGAATGGCATCTTCTGTGTTCAACACTCCTCTTTTTCACCTTTTATTTTAAATATTATAATTATGTATTTTTAAAAATACATATAATAATGCACGATGGAGGATTATCGAAAGAGTGCCATATTAATTTGGTTTTAACTTGTAATTTGGCATTTTAAAGCAGGGCTACCTATCCATTCAAAATCTTAGTTATTTTCTGTCCATCGTGGTTACAGTTTTCGATTAATATCTTCACTTTCTCTTAAATTATCGGTTTAAGATCTAGTAAGAGCAAAATTTCTCTACCACCCTTATGTATAAATTGTTCAAAAAAAAATCTTAATTAATTTCTCAAGTGATAATGAAACACATGGCTAAAATTTTAATTTGATTTATATATATTCTGATTTTAATTAATTATTTCACTTTATGATGAGTTAATAATGAGATAGAAATTGTGTGCCCCTTATCATGCCTCCTTTATGCCCCACTTTAAAATATTGTGTTTAGAGTTTAAGGTTTGAGGTTAGGGATTGTGGTTATGGTTTAAGAAATTAAGGGTAGGGTGTATTTTGTAGGGTGTGAAAATTAGGGTTAGGGTTTAGAATTTAAAATTTAAGTGATTTTTAGTGTGGGACATAGAAAGGGACATGATTACGGGGTAAAGCATTTTTACCTCTTAATAATGCTAAATTACTATTAACGGGGTTGATTTAAGTGGTAAACAATTTGAAATTGCTTAAGCAAATCTTGAGTTCGAGATTTTGTGTATGCGGAAAATTCTTGCTGGGAGACTCGCCCACCAAACTCAAGTGTACAATGCGAGCCAATCTGAATTAGTCAGAACAAAACAACCCTAGAAAATCGAGAGGGCAACAAAAAAATAGTGTTAAATTATTGTTCTTTCATGTCTATTATTTTGCCATCTCATAATTAACTTTTGAGTACATAAGCATGAAATTGAGTTCTTAAATATTGTATGGGTAAACTACACTGGTAGTCCCTCAACTTTTAGGGCGTTTTTAATATGATCACCGAACTTTTAAAAGTTTCACTACCGTCACTGAACTTTTGATTCGCTTTCATTACGATCACTGCCGTCAGTTGCCATTAAAAAATGATGTAGCAGTTAACTTTTTAAAAACTACCGTTATTCCCCCTCTCTCCTCTCCCACGTTTCTTCTTCTTCTTCGAATCTTCTTCTTCTTTCAAAAATCACCCTTCCACCACTGCAATTAAAGTGAAACCACTTTCCAACCCTCAAACTCCAAAGCAACAAACATCTATATCTTTTTAAACGCCAAGCCTTCTTCAACAACAATCACAACTAAATGCAAACAACCATTCTGAGGACTCATCATCATCACAGTTTCCTCAACACCTGCACCGCTTTTAAGGTTTTCGCCTTCAAAAATCATATCAAGATATCCAATCTAAGTAGAAACTTAGGACTTTGATTTTAAAACAAAAGTGTTTAGCTTCAGTCTGATTGGAAGTCATAAAAAACAATTCACTGTTATGAAAGCCTAATGATGTATTACATGTTAATATTAGTTTCAACTTGTATTGGTTTTTGTATGCTCTATAAAAAAGTAACTTCGTTTTAAGGAGGACGAAATGTATATTCACTTTAAGATTTTGCATAACCAGTTGTTTCTAGTGCAATTAATAGCTCATACAAGTTGTAACTATGATTGGTTCATTGACACTTTTGTATTCGTATCGTCTTCGTGTTATTTCGTGTGTGAAAACAGTGTTGACTACAACTTTTTTTCATAAAATATGAGCTGTTGATAAATAATTTCATAGATGATAGAAAACAAATGAAATGAGATGCAGATGTTAGTTGCTTTGGAGTTTTGAGGGTTGGGAAGTGGCTTCACGTTAATTGTAGTGGTGGAATGGTGATTTTTGGAAGAAGAAGAAAGAAACGTGGGAGAGGAGAAAGAGGGAGTAACGATAGTTTTTAAAAAGTTAACTGCCACATCGTCTTTTTAACGGCAATTGACGGCAATGACTGTAATGAAAGCGAATTAAAAGTTCAATGACCGTAATAAAACATTTAAAAGTTCGGTGACCATATTGAAAGTGCCTTAAAAGTTGAGGGACTACAAGTGTAGTTTACCCATATTGTATTTATACTATTCAAATTACATTCTACTTACAAAATAGAGGATAATATGTGTTTAAATATACATTTATACACGTTTTCTTAATTTTTATAAAATTAAGAATTATATCAATCAAATTAAAGACTCAATCAATTATTGACTAAGTCTTAACTAAATTGACATGAATGTTGCAATATTTTAAAGAAAATGAGAATATACTTAAACACATATGATTTTTTAATAAGATTGTTTATGTACCTAAAACAATATATGCAGACACTATGGGATTGTATGTAAGCATATGGAAGCAATTTACAAGTGAGATGGTTTTGTTTTCTTTTTCTCTAAGGGGTATTTGGTTCACGAAATGTAATATTACCTTTGGGAATAAGATTCTCGGAATGATTCATTACTTGACATATTACTGGGAGCTAGTCGTTGAGCTCTTCTCAGTTGATGCGAATCGATACGCCTGGGAGCATATCGATACGGCCTGCAATTCAATTGACCTTTTGAAAACTAGCCGTTGGGGGTAGTTAAACCGTATCGGTGCGCTACAAAGCGTATCGATACAACCATGCTTCGTATCGATACGAACAAGCCGTATCGATACGAGTTTTGGCTACTGGAATTTTCCTGTAGCTTGAAACCCTAAAGCGTATCGATACGGTGTGTACCATATCGATACGGTTACTTGAAAAACTTAGGTTTAGCTGTTTAAAGTCATTTTAAAATAATCTAAAGCCTTATAAAATCCATAAAACATATTTTAAATTTGTTTAGACTTATAAACATTTTTTAAATCTTTTCAATTTAGTCCAAAATAATTTTTCTATTATTATATCAAAACAAACATCTCAACAATCTCTCCCTTTTCGATATAATAAAACCAACTTGAAAATTTGTTTTTGATTCTCCCCTTTGTATTTAAAAATTTGAATAAGAGATTTTAAAAATGAAATGTAGTTAAAGCTCACCTTATTCACTTGAGAAATCAATTTTTCAAATCATTTCTCCCCTTTTTGTTATATCAAAAAGAATTTAAATGACATTAAGCTCAAAATAATAATTGAGGTTCAAAAGATTTTGACAAAAATAAGAGTTTTGGTTTTAAAATGGATACCCCTTACTCAAAGCATCATCAAATGGTTAGTCCAATAATTATGATAACTAGTTAAATTAAAACAAATAAAAACAAATTAAAATAAACAAAATTCAACTAATTTTTACCACGTTTGAACCAAAGGTAGGATGTGAAGCCTTCCTTATTCAAGTGATCTTTTTTGTGTGTATGGATCTTTCCCTCAATGTTGTACTTTATTGACCAATCTCCATCACACCTAAAACAAGACAATCAAGTAATTTTTTGTATCCAAATTACTTTGGATCCATAAGCATTAGTAGCACATAATTTAGTCCCCTTAGGAATCTATTTTTCAATTTCATCATTTTTAGTTGAAGTAATTAGTCCTTTTAGGACCCAAATACTTCTAAAACATTTATCATTTAAAAATCTAGGGGCACTAGATTGTCTTTGATAAAAAAATTGATTTTCCAAAATTGATTTTCTTTTCAAGCTCTTTAAAAATAATTTTTTTCGTCTCTAACTTTATGAAGCAAATTTTGTAAATCAACACATTTTTATTTAAACTCATTGAGTTTTACTTCAAGTTCAATTTTGATTTTAAAAATCAAATCATTTTAAATTTGAAACCATTTTCTTGTTTTTCAAAATGTGGTTTTTAAACTCTAAAACAAAATCATCATAGACATCTTGTAATTCATCAAAAGAATATGAAGTTGAAGTAGATGAATTAGAAGTTACCCTTGAATCTTCTTGGATGGTCATAAAGCAAAGGTTAGCTTGTTCATTATCGGTAGAGTCATCATCACTCCAAGTAGCCACATATGCCTTCTTCTTATGGCTTGAAGAGTTTGCCCTCTTCTTCTTCTTCTTCTTCTTCTTCTTCTTCTTTTCTTCTTCTTCTTCGATTCAAGCATGGATTGGATTGAATTGGAGACCATTGGGGTTGAATTAGAGCCGTTGGGGCCTTTATTTCACGCAATAAATACAGTTATGGAGTTGTATGTATCGATACGCGGGTAGCCGTATTGGTACGCCCTTCTTCAAAACTAGTCGTTGAGCTCTTCTCAATTGATGCGTATCGATACGACTGGGAGCGTATCGATACGACCTGTAATTCAAATGACCATTGGGAAACTAGCCGTTAGGGGTAGTTAAATCGTATCAGTGCGCTACAAAGCGTATCGATACGACACTGCTTCGTATCGATACGAACAAGTCGTATCGGTACAGGTTTTGGCTACTGGAATTTTCCTGTAGCTTGAAACCCTAAAGTGTATCTATATGATGTATACCGTATCGGTACGATTACTTGAAATACTCAGGTTTAGCTACTTTAAAGACATTTTAAAACATTCCAAAGCCTTATAAAATCTATAAAAACATATTTTTAAGTTGTTTGGACTTATAAAAATTTTTGAAATCTTTTCAATTTAGTCCAAAACAAATATTCTATTATTATATCAAAACATACATCTCAACAATAAGATGTGATTCTCTATGACTAGCTTGGAACCTAACACACAAGCAAACACTAAACATAGTGTCGGGTCTACTTGCGGTAAGGTAAAGCAAAGAACCAATCATATAATGATAAAGCTTTAAATCAACACACTTACCTCCTTCATCTTTGTCAAGCTTAATAGAAGAGCTCATTGAAGTGAGTTGAGGCTTCACATTCTCCAAGCCAAACTTCTTGAGCATGTCCTTGATGTACTTAGCTTGATTGATGAAGATGCCATCCTTCCTTTGTTTTATTTGGAGTCCCAAAAAGAATGAGAGCTCCCTCATCATTCTCATCTCGAACTGACCTTGCATTAACTTAGCAAATTCTTGACAGAATAACTCATTAGTAGAACCAAAGATAATATCATCAACATAAATTTGAACTACTAAGATGTCTTTGCCATTTCTTTTAATGAAAAGTTTAGTGTCCACCTTGCCTTTTTCAAAACCTTTTTTAACCAAAAAGTTTGAAAGCCTTTCATACCAAGCTCTAGGAGCTTGTTTCAAACCATATAAAGTTTTAGTTAGTTTAAAAATATGGTTTGAAAATTTTGGATCTTCAAAACTGAGTGGTTGTTAAACATACACTTCTTCATTTATAAAATTATTTAAAAATGCACTTTTGATATCCATTTGAAAAGGCTTGAATTCGTTAAAGCATACAAATGCAAGAAGCATCCTAATTGCTTCTATCCTAGCTACGAGTGCATAGGTTTCATCAAAATAAATTCGCTCTTCTTTAGTGTAACCTTGAGCAACAAGCCTAGCCTTGTTCCTCACTATGTTACCACTCTCATCTAGTTTGTTTATAAAAACTCATTTAGTCTCTATAATATATTTATTACTAGGCCTATCAATTAACGTCTAAACTTTACTCCTCTCAAATTGATTCAGTTCTTCTTGCATGGCTAATTTCCAAAAATCATCATGTAATGCTTCTTTGATATTTGTAGGCTCTATTCATGAAATAAATGCAACATTATTCATTAATCTAAGAAAAGATCTAGTGCTTACCCTTTTGGATGGATAACCCAAAATCTCACCACTTTTGACATAGTTGAACTCCCTTGGGTAGCTCACTTCCTTTTCCTCTAGACTCATGTCCTTCAAGGCTTCTAGAGGTGGATCTTGTACTTCTTTCTCTTTGCTTGGAACCTCATCCACTTTTGATGACTGTCCACCATCATTAGCTTCAATGATTCCTACATCATCATCATCACAAGTATCCTTCCTCGAAAGAAGGTTATCATCGAAAACCACATGTATAGAGTGTTCTACAACTAAAGTCATTTTGTTAAATACTCGATAGGCTTTAGAGTTTAAAGAGTAAACTAAAAAAAATAGCTTCATCACTTTTTGCATCAAACTTACCTAAATTATCTTTTTCATTATTTAAAACAAAACACTTACATCTAAAAGGATTAAAATAGCTAATGTTAGGCTTCTTGGATTTTAAAATCTCATAAGGAGTTTACTTTAAAAGTGGTCTAATCATTACTGGATTTATAATATAGCAAGAAGTGTTTGTGTCTTTCGCCCAAAAATACTTAGGTAAATTGTTTTCACAAAACATGGTTCTGACCATTTCTTCTAAAGTTCAATTTTCCTCTCAACTATCCCATTTTGTTGAGGAGTGCGAGGTGCGAAAAAATTATTAACTTATACCATTTGTGTTACAAAAATTCTCAAATCCTAAGTTTTAAAATTCAGTTTATAGTCACTTTTAATGTGTGAAATTTGTTGATCAAGGCCATTTTGAGTGATTTTTAAAAATGTTATGAACTTTTCTAAAGCTATGTCATTAGTACTTAAAAAGAAAACCCAAGTGTATCTAAAGAAATCATCAACTAACACAAATGCATATGTTTTTCCACTCAAGCTTACAATTCTAATTGGCCCAAAGAGATCTATATGGATCAATTGTAATACCCTACTAGTTAAAACATCATTAATAGGTTTAAATGAGGTTCTTTTGTGTTTACCCTTAGCACACGCATCACAAATTTTATCTAGAGAAAATTTTAATTTGGGTAAACCTCTTACTAGATTTTGGGAAACTAATTTCTCTAAAACACTTATGCTAGCATGTCCTAATTTCATATGTCATAACCATGCATTATGTTCATCTTTAGCTACAAAGCATGCATTGAAAACATGTATGTCATCTAAATGCATCGTATATATATTACCTATGTGATGACCTATGAACATTATCTTATTAGTTTCAATGTTCAAAATTTCGTACCCATTAACATCAAAAAGAACATTAAAACCCTTATCGCATAATTGATTAATGCTCAATAAATTATATTTTAAACCGTTGACATACAATACATTTTCAATGAGTATGAAAGAGTGATTACCAACGAAGCCTATTCCTTCAATATGGCCTTTAGAGTTGTCACCAAAAGTTACTACTTCACCGCTTTTAGGCTTTAGTTCCAAGAATCTACTCTTGTTATCGGTCATGTGTCTTGAGCATCCATTATCAAGGTACCATGTATTTTGACTTGAAGCTTTGGTCGTGTAGCAATGCTCCCCTACAAACAAATAGTTAAGTATTGATTTTTAGTACCTAAATCATTTTGGGTCCATGAGTGTTAACTCCCAAAAATTTGGTTCCCTTAGAAATCCAAAAAGAAATAACACTAGCTTTATTAGGAGTCATTAGTTCCTTAGGAACCCAAACACTCCTAATCCTCTTATCTCTAGAGGACATTTGAAAGCCTCTTTGTTTATGGTGATTAAAGTTTCTCTTCACATATTGAATTTTTGAAGAACTTTCTTTTTCAAAGCTAGATTTCCAAATATTGCTTAGAGAAGCTTTAAGATCATTCACCTCCTTTTGATAATGATCACTAATTTCAGAAAGAATATTGTTTAAATCAATATTTTTTTAAATAATTTAAATTGTCTTTAAAGCACAAACCTTCTTTTCAAGGTCGGAGTTGATTTTGGATAAAGAATCGTTTTGATTTTTTAAATAATTTTGGTTTTTTAAATCAGAAATATTTTTTTTTCAAAATCAATTGCAACTCATCATAAACTTCTTGAAGCTCATCATATGTAAAATCAAAGTTAGAGGTTATCGTAGGATCCTCCTCCAAGTCCATTAGGCAAAGGTTGGCAATTTCTTGCTCCTCTTCATCGGATGATTCTTCATCACTCCAAGTAGCAACGTTGGCCTTAAACTTCTTCTTCTTCCCAAAGTTCTTCCTTTTGAGTTTGGGGCAACCGGTTCATATATGCCCCAATTTTTTGCACTCATAGCGAATGAGTTGATCCTTTTTTTCCTTGTTCTTGTTCTTAAAGTCTCCTTTTCCCTTAAGTTCAAGCCATATCGAAACGTCTGGGCATATCGAAACGCCCAGGCGATTTTGTAAAGTTTGACTTTAGAACACTTAGAAAATTTTATGGGGTTTAAGTTTCGACTTTGAAATATTTTAAGTTTAAAATATACTTGTCAATTGTGAGTCTTTTGAGTACTTAAAATTTTATTAACTTTGTAATTTGGTCCTTAGACTATTTGTTATATCAAAATCAAATATTGACTTTACATTATTCTTATGATATATTTTCTTTTTAACTAGTTAAACTTTCAATATTAAAGTGAAAATATTCTCAATGAAAATTCATAGGAAGTATATTTTTCTATTATTTTTAATTTATATATTTTTCTTTTATAAAATTTTTACACAAATAATTGAATAATTTTTTAATATTATAGTACAATATTATATATTTGAATATTTATGATTTATTATAATTGTATATTTGAATAATACAGAAAAAAATCTTAAACTTCTATAATAATCATCACATTCGTTACTAAATCGTATATATTAATAACTAACTATAAATATTGTATTTATATGTTTTATTATTCAAATTATATTATTTTGAAAACCAAAAGTCATTCTTTAAAATTTAAAATTTCGAACATAATTTGTAATGTGATTTAAAATTGAATAATATAAATTTTTAACATATAAATAAAAACATTATTTTTTAGAGAAGAAATAATATTAAAAATTATTTTTAATATTTATTATTTTTTTAAAGATAAGTGTGGTTTATATATCTTATCATGCAACAATTTAAATTAAATAAGAAATTGTTTTAACATATCAAAACAAAACAAAAAAATCGTTGGAAAAATAGAAAATAATAATTAATTTAAATACAAAACATTATTTTAAAGTTAATTTTGTCCAAAGTGGTAAAAATTATCTAATACCTAAGAATATGGTGAGAAGTACATTCCCACCATTTTAGGGAAAAGAAGCTACTAAAAATATGGTGGAAAGGACATTCCCGCCATTTTAGAGAAAAAATTACTATTAAAAATGTAATATTATTACTATAAGAAATTCTCCTAAACCAAACGTTGAGTATATAAGATTATTTCCTTTGATAATAATATTTTTCACCAACAAGCGCCCCCTAAATTTGTTTGAATTGTAATAATCCAATAATGGGGTGAGTGTCAAAACGTACTGTTAGCATTATAAAAATATTCTATCAACCGATTAATCAATAATCATCATCGTTCAATCAAATATCTTTTAAACTGATTAAAATCAAATACATGGACAAAATAATATTTTATTTTTTTACGAAAAAAATATTGTAAATTAGATGTAAACATTTAACTCTTTATTGTTTAGTAGGAGTGTTATTTTCACATGTTAGCAATAAAGTAACTAATCATTTAAAACCTCATAAAACAATTAAACTTTTCATCGTATTATTACATGACTTAAATTTCCATATCGAAAATAGTATCGTTTAAAGATAAAAACAAGTTAGGAAGGGTTCTAGACAAGTATCGCTATAAGGTAAACGGTTGTCCATAAAAAAATCATGTACTTCTAGACAAGTATCGCTAATCGCTATAAGGTAAACGGTTGTCCATAAAAAATCATGTACCCTTTGACTCCATCTTTGTGGATGCTGATAAAGACAACTTCCTAAGCTGCCACAACAAGGCAGTTGAGTTGGTTAAATTACAAAGTTCAATCGGCTACAACGACACCTCATGGAGAAGCAAAGCACCCTAGATATTACAAAGACTGCTTGTTCTTTTGATCTACATTTTCATTAAGATTGGCAAAATTGATTGCAAGGATCAACAAATTTCGAGTGCAATCAATGAAAGGCCATTTGTATTGCATTCCGTCAATAAAAGCACGTATACATTTATGGACAACAAGATACACATCATTCATAGATGTTGAAAGGTCATCTAGGGGAACAGAACAATGGGACTGATAGAGATTCTAAGAGTACTACAGAGTTTAGCTCAACCAAGACTAGTTCAATACCTAATCAAACTCTTCCTTGTTCAAAAGGACATATACATCTCACATAACCATATGTTTATGCATGAACAAAAACACATCTTTAATAACCAAGACTAAACAAATTTAGAGACTCCAAAGTCGACTAATCTCCTACCTAGGCCATATTCTAGATCATTTAATATGTTCTAGAATTTTTACAATGTCCAAGATATGCAAATCATATTTCACTCAGTACAGTTCAATACTGCTACTTATTCTGAAGTCAAGTTTTAGATTAATACTACATCACTGCAACTCCATCCACAGCTTAACACAATGCCCTAGTCTATTGCAATTCTATTTCACTCGGTAATCTTTAACTTTGGCTGTCCTAGTCTTTTGAAGATCCATTTGACCTCCATTGCTATCACATGGGTATGTTTCTAAAGTTATCTAAATTCAAATGGATGAGTCCAAAAGAGTACTAAATGATCATTGAATTACCAAACAAAACATCAAATAAAAGACTGAGGCATGAGTCTAAATTAAAATTAAAAGCAACACAAACAATTAAATTCTGAAGTTCAGCCATGGCTAATTTGACCCAACAAACATAGAAAAACTTAACTCAAGATGGAGATAAACATAGTATCACAAGAAACTAGGCTTCCCAAACAAACCAGAAAAGTTCTTCAACGGTAACTCTTCTGGAACCTTGCCCTAGCACCTCTTCCACCAAACTTCTTGGGCTCGCACCTTCTGGGATCAGCCACCAGCAAAGTCCTATCGTACCTGACTAAGATATCCTTAATTTCCTTCTTGCTTTGCTCATCAACGTACTTCTGGTAAAAAGCGACCAGGGCTTTAGCAATGCTTTGACGGATGGCGTAGATTTGAGATGTGTGACCTCCGCCCTTGACACGGATCCTCATGTCGACGCCGGCGAAACGCTGGCGGCCGAGGAGGAGGATTGGCTCGACGGCCTTGAAACGGAGGATCTCGGGCTCAACAAGCTCGATAGGACAACCGTTAATCTTGATAAGTCCACGGCCTCGCTTGCAGTAGGTTACAGCTACCGCTGTCTTCTTGCGGCCGAAGCATTGTACGGACTCGATCGGTGCTTTTTCCGCCATTTTTTTGTTGCTGAAAACCCTAGCGAATGGAAATGAGAGTGTGCTTAAAAGTATTTATATATGGTGTGGGGTTAGGGTTTCTGGTTTCTGAAACGGCTAGACGGTGCTTTTAAAAAGCCCAAGATTTCAATTTTGGGCTATGGTTGGACCGGGTTCAGTAAAATTTAAGACATTTGAACTAAAGTCAGGCCGAATAGTTATGAATATCATAATATAAGAGCTTATGGGCCTTAACAATTTCTCTTTGGGCTAATGCTATTTTGCTCCATAAACATATTTTTTAGACAATTAGGGTCTTAAAAAATAATTATATTATATAAATTAAATGAGTTTAGTTTTAATTTTATAAATTTTAAAATTAAAAGATCTTATAAAGTAATTAAAATAGAAAAATGAGGCAGTTCGTCGAGCCTCGAAATTTCAGACATAAAAATCACGTTAAAATTAGGATGGGACATAATGAGACCAAATTGAATAGCAATCTAAAAAGTATGTAAATAAAAAAATTGAAAACAATGGTTAAGCATGGTAAACTATCAGCTTCGACCAGTTTACTTTCCTGCCACTAAGCTAAGCTGATAATTTACTCATGTTTCACCAAAGTTAGTATTTAAATTAGATAATTACTAAATTAAATACAAGTTAAAATTATTTTCTCATTTTATTGGGAAAAAATAATTATATAATGAGACAAAATAAATATGTTTTGCCACTAACCTAAGCTGATAATTTACTCATGTTTGACCAAAGTTAGTATTTAAATTAGATAATTACTAAATTAAATACAAGTTAAAATTATTTTCTCATTTTATTTGGAAAAAATAATTATATAATTATTTATACAATTTTATAAAAATCAATATTAAATTATTATAAAAATTAAATTTATAATTATTTTGAAACCACCGCATTAATCAAATAAAATTATTAAAAATGGGGATAATTATTTTGAGAGAGATACAATCATACAGACTGAAAATAAGAGAAGAAAGAAGGAAGGGAGAATAAGATGAACGGTGCAGGATTTTTTTTTATTATTTTTTTATTTCAGAAAATAAAATGGATAAATTGCTTAGATGCCTTTAGATTCATTTTTTTCTTGACTTTTTATTTGACTGGATATTTCACGTGGCAGCACATGAGCATGTCACGTGTCCCGCCACGTCATAAGTTAATGGTGTTAGACTCAATGGCATTTTGAAAGATGAAAAGAAATTACATGGGGCACATTGAACGTTTAAAAAATTTAGACACCACATTGGAACATTCGGTAAAGTACATGGGACATTTGTGCCATTATTCCATAAAAATATCACATGAAATGTTGACAATGAGAGAGAAAATGACATGAAAATTTAAAATAATAATAATAAATATTATGTTAGCTTCGTTATTAATTTTATAACAGTCAGTGATAAAAATAGAAAAAAATAATATAAAGTATGATTTTATCAAAAATAATAATTAAGTGATCAAAACATAAACACAAAAATATATTAGGTACCAAATAGATGGTTTAACCAAATATATACATGCTAATAGCGGCCAGCCGGTCATGAATATCTCCGTGTAAATGCAGATAAACATTAGTTGAACTAAAGCATCAAAATAGAATCCATTGTCAATATATATAAAATATACACATGCTGATAGCAGCCATGAATATCTCTATGCATAAACTAAATGCATTGACAAGGCATATTGCACTCTTAAAAAAGGTCGCGAGTTTAAATTTTAAAAACGATATTGTTATAAAGAACAACCTCACACTCTGAATATGAACCGTAAAACGGACATATATAATACTAAAAAATTGTCGATATATAATGTACACGACTCAAACAACTACTTTGACTAAATCATTAGTATAACGACCACTATAAAAAAAAGTGACACATTATTAAAGTTAAGTTTAACTTTGTAATATTATAAAAGACAAGATTAGGTGAGTACCTAGAACCACTAAAGTCTCTTTTTTTTTTAACATAAAAATATTTTCATTCATTCGAAAAATACAATGGGCAATAAGGTCTAGAGACCAAGCATATACTATTAAAGCCTACATAAACAAAAGTTATTGGAGGCCCAACCCGAGAACATGGAGCATAGCCCTAGAATAAAACAATCCTAGCCGCAAGGGGTGTTCATGGTTTGTTAACCGTAACGTTTAACCTAAACGGTCAGTTAACCGTTATAGCGGTTATTGAATTTAGTTAGCTATAATTTAACCGTTAAAAATCGGTTAATCACTACTGGTTAACCGGAGATTCTCTTATAGATTAACCTGTAACCTTTTGTAATTTCTCCACATGTTTACTACTTCTTTTGAGAATAGTGAAACTATATTTTTTTATAAATATTATATTAAAATATTCATAAAAATGCTTAAAAAGAGATTTTAAACACTAATTCCATATTTAATTAAAAAAAGTACATACATGCTACAAAGTTTTAACACAACGCAAAATATATAAATTGTCATACTTAGTTTAAAATTTTAAATTTTAACAGCGTTCAACACATAACAATACACCATCAAAGTTTTAAAGAAAAATCTTTAACTAACATAAAACAAACATGAGGTAAATGAAACTTTCATGAGTTAGTATCACAAGCCACAAAAGTTAACTCTATGACCAAATCACCCAAAGTCTTCGCCGACTTTCTTTAAAATAAAATATGACTCATCAAAGTTTAATTACAGTTAACCAATAGGTTAATCATTTGTCAAAATTCGTAACTGTAATCGTAACCATTAACCATATTTTTTAGCGGTTCGGTTAACCGGAATCGTTTAACCTTAACGGTTTGGTTAAATAACCTATAAAATATAACGTTTATATTGGTTAACGGTTACGGTTAATTATGCACACCCCTACTAGCTGCAACCTTGGCAGGCGAAGGGAGGCACCACATGCAGAAGAATGGTGTCATACATTGTAGACCTACAGAAGGTCCAATAACGGTTAGCTTTCGCGAACAGGTAAATTCACCGTAAAATTTAGGACTGAAATGACGTAAACAACAAAAGAATAGCCATCAAAGTCTTTGAACCAAACGTAAAGCATCAAAACCAACGAAAAAGACATCTGAAAAACGAAGTTGGCCTAAGAACCTCTAATAAACCTGCAACAAGAGAACAAAGCAACAAAAGTAATAAAAATCGACGGCATCCCAACAAAAAAAAAGATCACTTCACTTGTAGAGAAAAAATTCAAGCAAAAACTTACAGTTAAGACAGAGAAAGACGAGAAAAATGAAGACGACGGACATCAAGTGTCCACCACCACAACCTTAGCAACCCTAACCCACAAAAAGTTTCATTATATATTGATACATCGTTGAAATATTTAAAAATAAATAAAGACCCAATAATTGGTTGACTGGTTAATAATGCTTATATTGTTCTATTTTGTGTGAGTTTGAGTCTTATTATTTGTGTTTAGAATGTAAAAATTCTCTATTTAATAAAAAAATCTTTAAAAATAAATACAAATAATTAAACATTTTAACATGTGAAATAGTATAAAACCATATATGAAATTTTTTTAATTGTAAATAACTTAAAATATATTTTTCTCATTGCTAGTTTTTAAAATTCTAAATAATGAAGAACAACGGACAAGTATAAGAGATGATCAAGATAGCTTCAAATATATTTTTCTCCGTGCTAATTTTACCGATATTGATTTTTCTCTCGAGGACAATGGAGACATAGCAAATGATCGAGATAGCTTCTCATAATCACTTTATATCACGTATCTTTCCAAGCCATTTTGATAAGTAGCTAGTTTGGTCAATATTTTCGTGCTAATTATGCTTAAATGGTTGCTTTGTGGTGCTGAATCGTGGTCTATTGTGTGTTTTTTTATGCAGGACTTCATGGCTGGAAAACAGTTTAGAAAAGACTGAATTTTGTAAGTTTTATGGATTCATGGCTGGATTAGTGGGCATGAATGTGCTTACTCGACGCCACGTCAGCAGACTTCTAGAAGATGACGTCAGCAGCGCGTGATAAGCTATCAGTCGCGTCTGAGCACTTATCAACTGAGATTAGGATCAAGCTTGAGGATTTATCTTTTATTTTTGAATTTTAAACATTTTGAGATTTTATTATTATCACTTAGCATTTATCTTATGTATTTTAAATATTTTAGAATATTTTTAGGATTTTAGAATGCTATAAATACCCCATTTGGGGTAAGACTCAAACTATCAATTGTTCTCATTCTCTTTTTGCTTTGAAGATTATTAAATTTTTTTCTCTCTATTATTCTCATGCTTTCTTTTTAAAGTTTCATTTTTACTTATTTTAAAATATGCTAAACATGATTTCTTCCATAATTATGCTTAGCTAATTTTCTTTAAGCCGATGGCTACAGCAAGGACTCAATTCTAACGGGTGGATTGAAAAGCGCTTTCAAAATTTCGGGAATCTCTTTCAGTTTTCTAAGGTTTGATTTCTCAACCAAAACGATTTCGAAACTAAAGATTGAATTTGGTCATAACGTTGTTGTTTTTTTGGTTAAATATGTGGGAGGAAGGATTGGCTATTGAAGCACATTCGACTTCCTGGGAACACACTTAGTAAATCGATTACTAAGAAGAAAATTGAGATCAGAATCGTTGTTATTGAAACAACATAATTGAAGTTAGTTTTTACTAAACTTAAACGATTTTGATCTACAACATTGCTGTTGACTAGATCAACTTCGTAAATCGATATCAAAGATAGAACTTAGGTATTCGGTTACAAAAGCGTAGTCTCAAGGATTGACCCTTGTAGGTAATTAACTGACGTGAATCCCGAAGTAAAAATATTTTCCAATGATCCGAGGAAAGTGAGTCAACGTCAAATCCTAAGGCTGATTTACACACATTGAATTCATTTCTTTCTAAACTTCGCTATAATTTCTTTGTCTTCTTGCTTATTTTACAACGCCTCCCTTTTACTTTGATATTAATCAATTCACTTCTCAGCTAAAAGATGAAACGAATATAATTAGGAAGTTTTCTTAGTCCCTATGAGATCGACACTTACTTCTCTTTTACTACATTTAAATTCATTTATTTATTATTTGAGAAGAAGGAATTATTTTGACGCAAAAACGATGCATGTCACATTTAAAAACATGTAAAACTCAAATCACGATTAAAAATACCAAATCTCATTATTATAATAATCGTGAATAAATATCAATGTTCAAATATAAGCTAAGAAATAAAGAAATTTTCTTTTGAAAATAAAAAAATGAAAAATGTGACCTTTGATTGAGTGGGCGGCTAATCAAGATTGAAGGGGTGCATTCAAGCCAAAATTTTTGCAATCAAACATTGGTTTGCATTCTTTTCGTCGTAGATCATAAAATTGTAGCCACCAATATGAAATTGAAATTCTTTCGGGAAATCACCAATAAGAATCACAAATCGAGCGAGATCGTGCTTCAAAATCCATTGCTCGTTCAAACCTTCAAAACATGCCACCATCTTCGATTCAACGTAGGATCAAAACTTTTCCGGCAACTTCTTTGGGATTTGAACAAAAATCACCAAAATCTTTCGAGCAACCATTGACTTTTCAAAAATTAAAATCAAATTAAAGATCAAAAGAGAAAAATAACCGATAATTAAAATATAATTGAGGAAAAGAACTTATCTCTAATTCATGCTAGAATCAACTTCTTTTCGGCAACTCTTTTAGGATTTGAACGACAAACACCTCAGTTGGTTAGAGTCTCGTGCTGATAATGTGTTGTGAATAAATTAATGAAGAACAACAAACAAGTATAAAAGAACAAAGAGATGAGAGAAAGAGGGAGATTCATATTATTATCAGAAACTAAAATTGTGTACAATACCTTCATCTATTTATAGGCATAAGAAGTACATAATACATTAAATTCTAATTAATAGAGATAATATTCCTAATAATAAATAAATCAAACTCCTTGGATAAAGTTCTAATCATGATAGACATCCACATAGATAAATATTCATAACATTGTTGTGAATAAAATAATGAAGAACAACAAACAAATATAAAAGAACAAAGAGATGAGAGAAAGATGGAGATTTATATTATTATCAATAACTAAAATTGTGTACAATGCCTTCATCTATTTATAGGCATAAAAAGTACATAATACATTAAACTCTAATTAATAGAGATAATATCCCTAATAATAAATAAATCAAACTCCTTAGATAAAGTTCTAATCATGATAGACATCCACATAGATAAATATTCATAGCGCTTCCCCTTGGATGTCTATGAAGTTAATGTGTCTCGTTAAAACCTTACTAAGATAAAAACCCAGTGGGAAAAAATTTGTAGAACTAAGTTTTGATATAATATTTGAAAAATGTTTTGGACTAAATAGCAAAGAATTTAAAATGTGTTTTTAGTCAAAAACAACTTGAAAATATGTTTAAGGGTTTTACAAGGCCTTGAAAAGATTTAAAAGTACATTTAAAGTAGTCAAAACCAAGCTTTTTACTTACCCGTACTGATACGGTATAGGACCGTACCGATACGCCTTAGGGTTTCAAACTACCAGATTTTCCAGTGGCCAAAACCCGTACCGATATGCTTAGCCGTATCGATACGGTGTGCTTTGAAATAGCCCAACGACTAGTCGCGTACCGATACAGTTGTATCGCGTATCGATACGCCTAACTACCCCAACGGTCATTTGAATTTGCAAGACTGTACTGATACGCTAGGCAAGCGTATCGATATGCATCAGCTGAAGAACACAACGGCTAATTCCTCTTCGAGACCGTATCGATACGGGTTGAGAGGGTATCGATACGCCAAGCTGCAGAATTGCATTTATGGTAGGAAATAAAGGCTCCAACAGCTCCAATTCAACCCCAGCGGCTAGTAACGGCTACAAACTCAATTAGGAGTATAAAAGGGACCTCCAAGCATCAAGAACAAGTTAATGCTTCAATTGTTACAACATTATGATGTCAAAATTTGTCTAGAGCTTAAATTGTAAATTCCTTGTTTAGACAACATTTGTGAGCTTACATTGTTATATTTGCTCAAGTGTTTAGGTTTTGGGTGAATGCTTAGAATTGCAAATAAACACCTATTAGAGGGATTTCTAGTTTTCTAAGTTTTTCTTTGTACAAGAGAGTGTTTCCTCAAGCTTTGGGTAGAAACCTTTGAGGGTTGTAAAGGTTGCCTCCTTAGCCTAGAAAAGGGGACGAAATTCTTAGTGAATTTGTTTGGAAATCCTTAGTGGGGAGCTAAGGTAGTGGATGTAGACCTTGGTTAGAAGGTTGAACCACTATAAATCCTTGTGTCAAATTGCCAAATTTTTCACCTCCCACTAAAACACCCAATTATCCAACTTCTCCACACTTGGCGAGCAAGAACGGTTGATCGAATCGAGCCCCTCACATCTCAACAAAATTCTTTAGTGAAAGAAAAAGAGTACACACATATTTGATACGCATAACATGTTGCCTCATTAAAATCTTACTGGGAAAACTCATTGGAACAAAACCTCGATTAAGGGGAAAAGAGTGCAACGCGTATTTACTCTCTCTCATGAAAACATCATAGAAGATCTTTGAATCTTCATAATTCAATCTTGAATATTATTTTTCTAAAGATCGTGAGGGGTGAAACTTTGGAGTAGTATGTTCCATGATGTATCCACCTTTCAAATTGAGATATACATCTTGTATTATCTTCACACAAGATAGCTTTGTATCATATCTTGTGAAAGTAAATACACATATCTTTTGGATATGTTGGGTCAATGGTCTTAGCCAAACACATTTTTGGCTTGCCTCGTGCATAACAATTATTTCTACGACATTTGAGGAGGCATCAACGAATGTTTGAAGATCTAAAGGTTGGTCTTTGTATATCCATGAATATTTCTTGATCAACTAATATATGGTGCCTCAAGACCAAGAAAAGATATAATTATTTTTATTCACATCCAATAATCTTACAATAGATATTCTTTATCCATATTGAATCTTCTTTAAGATTCTTCAACTTATGTCCATTCATAGACAAAAACGCATATTTAAGTGCTCAATCTTTAAGTTGAGACAAAACCACATCTAAAGATTCCTTTTCTCAAATACTTTCATCAAATGCTTTGAAAGTTCTTCATGAGTTTCCAATTTGAAGCTCTTTAGAAGTTTTAATGAAATTCAAATTATCATAATGAATCTTGATCCAAAACTCTTTTTATAAAATACATAAGGAAATCTGATTATTCTCGCAATATTTCCTCAATTAGTACTCACTAAGGCTATTATACCAAATGCGTCAAAATATTCAATGAGACATGTCTAAATAAATTTCCTTAAAAAATTTCAAATGTTTCTAACATTTTAAATCCTTTAAGGATAAATAGGGATCCATAAATAATTAGACGCATGTAATATATTTCATAACTGCCAAATTAATTGCTTCCAACATGAAGTAATTAAAACTTTTCATAAATTATAAGTCAAGTCGTATTTACGACTACTTATTTGTGCCTCACTTGCATTACACCTTTAGGTGTTTGGACTACTAGTCCAAATACTTCACTTTTGGAAGTTCAAAGCGTCTTTCTATATTAGCAAATTTAATATCTATACTTCTAGATAGATTTCTATATAAGATCCTCATTTTCTTTTTTTACTTCTATAGAAGTATTCTATGTAAAATTGTTTGCAAAATCGTTGTCGACAACTATTCAATTTTTCAGTTCCATTTTCGTAATGACATAACTCATCGAGATCTCTTCAAGATTTCAATGTTTATTTCAGGTACCTGAAACTCTTAAAGAGTTTATAATTAGTTATGTCTTGGGTCTCTTTAGGAGCACCCGCCTCCAATATATGATCATCTCATACTACTTTCTATTTACGAGAATTTTGATCATTGGAACCAATTTCAACTATCATGCTTCAGGCATGATTTACATCCATTCGCTCTAACATGTAATTTAAACTTAGAGCATTTTTAGCTGGTATATGAGACTTGATTACTCTCATTAGGTCAGTAAATATGTCTAGCAGTTGACATACAATAACTTGAATTATCTTATGAACTTTTAGTACATATTCGAGGATCTAGATAACGATAATTCATTTTCCTTCTTTATCTAGTTGATTATTCTCTCCTCTTAATGTTGAGAAAAATCATCTCATAAATGATTCTCCAATTAATGTTTAAGAGTTTAAACATAAAAGGAGACTTGTACTCAATATATATTCTCAACCTTTTTTATTTACCTATTTTGTGCGTTGTGGTGGAACAATTCATATCGCACATTCAAAAATTATAAAATGAGAAATGTATAGCTTCTAACCAAAAACCAATCATTACGGGGAGTTTATTATAACTCGTTGGCTTGATGTGTATAAGTGTTTATATATGGAAACACCATATAAATAATAACTTATTTGCTCTCATAGTTTAACTATTAAAAAAGAGGCGTCCAATTAAAATTTTGTTAAACTGTATTTTTCATAATTTATAGGCTTTGTATCAACTGATATAGCCTAAAATATAAACACACTAGCTTTTGCAAAACGAATAGTCTAATTGCATAATCTGAATCCTTTTAGAATTAATCTCACAAACTTCTAGTTATAAATTGTTAAAACAATGTAGATGCATCTACTAAAATCATATAAAACTTTCTACATTTGCGGATATATGGGCCCATATTTCATTCATATATGCAAGACATGTAGTCTCAGCTTTAGTACAAGAACTTCAAGTTCTTTTTGTAAGTGGGGTCTTAATCATTTCCTTTGAAAACAAGCAACAAAAAAACTTCGTGTTCTTTCAATAAGTGGAATTTAATCAATTCCTTTGAGAACAAGCACCACAAGAGATATTTAGTTCTTTCGGAGCATTCAATGAAAATTATCTTTTGGTAGCAATATATAGCTCTTCTAGAGCTTTCAACTGACCTTTTGGCTATCAGAATTTATATTTACATTGGCTTATTTCAAATTTTAATTGATAACATATGTTATCGATAATTTCCAAAGAGATATTTTGCGAAATTATATAGCTCTCTTAAAATTTCCACTTCTAGTGATGACGATATTATTACCATTAGCGGTAATTATTACAATATTCGCAATTCTGCACTTTTCATAATGTGTTTTCTCTCAAGAATTTATTGTTCTTCTAGAGCATCAATATTTTCAGTACTTTGAGATATAATACTCACATTATTCCCTTACATTTAAATAGGAAAATATATCTTATGCTTATGTTAAGCATAAATCGTCACCATAGATTGTATTTGACAATTAATCATGTTAAACAGAATAAATAAATCTCATAATATATAAATATAAATATAAAATGTAAATAATTAATGTGTGTAAAGTAAATAAACATAAAGCAAAATAAATAAAAAGATAAATAATTCTCTTCAAAATTATGAGAATAATAAGAATATAATTTATTCCCTTCGAGGGTTATAAGAAAAGCAACAACATCCAAATGAGTTGGACCAACAATGTTTAAATAAAGTTAAACCAATATTATCTTCGTCATTTTTTGCAAACAAAATTTGCTTCTATTTTCTTCTCTTTATCATTCAATGATTGTTGATTTTTCAACTACGACAAGTATGAGACCAATGGTTTATAATATCGCATTGGTAATAAAAAGGATTTTACTTCATTAGAATGATCTTTATCACTCTTGTCATCCTTATGACCTCACTACCGATGGGTAGAAGTATCCTTAAAATGACCATAAATTTTCATGTCTATATTCATGGTTTCAATTACGACCACAACTTCTAATATGGTTTTTCTTCTTTCCATAATATAAACTCACATTCACTTTAGGGAATGGAGTAGAGCCAGTGGGCCTTTGAAACCTTTTCACATATCATTCTCACAGAGAACAAAGATTTAATCCTTGTACGCGGCATTATTAAACCAGTCCACAAGGTATTTTAAAAACCTCATTTGAGACCAATAACCTCTCATAACGGGATATTCAACCAATATACTTGGATTATATCGAAGTTCTGTTACCAATTAAATAGTGATTTACCATGTTTGCATTCTCTTCAGGGAATGAAACAGATCCATCATGCTTGCATTCACTTCAGGGAATGTCTCCCATAAAACTTTTTGGATCAAGACGAATTTTCGTAACTTAAAATTGGAAGAAGTCTATGGTCGAGTTTTTCGACGAAGAAGAAATATTATAGACTTCATAACAATCTTTTTATAGATTGAAATTTATCATGATTTATCGCACATTAAAATAATAATATAAAGAATAAAAATAAAACCAAAATTTACCGATATTGATTTTTCTCTCGAGGACAATGGAGACATAGCAAATAACTAAGATAGCTTCTCATAATCCCTTTATATCACGTCTCTTTCCAAGCCATTTAAACACATGTAAAACTCAAATCACAATTAAAAATACCAAATCTCATAATTATAATAATCATGAATAAATATCAATGTTCAAATATAAGCTGAGAAATAAAGAATTTTTCTTTTAAAAATAAAAAATGAAAAATGTGACCTTTGATTGAGTGGACGCGAATCAAGATTTAAAGGGTGCATTCAAGCTAAAATTTTTGCAATTAAACATTAATTTGCATTTTTTTTATCACAAAATTGTAATCACCAATATAGAATTAAATTTTTTTTGGAGAATCACCAATAAAAATTACGAATCGAACGAAATCGTGATTCAAAATCCATTACTCGTTTAAACCTTCAAAATATGCCACAATCTTTGGTTTACGTAGGATTTATCTAAATAGATACAAATATATAAGCCTACTGTTCTTAACCCACTAAATCCCATTGGGCGTCCCATGATTAAAGCATGTAGAATTTAATTTAAAAAGGGATGGATTTTGATACGAGAAAATTGGCCCGTGATTATGTAATAAATGAAGCAGTGGACCTTTCCATAATTGTCACTTTCAAATCACAACATGCTGTGTTTTTCTTTTCCATTTATACGGCGGTTTCACCCAACAGACTTAAATGTCCTTACGACACCGGCACATGGCGAGCCGGCAAAAGTCGTGTCTTCCTGTTGCGGAGAATTTTGTGTCCACTTTCCGCTAATGATGGCGGAGCCTTCCCCAAGTCCAATATATGTAGTGGTAGGATGTAAAAATAGTTAATCAGATGAGTTTCAGGTCAAGTCAAATCAGATACAATTCATTTCGGGTCGACTTGATGTTTTGATTCGATTCGAGTTGGGTGCGAGTTAGTTTCAGGTCATTTTCATTTTCAGGTCGGGAAGACGATTTGGATCCGAATCAGATAATTGACAGGTTAATTCGAGCTCGGATAGACTTCAGATCGGGTTCATTTCAGGTCGGTGCGTTTCAGGTCGGTTTTAGTGTGTGTGTGTGTGTCAATTTCGGCTAAGAATAAATTTTTAGGGATTAGAATGATGAAAAATATCATCATATTAAAAATATTGGATTATATTACAAAACTTTAAAATAAATAGGGGTCAATTTCTATTCAAAAACATCTAATTGATCTAAATTAAAACCTAGAAGCATATTACATACCTAATTAAAAATAACTCTAACATTAAATGTCGAATCTCAATTAAATTAACCTAAATTGGGACTCAATTGAATTAAACTAAAACCTAAAAGTGAACATTAAGGACTTAAATAAAAAATATCTAAAATTTGGGGGGCTAAAAAATAATTATACCAACCTAAAAATCTAGCCGGGTACTTTCCCTCCCTTCCACCCATTCATTTAAATTAAAATCAACTTACACAATGTAAAACTCTTTAAGTTTTACATCTTTTTTGGATCGTTAGATGGTGAAAATAGATGACTTAGATTAACTCCTTACTATTTTTTCTCAAGTGATAATCTTCACATATTTACTGTTAATCTCATCCAACGGTCCAAAAAAAGTGTAAAAGTTAAAGAGTTTTACACTGTGTAAACGGATACTATCTCATATATATATATATATATAATTCAAAAAAAGGTGGCGGGGTAATTGAAAAAAATGTTTCAATCACGAATTATGCCCTCAAATTCGGTTAAAATAATCAATTCAGCCCCTCCCGCCATCTCATCATCCCACGTGTACTGTCACGTCAGCACCGTTGACCACCACGTCAGCATCATGGACTGCCACGTCATCACCGTAACGGTCAACGTCGATCAAAGGGTCAATTTGATCGATTTCATGGACTGTAAGGCCACATTGAGTGCACTTTTCGACGAGGGGCAAAATTACATTTCTGGGTCGAACTCGGGGGCAAAAGTACCCCTTTAGCCTTAAATATATGTATGTATGCATGTATGTATGTATGTATACATATACATATGTATGTATGTAAGTTTTAGTATGTATATGTATATATAGGTAAGTTTTATACTTTTAGTATGTATATGTATATATATAATATGTACTGTTGTAATTAATTAAATCTATGTATGTATATATAAAATAAATATAGGTAAGTTTTAGTATGTATATATATATGTGTGTGTATGTATATGTATATATATATGTTATATATATATATGTATGTTGTATATATGTATGTATATATATATATATATATATATGGGTCAATTTCGGCTAAAAACAAATTTTTAGGAACTATAATGACGAAAAATATCATCATATTAAAAATATTGGATTAGATTACAAAAATTTAAAATAAATAGAAGTCAATTTCTGTTAAAAACATCTAATTGATCTAAATTAAAACATATAAGTATAAATTACATACATAATTAAAAAAAACTTTAACATTAAATGTTGAATCTCAATTAAATTAACTTAAATTGAGAGTCAATTGAATTAAATTGAAACCTAAAAATAAACATTGAGGGCTTAAATGATAATATCTAAAGATTGGAGGGGCTAAAAAATAATTACCCCAACTTAAAAATCTAGGCAGTTACTTTTCTTCCCTCCCACTCATTCACTTTAAAATTTCCCTCCCTTCCACGGTTCCACCCATTCACTTTAAAATTTCCCTCCAAGCCACCCAATTACTTTAAATTAATTAATTATATATATATAATTTAATAAATTAATAGTCAATAATTAAATTATTTAACAAAATATTTTAAATACACAAATTAATAATTTA
This sequence comes from Hibiscus tridactylites, assembly GCA_958450335.1. Classification (NCBI taxonomy): domain Eukaryota; kingdom Viridiplantae; phylum Streptophyta; class Magnoliopsida; order Malvales; family Malvaceae; genus Hibiscus; species Hibiscus tridactylites. The sequence goes on along the minus strand of OY288275.1, from coordinate 67,741,098 downwards.
AATGGTAAAAATCAATTTATATGTCAGGTAAATATCAAGTAATGTCAATATCAGTTCAGGTCAACAATATGTCGGGTTCAAAACAAATCATGTCAATTAATAGGTCTGGTTCAAAGCATGTCGGGTAAAATCGGAACTCGGGTCGATACAGTCGGGTAATATCGGTTATCTACCAGGTTCGTCTCGGGTTCAGGTTCGTTTCAGTCGGGTGCAGGTCGGGTTTCGAGTCCACAATAACATATTCAATTCGGGTTCGTGCCATTCTCGGTTGGATGCAGGTCGAGTTCGGTTATTACAGTAACAAGTCCAACTCGGATTCAGGTCAACAACAGCCGGTTACAAATCAAGTTCAAGTCATAGAATCTTTGGGTTAAACTAAATTTTAATTCGAGTAAGTTTCAGTCGAATAAAGTTTTTACATCCCTATATAGCGGTGAATTTGTTGTACCCAATTGTTTGGTTAGGAGGGGCTGAATAGGGGTGGGAGAAAATACCCGACCCGATTGACCCGACCCGAAAACCCGACTACCCGAAACAAAAATACCGGGTAATTTCCGAAAAAAAATTACCCGACCGGGCCGGGTACCCGACCCGGCAAATTTCCCGGGACACGGGCCGAGAGTTTTCCCTTACCGGGTACCCGACCCGACCCGATAAAATTTAATATATATTTTTTATATTTAAAATTATATTTTTATTTTATGTTTCTTAATATTTTCACTCTAAAATTAAGTTTAAATCCCTATATTTTTTCTATGTTTGTATTATATTCTTTTAAGTTTTAAGTTTAATTTTTTTTTAATTTTTTTGTGTTTAACATATGATTTTTTTAATTTTAAAATAAAAAAATAAAAAAATATATGAACCGGGTACCCGGTACCCCATTACCCGGGTACCCGAATTTTCCGGGTACCCGAATTTAATGGACCGGGACACGGGCCGTTTAAAGAGGTACCCGGACGAACCGGGTACCCGAATCCCGGGTACCCGACAATTCCCACCCCTAGGGCTGAACTTAACCCCGTCAAATGTCTCTCATTATGTTTGACCAAAACTATATAACATCTGAACATAGCTCTGTCAATGGCCGGATGAATGATTGATTTGCAAAATCACTTTTTTAAATTTCTTTTACAATATTTAAAATTAAATTCAATTATTTCGTTTGAATTTTATTTCAATATCAAATTTGTCATAAATGACACGATGAAAGGCACTCGTCCTAGCTGCTATAATAAGAAATTAAGGAAGAAACTACTGTGTGCATGTGCTTCGCATTTTTATTGGCACGATTTTTCATTTATAATAACATTAAAGTTAAATGATTTTTTTTTTAGGAATGGTACTAGCAGGCTTCATTAAAAACAAAGAAAGATACAAGACAACACCACGCATACAGACAACACAAATCAACAGAAAAAGAAAGACAAAAAATTAAACAGACTCAAAAGACCAACAACACAACCAAAAGCAGAAAGACGTGACTCAAAAATAAACAGGCTTCATTAATGAGTCTTAATATTATAATTGAGATTTTAATGATAGTTTAGTTTCTTTTAATATTTATTATTAAGAGTTTATTTGTATGATATTTATTATTTGTGGTTCATTTTTTCAATACTTATTATTAGGATTTAATTTTTTTTTCAATATTTATTATTAGGATCTACTCTTAAAATTTATTTTTTAATATTTATTATTAGAGGTTTATTTTCAACATTTGTTATAAGCTCATTTTCCTGATATTTGTTATTAGAACCTACTCTTAAAATTTAATTTTTTAATATTTTTTATTAGAGAAATGCTCTTAAAATTTATTATTTTCAATATTTATTATTATGAGTCTAAATTGTTCAATACTTGTTATTTGTGGTCTATTTTCTTAATACTTGTTATGTGAGGTTCAAAATTTTCAATAATTGTCATTAGAAGCTCAATTTTTTCCAAATATTTGTTATTACGGGATACTCTTAAAATTTTAATAACTGTTATTCGAGCCTACTCTTAAAATTCATTTCTTCAATATTTTTTATTGGGTGCCAGTTTTTTTCAATAATTGTTTTTATAGGATCAATTTCCCCAATATTTATTATTAGATGCTTATTCTTAAAATTCAATTTATTTCAAATATTTGTAACTATGGGCGCACTCTTAAAATTTATTATTTTCAATTTTGTTCAATACTTATTATTGTGGGCCTAATTTTTCGGTTTGTTTTAGCCATTCAAAATCTCAAGACCGGCCCTAAATGCAAGTGACCGAATGAAATATTTTTAATATATGTGACTAAAAAAGACAAAAAATATATGCCTTTTTCGAAGCTCTTTTTATGTCACAACACTAAAAAAATTAAATTCTAAGCTTAATTTTAAATTTTAAATCTCAAACCCTAAAAATACACGTTACCCCTGATTTTCTTAACTCTAATAATAAACTCTAACCTTAGATCTAAACTTTAAATTTAAACTCTTAGCGTGGAAGCATTGAAAAAAAAATAGTAGATAGTTTTTTTTTGGGATAAATGTGATTCTTTTATTCATCCAAAGAACCATCTAAATCACCACCACTTTACAAATTTAAATAGCAAACATGTAAGGCAAAAAAAGCCAAAGAAACTAAGCTATCTCCCACTCAGTTACAAGAGCAGAAGCAGAAATAATTAATTTCCTACAACCAGACAGCTTCATTCGAATATCCCTCTTTATGAGTAAGACAATTGTCTTTCACATGTCGAGGCATCCCTTCATGCAGTTTACGATTTTTTCTAAACTGATACCGGAAAGCAAGTTCTCTCTCATAGTCAGGGTTCTCCCACCGCTCTGATCCGTCGCTCCAACGTCCGGTTGTGAGCTTGGTCGTGCTTGGTGAGGTTTAACGTGGCTAGGAGGTGGTTTGGAACCTCTGCTGGCGTAGGATATCAGCCTCATATCTCCTTTCCACCCAACTTCGAGACATTCCCCTAGCCTCCCTGTCTTCCAAGTTTGTTTTCGCAGAAGCATTTACACCTTTTCAGTGCATTTACTCCCACATTCCCCCCCAGGTTGCAGTCGCACTTATTAAGAAGCCCTACAGGAGTCATGCCTAACGGTGGGAACAGTCTGAGCTTAGGGGTCGTTGACTCCAACTTTCCAAACGACAACGCAATTCCTCAACCTCCCAACCAGGAATTCCTCGATGAACTTGAACTCAACGAGGATGGTGAGGTGAATTTCACACTGAAAAATCTTTCCCTGCTTGGCAAACTATTGTCGAACTCGACTATGAAACTGTTGGCACTAAAAGCCATCCTGAAGAAAGCATGGAGGTGTGAAGGCCTGGAGTGCCATGACCTAGGAAGAAACTTCTTCCTCTTCATTTTCAAAACCACTGAAGACCGCCATCGCATCCTGAGCAAGAAGCCATGGTCAGTGCAAGACTCCTTGCTCATATTAAAGGAATGGCAACCAGACAAGGCTCTGGAGGAAATTGACTTTGCTACAGAAGAGTTTTGGATTCAGATAACAAATCTTCCAGTTGGATTAACCACCAAGGACAACGTTCGACGTATTGGAAAATTGTTTCCATTCTACTTTGGTTCAACGCTTGAAGACGACGAGGAGAAGGTGGCATGGAATGGTAATGTTGGCATCCGAGTTGCCATTAGGGTTGAAGATCCACTAAAAACAGGTTTTATACTCAACAAGAAGAAGGATAAGGCACTGGAGGTTGGTTTTAAGTATGAAGCATTGCCGCGTTTCTGCTTCCGTTGTGGTCGTCTGGGGCACATTGAGCGTGAATGTAGGAATGATATGATCATGGTAAAACTTTCTGGAAGATTTGGGCCATGGTTGCGCACCTCAAATGCTTTCCGGCAGCAAACCTCATTCACCACGAAGCCGGCCACCACCACAACAAGGCCACCCACGCTACAGGACAAAGGAAAAGAGGTAAAGGACAGTGATGTATGGAGTATTGTCAGAGGTCAATCTAGCCAAGATATTATAGACCTCAATGTCTCGTCTAAGGAAACCTCTCAAGTCCCATCCCCCACTCCCAAAGTCAACCCCTTATTTCCCCTTTGGGAAAGCTATACAGCAACTTTCCAGAAAGGTAACTCAGGAGCAATCACCGAAATAGGATCTGCACAACAGATTTCTATATCCTCTTCATCCAAGGAAAGATTTACACCAGGTTTTGATAAGGTAAGTGCAGAAGCGTCTAACATAGCTATGGAAAGGATGCTGGCAGTGGGGTTCGATCGAATGGAAGTCTCAACAAACAAAAAACGTAAACGTGCAGGAGAAGAGGACTTCGAGTTGTTTGGCCCAAGAAAGAGGCGTGAACTATGGGAGGAGGTTTCGAAAGCAATTTGTCAAATTGGGCCCCAACAGTGGGCTATATCGGAAAGAAACTTTGCAGCCTCTGACGACGTGCTAACAGCGGCCCTGTTCCCGGATTCCATCTTTCAATCTTCTGGCATAATCCAACATATCGAATGCAAAAAAAAAGGCAAAAGCTATGGATCCAGAAGATTAACTCTGATAAGGAAAGCAGCACGGAGGAAGTACGCAATGGAGTGCACCAGAGTTATGATCGATGAAGCCGGGCTCATTCAATTAGGGACGGACCCATTTGGAAAAAAAATCACTCGAGTTCCAACAATGTGCATCGATGATAACTTCTCTCTCAATGAAGAGATTGCAATTAGTGACGGAGAAGAACTGGTGCCTCTGGAGAAAACAGTCCCCTATCCAAATCCTTTCATGGATGCTTCTCAGGCTTCGGATGACTCCAATGGGAGTTATCCGAGTTCATCATGATGATTAAATGTTGCGCAACCCAGGTTAGGAAGGGACGTGGGTGCTTTCTGCGGTTCGATCCTTCCCCTTGGATCACGGTGGCTCTCGGTGAGCATGAGGATCCAAGGCTTTTGGATAGGCGTCATCCTGACGATGTTCAGGTCCACCATGGTGCGGAATTTGCCAGGCTGAAGGAAAACTCAATGACCTCCTACCCTCCATTATGGCTGCGAATTGGTTTTGTCTTGATAAGGATCGACGAAGATACGTCAGAAGCCTGTCTCTGGGAAGAGCTCTCAAATATTACCAGCTCCATTGTTCCGGTGAAGGTGTTGGGAGTTTCACTTTTTAGTTGTCCTATGTTTCGTCTGGTGTTTTTCGTTTATTTTATGTTGGATGATCGGAGTCTGTTGTTATCCTTGCATGCCTTTTTGTCCGAGTGTTGGTTTTTCCTTCGCTTGGTGTTGCTTGCTTTAGGTTTTGGCTGTAGCGAAGCCAGTGCCCTTGCATGGTGCATGGCGACGACCGTAGGGTGTAGGTGGAAGGGGGTTGTGGCGGGCCCACCTTCCCTTAGGTTTCTGTTTCTGTTGGAGCTTTTTTAAGTTAATGAATTCGGCAAGTCTTTTTCGATAAAAAAAAAACAATCGAATGATAACAGCTAAGAGTGATCTTCCTTTGCCGTGCACATATACCCATTGCACCAAATTCAACCAACACTCTATTTGCACATAATATGGGTTACCTGCTAAATCTGTCGAAAAAAATCACACACAACAAAAAAGTAATCCTTACTGTCACCAACAGTTTCACACAATAAGCACTAGCTATCAATCTGCCCTCTAGGGGTGACAATCGGGTGGGGGAATAACTGAAAACTGTGGGGATCTAAACCGACAGGTATAGAGAATAACCGACGGGTAATCCTTACTGTCACCAACAGTTTCACCCATTGCCACCCCTACCGCCCTCCCCAGCGTAACATCCTGTCACTCGTTGGAAGCCTATCTTGAACCGTAAGTCAAGCAACAAAAGATTGGTGACTTAAAACCAGAGAACTTGCTCATTCTTGTGTTTAGAGATCTCTCAAACTTTCTTAACTTTGAAATCACCATCTATGTTCCTAATCAGTGCATATTCATCCCTTAGTTTCATCATTTTCTTCCAAGCCCAGTTGGATGAAGTTCTAACAGTGGCTTGTCATAGTAGTAGATAATTTTTATTCTAAAAGAAACCACGATTTAAATAATTTATCTATTTTTAAAAAGAATAAAGATAAAAAGAGATTCACCATTTAGCTTAGTGGCTACGAATGCTCATTTTATCTCATCTTATATGAGTTTGAATCCAGACATAATGTAATATTTTTATTTAATAAAAAAATAATTAATTTAATAGATGATTAATAACCTTTAAAAAAAGCTTAATACACTTCCCCCTAAACTTTACCTCTTTTTCCAACTTGCCCCTTAAACTACATTTTGCTTACTTTTACGTCTTAATATTTTTTACGTTACTCATATTGCCCCCTACCGTTAAAAAAATTTATCTTAACCAATTAGAAAGCACCACGTTATTTTTTTATTTTTAAATTTTAAAATAAAATAAATATATTAAACCACACCCTAAATTTACCTAAATATCCCTGTCTTCTTCCCAAAACTATTTCTAATTTCATTCATCTCTAACCCTAATTTCCATATTTTAACCCCCAATTTCCATATTTTAACCCCTAATTTCTCTTCATGTTTTGATGGGTGTTCCAATTTAACATGCAAAAGAGATAAAACTCAAGAGTATTATTTTACAATTCCAGAAACCAAAATTTCAACAATATATAGCATGTCTAAACACGTCTTCCTCTATGGAGCTTTGGAACCGAAGTTAGAAAAACAACTAAAGTTTAAGGGAAAAAATTATTAAGAATTTTAAAAATAAAGACGGTGGTTGAAAAATCAGTTTACAGTTTCCTTAAAAGGATTCTCACAGCATGTCGTGCAGTACAAAGGACATTGCTGGCTACAGTTTTAAGGTGATTTTGGTCCGACTTTTATTACTTTGTTTTCTTTTTTCCAGCCTCAGTCATGAAAGCACCGTTTATTATAAAAAAGGGACACTGACCGCCTGATCGGACACAACTGAAGACTAATTGATTTTTGGAGGAATCTAATTACCCTTTTTCTTTACCATCATGGCTTGCCCGGAAACTACCTCCGACGAACCGTTGACGCCGGCCGGTCGCCTTTTTCTCCAGCCGCAAACTAACGTCGTCATCCACTGTATCCTCCGCGGTAAAAAACCCGGCGACATAGATGCTATAAAATCGACTATTAGGTCTTCGTTGATGGTCCAACATCCCAGATTTTGCAGCCTTTTAGTTCGCGACAAGAACGGCTTCGAGCACTGGAGAAGAACCCAGATAGACATCGACCGGCACGTGATTGTCATCAACAACCGGCTCGATAAATCCGGGAATCTCGTCGACGAACCCCAAGGGTCCACCACCGAAGAAGACGATGAAGCGGCGGCGAATCAGTACGTAGCGGATTTATCAGTGAGTTGTCCTTTGAGTATGGACAAGCCCTTGTGGGAATTACATATATTGATGGCACATAAGTGCGCCGTTTTCCGGATTCATCATGCTTTAGGCGATGGGATCTCTCTGATGTCCATGTTGATGGGCAGTTGTCGTAGGACGGACGATGCTGACGCGCTTCCTAGGTTGGTTCCCGACAAGAGACCGGAAATTAAGGGCGGGAAACGAAGGGATTGGTTTTGGTTGTTTGGTGTCTTGTGGTGGGTATTGAAGATGGTTCTTTACACTCTGGCGTTTTCAGTGGAGTTTGTGCTGAGGAGTTTTTTGGTCTCCGACGAGAAGACGGTGATTACCGGCGGTGACGGGGTGGAACTCTGGCCTAGGAAACTGGTTACTGCTAAGTTTTTGCTTGACGACATGAAGGTGGTCAAAAGGGCAGTTCCCAACACTGTAAGTGACCAAAAGTATTACTCCTGTTTTTACCATAAATCCTGGGATTATTAGAATTGGATTGTCATATTCATGGTTCCCAACATTTTTGGAGTGTTTTTTGGATCTTTTGCACATTTGGCAGTTGGGTAATCTCAAATTATTGAACTAATGACTCAATAATATAGAACGGTGTCGTTTCTTGATATTGGTAATTAAAACTTGAATGGAAAGTAAAGAAAGAAAACAAAATGAACTTATTATCAGAAACATTTAATACACGGGTTTATATAATAATAAAGAATCAAGAACTAAAAACATAACTGATTAACTAACTTTAACAACCTTAGTACATTGGATTACTCTAATAGCCCCCTCAAGTTAGAGCATATATGTCATGTATACCCAATTTGAAAATAAGACTCCGCAACTATGTAGTGTGTAGGGCCTTGGTTAAACAGTCAACAAGTTGATTGTTAGTAGAGACTGGTAGCAGCTTGACAAGCCCTTGATGCAACTTATCGCGAATAAGATGGTAATCAATCTCTATATGCTTAGTTCGCTCATGTTGAACTAAAAAAATTATAGACAAATTATCACAAAATATATTTGCATGAGGTAAGCTAAACTGAAGATCAAAAAGTAAATAGGTAATTCACTGTATTTCACAAGTTACTGGGGCTAAGACACGATATTCAGCTTCACTAGATGATCGAAAAATAGTCTATTGCTTTTTAGACTTCCAGGATATTAATGCAGTTCTTAGAAAGACACAAAAATCAGTAGTGGATTTTCTTGAGTCTGGGCAAGAAGCCCAGTTTGAATCAAAAAATACATTAATTTGAATTGAATTTTGAGTAGGAAAAAATAAACTTTGACCAATAGTGCCTTTCAAATACCTAAGAACTCTATGTATAGCAGAAAGATGTATATCAGTAGGAGCAGAAATATATTGAGACAGTTGCTGGACATCATAAACACTGTCTGGTCTAGTATTAGTTAGATAAAGAAGTTTATCTATGATTCTCCTATATTCAGTAATGTCTACTAAAGGTGTCCCAGTCAACAGATTTAGAATTAAGAAAGTCAGTCTCTTCGAGTAATTCAAAAGTGTGTTTCCTTTGACAAAGATTAATTCTTTTAGAGGACCTTGCAACTTCAAACCCTAAGAAATATTTTAAATCTCGTAAGTTTTTTATTTTAAAAGTAGTATGTAAGAAAGATTTAATTTTATTGATCTCAGTCATATTAGAGCTAGCAAGAACAATATCATCAACATATACGACCAAAGCAATAAAAGAGGAATTAGCACCCTTAGTAAACAAAGAGGAATCATCATTAGATTGCTTAAAACCTTGATTAAGTAAAATAATGGTCAATCTTTCATTCCACTGTCTACTAGTATATTTTAGTCCATAGAAATTTTTGTTTAATTTGCAAACTAAGTTAGGATCTGAAGGATCAAAACCAGGAGAAGGAGTCATATAGACTTCTTATTGAAAAAATTTATGTAAGAAAATATTATTTATATCAAGTTGCTGTAAATGTCAGTTTTTAGAGGCAACAATAGCAATCAAAGTTCGAACAGTTGTAAGTTTAGCAACATGACTGAAAGTGTTAAAAAATTGTTGGGTATATCTTTTAGCAACTAAACGAGCTTTATACCATTTTAAACTACCATCAAATTTCAGTTTAATCTTAAAACCCACTTACATCATATGGTTTGTTTTCCTGAAAGAAGACTAACAAGGCTTCAAGTATTATTATTCTCTAATGCTAATATTTTTTTAACCATGGTTGTTTTTTATTCATCATGTAAAAAAGTTTTTTTTTTTTAAATTTTTAGGTTTTTTTAACAGTAACATTATTAATGTAACCAAAATAAGCATCAAAAAGATGCTGGTAAGATAATACTTGAGGGAATGTGGTGTAGACTTAGAGCATTGTTTTTCACAAGGTAAAGAAACATGCTAATCAATATACTTCTGAGGCAATTTAAAAGTCTTGAAAGGTCTTACTAATTTTTCGATTGGTAAATAAAAAGAAACCACAAAAAATACATCATTAGGTATATTAGAATTTATATTCAAACTTTCAGTATCATTAGACATATTATTAAGATCAGTGGACATGTCATTAGGAGTATCAGTAGAACAAGGATTAGTAGAGTTTGTATTTTTGAAAATAATATCATTTGACAGAGACTTATTATGAGCCTGAAAATCTTGAGAAAAATTATTATCATATATAGGTAAAACAATGACATTTGAATTATTATTAGAAGTAGATTTAAAAGAAAAATTGTTTTCAACAAAAATAACATATCTTGATATAAAAACAGTCTTAGTGACAAAGTTATAAAGCCTAAACCCTTAACATTTTTAAGAAATCTAAGAAATAAGCATTTGTCAGCCCTAAGATGTATTTTTGTCTTAACTTTAGGAAGAATAGTAGTATAAGCAAGACAACAAAAAATTCTAAGATTTTCAAACTGATATTTAGGATGACATAATTCTTCAAAAGGTGTCTTATTTTGTAGAACATGGGTAGAAGTTAAATTGATAAGATACACAGAATATATGACATAATCAAGTCAAAATTCTAAAGGTAAAGAAGCATGAATTCTTAAAGCCTGGGCAACCATAAAGATGTGTTGATATTTTCTCTCAACTACACTATTTTGTTGTGGAGTATAATTACAAGAATTTTGATGAATAATTTCTTTAGATTTAAAAAATCTAACATATCAAATTCTTTAGCATTATCAATCTTTATGCGTTTCACAACCTTAGAAAACTGAGTATTAACCATTTTACAAAAATCAACTATAAGTTGGCTGACTTCTAATTTATATTGCATAGGATAGATCCAAGTGTGCCGACTTTTTTCATCCACAACAGTCAAGAAATATGAATAACCATGTATGCTTTTAATGAGAAAAGGTCCCCATAAGTCCATATGAACAAGATAAAAAATATCCATACTAACAGAATTACTTAAAGGAAAAATTAATCTTTTTTATTTTGTTAAATGACAAACATCACAGTCAGTCAACAAACCAGTAAGAATATCAGTATGCAAGTGAGAAAAAAAATTTATCATTCCTTGAGAGGGATGTCCTAGTCTAGCATGCCATTTATCAGAAGAAACAGAAAAACAAACAGTAGAAATAGAACCAAAATTATGCAGATCAAGACTGTATAAGCCATCAGATTCTCTAGCTAAACCAATCATCCTCTAGTTGACAACATCCTGAAACAAAAATCAGTATTAAAAATAAGAGAGATATTAAAACTTTTAGTTAATTGAGATACTGAGATCATATTAAAACCAAAAGTAGGTATGTGAAACACATTGTGTAAAACTAAAAATTTATTTATTTGAACTGTCCCAATATGAGCAACAACAACTAAAGCATTATTAGATAATTTCACAGGTTTTTCAGTCACAACCTGATATTCCTTAAAAAAACTTAAGAAATTAACGACATGATCAGTAGCCCTTGAATCTAGAACTCATGGAGTTAAAATATCTCTAGAGGAAGAACAAGAAATAGCAAATTCAATAGATTCAAGATTACCTGCAATTTTTTGTGGAACAACATCAAAATTAGACAAGAGCATATTCACTTTAGAATCCTTGAAACTCTGAGCATCAAAATTATCAAGCCTACCATTCTCATTCAACATATTCAGAAGACTCTCATATTGTTCTTAAGTAAACTTAACAGAACAACTCTTATCTTTATGCATAACACCACTATTAGCATCCAACATCTCAGTACTAGACCCAACTTGATTAGTTCTATTACTAGAATTCCTACCCTTATAATTAGGAGGATAACCATGCTTTTTATAGCATTTATCGATGCTATGCCCATATAAGCCACAGTAAGTGTAGAGGGGTTTTTTATTTTCAGGAAAGAATTTTTTTGAACTAACAGAATTACTTTCTTGTCTAACACCACTATACTATTCCAAATTCTTGCTACTATACCTATCAACCATTAAGATGTTCGATTCAACAGATAAAACAAAATTAAGAGTCGCTCATGTTGAATTATCATAGAGAAAGCCTCATTTATCTTAGGCAAAGGTTTCATCATCAAGATTTGAAATTTTTTAACCGAAAAATTCTCATTTAACCCTCGTAAAAACCTAAGAAAAAAATCCTATCTTCTATACTTAAGAGCCGGACAATCACGTAAAGGTAATGGACGTAAATTGTAAATTTCATCCCAAATAGTAATAATTGAGTATGAAAAGTGGTAACTGAGAGATTACCTTGTTGAAGAGAATAAAAGTCTTGAAGTAAATAAAAAATTCGAATCATATCACCTTGGCTAAATCAATCGAAAAGATCTGACCATAGTTCAGAAGCACTGTCGATCCAAATCACGCTTTGAGCAATATCAAGACTGAGAGCTCGCTGAATCCAGGACAAAACCAAATTGTTGCACTTTGTCCATGCATCGAATTGAGGAGCATCCTTTCTGGGTTGAGCAATCGACCCGTCAACAAACCCTAGTTTGTTCTTTGAAATAAGCGACATTCGTATCGATCTCGACCAAGCATGGTAATTAGATCCAATCAATAAGGAGGACGTTAGAACCAAAGTTGGATTTTCGCCGGAACAGTAGGATCATCGTTCTTGAAAACCCTAGAACCATCGAGAGCGGCGAAAGAATTTTCCTCACCATCGAATATCATATTGAACTAATGACTCAAGAATATAGAATGACGTCGTTTCTTGATATTGGTAATTGGAGCTTGGATGATAAGTAAAGGAAGAAAATAAAAGGAACTTATTATTAGAAACGTTTAATACAAGGGTTTGTATAGTAATAAAGAATCAAGAATTAAAAATACAACTGACTAACTAACTTTAACAGCCTTAGTACATCTGGATTACTTTAATACAAATATGTTTTTTTTCTTGGGACATTGGGGTAGACTTGTCATCCCAGATAGTCTTCAATTGAGTATGAAAAGTGGTAACTGGGAGATTACCTTGTTTAAGAGAATAAAAGTCTTGAAGTAAATCAAAAACTCAAATCACATCACCTTGGCTAAAGCAATCGAAAAGATTTAATCATAGTTCAGAAGCACTGTCGATCTAAATCACGCTTTGAGCAACATTAAGACTGAGAGCTCGTTGAATCCAAGACAAAATCAAACTGTTGCACTTTGTCCATGCATCGAATCGAGGAGCATCCTTTCTGGGTTGAGTATTTGACTCGTCAACAAACCCTAGTTTGTTCTTTAAAATAAGCGACATTCGTATCGATCTCGACCAAGCATGGTAATTAGATCCAATCAATAAGGAGGACGTCAGAACCAAAGCTGGATTTTCGCCTGATCAGCGGGATCATCGTTCTTGAAAACCCTAGAACCATCAAGAGCGGCGGAAGAATTTCCCTCACCATCTGATATCATATTGAACTAATGACTCAAGAATATAGAATGGTGTCATTTTTTGATATTGGTAATTGGAACTTGAATGAAAAGTAAATGAAGAAAATAAAAAGAACTTATTATTAAAAACGTATAATACAAGGGTTTATATAGTAATAAAAAATCAAGAACTAAAAATATAACTGACTAACTAACTTTAACAACCTTAGTACATCTGGATTACTCTAATACAAATATGTTGTTTTTTCTGGGACATTGGGTAGACTTGTCATTTGCTCACTGAAAAAGTTTGGGTTAATAAGGATTGAGTGTGACATCGAGTCGAGTAAATTTTTTTTGAATTAGTCGAGTTTATAAATTTTTTTATAACTCAAATTTTATTTGATTTTTTTTTCTAGTTGAGTTTATAAAATTCGAGTTAAGTTGTTCGAGTTTTTGTTCAAATTTAAATGTAGATATTTATAATGTTACAGTAGTAATTCATTCCAATTTAAAGGGCTTTCTATAATCATATACGATATACATATATATATATATATTTCTTAATATTTTTTAAATATCTGATATACATATATCAAACAAAGTTGGGGGACTTGTCTCGAATTTGAAAACTAATCCACTAATTACTAATTTTTTTGAGTTAAACAAGTTATTCGAATTCCTATTTTATAACTAAAATTTTATTTAAATTTTTTTGAGTCGAGTTTATAAAATTACAATTTGAGTTAAGTCAAGTCGAGTCTAGTTAACATATTCGATTTTTGTAGTCGAATTTTACTCGCCCCTAAAGTTAATATATATTTTGGTAACTGAATTTGCTTTAACTATTCAATTTGATACCTAATTATTTCCTCGTCCAATTAAATATTTGAACTTAGTTTTATTAATTCAAGTTGGTTAAAAATACTAAGTACTAATTTGAACAGAAAACCAAGTTCAAATGTCAATTTAAACCCAAACAACCAAATTCATAGTGGACCAAATATACCAAATTAAATCTTGAAATCAGATGCAGATACATAATAGTAGAAAATAAAGTTTATGTATTAAATTGAACCTTGGAACCAAATTTAAGTCCAAATATATATATTTACACTCTTCTAATTGCAAAAGATGCCCTCAAGCTATAGACTAAATTCTAAATTAGTCCCCAAACAAGTAAACATCAAAAGCTCCAATGGAATCTCAATCTAAAGTATGGTCCCAAAAAAAGAGTATGGTTCCAATCAAATCACTCCAGCCCCGACCTTCTCATTTTGACGTATTTTTTTTAACACCTATGAATTAATGAACATTTAAATGTAGGTTTGGATTTGACCCTCTTAATTATTAGCATTTAAGATGGTTTTGAATTTGCTATCTCCGAGTAGTATTATGTAATTTAACAATTCAATAATCATATAAGCAATATACTTTTCTTTTTAACTAACCTTGCCCTCTCCCATAATCTACTCCTTTCCTCATCTTTTGCAACTATTTATATACATGCTGCAGACCATTAATGATGTCCTACTGGGAGTGGTTTCATCTGGCCTCTCGAGATACTTAGACCATCGAACGCCAAACGGTAAACTTGTTTTTTCCTCGAATATTTAGACATTCGAACTCGAGATTAAATGAAGAATTCGAATAACATAGTATATGTGTGCAGTACTCAAAACTGATTGGGGTTCAATGTCTGTTGTTAGCTTTGCGTGACGGGCTTCGTATGACAGGGGTAGCCATGGTTAACATAAGAGCACAGCCAGGGTTGCAGGTATAGTTTCGGATTTGCCGATTCCCTTCCCATGTTGGAAATTCATTTGGTTTCTGGTAATTTGTCAAAGGAACTATCAGAGTTGATGAAGAACAAATCAGACGCACGATGGGGCAACAAGTTTGGTGTAATTCTACTTCCGGTTTACTATCACAAAAGTGGCAATGATCCATTGGAGTGTTTGAAGCGAGCAAAGGCGACGGTTGACAAGAAGAAACACTCTCTCGAGGCCATTTTATCGTACTGGATCGGAGATCTTGTAATGTTGTTGTTAGGAGCGAAGGTACGGAATCATTATACACGATCAATGCATCAAATATTAATTTTGGTTACATTATGAACATGTTTGTTCCCTGTTGCAGTATGCTTGTATGCTTAATTACAAACTGCTGTGCAATACCACTTTCACCATCTCAAACGTTGTTGGGCCTCTAGAGGAAATTTCGCTTGCAGGCAACCCTCTCTCCAGCATTAAAGTCAACACATCCAGCCTACCACAGGTACACTATGGATGGAAATCCTCTACCTCTTTTCGGTGCCCCTACTTATACCCCAACACTCAAAATTATGTTTAGGGTTTAAGGTTTATGGTTTTAGGTTAGGGGTTATGGTTAGGGTTTAGGAAATTTAGGGTAGGGTCTATTTTTTTAGGGTATAGGGTGTAGGGTTTAGGATTTAAAATTTAGGGTTAGGGCTTGAAATTTAATTTTATTGTGTTTTTTAGTGTTGGAGCATAAGTAGGGGCACTGAAAAGGGGCAGAGAATTTTTATCCAGTACGCTATAACCTCGAAATCTTTTTATTTTATTAAATTTGAAAAAAGTTTGTTCTATTGGATAACTTTGGTAAATTTTGTCCACTTATATAAGAAATTAACAAAAAATAATAGATTAGTAATTTAAGTTTTAAAAACTAACTTCTCACTCTTTATGAAATAATGGGTGAAATTCATAATTATGTTAATTTTAAGGGTTATTATTTTATATACTGACATTGAAAAAAAAGGTTTTCCACAAGGCTGTTTAATTTCACTTTACAAACTAAAATTTAAATCTTTAACCATAAAACTCTAAGCTATATTTACTAGACTCTAAAACTAAACTTTAAATTCTAACCCGGTTTTAATTAAGTTTAGAGAGCAAAAATCACTTCTCCACCTAATAATCAATGAAAAACACTTGAATTTTAATAGAAAAATCACTTTTGAAAAGTGATTATTTTTTGATAAAATAAAGATAAAATTTTATTATCGCAAGCCTCATTAGAAATTCTCCTAAATAGGCCTATAAACGAGCCGAATGAACACGAACGAGGGTGTGTTTATGTTCGTTCGTTTAACTTTAACCGAACAAATAAACGAACACGAACATAAACAAACACAAAATTTCTTGTTGTGTTCGTTCATTAAGGAATGTAGTTTGTTCGTGTTTGTTCATGTTCGTTCGTTTAAATGGTAAACAAACATAAATGAACATAAACGAACACAAACAAACATATATAATTTGTTAAATATTTAATATTTTTGGTTTGTTTGATTAATTCAGTTAATTAACTAATTTTAAACTGAATTAATCGATAATTAAAATTTGAAAAAACTCTTAATCATTAGCCAAAACTTAAAATTATCTAATAGATTAACCAATTTTATTTTGGTTCGGTCGATTAGTTCTGTTTAACCGAATAATGAACGCCTTTAGACATATGTGAATAAATTTAAATGAACATAAACGAACATAAATGAACATAAACAAACATAAACGAACGAACATAAATGAACATAAACGAAAGGATTACTCACGAACATAAATGAACGAACAAGCCCTTTGTTCGTGTTCGTTCGTTTAATTAAACGAACAAAAAATATTGTTCATGTTCGTTCGTTTAATAAATAAATAAACATAAACGAACTTTCTGCTAGCTGAACGTTCGGTTCGTTTACAGCCTTACTCTTAGACCTACATGGAGGAAAAAAATACTTAGGGTAATAAGTAGAATATCAACCGAGAAACAAGAAGAAGAACAAAACTATGCTAACCAGCATTCATAAGAAACACTTAAATCATCATGCAAAAGGGAAAGGATTGAATCAAGAGGAGCAGTAAATATCCGAGAACCATTTCGCCAAGCTATCTGCTAGTTTGTTAGCCTCCCGAAACATATGGGAGAAGACCACAATCCAATCCCTGGACAACATCTGAAGGATATGCTGGAGTACCGTGATATGAGATCCAGACATGGACTGCCCCTGCATGCTATGTTACTCATTTTTATAAATAAATCACACTTATTTATAAATAATTAATATCCTTTAAATATAATTAAAAATATGACGCGTCTTAAATAATTTTTTGACTCTGTCCCTACATGTTATGTTAGTCATTTTTATCAAAATGCTAGGTTAGTCGGATTGATATATATATAGATTATTATCTTATACGCTGGTGGTAGAAATTTAAAGTTTTTACAAGCGCCTTAATTTTAGGGTTTATGGACTTAGTTTAGGGTATATGGTTTAGGAGATTAGGTGTATGAGTTTTGAATTTAGGGATAGTGGTTGACTCTTACAATTTAAGGTTATAATTTATGGTTTATAGATTAAAACCTAAATCCTCACCCTATTATACTAAAAGCTAAACTTTATCCTCTAAACCTTAAATTATTTGATCAATTTTAACCGTTATGATTCTGTGTGAGATATTACTACCATTCTACCACATGACATTTTACGATTCTGCCACGTAGCATTTACAATTTAAAAAAAATACTTTTAAGTGTTTTTTTTATAAATTCCTAAATAAAAAATAAAAAAACCAGAAAATATTAAGTAACAACATTGTGACATAACACAAGATACCAATTGACCCCTAAGCAAAACAAAAACTATAAGATTTAACCAAATGGACAAATTTTAATGTTGTTCAAATGTACAAATTGATGAAATTTTTAGGTACATAGGTTTGATTGTATGCAAAAAATCAAAAAATAATTTGATTTTTTTTCAAAAGTATGAAACTTCTGCTGCTCTTGAATCATTTTAAAGCTTTTTAATTTAGTTTTTGGTGTTGTGAATGCAGGCGATAACAATGCACATGTTGAGCTATGCAGGCAAGGCTGAAATGCAAATTTTGGCAGCTAAAGATATAATCCCTGATCCAGAATTTCTAGCTAAATGCTTTGAAGATGCCTTGCTTGAAATGAAGGAGGCTGCACTTGAGAAATAGACCAAACTTCACTTGATTGGTGTACAATACAAAATCATCCAGATTTTGGAGAGCTACATGAGGCAGCAACCAAGGAGCTGTTGGAACAAGAAACGGAATAAAATGTAAGAAAAAAATAGAATGAGGGTCAATTTGCAATGTTAGTTACAAAGTTGAAGTTTTTGGAGATGAATAACTAAAATAAAACATAATGAAATTATAAAAAAAACATGTTTAAGCAAGAGCAAAATTATGACAAAGTGAATGTATGTATGTATGTATGTATGTATGTATGTATGTATGTATGTATGTATGCATGCATGCATGTATGTAGGTATGTATGTATGTTATGTAACTCATTTCGGATGGTTCTATATATCAGAATATAACAATCAAAACAGTCTGATCTGATGCTGGGGAATGAGTCATAGGTTGCATAAGGATTACTAGACTACAAGATCTCACCTCACCATACTCAGTAATTAAGGTGGGAAAACTAAAACAAAAATCCAATCTCCACACTATGAAAAGTTGAAAACTACTGGTATAATTGCCTTCAGTTCCTTCTCTATTACCAGGGAATTTTCTGCAGCATTCTTCGCCATTTTCGGTCACCCCTCAGTTCTTTGGTGACAAGTTTTCTTACTGTAACATTTCTTCCTTATCAAGAACAGTCTCCTTAGAAAACCAACTCCTTGCTTCTTGCTCGGCACTCTTGCCAAAGCCATAGCTCCAATGTTTCCACTTTCATTCTTGGAACCAAGATTTGCTTCTGATGTCTGTAACAGCAAATCTGAAGCTTGCCTGTTCTTGCAGTTATTGGATTGAGGAAGTAAGCAACTTGCTTCTTCAACGACACATAAAGTTCCTTGGATGTTGGGAGACCTGGTCGCTTCTCCTTTATCCCCATTGTCTGCTAGCATTCGATCACGCAAGGAGAAGCGTTTCTTCACCTTTCTATCATTTATTACAGTGGCGGCAGCGGCATCACCATTGTTGGAGAACACCCTGTCAAAGAGTGCTGCATCTTGAGATGAAGCCAACACCTTTAATTGCTTACCTATGTTCATAATTGTTTCTTGGCACTCTGCTAACTTGACAGAAGCTGCTGTAATTTCCCAACCCTGTATGTCGGAAAAACCAGACATAACATCAGGATTTGATATCTGTTTTCATCTTCAATTGCATTTATTGTCTCATGTCATGTGGTAACATGGTAATTCATGCATGTAGAATACTGTTTGAAAATTTGAAACTTTGTGAATGAATGACTTACATTTTGAGACTGCCTGCCATCTCGATTCATGACGTAATTCGGTGTTTCTTTCTTTGACAAACTGTTTGTTTCATGTTTCAGAAATCAGAACTATATGAACATGTTTCTTTAGTAATCACAAGAAGTAAAACTAAGAAACGAAAACTTTACCTCTCTAATTGGAGTTGAAGCTCAAGACATGTGGCTTCTAGCTCTTCACAACAGTTATTTTTGTACTCCAACTCAACTTCCAAAGATGAACATTTCTGGAAGATTTCGTTCAGTTTAGCTCGGGCAACGGTGAGTTCGGTCTGATTTTCAACCTCATCTTCAATCATTTCGTTCGATTCTTTTAACATCTTAAGTTCTGTTTGTAAGCTTCCAATGCTTTCTTCTGATTCATGAAGTTTTATAGTCAAGGCCTCACTCTTGCGAGTTTCTGACTCGAGCCTGGCTCCCATATTCTTCAAATCATCTTTTAATCTCTTGTTTTCTTCCTCCAGCCTACATCGAATACCGTCCTTTCGGGACATAGCACTCTGATTCTGGTCATGTGAAGAAGCAAAGTTGTCTAAGCATGGTGATTGTTCTTCAGAAATATCGAGAACATCATGTGCACTTAAACGATTGCTACAATCCAAAGCAATTTCGATGTCCTCGAGAATTTCATCTGAACGTCTGTTGGAAACACGTTTGTGCTCGGAGATAGCATGCAAAACAACCTGAAGCCAATCAAATGATCCTTCAGCTACTAAATCTTTTGAGTTCATCTGTTTTGTGTTGCTGAACTCACACGTTTGTGTTGCTAATCTTTCCATCTCTTCAAAGTCATCCATGAATCTCATTTCGGGGACCGTAATGGCCTTATGCTGCATCGGATTCTTAACTCTTCTCTCTACAGATAGTTCAGATTCCGAAACCAAAGCATTAGGCCATGAACAATAAGAGCTATTTCCATCAATACTTCCAATTCCAATATCAAAACCTGAAGTGACAGATAGTTCACTTGATATATGACCACTCCTTACCATCTCCATGGACGGAATCTCAACTTGGTTTGGCGTGGACGATATCTGAGAACGGATTATACTCGATGACTGGATCATTATTGCTTTGAGAACCCTGTTCTCTTCTTCCACATTAAGTAGTTTCCGGCATTCAGCTTCCAACTTGGCTATCCTCTTTGCACCATCCAAATGTTGTTTATGAGCTACATCAGCTGATTGACGGTTGTATTCCATCTCTTCATTTTTTATCTCAAGCTCCTTCTCGACAACATGAAGCTCGTATTTCAGCAAAGCGTTCTCTTTTTCAATGACATCTAATCTAGCCATTAGTGCACTGAATTCGGCATCGGCTCGAGACTTGTGCTTCCAATGATCTTCGATCAATTTTTCTTTCACCAGCAGGTTCTTACTCAGACGAAAGTTCTCAACGGCTAACTCATCGAGCCTTTTGTTCATCTCTGTCAGCTTGTCTTGTAATGCTTTCGTTGCTCTCTCGAACTCACTCGATGCCTTCATTGCAGCATCCAAGTGAGTTAACTCTTCATTGGCCATTTCTCCCTCCCTCGAAGCTTCACCGAGCCCTTTCTTTAAACGGATTGCATCGGCTTCCTCAGCCTTTTCCCAACCTGAGAGAAAACATCAAAACCAACATATCAAAATAAAAACAAAACGTGTTACTAAGATGTTCAAATTTATAAAAACAAACACCAGAAGAATACAAGGATTACCAGCCATTTTAACATTTTTTATCCCTTGATCATCCTTAGCATGACAGTCAAGGAGGACTGAAGCAAGCTTCTCGTTTAGATTTTTCACTATTCGATCTCGTTCACCTTCATGCATTTGTACCTATAATCATGTACAAAGGGTTAAGATCATGATTCATGACTCATGAGAATAATGACAATAAACAATCTTTGAGGAAAAAAAAAGATATCATGAACATTATAAAAGATAAACATGTGCAATGTGATAAAGGTTTTCGGTCACCTCTTCGTCGATTCGCTTCAAAGAAGATTTTTTCCTCCAACGCCATGTTTTTTGGTCCATGACTTGGATTTCTATTTCAGAACAAAAGAGGAAACCAGAGTTATAATGTCGATACTATAAGCTAATGTGGAAGCAATGTAAGACAACTTCGATTTCCTCGAACCACAGTCCAAAACACAGGTAGATGCAGAGGAATCCACACTGTGTTGATCCAATGACCTTCTAAGAACCCTCCAAATATATGAAAAAAATAGTATGAAGTTCTAATACACCTATAGTGTTTGACACTTATACTCGAGTCTGAGTAACATATGTAGACTGTAAGCACCAAAAGTTGCAGCTCTACATGATCCATCATGTCTTCAACTAGGAGTTTTAATTTCAACATAACACCATAAATAGCAGAGAATGAAGTTCGCAAACATTCTTAGTGGACTAATAATGAAGTGCTTTTCTTGCTATTAAAAGAATAATGGATCATCAAAACCTACTTAATGCAGCATTATTAACCGTCTTAAACAGATCAACCTGCAAACTTAGTACTAGAAAATCATAAGCAAATCCTACTGAAAATACATGAAAAAAAAAGAAAGAGTGGTTGAAAAGTTTAATAGCTCCCACCCACCTATGCGATGCAGAGAATCAAGTGTTCATCAATGTACAGCTATATCTTAATAATGATCATCCACCATTTACAGCATGGGCATTGAATGAGAATTATGAAGAACAAAGGAACTGGGATTGAAGTGAAAGAGCAATTATTGTAGCTTAAATTACAAACCAAATTAAACCCAGAAATGAGAGGAAAGTTGTTTTCAAGCATGGGATAGGATGCTGCTACATCCACCGACAAACCATCAAAGCTCTCTACTTATAAGTTATAATCGAGGTTAACAGCAATGATAATGGTGGGTGGAAAAGGAAGAAAAAGGAGCAATGAAACATGGTGAAAGACTAAAGAGAGTCAAAAAGAGAGGAGTGATGATGATAACTGGAGAAAACTAAAGGGGTAGAGAATCTTGTGCAAATGGAGAGAGTCCAAAAGTTTGATGCAAGTATTTAGGTTTAAGGGCAAAAATAGGATTATAATACGCCCGACGCAACATTGATATCTTAAAATCTCAAAAGTACTCTAACAATTAGTTCGCTGCACTATTACGAGGAATTTTAAAATTATATTATTTTTTTATTTGAATTGTATGACGAGATTTTTGAAGGAAAAAAATAAAACTAGCCTATGTGATATAGCGAGTTTGAATATAATAAAAATATTTTTTAAAAATTCGTCGTAATAGTACAACGAGTTACTGTAAGAATCATACTTTTAAGAATTTAAAATTTCAGGTGGTACGTTGGTCATATTAAAGAGTAAAAATCTCATGCCCCCTAACCATGCCTCCTTTTATGCCTCCTGCCTAAAATTACTTAAAAATTAAATCTTGCCTCATAACCCTAATTTTCATATCCTAAACCCCAAACCCTAAACCCTAAAAAAATACACCCTACCCCTAATTCCCTACACCCTAACGCTAAGCCCCAACCTTAAACCCCAAAACCTAAACCCTAAACCCACTATTTTAAAGTGGGGGCACAAATGGGGGCATACTTTGGGGGCAGATGATTTCCATCCCATATTAAAATCTGTAATTATGCCCTTATCCCAAGCATTCATGCAGTAGCAGGTAGGGGTGTTCAAAACCGGGTACCCGGATTTTCGGGTACCCTAAATTTCGGGTGCCCGGATTTTCGGGTACCCGAAATTTTCGGGTACCTAAAAGTCGGCCCGTTACCCGGCCCATAAGAACCGGGTACCCGCAAAATTCGGGTACCGGGTACCCAGTTTATTTTTTTTTTATATTTTTTAAATTTATTTTTTTAAAAAATACATAAGAAGCTCATAAAATTTCATGAAATATATTTCAAACACAAAAAATATTGATTTGTGGTTAGTTTTAAGAGAGAAATATTTGAATATATATGTATATATATATATATATATTAAAGTTTATCGACAAAAGAATGTATTAAAAATATTAATCTCAATCATAATTTTTTTCCGACTCTCATATTGACAAATTAATATAAATACTTTTGAAAAATTATAAACTTAAAAATATATAATACAAGTATAAAAAGAAGTTAGGGATTTAAAATTAATTTTAAGGAAAAATAATAAAAAACATAAAATGAAAATAAAATTTAAAATATAAATATTAAAATTAGCGGGTCGGGTACCCGGTTATAAAAAAATTTCGGCCCTGACCCGGCCCAACTACCCGGAAAAAATTGCAGGTCGGATACCCGGCCCGAAAAATTCGGGTACTTTAATATAAATATCCGGTAAAATTAAATCGAATATGCGGGTCGGCGGATCGGGTAGTTCGGGCCGGGTATTTTTGAACACCCCTAGTAGCATGGCCTTGGATTTTCGTGAAACAAAATGTCGAGCGCTAGGAAAGGGTTTTGGATGACACGCCCTAGCCGTTAAGGGAGGTTTGAAAGTATGGGGTGTCAGCTTTGAGTTGGGTGGAATGCACACGCTTTGAAAGAGATTGGCTGTGAGGGATACAAATTTTCTTTACCTTTTCGTTGGCTCTTTTTATACCGTAATACTAAAAAAAAATTAAATCTAAATCCTAAATTTTTCCCCTAATTCCTTAAACTCAACTCTTAAACTTTTAACTCTAAATCTTAAACTTAATTTTTAATTGAGGCATACATAAGGGTACTGAAAAAGATAGATAATTTATATTCGGCTGTGAGCATGATATTTTTGAAAGATTATATATATTATTTATTAATGTTTTTTTACACTCTCCTAACCCAATTTTCTCCATTATAACGTTAGAATTCGAACTTTGACTTACCGCCTCATTTAGAGATAGTTGACGATTATTTATAAAAATTTTGATTGAATTTGAGATCTGTTAATTGACCAAATGATCAAGAATGTTTAAGGTATCTCATCTTGTATATGTTTAAATTTTAACATTTATCTTTAAAATTTAAGTAAAAAAAACATTTATCTTTAAAATGTATAAAAAAACTATATAGCTAATAAAAAATTAAGTGGTTTTGGTGTTATTAATTAACTCGAAAATTAACTCAGTTGGAAATTACAAAGTTATTCTTACTTTAAATTAGAATACATATTTTTATAGCAGTGTTTTAATCTTTTCATTCTATATAAATCTTTAAGGGTGCCTTTAGTTGGACTGTGAGACTAGAAATAATCGTGTAAATGCGATTAGTTAATGTAGTGATTAAGATTGAGTACTGTAGTGGCGAGATTAAAAATAATAAGTAGTGATTAAGATTGAGTATTGTAGTGGTGAGATTAAAAACAATGGTGATATTTGTGTGGATTCAAAAGTAATTGTGAGCGTAGGGGCCGTTCAACAGGGATTGCTGAACGCAAATTCTCTGCCAAACGCTGGTTGAAGGAAAAATTAGCTTTTGTAAAACGCTCGTTTAAGGATAAAAAATTAAAGGCAAATGCCCGTTTAACGCGAAATGCGTTATTGTTCGGCGTTGCTTCTCCGTTGGGCACTCCAACACCCGTTTGAGAAGCGACGTTGAACGAGCCTGTAGTTAAAAAAAGTAAATGTGAACGTGATGTAAGAATGAAAATGACTACTAAAGATATTAGATTATAAATTTATATAAAAATATAAAATAAGTAAATGATAAATAAAATTAAAATTATATAGTAGTGTTACATTATAATAAAATTAATTAAAAACTATATAATATATTAAATAGTAATATGTATTAAAATTTTGTCATATATTTTTTTACTAATATGCATGTTCGTTTTACGGTCTATTTTTGAGATGTGAGTTTGTCCCTCTCAACAATGTTATCTCTAAAGGTGCGTTTGGTTCACGGAATGTAAGATTACCTTTTGGAATGAAATTCCCGGAATGTAACTGTAACACCCGGGATTAGGGGTTAGGTGAAAATAATATTTTAATATTATTTGGGCTCGATTTTATAATTAAAATGATTCTTTTAAAATTCCGGGTTTCAAAAATAATCAATCGAAGGGGGACCAAATTGATTTGATTTCAAATTTGAGAGCCCTTAGAGAATTAAAAGGATAGCCATTCATTAATGGCCTTTTGGGTAATTTACCCATCATCAAATTTAAATCCACTTTTCCTAACATCTTTCCACTATTCACCCTCTTCTTCATTTCCTCCCAACGTGAAAGAGAGCTCTTCTCCCCTTGTTACTATTCCATTCAAAAAGCTTCTCCATTTCAACTCCGTTTTGCAAGGTAATGGCATTTTTGACTTCCCCTCATCTTCCTCTCCATAAAACTACTTTTTATTTTCATTTCCATGAAGGTTTTAGAAAATGTCATTTTGGAAAGTTTGGATTAAAGATGAAAGCTTTATGTTATAAAACTAAATGTTTTGATTTAAAATGTTTAGTTATGATGTATGGAGGTTAAATGGTATGACATATGTGAATTTCAAATGATTTTGGACAATTTTCGGATTTGGATAAACATGGGGTTTTTGGAGGGTTTTGGGTGAGTTTTGGGGGTTGTTTTAGGTGGGTTTTGATAGGCTTTTGATAGTACTATAGATAGGGGTTGAATTGGGATCATTGGTGGGTGTAATGGAAGTTGAAAACATAGTTTTTAGACATGATTTTGGGGCTATCCGAGTTGGTGAAAAATGGTATTTGATCATGCTTGCAATATGGTAATTTGTGGTTGAATTGCATTCCGGGTTAGTTCCAACGATGAATTATTGATGTTGGATGTTTTGTTTGTGCTTGGGATTGATTAGAATCGAGTTTGGACATCGGTGAAGCATCGGGAGTAAATCCGGGAAATTGAAGGTGGTCGCTTTCTTGGTCTTTGAACTTGGAAGCTTAGGTGAGTGGTTAATTGTTTTAAATGGTTGGTTCGAGTATATAGACTAGGTTGGGCTTGGTAGACCCACCTAGAGTTAGGATTAGGGTGGTAGCCTAATCCTAAACTTGATCTAGAGCCTTTGGATGAACTCATGTATGTGGTTGTGTATGTCTCGTATGAAACGTGATATGAATGATTGTGTATAATGTATTATACATGTGAGGTGAGATATGACTTGTGATGCTTGAGACATGCATGATGATGGTTGTTGGTGAGTACGTGCTAAGCACGGAAATGATTGGAATGAGTAATGTGAAATGAGTAAATGTTGGCACTAGTATACTTGAATACAAATGATAGATCATTAGGATGTTAGTGTGTACACATGAGTCAAAAGTCGCGCGTGGCCTTGGTGGCGTTGAGTCACCAAGGAGGAGTACGGGTTCGCCCGGAAATTGTATTTAAATATAGTCGGTGATGAGTGGAATCCCATCGACGGGGCGTGAGGATGAGTGGAATCCCCTCCGCGAGACCGGTGATGAGTG
This sequence comes from Hibiscus tridactylites, assembly GCA_958450335.1. Classification (NCBI taxonomy): domain Eukaryota; kingdom Viridiplantae; phylum Streptophyta; class Magnoliopsida; order Malvales; family Malvaceae; genus Hibiscus; species Hibiscus tridactylites. The sequence goes on along the minus strand of OY288275.1, from coordinate 67,714,325 downwards.
TAATCCCACCGTGAGGTAATGTGGTTGTTGGATGTGAGTTCCAACATGTCTATCCGCGTATTCGGGTCATAGCTAGGTGCCAATGTTGTTTGATATGTATATCAATGTGTTGAGGTTTATGATCTTTGATGGGATGTTTGAATGTGATTACATGTGTTGTGGAGTTGAGCTTATGATCATGGCATTTATATTGTATATTGCTCATGCATCTTTATCTTGTGGCTCTTGTGGATCCTTAGTATATTTGTGAAATGCCTTGGCTAGATCGTGCTCGGACCCTGCAATGTTGAGGTTTGTTTTTAGAGCTTACCCTCACTAAGCATCATTGCTTACGCTCTCTTTGTTCAACATTGCAGATCCTTAGTTCGCGGGTTGCTCAAGCAAGTGGAGGGCCTCCAAGTGTGGTTGTTAGCCTTGAGTACTTCAAGTATGAGTTTTTAATGTTGAACATGTAATAGTTTGAGCAATGGGACATGTGTTGTGTTGATTGGATGATTGTTGGTTGTTTAGAAGTTTGTTTAGACTCCTTGTTATCTTGCTTTTGTATGGCTTGTGATGCCGTGTTTGAATTGTATCCCATGCCTAAATTGCTTAGTATGAATGTTAACTATGTGCCTTTGAAGTTGCTTATGTGTTGAATGTTGAAGTATAATCTTTGAATGCTTGAATGCCATCTTGGGTCTAAATCATGACTTCCTTGATGTTTGTACATGTTGGATGCTTGTATGGCTATATAGTGGTATGTAAATGTTGTGTGAATGTTTGGTTGGGGCTAAGGAAGTCTTAAATTGCATCTAGGTTCGAGTCTTGTTCGTTTTGGTTGAGTTTGGAGAATTTGCAGGTGCAGGGCGTATCGATACACCTCAGGGCGTATCGATACGATCTTGCCCAAAGGCCAGAAATTTTGCCTGGCGTACCGATACCCTAAGGGTATCGATACCCTCGAAGCTCACTGTAATTTGATGAGTTGAGTGAGAGTAGAGCGTACCGATACGGGGATCCCGAGTATCGGTACGGGTCCACTCTGTTAACCAAGAAGGGTTGACCGAGAGGGGCGTATCGATACGCTCAAGGGCTGTATCGATACGGACTTCTCGTGGTTGACTTCTTGGGTTGACATAGACAGGGCGTATCGATACCCCTAGTTAGGGTATCGATACGGTCTGCTTTATAAGTTTAAAAATGGACTGTTATGCATGGCCGTGTTTCGAATGTATTTCCTTGAATGTTTTCCGCTGCTGTGAATCACTTAGGATATATTACGCCTTTAGACAAGATTAAAATGAAAGAATGTAAAGAATAGGGTTGCTAACCGAAGGGAACCTTAACGGGTTTCACTCGGTTTTCCCTGTGTGACCCACTCAGACCGGTCATTCGGCCAGACCGGGGCGAGGGGGTTACACTTGTTGGTATCAGAGCCTAAGGTTACCGAGACCTTGGGCAGGTAAGTGAGGTAAGTCCAAGTTTTTGATTGATATGCACGGTGTTTGCTTGCCTTGAAAGAATGGTTGCTTGTTTGACAAGTATGATTGACTGTTTATTCAAAAGTATGTGTGTGTGAGTCCCATTGCTACTATTACATTGGAAAAAATGATTTTTAAGTGAGGGAACGTACTTGAACACTTGGAAGCCTTGCCTTGCTAACCCAGCTTGTATGTTTTGTTGTTGTGGTTGTAGTTGATATCTGTGAGAGCGATGTCTAGACCGAGAGGTAGGCCGAGAGTGGTTCGTCAGGAACCACGGGTTGCGGCTCCTATTGAGCCAGAAGTTGGTGTGGAGGCTCACATAGAAGGGCCGGTGGCCGCAGGAGTTGGCGCTCCTCCACCACCACCACCTCCTCCACCTGGAGTTGGGGGCGAGGATGGAGTCGGAGGAGATGGACCTCAAGGTGGCCAAGGTCCAGCTGGAATTGACATGACTCCGCTAGTGCAAGCGATAGCGGGAGCATTTCAGGCCACAGTTGCGGGAGCTCAGGCTGCAGCTCAGCCTAGGTGTGACGATGCCAGTCTACCTTTGGACAGGCTCCGTAGCTTGGGGGCCGAGGAGTTTAGAGGATCTACTCCGGAGAGATCAGAGTTATGGTTGGAGAAGACAGTTCGTATCTTGGCTCAGATGGGTTGTGCGGGCGCACGTAGATTGGGTTGTGTGATCTCGTTGCTTCAGGGTGATGCCTACACCTGGTGGGTCACCATTACTCTCGGGGTTCCAGAGGCAGAGATAGATTGGGATTTCTTTGAGTCCGCTTTCAGGAAGAGGTACTTGGGACCGAGGTACCTAGATGAGAAGAAGCGAGAGTTCATGGCTCTTACTCAGGGAGAGGCTTCTGTGACTGATTATGAGATTCGCTTTGTTCGCTTGAGTCAGTATGCTCCAGAGTTGGTTCCTACTGAAGTGGAACGCTGTAACCGATTCCGCTACGGATTGAATGAAGAAGTCAAGAGGTACACATTAGCTTCTGACTACTTAGACTTTGATGTATTGGTCGCGAGGGCCAAGGGTTTAGAGCATAGTTTGGGTGCGGCCAAACGATCTGGTGGTTCCAGTTCTGGTAAGAGGCATAACCACTTTGATGGTAGAGATGCCAAGAGGCACAGAGGTGGCGGACATCAGTTTGACCATAGACGTGGCGGTGGCCACCATGGTAGGGGCCATCAGGGCCATAGAGGAGGAGGGCGTTTGCTCGAGTGTACCCGATGTGGGAGGCAGCACGCTGGAGAGTGTTGGGGTAATTTCCATGCTTGTTGGAACTGTGGTTCGAGGGACCACTTTAGGAGGGATTGTCCGCATCAAGCGGCTCAGGCACCGAACATTGCTCAGGCTCCTGCGAGAGCGAATGATTTTCAGAGAGGCCGTGGGCGCGTTCGTGGCTACTTCCAGCCTAGGGCTGATGCACCTAGGGTAGATGCTCAGAGGAACCTTGCTCATGTTGTGGCTGTGCAGCCAGAGGCGGGAGGACCAGCGAGGGTCTATGCTCAGAGAGAGGCCGGGAACGACACCGATGTGATAGCAGGTAATTTTGAGTTACAGTCCATGCCTTTGCTTTCTTTGGTTGATTCAGGTTCTACGCATTCCTATATCTTGAGTGAACATGCACAGAAGTTAGATATCCCTGTTGAGATCTTAGATGTAGGTATACATGTTACTAGTTCTTTTGGTGAGACAATTGTGGTTAGACGTATGTATAGGAGGTGTCCACTGAAGATTCAGGGTCATGTGTTCTCAGTTGATATGATGTAACTTCCTTTCTATGGTTTTGATATTATTCTGGGTATGGACTGGTTGGTTGAGCATCGTGCTAGTGTGGATTTTGAGACAAAGAGAATTTCTTTGAAGCTTTCTGATGACTACGAGGTAGTAGTAGTAGGCGAAAACATTAAGTTCTTGTCTAATGTGGTGTCAGCTTTAGAGGCTCATAGGTTGATGGACTCTGGATGTGGGGCTTATTTAGCTTATGTTATGAATCCGGATATGAGTGAAGCTAGACCGAAAGATATCAGAACAGTGTGTGACTTTCCAGATGTGTTTCCTGAAGAGTTGTCGGGTTTGCCTCCTGACAGAGATGTTGAGTTTGTGATTGAGATAGTTTCAGGGTCTAATCCAGTTTCGATAGCTCCGTATCGCATGGCTCCGAAAGAGTTGAAAGAATTGAAGAGTCAGTTGCAAGAATTATTAGACCGTGGTTTCATTAGGCCTAATAGTTCTCCGTGGGGTGCTCCCGTGTTGTTTGTGAAAAAAAAGATGGTAGCATGCGCATGTGTATTGACTATAGACAGTTGAATCAGTTGACTGTGAAGAACAAGTATCCGTTGCCTCGTATAGATGATCTGTTTGATCAGTTGAGAGGTGCTTCAGTGTTCTCAAAGATAGATTTGAGATCCGGGTATTATCAGTTGAAGGTAAAGGAGGGTGATGTTCCGAAGACAGCTTTTAGGACTAGATATGGTCACTATGAGTTTCTTGTGATGCCATTTGGGCTCACGAATGCACCAGCAGCATTCATGGACATGATGAATAGAATTTTTAGAGACTATCTAGACCGGTTTGTAGTTGTCTTCATTGATGATATACTTGTGTACTCGAAGACAGAAGAAGAGCATGATGAGCACTTGAGATTTGTTTTACAGAGATTGTTGAGCAATCAGTTGTATGCGAAGCTTAGTAAATGTGAGTTCTGGATTCGGGAGGTTGTATTTCTTGGCCATGTTGTTTCGGCCGAAGGCATCCGGGTTGATCCATCGAAGATTGAGGCCATTGTTGAGTGGAAACAACCTAAGTCCGTGACCGAGATTAGGAGTTTCCTAGGATTAGTCGGTTACTATAGGAGATTTGTTGATGGTTTCTCTAGAGTAGCCGCTCCCTTGACTAAATTGTTGCAAAAAGGGGTCAAGTTTGAATGGTCAGATGCAAGACAGAAGGCCTTCGAGAAATTGAAAGAAGCTTTGACGAATGCTCCAGTGTTAGTACAACCTGTTTCCGGTAAGGAGTTTGTGATCTACAGTGATGCTTCCTACGTAGGCTTAGGATGTGTTTTGATGAAAGAGAGAAGAGTTGTTGCTTATGCTTCTAGACAATTGAAGATTCATGAGAAGAACTATCCTACTCATGACATAGAGCTAGCCGCAGTTGTGTTTGCATTGATGATTTGACGTCATTATTTGTATGGTGAGAAGTGTATAGTTTACAACGATCACAAGAGCTTGAAGTACTTGATGACACAGAAAGAGTTGAACTTGAGACAGAGAAGATGGCTAGAGTTGTTAAAAGATTATGATTTGACCATTGAGTACCATCCGGGTAAAGCAAATGTAGTAGCCGATGCTTTGAGTAGAAAAGTGGCCGTTGAGTTGAGAGCAATGTTTGCTAGATTGAGTGTGTCCGATGATGGTGGTTTGATCACCGAGTTGCAAGTGAAGCCTTCTTTGATTCAGTTGATTAGAGAGAAGCAGTTGCAAGATGTGAGTTTAGTTTCTCATGTTCAGGACATAGCTGAAGGAAGACCGATTGAGTATAGTTTCAGTGGTGAGAGCTTGTTGTGCTTTAGGGATAGAATTGTTGTACCAGAAGATGTTGAGTTGAGACGTCAGATTCTGAGCGAAACACATTCGAGTCCCTTTTCTATGCATCCGGGTAGTACCAAAATGTACCGAGATTTGAAGAATGATTACTTTTGGGTTGGTTTGAAGCGAGATATAGCCAAGTATGTGAGCCGTTGTATGGTTTGTCAGAGAGTGAAGGCAGAACATCAGGTTCCTTCAGGTTTGCTACAGCCTTTGTAGATTTCGGAATGGAAATGGGAGAGGATCACCATGGATTTTGTGTCGGGGTTGCCCTTGTCTCCTTCGAAGAAGAACTCCGTTTGGGTGATTGTTGATAGGTTCACTAAGTGTGCTCACTTCTTAGCAGTGAACACTACAGATTCCCTAGACAAGTTGGCAAACTTGTACATTTGTGAGATTGTGAGACTTTATGGAGTTCCGAAGTCTATTGTTTCAGATAGAGATCCTAGATTTACTTCGAGATTCTGGGGTTGCTTGCATAGTGCCTTAGGTAGCCGTTTGCATTTCAACACGTCTTATCATTCTCAGTCCGATGGGCAGTCAGAGCGAGTGATACAGATTCTAGAGGATATGCTTCGTTGTTGTGTGATTGACTTCCAGGGTTCTTGGGAGAAGCACTTACCGTTGGTTGAGTTTGCTTACAACAACAGTTATCAGTCTAGTATTCAGATGGCAACTTATGAGGCTTTGTATGGTAGACGATGTAGGACTCCGATTTGTTGGGCCGAGACAGGTCAGAGACTGTTACCTATGCCAGACTTGCTTAAAGGGACCACCGAAAAAGTGAAGTTGATTTGTGACCGTTTGAAAGCAGCTTCCAATCGTCAGAAGTCATATGCAGATTTAAAGAGGAAAGAGATTGAGTACTCAGTGGGTGAGAAAGTGTTTCTGAAAGTATCTTCGTGGAAGAAGGTAATGAGATTTGGCCGGAAGGGCAAGTTGAGTCCAAGGTTCATTGGTCCGTATGAGATAGTTGAGCGGGTTGGGCCTGTAGCATATCGTTTGAGGTTACCTTCTGAGTTAGAGAAGATCCATGATGTCTTTCATGTGTCTATGCTTAGGAGATATAGATCGGATCCTTCTCATGTGATGCCCGTTTAGGAGATAGAGTTAAATCCGGATTTGTCCTACAATGAAGAACCCGTTGATATACTTGCTTCTGATAGCAAGGTGTTGCGTGGCAAGACCATAGAGTTGGTCAAAGTGTTATGGAGACATAGAGGTGTGGAAGAGGCCACGTGGGAGAGGAAAGCAGATATGGTTGAGCAGTTTCCGTATTTGTTTCCACCATGTAATTTCGGGGACGAAATTCCTTAAGTGCGGGAGAGTTGTAACACCCGGGTTTAGGGGTTAGGTGAAAATAATATTTTAATATTATTTGGGCTCGGTTTTATAATTAAAATGATTCTTTTAAAATTCCGGGTTTCAAAAATAATCAATCGAAGGGGGACCAAATTGATTTGATTTCAAATTTGAGAGCCCTTAGAGAATTAAAAGGATAGCCATTCATTAATGGCCGTTTGGGTAATTTACCCATCATCAAATTTTAATCCCCTTTTCCTAACATCTTTCCACTATTCACCCTCTTCTTCATTTCCTCCCAACGTGAAAGAGAGCTCTTCTCCCCTTGTTACTATTCCATTCAAAAAGCTTCTCCATTTCAACTCCGTTTTGCAAGGTAATGGCATTTTTGACTTCCCCTCATCTCCCTCTCCATAAAAGTACTTTTTATTTTCATTTCCATGAAGGTTTTAGAAAATGTCATTTTGGAAAGTTTGGATTAAAGATGAAAGCTTTATGTTATAAAACTAAATGTTTTGATTTAAAATGTTTAGTTATGATGTATGGAGGTCAAATGGTATGACATATGTGAATTTCAAATGATTTTAGACAATTTTCGGATTTGGGTAAACATGGGGTTTTTGGAGGGTTTTGGGTGAGTTTTGGGGGTTGTTTTAGGTGGGTTTTGATAGGTTTTTGATAGTACTATGGATAGGGGTTGAATTGGGATCATTGGTGGGTGTAATGGAAGTTGAAAACATAGTTTTTAGACATGATTTTGGGGCTATCCGAGTTGGTGAAAAATGGGATTTGATCATGCTTGCAATATGGTAATTTGTGGTTGAATTGCATTCTGGGTTAGTTCCAACGATGAATTATTGATGGTGGATGTTTTGTTTATGCTTGGGATTGATTAGAATCGAGTTTGGACATCGGTGAAGCATCGGGAGTAAATCTGGGAAATTGAAGGTGGTCGCTTGCTTGGTCTTTGAGCTTGGAAGCTTAGGTGAGTGGTTAATTGTTTTAAATGGTTGGTTCGAGTATATGGACTAGGTTGGGCTTGGTAGACCCACCTAGAGTTAGGATTAGGGTGGTAGCCTAATCCTAAACTTGATCTAGAGCCTTTGGATGAACTCATGTATGTGGTTGTGTATGTCTCGTATGAAACGTGATATGAATGATTGTGTATAATGTATTATACATGTGAGGTGAGATATGACTTGTGATGCTTGAGACATGCATGATGATGGTTGTTAGTGAGTACGTGCTAAGCACAGAAATGATTGGAACGAGTAATGTGAAATGAGTAAATGTTGGCACTAGTATACTTGAATACAAATGATCGATCATTAGGATGTTAGTGTGTACACATGAGTCAAAAGTCGCGTGTGGCCTTGGTGGCGTTGAGTCACCAAGGAGGAGTACGGGTTCGCCCGGAAATTGTATTTAAATATAGTCGGTGATGAGTGGAATCCCATCGACGGGGCGTGAGGATGAGTGGAATCCCCTCCGCGAGACCGGTGATGAGTGTAATCCCATCGTGAGGTAATGTGGTTGTTGGATGTGAGTTCCAACATGTCTATCCGCGTATTCGGGTCATAGCTAGGTGCCAATGTTGTTTGATATGTATATCAATGTGTTGAGGTTTATGATCTTTGATGGGATGTTTGAATGTGATTACATGTGTTGTGGAGTTGAGCTTATGATCATGGCATTTATATTGTATATTGCTCATGCATCTTTATCTTGTGGCTCTTGTGGATCCTTAGTATATTTGTGAAATGCCTTAGCTAGATCGTGCTCGGACCCTGCAATGTTGAGGTTTGTTTTTAGAGCTTACCCTCACTAAGCATCATTGCTTACGCTCTCTTTGTTCAACATTGTAGATCCTTAGTTCGCGGGTTGCTCGAGCAAGTGGAGGGCCTCCAAGTGTGGGTCTTAGCCTTGAGTACTTCAAGTATGAGTTTTTAATGTTGAACATGTAATAGTTTGAGCAATGGGACATGTGTTGTGTTGATTGGATGATTGTTGGTTGTTTAGGAGTTTGTTTAGACTCCTTGTTATCTTGCTTTTGTATGGCTTGTGATGCCATGTTTGAATTGTATCCCATGCCTAAATTTCTTAGTATGAATGTTGACTATGTGCCTTTGAAGTTGCTTATGTGTTGAATGTTGAAGTATAATCTTTGAATGCTTGAATGCCATCTTGGGTCTAAATCATGACTTCCTTGATGTTTGTACATGTTGGATGCTTGTATGGCTATATGGTGGTATGTAAATGTTGTGTGAATGTTTGGTTGGGGCTAAGGAAGTCTTAAATTGAATCTAGGTTCGAGTCTTGTTCGTTTTGGTTGAGTTTGGAGAATTTGCAGGTGCAGGGCGTATCGATACACCTCAGGGCGTATCGATACGATCTTGCCCAAAGGCCAGAAATTTTGCCTGGCGTACCGATACCCTAAGGGTATCGATACCCTCGAAACTCACTGTAATTTGATGAGTTGAGTGAGAGTAGAGCGTACCGATACGGGGATCCCGAGTATCGGTACGGGTCACTCTGTTAACCAAGAAGGGTTGACCGAGAGAGGCGTATCGATACGCTCAAGGGCTGTATCGATACGGACTTCTCGTGGTTGACTTCTTGGGTTGACATAGACAGGGCGTATCGATACCCCTAGTTAGGGTATCGATACGGTCTGCTTTATAAGTTTAAAAATGGACTGTTATGCATGGCCGTGTTTCGAATGTATTTCCTTGAATGTTTTCCGTTGCTGTGAATCACTTAGGATGTATTACGCCTTTAGACAAGATTAAAATGAAAGAATGTAAAGAATAGGGTTGCTAACCGAAGGGAATCTTAACGGGTTTCACTCGGTTTTCCCCGTGTGACCCACTCGGACCGGTCATTCGGCCAGACCGGGGCGAGGGGGTTTACAGTAACATTACCTTGGGTATATTACTTTACCTTGTTTTGGTTTATTAGGCATGAATGTACTATTGTGTTTGGTTAGAGGAAATAATTAGGGGTGATAATGAGCTGAGCCCGAGCTTGGCTAGGCTCGGGCTCGAAGCTCGTCAGACTCGGCTCGAAATGGACAATTTTGCTATAATTTTTTATAAAAGATAGGGCCTCGTTAAAAGCCCCTTTCATAACCAATACTGAAATGAAATTCAATGTCGGGAAATGGGGAAAGAGTGTCCAAAAATTAGATTAATTCAAATAATCAAGAAATATTCTTACAATATAAACACATAATTAAAGAAAATACAAAATCAAATAACAACCAACTAAGGAAATGCCCAATTTATTTTAGTTAATTTGCTTTTAGTGGATTTTTCCTAATTTATTTTATTGCTTTTCTTTTACTAAACAAATTACTTTTAGTGTATATGTAGCATAATATATATATATAATTATTTCGAGCCTATTCACAAGTTTTTCGAGCCGAGTTTGGGTCGGCTGTGCTCGGCTTGTTAAGGTCTCAAGCCGAGCCTGAGTTGAGCTCACTCGACCCGAGCTTTGACCGAGCCGAGCCCGAGTAGCTCGCGAGCCGGTCAGGCTCATTATCACCTCTAGGAGGAATATAAGATTACCTAGAAGTAAAATTTACCAAATTATCTTCTACGAAGTATTTACCCAAATATCATGTTTAAAATTTTTTATTCCCAAAATAGGGAACCTGAGAGATTATTTTTCAAACTAGGGATGTTCACTGTGTAAAAAGTGAAAACCCATGTATTACCACCCGACTTTAAACAGTAGAAATCTCTTCGGAGTACTGTTCAAAGTTGGATTACCCATCCCCTTTTCAAATAGACCACGCTACCATGTGGCATGCATTTGGGACGCTTGGCACTGTTCAAAGTCGGGTTGCCCTCCTCCCGTCTTTGAACAGTGCTTCGAAGTGGGAGTTCAGCCTTTGCAGACATGGCATGACAGGTCACATTTTTTTATATATAGGGTTGCATGCGTCCATGGTAGGTGCAGGAAAATTAGTATAATAGAGTTGCAGTGATGTGAAATAATAGTGGTGTAGGTGCAGGTGTAGGGTAGTAATAATTTTTTAATTGTTGTAATAGTTTTAAATTATGTAGGGGTACTGTAATTTTTTTGATTTGAAATCTGTTAGTGAATATTAATTTTTGTGTAGGGGTATTCTAGGGAAATATTCAAGTTGTTGTTGTTTTTAAATAGGTTGTGTTAGTGTTGAAGAATGTAATTTGATAGAAAACACTTCAGTAAAAATTTGAGTAAAGAGGGAGAAGAAGAAGAAGAAAGTTGCGGGAAAAAAATGTAAGTCGTTTTAAAATATTGATTTTTATCTGTATAATTTTGATGTTGTTTGAAAATTAATTGTTATGTTAAAACAATGAATGTTTTATTTTTGTTTAGAATTATAGTAATGCAAAAAAACTGTAATTAGTATTTTTGAGAAATTAGTATAGATAATTTTAAAGTGTATTCGAAATACTTCCGTAAATACGTAGTATGTTCTAAAATTATGGATTGTTATTTATTTATAGTTTAAAATTAGTATTTTTGTTTAGGATTATTATTGATTTTTTTTTTCCGAACATGTAGAGAAAATGAGCAACAACAACTTTGTTGTGATTGTCCATTACAATGGACAAATGGTAAAAATCTGATGTTGGTATCGTATTTCATTCTGAGAGCTCTACGGAGATGAGAATTAACAAAGAAATCACACTTCGAGTATTGAAATAGGAGATATCGGAGAAAACTGGAGCTCAGATTCATAGTTTGCGGTACTGGTGGATGACATGTTCGAATCCAATCATATATTCCGTAATAGCTCTCGAAGATAATGAAGATGTGTGAATAATGATCGCAGAGCATGAGTCTATGGGAATTCGAAATGTTGAGTTGTTTGCTGAGGTGCGTGATATTTATGGCCCCTCCAGAAACGCAACTAGGGAATCTAGTCAAATGAGTTTCGGTAACGAATTTGATATGTCCGGGGGCAGTTTTGTTGCAATGTTGGCAACTGGGACATCTAGTGGATTTCATGAAGGTGGGTCGTCAACATATGCATCATCATATGGACCGACTGTTGATGCTAATATTGCAAACCTACGTGGTCGATGGGGAGAATCACTGGAAGATTTTAACAAAGATGAAGATATTAGGGATCATGATTTGTTCTCGGATAACGTTAGTGAAGCCCTTGATTTCGATGTTGGAGAATTTGTTTCGATCGGGGGCGACATTACATATATGAAGCTTCTGCTCATATGAACTTGGTGGATTTCGATGCGATGAGGGCACAACAATTCCCAGATATAACCCAACTAACATCGAGTCATAATGGTGAATTGTTTGAGGGGCTAAAATTTAATGCAAAGGGTGAAACTATATTGGCAGTTAAAGAGTATAGCATCAGACAACATGAAGATTATGCGGTTGCAGAATCCAACACAAAAACTTTCTGTGCGAAGTGTCTAAAATATGAAGGAGGGTGCAACTGGAAGATTCGTGTAATGAAGCGTAAAGAGAAAAATCGTTGGGAGGTCATAAAGTAAAACGACGATCACACATGTTTACGTACATCCATCGACCAGGACCATACCAAATTGGACTCAAGTGTAATAAGTCATCACGTGATGAAGTTGGCCGAAGCAAATCCAAGGGTTCCAGTTTCAGCGATTCAAGCAACCATTGCACAACAATTTGAATATCAAATAAAATACAAGAAGGGGTGGTGTGCAAGGGATAAGGCATTGCATTCAGTGTACAGTGATTACGACAGATCGTATAATGAGCTACCAGCTTTATTGATGTCAATGACACAGTTCATCCCAGGCACCATAGTGAGGTATAAAACAAAAGATGCGTACGACCGACAAAGCCAATTTCTTCAAGGGTATAAAATTTTCCATTGACTGTTCTGGGCTTTCAAGCCATGCATTGACGGCTTTCCGTATTGTAAGCGTATGATCCAAGTCGATGGAACGTGGCTTTACAGGAAATACTCTCACATACTGCTGGTTGCCGTTGCGCAAGATGGTGAGAGCAATGTCATTCCGATTGCATTCGCAATTGTTGAGGGGGAAACTGTTGAAGCTTGAGATTTTTTTGACCAATTTGCATGAGCATGTGGTCTGAGAAGATGGAGTTTGTATTATCTCTGATCGAGGGACATGTATATTAGCAACAATTAATCGAGAGGGAAGTCAATGGACAACTCCCCATGCATACCCTGCATACTGTGTTCGTCACATTAGAAAGAATAGCTATGAACAGTTCAAAAATCAATACCTTCGCAATGAGATTTTAAGCATGGGTAAGTGTCATTCTTTCAAATTATGTTATATATGCGTATGCATGTGTTTGATTTTTTATGCTAAGTCAAGCAAATATTTATGGCACATGGTATCAATTATTACGGCCAAAATTTGAGAAGAAGATGGCAGATTTATGGAAATATGGTGAGCGTGTTTGGAGTTAGGCCAACAACATTGAGAGAGAGATGAGCCCAATCATATGATGAAAGTGGTAAACGATACGGGCAAATTACTACCAACCTTGTGGAGTGCATTAATGGAGTACTCAAAGGGTCACGTCATCTCCCAATACCCAGCTTGGTAACAGAGACATACTACTGTTTGGCTAAGGTTTGGCCCGTCAAAGGGAAGCAGGTGCAGGCCTTAATAAATATGGGATATGAATGGGCTCCTACAGTAGTGACAAAATGGATGAAAATGTGAAGAGTGCAACGGAGCTGATAGTTCACGCATTCGACAGAGCAAATTAGACTTTCGATGTTGTTGGTTCCAGAACCCGACATGGAACACCCCACTCAAATGTATTTCAAGTAGATTTCAGACGTAGATGGTGTGACTGTGGCGAATTCCAAGCGTGGCGATATCTATGTGCTCATGTAGTTGCAACATGTATGTTCGTCAACGTTAACCCGTACACATATGTTGATGAATGCTTCAGTCTCAACCAGATGTTAGAAATTTACAAAATTGAGTTCCCACCAATCCCGAATTCAATGTATTGACCACCAGTGGAGCATGAAAAATGGTTACCGGATCCGACACTCCGTAGAAAGCCAATTGGCCGACCTAGATCGACTCGGATCTACACGAGTATGGATCTTCCTCACAGAGAGAAGGGTCAATGCAAGAGATGCAGCATATGTCAGGGTGAAGGCCATTCAGAATCAAAATGTCCTAATGAACCAAGATATGTGCCTATGCCTCAATGATTTATCATGTTTGTACTTGAAAATATTATGTTTGTATTTGAAAATATTGTCTGAATGTGTGGTAGTTGTACTTAGGCTCGTAGCACGAATCCAGTCGTTAAAATTGCATCATTTATAACGCACTGCAATTTCGTAAAGCTTTTCGCAAAGACTTGTTTTGTTTCTAGTTTTAAAGTCAAATTAAAATATTAATTTTTAATTAAGGCAATTTAGATTGAGATTATTTTTTTAAATTCACGATAACTACTTATATTTAAAAACAACGAATAATAATAAAAACATATGTAACACCCGCGTTTAAGACCCGAGAGATATTCATGTTTGATTAAGCCGGTTCGGGTTAAGCTAATTTTGGGGAAAACAATTTAAATGAACCAATTTTAAAGCATTTGAAGAGAAAGGAATTTTAAAGGCGTTTTTGGTAAAATGGGTAACAAATAGGTTTTTGGAAATAGATTTTAAACTAAAATAAAATATTATATTTCAAAAACTACCCATCTCTTCTTCTTCCCCAAAACCATTTCACGTCATTTTCCTCCCTCCACCAAACCTCCACCATTTTTGAAGACTCATCAAGGTAAGTGTTTTGTTCCTAACATTTCTTCACATTTCCTTAATTTCTAACTACTTCCTTTCAAAACTTTGAAAGATTTCTCAAAGTTCTTCCCTTTGGAGGATAATGGGTTTTGAAGGGTTTAAGCAAAGTGGGTCAAAATAGTGTTTTGTGTGAGTTATAAACCATATTTTGGGGTGTAAAATGATGTTAAGATAAGGAGTTTATCAAGAAATCGCGGAATTTGGAAAATGGGTAATTTTTGGATAAGGGATGTTTGGGTTTTTGACATGGAAATGGTGGGGAAGGACTTCCAATATTTTGATGGCGTTGGGTTGATGTTTCTGGGGCATTTGAACATGTTTTGAATGTTAGATTGATGAAGTTATGGCTGATTTATGGTTATAGTAGAAATGAGGATGGTTTTGGTTAGTTTCAGATAGGAATCGAAAACTTGTTGTCGGATTTTGTTAGGATTGATTTCAGTGGGTTTGATTGTTGAAAAGTGTGTTAACTCATTGTTTTGATTTGGGTAGAAGTAGCGGATAAAGATTTGGGTTCTTCGGACGCTACACCGGGAGTTGGAGATGCTTGAAGGTGGACCGTTAGCTAGTTTTGGAATTGTGCTGGTGAGTGGTAATGTTTTGAAGCTTTGAAATGTTTCAAAGAATTTTTCTTGGGGTTTGGATGGAGCCTTAGGGGCCAACTTAAACCCAAGTGTATGTTTAACTAATTTTGCCTTGTTTCGTTAAGTGTTGGTGTATGTGATTATACGTGTTGTTGGGTGAAATATGATTTGCTTTTACCTCATTTTTAATGTTGTTATGATGTTGTTGTTTTTGTCGTCAAAGCCTCACGTGATGGTTAATGGAAAGTGTGTTGTTGAATACGGTGATGTGTAGTCCCACTGGAGGTGACTAGTAGATGAGTACGGTGATGTGTAGTCCCACCGAAAATATGCTAGTTGTTGTGAACGGTGATGTGTAGTCCCACCGGAAATGGTTGTGCATGTGCATACCATGAATTTGTTCTTATGCTTTTGGTTTAATATATTTCCTTTCCAAATGGTTTTTTCTTTAAACTAGATATATGTTTTGAAACTGCATTGTTGATGTTGTGATTTCGAGCTCCGCTCACTAAGCTTTTAAGGTTACGCTCTGTAACCCCCTCGTCCCAGCTTAGCCAGCAGACCCGGACCGAACGGGTTATACGGGGAAAACCGAAGCAAAACCCGCTAAGGCCTCACTCCAATTAGCAACCCTATTTTTTATTTTAATAATCTTGTCTATATGCCATGTTTAAAACTGTGTGAGATGGAAAACCACGGAAGAACAAACATGGATACGAACCAAGCAGAGGGCATACAATGATTTAAACTTACCGGGTAGTTTATTAGTCAAGTTTCACGCACACGAGGCAAAATCATCACAAAGGACACATATAAACTCATCTAGGAAGCATACAAGCATTAGGGACTAAAATGTAACATTTGGAAACCTCTAAAGATGCCTTTTAGCCGTTTTAACTACCTGCATTTTGAGATAGGACTACTCGTTCCGAAACACGGGCTTCATTCATAAAAACAACATCAGACCGTTCCGGAACAACTCCTCATGGTTCCGAAACAGGAGCCTCCAGTTGAAAATCGTACCGAAACGACACCACCCCCGTTCTGATATGGGTGCCCATGGAGCTTGGCCGTTCCGAAACCATATCAGACGTTCCGAAACGCCTGGACACAGTTTGGCCCGAAAACACATTTTGGCATCTTCAAACGTTCCCAAACTCACCCCGAAACATCACAAACCTCATGGCAACTTATTACACAAACAACCTAGAGGCAAAACACCCTAAAGACAAGCTTCAATCATGCATACACGTAAAAATGGATCTCAAACCCAAAAACTCGTAAGAACATTTTAGTTCAAAAACACCAACAAGTCTAAACACATAGCAATTTCCCCAAGGCCATAACTAGCTTCAACATATCACGGTATCAACATTTAAAACACGTTAGCAACATTAACAAAAGCCAAACATAGGAGTTTGAACACCAACTCCCTAACAACAAGCCTAGCATTCCCATTGCCTAAGTATGATTACAACTAAGAAAATCATACTTTGAGCTAGCAAAGAACTCCTCCCTTGCCTCGCTTTCCTCCGAAGCTACTAACGATCTGCATTGTTGGAAAAGAGAGCGTAAGCTTAAAAGCTTAGTGAACGGATCTCTAAAGCACAACAACAATGCAGTTCAAAACATATATCTTAGTTTTAAAAGCAAAACCATTTAAGAAAGAGATACAATAAAATGGAAGCATAAACGAAACATGGTTTGCACAGGCACAACCATCTCGGTGGGACTACACATCACCGTACACAACAACTAGCATATTTCCGGCAGGACTACACATCACCGTACACAACGACTAACCATCACATGAGGCTTGACAGCAACTACGACAACACAACCACATTAAAACGGGGAGTAAAAGCAATTCGTATTTTACACAACAGCACGAATAACCACATGCATCAACAATCAACGAAACAAGGCAAATTAGAAAAACTTACACTTGGGTTTAGGTTAGCCCTTAAGGCTCCACCCAAACCCCCAAGAAAACCTCTTTGAATCATTTTAAAGCTTCAAAACATTACCACTCACCAGCTTAAAACCCAAACACGCTAACGATCCTCCTTTAAGCTTCCGCAACTTCACGGATTCTCATCCGGAACTCACAAATTGATTTCCCCTGTTTCTAATCAACCAAAAACAAAGTATTACTCCCCTACTCTTCCATAAATTCACTGTCAAACATCAATTCACAAATCTACAACATTCTCTCAACGGTTCAAAGCCGAAATCCACCAAAATATCATCAAATTCGTTCTTAAGCAAAGCCCATCAATAACCCATCAATTTAAACATCCAAAACACTCCTAAATATACCTAAAAGCATCAATTCGAAGCTGGTAAACCATCAGGTCTTATTTCCCCACATATTCAAACCAAAAACTTAAGAAATTTCACTCCAAACACCACTCCTAAGAATAGTTTCGGGTTTGGTTGATTAAAACCTCATTTCAACACTTTATCAACACCAAAATATGATTTAATACTAACCCAAAATGTTGTTTTCACCAAAATGCTTAAACCTTTCAAAAAAAACCCATTTTTTACCCAAAAGTTGAAACTTGAGAAAATCTCCAAAACTTGAAAGAATAATGCTAAAAACAAGACTAGAATGAAGAGGGCAACAAAACCAAGTGCTTACCTCTTTGAAATATTCAAAAATGATGAAGCTTGGTGGAAAAGTGGGTTTGGCTATGGTGTTGAAGGGTTTACCGTGAAAACAGGGTTTTGGGGAAGAAGATGGGATGATGACCTTTTTTTGAAATATGTTATTTTATTAAATTCAAAAATTATCTCAAAACTCACCTTTTTCCCATTTACCAAAAGACCCCTTTTTAAAATTCCCCCTTTTCTCTTAAAGCCTTTAAAATAGGTAATTTAAATTGTTTTCCCCAAATTTGCTTAGCCCGAACCGGCCTATCTAACCCGGATATCTCTCAGGCCCCAAACTTGGGCGTTACAACTCTCACCCACTTAAGGAATTTCGTCCTCGAAATTACCTGACAGAAAGAGATACGGAAACTGTTTCTTCATGTCTTCCTTCCTCTCCCAAGTAGCCTCTTCCACACCTCGGTGTCTCCATAAAACTTTGACTAACTCGATAGATCTCTCACGCAACACTTTCCTATTTGTAGCAAGAATTTCAACCGGCTCTTCATCATATGACAAGTCTGGGTTCAATTCGATCTCTTCCACTGGCATTACATAAGACGAATCCGACCTATACTTCTGAAGCATCGAAATGTGGAACACATCATGAATCTTCTCTAACTCTGTCGGCAGTCTCGATTTATAAGCAACGAGACCAATCCTCTCAACTACCTCATAAGGACCAATAAACCTCGGGCTTAACTTGCCCTTCTTCCCAAACCTCATCACCTTCTTCCAAGGTGAGACTTCCAAAAACACTTTGTCGCCCACAACATACTCTATCTCCTTTCTTTTCAAATCAGCATACGATTTCTGTCGATCTGAAGCTGCCTTCAAGTGATCACAGATCATTTTTACCTTCTCGGTAGTGCCCTTGAGCAAGTCTGGTATCGGTACAAGCTTCTGTCCGACCTCAGCCCAATAAATAGGTGTTATACACCTTCTACCATACAGAGCTTCATACGGTGCCATCTGAATACTAGCCTGATAACTGTTATTGTACGCAAACTCCTATGCGGTTGTTATTGTTGTTAGCATGTTTTAAATGTTGAACTATGCCATGGTTTGTCTTTTGACCTCTTTATGAATTCCAAGTATGAATGTTTACTTTAGTGAATTACGCCATGTTGAATCTTGACGTTTTGATTGTGTACAATGTTTAAAAAGAATGCTCATGGTTTTCTAAAGTCGTGAATGTGGTTAAGAGTTGTTTAATATGCTTGCTTAGCGTGTTAGTGTTAGTCCCCTTGTGCTTAAAACTATAGAATTTTGTCCTTCTGTGTAGGGCGTATCGATACGGTCCCTTGTTTTAAGCCTATCATACCGATACGTAGGGGCGCACCGATACCGTTTTGAATCATTGGAAATCTGAGATTTTGACGAGAAATTGGGGTATCAGTACAAGCCTTAAGTGTATTGATACAATCTCTTGAAGTTGACTTTGGGAAGCTTGACCTTTGAGGGCGTATCAATACCAGCTTGTAGGGTATCGATACGATCTTCTGGAGTTGACCTTGGGAAGTTTGATCATTGAAGGCGTATCGATACGGCCTGAAGTAAAATGGCTAAAAGTTATCTTTTAATGTATGTATTGCTTGGTTCATATTCGTGTTTGCTTTTTCGTTGTTTGCCTTCTCACATAAGATCAAATATGGCATTTAGACAAGATTAATTTAAAAGAAAATTTTTAGGGTTGCTAATCAGAGTGAAGCCTTAACGGGTTTCTCTTCGGTTTTCCCTGTGTAACCCGTGCGATTTGGTCTACTGGCTAGGCCGGGTCAATGGGGTTACAACATAACATAATGGAAATTAAAAATTCAAATTCATTCATTACTCTAAGGTATTACACAAATCATTTTTTTAGCTCCCTTGCACAACGAATAATAAAAAACATAACATAATGGAAACTAAAAATTCAAATTCATTTATTACTCTAAGGTATTACACAAATAAAGATAAAATCATTTTTTCTTTTGCATCCGCTTACGTAATTTTTGACAATGAGCGGATATGGTCGAAAAATAGGTGTGTTTTTTTATCCTCTTATGTTGTGGCCTCAGTTCTGCCTCATGAACCACTTTAGCGTCCTCCTCTTCAGCATCCACCTCTCCAGCATCCTCCTCATTCACCTAGGGCATAGGAGGTGGTGTTGTGAACATGTCCACGCAACTGTTTTGCCCTCCCATAAACTGTGCAGGAATAAACTCGGGTGTGTATAAAACATCATCAGCAAACCCGTGAGTATCGGAGAATATTGGGCCCACTTCTGCTGTGTGATGTGTAGGTGCCAGTTCCTTTTCCCAAATAACTAGCGAGCGCACTTCTGGTTGTTCCCAAATGGTTGGCCAACCTTCGGGGTTTCTATACCAAACGGGATTTTGAGATGCGGCCGCTGCTGCACTCATAGAGGACTCACCTTTACCTCTATATTTTTTATTATATGTTCGAAATTGTTCCCGTTCTTCGACTGAAATTAAGTTAGGCTTTCCATTATTAAAAAAACAGATCAGGTACTCTGACCTCTGAAAATCAAAATCATCCTCTTTGATTTGAGCACGAAACGATATCGTTGAATCTCTGTTGTTCCACATGGTAATGTACTGAGCGTGTATGACTTCTCAATTTACATATGCCCTGCCGCGTCCATCATAATTGTGCAAATAATCATGCTCAGTGTGGGATTACGGAATAGACTGGTTGAAGCCAAATTGCCTAAACACCCTGTCGACGAAGTGGAACTCGACAATCGCAAAGTGGATCAACGGTGTAACCGTACACCATTTGTTAAAATACACCAACAGTTCATCTGGTACAAATATGCGTTCATCGTTGTACGACATCCAAACAAACTGCAAAAATAATGATTATAATGTAAATGATAAACTATTAATATCTATCTTACTAAATCGTAAACAATACAACTAACCACATACATGCTCCTGACAATACAAATCAATTTCCGTTCTAAACACTTTCAAGTTGTTGTTCGCCAATCCCGTGTACGTTTTTTTCTCTCGCACCATCTGCATACAATTCACAAATAATGTTTTAATTAATAATAAAAAATAATTTAAAATTACCACAAAAATTAAACTTAAAATCAGGATAATTACCTAAAGACAATAGGGAACTGTATCGGTGTTCGAGTAATCGGTGTCCAGAACGGAAGTCGCTTCCAAGCCCATGCTTGTAGCAACAACAAACATCCACTAATACCTCGAAATTTATGACCATTCTGTAAAACTAATGAATTGATTTTGATATAACAAAGGAATTAAGGATTAAATTGAAATAGAAAAAATGAATTTTTAAGTCCTCAAAACCTCTCTATGTGCTTTAAAGAAAAATGTCCAATTTAAAACTTGAACTTATCAAAAAATTTCTAAGTGTTTACCAAGTCAAAATAGTGATTTTTGAGTCACCGTTTCGGAACGGCCTTTAGGCGTTTTGGAACGTTTTGAAACTTTTAACCTCTGTTTCGGAACCAGCCTTCCTGTTTCGATACGGGTGTATCGAAACATGTCTTTATGTTTCGAAACGGATGAAGAACAACATAACGGTTTGAACTGTTTTGATACGGTTGTATCGAAACGACCTTAAACGTTTTGAAACGACTTTCAAACTTGGTTTCAAAATATGACCGTTGAACTTTTAACTAATTTTTCAAAGATATAGTTAAAGCGTATCGAAACACTTTTAAGCCGTTTCGAAACAGGTTTTGACAGTGGCAAAATGTTTCGAAACGGGCTTCAACACCTTTCGAAAAATGCTCTTAGCGTATCGAGACGTTCTTATCCGTTTCGGTACGACCTTTTTATTACACCCCAATGACTATTTCTATTTTGGTCTGTTTCGAAATAGGGTCGGGCGTTTCGGAATGGGTAGTTGCATACTACATTTATGGAGGGAAGATAACATAACAATGACTATAATAATGAAGACAACAACCCCAACGGCTAGAATTCAATGAGATGGTATAAAAGGGACTTTTAAAATGACCAGCAATAACTATTGATCCTAAAAGAAATATCCAAACATCAAATTCAAGCAATTGTACTAAAATCCCATGTTTTCTTATAAACCCCAATTGTAGAATCTTGTAATTCCAATCTTATTTGTTCAATTGGGTTGAGTGCTTGTAAAAAGGGCTACATTTTTATTGAGAGATACTAGCTATTAGCCTTAATCTTCTTTGTAATCTTTGAGTGAGGATTGGGTAGAAAAATTGACCACTTTGTAAATGTTACCTCCTAAGCCTAGTGTTGAGTGTGTAAAAGTTCTATATTTTACCCCTATTTAACCCATATTTCTGCTGCATTCAAGCATAATTCATTGCATTTAGGTTAGATTTCATTTATACATCACAATCAAATGGCACAATTTCTACTGAAATTGGTTGCTTTTGCAGGTAGCTGCTGTAGCAGATGGAGGGCAGTGGAGAAGCAGACGATGGGTAGTGAAGAAGTAGAGCTGGAACTGGAATTGCAGACAAGGAGGATGACGCTGCCATGACCGCTGCCGTGGCAGCCAAGGATGCCAGCAATGGTGAAGAGAAAAAGTAAAGTGGGCCTCGACAGAAAGAGAAAATTAAGCTTGTCTGTCGTGGAGCACCCTTATATTTTTCCAAGCCCTAGATCAGAATGAAGGCCAAGCCCAAAGTTCAAGGAAGAAACTCCATACAATAAGGAAGGACGAATTAAAGACATATGCTCTGAAGATTTAGTCTTTAATAGAGTTGTACTTTAGTTTAAACTTGTATTCTTGTCATATTAGAAAACTTGAACCCAAGGCCTATATAAAGGCATGTAATTCGACCTAGGGAAGGATATATTACTCTCTAGCCTTCTCTTCTAAACCCTAGTCGTTTTCCCCTTCTCATCATGTTCTAAACTTCCCCTTGGGCTAAGGGTTGATTTGTAAAGTAGTTGTAAGGATTGCATTTGTTTTAGGAATTTTTCTATTCAATAAAATAGACTTCAAGTTTGCTTATTATGGTTTTCAACATTTTGCAAGAGTATCGGGAGAGCATTGTGAGATTACACATTTACTTAATATCGGGAGAGTTAAGTATACGAAAGGAATAAGTACGGGTTCTCCAGTTTATGGTTGAACTATCTCGGACCTAGGGATAGGACGAGGTTAAGTGGCTAAGGAAGAATTCAACAACATCGGTGTTCATCCTTCGATTCACGCCGGGAGGTATCATCAAAGACGTGTTCATCGACAGACTTGGACCTAGGGATAGGCCAAGGCACATCAGGGATTCTTTCCAAGCTTGAAGTACAAAGTTGTGTGATCGATGCCGCGACAAACAACATACCGGTGCCGCGACAGGTGCTGCCGCGACAGGCGCAATGACAGAACAGAGATTCCTAGACTTTGCAATACCTACACTACTGAGCAATTCAATATTGGCCCATTCTCTCTATCCTGAATTCTCTACTCTTTTATTTTCAGTATTCTTTATTATCTCGTGACAACAATTAAACTATTTCTTTTCTCTCTTGTGCAGCAATCTAAGGTGAAGCTATTAGCCCAGTCCCTGTGGAGACGATATCCGATACTTCCGTATCACTTTACTACTTGCGTCGTGTACACTTGCACTACATTGCGATAGAAATTTTTACACGCAACAAGTTTTTGGTGCCGTTGCCGGGGACTGGCAGCATATCTTTACCCTACCTTTTACTGCACTTCTTTTATTTTTCTGTTTTGTTTTACTTGGATTGTTCAACTTGTGCTTTTCACAAGGTTTTCTGTTTATGCGCAGATCAAAACGAGGAGAGGAACCTGAGTATCCACTAGACCCTGAAATCGAACGCTCGTACAATCTTAGGAACCGACTTCGCTTCGTGTTAGCCAGAAACGAATACCTTGAAGAACAGTTAGAAGCCATGAACAACCAAGGGAATCCCCAGGATCATGAGAATCCTGCCAGAGATGGGAGGAATGAACAACCTGCCAATCCTCCTGCCGCTGCCGCACGCCGGTCATGTTGAGACTACATGCTCAATGATCATGTGGAACTAGAAACAACCCTACCAGACGTAGAAGTTGACAATTTTGAGCTGGAACCTGTTATGTTCAGCATGATTAACAACGCTGGCCAATTTAGTGGTGCTGCTACAGAGGATGCTAGGGAGCATCTGAAAACGTTCCATGAAATCTGTGGTTCGTTTAAACTACCAGGAGTAAATCCGGAGATACTGAGGCTTCGATTATTTCCTCATTCATTGAGGGACAGGGCAAAAACTTGGTGGAATAAACTAACGCCCGGTTCAATACGAACTTGGGCAGATTTAACTCGTGAATTTTTGTCTCGTTTTAATCCTTCACATTTATCTGAGCGATTACGTAACAAAATTGCTACTTTTCAACAGGAAGATGACGAGCCGATGCACGAGGCATGGGACAGATTTACCACTCTTCTAAGAAACTGCCCTATACATGGATTCCCCGTTTGGAACCAGGTAACTAAATTTTATAATGCTACCAACTTACAGACTCGTATGAGAATTGATTCAGCAGCGAATGAATTGATGTTGGACAAATATCAAGAAGACGCAACGGCAGTATTGAAAAATCTGGTGAAGAATGAGGAACAGTTTCCTACAGCAAGAAGAGGGGGTAAACGAGTACTAGCTGTGAAAGATTATGAGGCCGTCAGTTCTCTAAAAACAC
The DNA here is from genome assembly GCA_958450335.1 of Hibiscus tridactylites. NCBI lineage: Eukaryota > Viridiplantae > Streptophyta > Magnoliopsida > Malvales > Malvaceae > Hibiscus > Hibiscus tridactylites. The sequence continues at coordinate 67,690,245 of OY288275.1, read as the reverse complement.
ATGGGGCATATCTCACTAAGGCAATGAAAAATCTCTTGAAAGAAGATTCACAACCTGTCTACTCAGCTGAAGGGGTATGCGAAACTTGCGATGGGAATCACAGTTTGGAAGATTGTCCGCTACAGTTAGAGGAAGGGATGTATGTTGGGAACTATAATAAACAGAACTACAATTCCAACAACTACAATCCCAATTGGAGAAAGGATCCCAAGTTCTCTTAGAGCAACCCTAACAATGCCCTGAATCCTCAAGCACAGAATCAGGGGGACCTAGATTACTTACTCGACAGCAACCGCAGCAGCAGCAACAACACCCACCAGCTGCCACGACTAGTATACTGGAGCAGACTTTGGCTACGTTTATGTCTCAAACAGGAACTTACATTGAGAATATGAATCACTTCGTCAAGAAGACTGAGTCATTCATGGATAAAACAGAGATGCGGATGACCAACCATGAAGCTACTTTGAAATCGCTGGAGACACAGATAGGTCAAGTTTCCCAGCATATTAAACCAAGGCAGAATGGAGGATTTCCTAGCGATACTGAAAACGCTAGACAACCCACACATGAGCAGTGTAAAGCCATCAGGACAAGGAGTGGGAAGAAATTACCAGGGCCAGAGAAGGAATCTGAATCAGTTAAGGAACCAGCCTTGGAGTCGACTGCCAAGAACGCTGCCCCGACAGACGACAAACAGCCTGCTGCCGATGAACCTGTCACGATAGCAGAAGGGACATAGGAGAAAGATGAAGAACCTAAACCTCCTCAGATCCGAATGTAGTGGGAAGGACATATTGTTGATTATCGTCCCCTACCTCCTTTTCCTCAGTGGTTATAGAAGTTGAAACATGAATCTCAGCTTAGGAAGATCTACGATATTTTTAAGCAGGTTCATATCAATATTCCGTTGTTAGATGCTATCAAGGAGATGCCTGGTTATGCCAAATTTCTCAAGGATGACATGTCGAAGAAATCTAGACTTGGGGAATTTGAAAAAGTCAAAATGACAGAGGGATGCATGAGTATTCTGCACAAGCATCCACCCCAGAACAGTATAAATTTAATCAGAGATAAATTTGTGGGTAAGGCGCTTTGTGATCTTGGTGCTAGTATAAATTTAATGCCCAAATCTGTTTTTTTTCTTCAGAAATTAGGTATTGGAAAAGCTCAGCCCACAACAGTCGTACTGCAGCTGGCAGACCGCTCTTAAATTCATCCAAAGGGAAAATTGAAGATATTATGGTAAAAGTGGATAAATTTATTTTTCCTGCTGACTTTCTTGTTTTAGATTGTGAAGTAGATGAGAATGCACCAATCATTCTGGGGCGAACCTTCTTAGCTACAGGAAGATCACTGATTGATGTGGAAAAAGGAGAACTCACTATGAGAGTGAACGATCAAGAGATCAAGCTGAATGTTCTCCAAGAAATAAAACATGCTGATGTAGAAGAAGAATGCAAGGCTATCACTGAAGTTATCCTTGACCAACCCTGTATCAGGTCGGGCTGCCATGGCATCAAAATTGGCCACTGCCCCAGCAGCCATTTAGAAGACTGTCACGGCAGCGACGACGACAGCAACTCCTCAGAATCTGACATATCTGATACTGAAGATCAAAAGGAGGTAAACTGGATAGGCAATCGTCCAGGTAAGTTATTCGAGACTTTAAATTATACCTCGAATGAACATATAGTCCAAAAGCCATCAACTGTAGAGCCACCTGTTCTAGATCTTAAGCCCCTGCAAGGGCAGCTTAAATATGTTTTCCTTGGTTTAAATGATACGTTGCCCATAATCATCTCTTCCAAGTTGATGCAGGAACAGGAAGAGCAGCTGAGAGGGATGCTGCAGCAACATAAAAAGGCTATTGGATGAACGATAGCTGATATTCAAGGCATCAGCCCGACACTATGCATGCATAAAATCCTCCTAGAGGATGATCACAAGCCGACCATAGATGCCCAGAGACGTCTAAACGATGCTATGCGAGAGGTGGTTCATAAGGAGATCATCAAATGGCTAGATGCTGGAATAATTTATGCCATCTCGGATAGCAAGTGGGTGAGCCCAGTGCAGTGCGTTCCTAAGAAATGAGGAATAACCGTTGTAACCAACGAAGAAATGAGTTAATCCCGGCCTTTTATTGATCAAATGCTTGATAGATTAGCGGGAAAGCCTTACTACTATTTTCTTGATGGATACTCAGGTTACAACCAAATATCCATCGCACCGGAAGATCAGGAGAAGATGCCGTTCACTTGCCCATACGGTACTTACGCTTTTCGAAGGATGCCATTTGGACTTTGTAATGCACCAGCTACATTTCAGAGGTGTATGATGGCAATCTTTTCTGACATGGTGGAGGATTTCCTGGAGATATTCATGGATGATTTCTCTGTCTTTGGAGACAACTTTGAAAGCTGCCTAGGCAACCTATAGAAAGTGCTCGAGAGATGTGAGAAAGCAAACTTGGTATTGAACTGGGAGAAATGTCACTTAATGGTGGATGAACGGATAGTCCTAGGCCACAAAGTAAGATGCCGCGGCATAGAAGTCGACAGAGCTAAGATTGAGGTAATTGAAAAGCTGCCGCCACCCACCACAGTCAAGGGAATCAGGAGTTTTTTAGGGCATGCTGATTTTTATCGGAGGTTTATTGCAAATTTTTCGAAGATCACAAAACCCTTATGCCATCTTCTGGAGCAGAACTGTCCCTTCGACTTCAACACTGAATGTACTGAGGCATTCAAGGTTCTAAAAGAAAAGCTGGTAACAACCCCAATAGTACAGCCACCAGATTGGAAACTGCCATTTGAGATCATGTGTGATGCTAGTGACTATGATGTCGGGGCAGCACTTGGGCAGAGGAAAGACAAGCTCTTTCATGTTATATATTATGCCAACAAAACACTGAACGACGCCCAAGTAAACTACACCACAAGAGAGAAGGAATTGTTAGCTGTGGTGTTCTCTATTGACAAGTTTCGTTCATATATACTTGGAATGAAGGTCATTGTCCACACAGACCACTCTGCATTAAAGTATTTGTTCGCCAAAAAGGATGCAAAGCCTAGACTGATACGTTGGATTCTGCTACTGCAAGAGTTCGACCTTGAGATCAAGGACAAAAAGGGGACAGAGAACCAAGTTGCATATCACTTTTCAAGACTAGAAAAGGGAAAGAGCCTCCAAATAGATGAGACAGACATATTAGAGACCTTCCCTAAGGAGCAGCTGTTCGCTGCCACAAGCACTGCCGCGACAGCCATGGCGGCATGTAAGTTTTCTGAACTCCCCTGGTATGCTGATTTCGTTAATTATTTAGTTAGCAGAATAACTCCTCCTAACCTTAACGATCAAGCTAGGAAGAGGTTCCAAAATGATTTTAAGCATTATTATTGGGACGAACCTCTTCTTTTCAAATATTGTGCATATCAGGTTATCAGGAGATGTGTACCACAGGATGAACAAGAAGCTGTGCTTAATCACTGTCATGCTTCACAATATGGAGGACACTTAGGTGGTAACAAAACTGCTGCCAAAGTTTAGCAGTCTGGATTCTATTGGCTGTCACTATTCAAGGATGCCCAGATATTCTACAAAAACTGTGACAAGTTTCAACGGACTGGAAATATCTCAAGAAGACATGAAATGCCGCTGCAAAGCATTCTTGAAGTCGAGATCTTCGATGTTTGGGGGATTGATTTTATGGGACCATTCCCAACTTCATGTGGGAACTTATATATCCTCCTTGCAGTGGACTGTGTGTCTAAATGGGTTGAAGCGATCGCTATTCAGAAGAATGATGCCAAGTCGGTTCAGAGGTTTTTGCATAAAAACATATTTTCCAGATTTGGAATCCCCAAGACGATCATCGGTGATGAAGGGAGGCATTTCGATAATAGGGTTATAGCTGCTGCCTTAAAAAAGTATGGTGTCAAACATCGGATCGCAACAACATACCACCCTCAAACCAATGGACAGGCTGAAATATCCAACAGAGAGGTTAAGAACATTCTTGAACAGATGGTTAAGCTAACTCGGAAGGACTGGTCTCTACACCTCTATGATGCATTATGGGCCTACAGAACGACATTCAAAACTCCATTGGGAATGTCACCCTACCGGCTGATTTATGGGAAAACATGCCATCTACCTGTTGAGATTGAGCACAGAGCATACTGGGCTATCAAGGCAGTAAATATGGACTTGGGAAAGGCAGGGCAGAAAAGACTGCTTGACTTGAATGAGATAGAAGAAATTCGAGCAATGACCTATGACAACGCAAGGATTTACAAAGACAAGACACAAAAGTGGCATGATAAGAAGTTGCTGCCACGACAGTTCTGCCCAGGGCAGCTTGTGTTGTTGTTCAATTCTAGGTTGAAACTCTTCTCAGGGAAGCTGAAATCTAGATGGTCTGGCCCATTCCAAGTGGTGCAGGTTTTTCCCCATGGTGCCATCACAATCAGATCTTTAAAAGACGGGCACCAATTTAAAGTCAATGGACAAAGATTGAAGCATTATCAGGGGACTGAAGCCCCAAGAATGTAGGAAGTGGTTACTTTAGGAGATGCCCCTCCTGGCAACCCTAATTTAACCTAATTTTATTATTATTATTATTATTATTATTATTATTTATATATATTAGGTCATTAGAATTATTTTATTTTTAGGAACTAAAGTTTTTATTTTTATTATTTTCAGGAAATAAAGGAGACAAGGAGAAAAGGAAAAGTGACTCCAGCCCACCATCTTTCCATCAACCCAAAAAGCCCAACTTTGGAACATGCTGTTACAGCTATCGCGACAGACGCGAAAAATCTTGCCTGTCAACACGCTGTCGCAGCAGACACACAAACGCGTAACAGACGCGCAGCAGACACGCAAACACGTAACAGACATGGAAACGCGTGGCAGACGCGTCAGAAACCACGTAACAACTGGCCCCGTTATTCGCGCCTATCGTTACAGCTCCAACAGGCAGCAAACTCCCCCTCTATATAAACCCCGTTTTACTATTCATTTTTCACTCACTTTTACTCTCTCTACTTGTTTTCTCTAGAATTTTACTTGCTTTCATTTTCTTTCCACAGTCCTTGCAACATGAGTACCAGAAATACCCACCGAAGCACTGCCTCATGATCTGCACCAGCAGCATCCACTCAAAGCTCCCTCCAGATCCGAGATATGTGGGAGGAGAAAGGCTTCATTTACACCACCAGAACGGAGAACCTTGGGCTGCAACCGTTCATAGCCCGCAAAATCAGAGCCCTGCAGTGGCAGATATTTGCCGAGCAGCCAGAGGAGATGAACGTAACTCTCGTTTGAGAATTTTATGCTGCTATCGACAGTAGGGAAGCGACAACAGTTACGGTCCGAGGAAAAGAGGTATCTTTTGAGCCCGAATACATCAACACACTCTACGGGTTCTATGTTGGAAGAAAGGAAGATGGCCACCAAAGATTTATAGAAAGCTTAGAGCCGACAGATTACAATGCTGTGATGGCAGAACTTACAGGCGAGGGTACCGAGTGCAATACCGATCCTAAACATCCAAGGACGGTAAAACGAGTTCAACTCACCCCGGAGGCAAAACTTTGGAATGCATTTATCAAGAAACGGATTATGCCCTCCTCGTACAACACAACAGTCGACCAACCAAGGTTAGCCCTCATCCATTCTATTTTAAATGAGAGGCCAATTAACGTTGGCAGATACGTTCGGGAAGGAATATTGGATTGTGCATACTGGCCGTCAGGACCACTCTTTTACCCTTACCTCATTACTACCCTCTGCCGTGGCCACAATGTACTGGAAGCTACCAAGGATTTAAGAGTTCGAGGGAAAGGCTGGACAGACAGGAACATCCTCAGCCTGATGGAACTCAAAGCTGCCACACCCTTGTCGTCTTTTGACCCCACTGCGCGACAGGTAAGCCGACACAGCCCACCCAAACCGAGCCTGCCGCCACTGAACCCAGGCAGCCCACCGCAGCAGCTCCTCCAGCAGACACCTCCACACAAATCCTCGCTGCCCTACAGAAAATGGAGGAACGACAACTAGGCCTGATGAGTTTCATCCGAGACTTCACCACCGCCACTGTACATTTCATCCACACATCTCTTAATTTTCTTGATGTACTGTTCCCTACCTTCCCCAACCATTATTTTGCTGCCCCCACCACTGCCCATACCCTACCCCTGCTGTCACACCAAAAACGCCATCTGTCGCGTCCACTCCGACCCCTGCCACAAGAGCTGCAGGCGGTAGCCGCACAACTGAGACATCTGCTAGGGGAGCCAAGAGAAAGGAGCCTATGTCCGACCTCGACAGGTATATTGATGGTTTCTCCTCCTTTGAAATTTGGGCGGCATCTGATGACGAGCCCTCTGTCAAGAGGAACTTGTCCAAGGAGTTTACCTCGGAGAAACGGTAGAAAACAGGCCCCGGAGTTGACACATCCGACCAGGAAAAATCCGGCAGTAGCAGCGGCAGCAGCAGCAGTAGCAGTTCTGAGGAGGTTCAGGTATTGGAGAAAACACCTCATATCTCCCCTACCCGCATCCAGCCTCCACGGGAAGCCAAAACCAAGAACACTTTTGCCTCACCCATCCGTCTGTCGGCACCGACAAGGAAAGTCACTGCCCATCGGTAGATTCAACTCAGCAGCAGCAGCAGCAACAGCGACGACAGCGCTTGAAAATTTAAGTTTCTTAACTTATATTGTTGTCTGCCTTTTTGTTATATCTTGTGATGTTGTTTTTATTTTTTCTTTTCTGTCATTTGCATTGAGAGCAATGCAACCCTCGAGTTTGGGGGTGGCATCCCTCCATTAATGAAGTCTTTTTAAGTTTAAAAATTGTGTCTTTTAATTAGTTTATTTTTTCTTAAAAAAATGATAAAAATTTGGCTTAAGTCTGTGAACTGAACTTACCTGCTGTGACAGCCTCTGTCGTGGCAGTGCCTTTAGGATAGTTTTAGGAGCAGTTTAGAGCCTTACTATAGTTCTAAATCTTAAACACCATTTCTGACTTTTATACTATCTAGAACTCTACTCGTAAACTAGAATAGAAAGCTTAACACTTGAGTTGCCCCTAGAGGTGCCTAACACTGGCTCTAGGAAAAGAAGTTAAGAAAAATAGACTCAATACACCTAGAGGTGCCCAAAACCGGCTCTAGGAAGTTAGCTAGAGGTGCCCAAAACCGGCTCTAGTAAAACTTAAGCTTGAGAAAATCAAATCGAGTCTGCATAAAAACTAAAGGAGCCTAACAATTGCCTCCAAAAAGATGAAAATTGGCATAAAATTTCAAGTTAGAAGCTTAACTATTCTAGTAAACTAAGGGAGTCTTGGCATATAATTGTTCACAAGCATGCACACACTGCACGGGAATTATAGCTAGGTTCTGGATGAATCCTAAATTATCCAACAAGGTGTTGCTCACAATAGGGAATAAATGGTAGGTAAGGAAAAGTTCACTGTTTTAAGCCAAACAAAAAATTTTGTTTTTTCTTTTTTAGGTGTGAATTGCTTGAGGGCAAGCAAAAACTTGAGTTTGGGGTTGTGTTGAGTGTAAAAGTTCTATATTTTACCCCATATTTAACCCATATTTCTGCTGCATTCAAGCATAATTCATTGCATTTAGGTTAGATTTCATTTATACATCACAATTATATCAAATGACACAGTTTCTACTGAAATTGGTTGCTTTGCATGTAGCTGCTGTAGCAGATGGAGGGCAGTGGAGAAGCAGACGCTGGGCAGTGAAGAATCAGAGCTGGAACTGGAATTGCAGACAAGGAGGACGACGCTGCCATGGCCGCTGCTGTGGCAGCCAAGGACGACAACAATGGTGAAGAGAAAAAGTAAAGTGGGCCTCGACAGAAAGAGAAAATTAAGCTTGTCTGTCGTGGAGCACCCTTATATTTTTCCAAGCCCTAGATCAAAATGAAGGCCAAGCCCAAAGTTCAAGGAAGAAACTCCATGCAAGAAGGAAGGACGAATTAAAGATATATGCTCTGAAGATTTAGTCTTTAATAGAGTTGTACTTTAGTTTAAACTTGTATTCTTGCCATATTAGAAAACTTGAACCCAATGCCTATATAAAGGCATGTAATTTGACCTAGGGAAGGATATCTTACTCTCTAGCCTTCTCTTCTAAACCCTAGTCGTTTTCCCCTTCTCATCATTTTCTAAACTTCCCCTAGGGCTAAGGGTTGATTTGTAAAGTAGTTGCAAGGATTGCATTTGTTTTAGGAATTTTTCTGTTCAATAAAATAGACTTCAAGTTTGCTTATTCTGGTTTTCAACATCTTGCAAGAGTATCGGGAGAGCATTGTGAGATTACATATTTACTTAATATCGGTAGAGTTAAGTATACAAAAGGAATAAGTACGGGTTCTCCAGTTTATGGTTGAACTATCTCGGACCTAGGAATAGGACGAGGTTAAGTGGCTAAGGAAGAATTCAACAACATCGGTGTTCATCCTTCGATTCACGCCGGGAGGTATCATCAAAGACGTGTTCATCGACAGACTTGGACCTAGGGATAGTCTAAGGCACAGCAGGGATTCTTGCCAAGCTTGAAGTATAGAGTTGTGTGATCGATGCCACGACAAACAACAGACCGCTGCCGCGACAGGTGCTGCTGCGACAGGCACAACGACAGAACAGAGATTCCTAGACTTTGCAATACCTACACTACTGAGCAATTCAATATCAGCTTGTGAAACCGATATTTTAATTTTGATATTACTAAAGAACCTAAGGACTAAAGTGAAAATGTCCAAACGAATTTTTGAGTCCTTAAATACCCCCATATGATTTAAAGAATCTGCCTAAGTTAAAAACTAAGATTTCTAAATAATTTCTAAGTGTTCTTAAAGCTGAAACAGTGTTTTTCGAGTCCCTGTTTCAAAACGGCCTAAGGCGTTTCGAAACGTTTTCACCACTGCCAACCCTTGTTCCGAAACGGGTATCAAAACGGCTTTAGAACATAGAGAACACGTATCAAAACGACTTCAAGTGTTTCGAAACGGTTTTTCATTTTGATTTGAAAATATGATCGTTGCAAAGTTTTTAACTGATTTTTCAGAAACCGTTAAGGCGTTTCGAAACGACTTCAAGTGTTTCGAAACGAGTTCAATCCGTTTCGAAACGGGCTCTTAAATGCACCCCAACGGCTCTTTCTATTTTGGTCCGTTTCGAAACAGGTTCCCGCGTTCCGAAACGGGTGGTTGCAGACTGCATTTATGGAGGTGAGATAACACCCCCAACGGCTCTATTGATGAATGCAACAACCACAACGGCTAGAAATCAATAAGAAGGTATAAAAGGGACCTCTAAAAGCTCTAGCAATAACTATTGATCCAAAAGCAAACATCCAAACATCAAATCCAAGCATTTGTGCCTAAATCCCAAAATTGTCTAGAAACCCCAATTGTAATTTTAATTCTTATCTTTTTCAATTGGGTTGAGTGCTTGTAATTGGGCTACAATTTGTATTGAGAGATACTATCTTAGCCATCAAACTCTTTGTTATCTTTATGTGAGGATTGGGTTAAATTTTGGGTAGAAAATTTAACCGAAAATTGTAAGGGTTGCCTCCTTAGCCTAGAAAAGGGGAAGAGCAATTAGTGGAATTGTTGCAAATCCTTAGTGAAGCTAAGGTAGTGTATGTAGAGTTCATTTGGAACTTGAACCACTCTAAAATTCCTTGTCTATCTTTTTAATTTGCAAATTCCACCACCTAAACCTATAAAAATCCAATTCACCCCCTCTTGGTTCATTTCGATCTTTCGATCCACTCAACAATTGGTATCAGAGCCTACCTCTTTGAGGATTAACAACCACAAGAGGAGTTCCTAGGAAGAGTGTGATCATCAAATATCAAGAGATGGCTTCAACCTCCGGTTCGGGCATGTATGAGTCTCAATCCACTACAAAGCCTCCCTTCCTCAATATTGACAACTATTCTTTTTGGAAGAATAGAATGCGTCTCTTCATCAAGTCCAATGACTACTTAGTTTGGGATGTCATTGAAGATGACCCTTACATTCCATTGAAGCAAGATAGTGAAGGCAAGATGGTATTGAAGAAAAAGGTTGAGATGAGTGAAGAAGAAAGAAAAAAGATTCAAGTAAATGACAAAGCTCTCCACATGCTCTTTTGTTCATTCGGTCCGGAAATCTATTCTAAAGTGTCATCCATTGAGAGAGCCAAAGAAGTGTGGGACACTCTTGAGACTACCTATGAGGGAACCAACGATGTCAAAGAAACTAAGATTGGAATTCTCAATCTTAGTTATGAGAATTTCAAGATGGAGCCCGATGAGACGGTGTCCAAGATGTTTGATCGGTTCTCCACTATAGTCAATGGGCTCAAAGGTTTTGGAGAGATCATACTGGAAGACAAGCTTGTCCAGAAGCTACTCTATTCACTTCCCGAATCTTGGGATGAGAAGAGATCTGCCATCATAGAAGCTAAAAATTTGAAGACTTTAAAGCTTGATGAGCTTGTGGGTTCTCTCCTTACTCATGAGATTATGAAGCAAGGAAGGGAAGAAGAGATGAAGAAAGAAGAGAAAAGAGTAGAAAAGCTAGAGGTTGAAAAGAAGAAGAAGATGGGAATAGCTCTCAAAGCTTCACTACATGAGGAGAGCTCTTCTAGTGAGGAGGATGAGCTAGAAGAATTGGCTATGATAGCCAAACGATTCTCACGCTTTATGAGGTCCAACCGGGGAAGAAAAATCCAAATAAAAATGGACTTCAAAGGCAAGAACAAAGAAGAAGCAAGGGATCAAATCATTTGCTTTGAGTGCAAACAACCCGACCACATACGCTCGGAGTGCCCTCAACTCAAGAAGAAGGGCTTTGAGAAGAAGAAGAAGCTCAAAGCCAATCTTGCTACTTGGAGTGATGAGGAGTCATCGGAGGACGACGAACAAGAAGTGGCCAATCTTTGCCTCATGGCACTTGAGGAAGATTCCTCCATGGTAACCTCTAACTCATCAACTTTAGATTTTACATATGATGAATTGAATGATGCATATGATGAGTTACAAGAGGTCTATGATGAATTAGTTGAGAAATATAAGGAGTCAGTCATTAGGAATAAGAAAATTATTTTGGAACTAAATGAGAAAAATGACTCACTCTCTCAAGCTAATTCAAAATTTGAGAAAAAGATATTAGGGTTGAAAGATGAACTAAAATTTTTTCAAGATGAAAATGTTGACCTTAATAATCTTTTATCTCAATGTAATAGTGAACACCAAAAGGTGTTGGATGAGCTAAATGAGCTCAAAAGGTCTTTTAAAAATGTTGGTATGTCAAGCATGAAATAGGTGAATCTTCAAGAACAAACCAACCTAAGAAAAAGACTAACTACTACAAACAAGGTAGCTTTCCTAGACATAGTAGGACTAAAAGAATTAGAAGTGTATGGGTTCCTAAGGAACTTGTAAAATCTAATAATATTGTTTCTATGTCATCTTGGATTCCTAAGGGAACCAAGGTTTTGGGAGCTAACACTCATGGACCCAAAATGATTTGGGTACCAAAAACAAAAGCTTAATATCTTTGTTTGTAGGGGGAGCATTGCTACAAGGCCAAAGCACAAAGTCATAACTCATGGTACCTTGATAGTGGATGCTCAAGGCATATGACCGGAGACAAGAGTAGATTCATGGATCTAAAGCCAAAAAGTGGAGGAGTGGTGACATTTGGTGACAACTCCAAAGGCCACATTAAAGGTATTGACTCCTTAGGTAATCACTCTACTATTCTCATTGAAAATGTCTTGTATGTCGATGGTCTTAAACACAACTTATTGAGCATAAGTCAATTGTGTGATAAAGGATTTAATGTTTTATTTGATAAAAATGGATGCAAAACTGTAGACATTAAATCTAATAATATTATGCTCATAGGTCATCGCATAGGGAACATATATATGGTGCATCTAGATGACATTCATACATCTCATGCATGCTTAGTAGCACAAAATGAAAATGATGCATGGTTGTGGCATAGGAAACTAGGACATGTTAGCATTAGTGTTTTAGAAAAACTAGTGTCCCTTAATCTAGTTAGAGGTTTACCCAAGATAAAATTTTCAAATGATAAAATTTGTGATGCATGCTCTAAGGGTAAACAACATAAGTCTTCCTTTAAATCCATTAATGATGTTTCTACAAGTAGATGTTTACAACTTATCCATATGAATTTATTTGGGCCAATTAGGACTATTTTTGAGTGTGTAAAAGTTCTATTATTTACCCCCTATTTTACCCATATTTCTGCTGCATTCAAGCATTATTCATTGCATTTGGGTCAGTTTACAGTTAAACATCACAAATATATTAAATGGCACAGTTTCTACTGAAATTGGTTGCTTTTTCAGGTTGCTACTGTAGCAGCTGAAGAGGCAGGCGCTGGGCAGTGAAGCAGAAGAGCTGGAACTGGATGAGCAGTCAAGGAGGACGATGCTGCCATGGTTGCCGCCGTGACAGCAGAGGACGACAGCAGTTTTGAGGAGAAGAAGCAAAGTGGACCTCGACAGATAGAGAAAATTAAGCCCGTATGTCGTGGAAAACTAGTATATTTTTTCAAGCCCTAGATCGAAAGGAATGCCAAGCCCAAAGTTCAAGGAGAGAAAAATCCCAAGCAAGAAGGAGGACGATTTAAAGTTAGATTCTCTGAAGATTTAGTCTTTATTAGAGTTGTACTTTAATTTAAAGTTGTATTCTTGCTATTTTAGAAAACTTGGACCCAAAGCCTATATAAGGGCATATAATTCGACCTAGGAGGATATCACGCATTCTCTAGCCTTCTTCCCTAAACCCTAGCCGTTTTCATCCTCTCACCATGTTCTAAATTCCCCTTAGGGCCACGGTTTGATTTGTAAAGTAGTTGCAAGGGTTGCTTTTGTTTTAGGAATTTTCAGTTCAATAAAATAAACTTCAAGTTCTCTTATTCTGGTTATTAACATCTTGCAAGAGCATCAGGCGAGCATTGTGAGGTTATCTATTTACTTAATATAGGGAGAGTTAAGTATACGAAAGGAATAAGTGCGAGTTCTCTAGTTTATAGTTGAACTATCTCGGACCTAGGGATAGGACGAGGTTAAGTGGCTAAAGAAGAATTCAACATCGGTGTTCATCCTTCGATTCACGCCGGGAGGTATCATCAAAGACGTGTTCATCGACAGACTTGGACCTAGGGATAGGCCAAGGCACAACAGGGATTCTTGCCAAACTTGAAGTACTGAGTTGAGTGTTCGCTGCCGCGACAAGCAACAGACCGCCGCCGCGACGGGGACAACAACAAAACTGGATTTCCTAGACTTAGCAATACCTGCACTGCTGAGCAATTCAATACCAGCCCATTCTCTCTATCTTGATTTTTCTACTCTTTTATTTAAGTTTTCTTTATTATTTTCGTGACAGCTTCTCAAATATTTTCTTTACTCTCGTGTAGTAATCTAAGGTGAAGCTATTAGCCCAGTCCCTGTGGAGACGATATCCGATACTTCCGTATCACTTTACTACTTGCGTCATGTACACTTTCACTACAATTGCGATAGACTCTTTTACACGCAACAAGTTTTTGGCGCCGTTGCCGGGGACTGACAACATAACTCTACCTTTTCTTTTACTGCACTTTTCGTTTTTATTTTTATTTTCAGTTTTTCTTTGGTTTGTTCAACTCTTGCTTTTCACAAGGTTTCTTGTTTATGCGCAGATCGAGATGAGGAAAAGAACCTGAGTATCCATTAGATCCGGAAATCGAACATTCATTCAATCTTAAGAACCGACTTCGTCACATACTAGCCAAGAACGAGTACCTTGAGGAACAGTTAGAGACGATGCAAAACCAAGGGAACCCCCTGGGTAATGACCCCCTGTCGGAGATGGAGAGATTATACCTCCTGTCGGCAACCCGCCCAACGCTGCCGCGCGACGGTCCTGTCGTGACTACATGTTGAATGATCATATAGAACTGGAAACCACGCTGCCGGATATAGATGTTGACAACTTCGAGCTGAAACCTGTTATGTTTAGCATGATCAACAACGCCAGTCAATTCAGTGGTGCTGCTACCGAGGATGCTATGGAGCATCTAAAAACATTCCAGGAAATCTGTGGTTCGTTTAGACTACCAGGAGTTAATCCGGAGATACTGAGGCTTCGGTTATTTCCCCATTCATTGAGGGACAGAGCAAAGACTTGGTGGAATAAACTTACGCCGGGTTCAATTAGAACTTGGGCATATTTGTCTTGTGAATTTTTATCTCGTTTTAATCCTTCACATTTATCTGAGCGATTACGTAATGAAATTGCTACTTTTCAACAGGAAGATGACAAGCCGATGCACGAGGCCTGGGACAGATTTACCACTCTTCTACGGAACTGCCCAATGCATGGATTCCCCGTCTGGAACCAGGTAACAAATTTTTATAATGTTGCCAATTTACAAACTCGTATTCGAATTGATTCAGCAGCAAACGGATTACTACTGGACAAAGACCCAGATGAGGCGATGCAAGTATTGAAAAATCTGGCTAAGAATGAGGAGCATTTTCCGACAGCAAGAAGAGGGGGTAAACGGGTCTTAGCTGTTAAGGATTATGAGGCCGACAACACGATGAAATCACAGGTGGCATACCTTACTAAGGCAATGAAAAAACTCTTGAACGATGATTCACAGTCGGTATTTGCTGTCGAAGAGGTATGTGAAATTTGTGAGGGAAATCACAGTTCGGATGAATGTCCTATACAGCTAGAAGAGGGAAAGTATGTTGGAAACTACAACAAGCAGAATTACAATTCCAACAACTACAATCCCAGCTGGAGAAAGGATCCCAAGTTTTCTTGGAGTAATCCTAATAATGCCCTGAATCCTCAAACACACAATAATCTGAATCATGGAGGACCCAAATTGCTGACTCGACAGAAATTGCAGCCGCAGCAACAGCCACCAGCTGCCACAAACACTATACTGGAACAGACTCTGGCTACGTTTATGTCTCAAACATGAACTTATATTGAGAACATGAATCAATTTGTGAAGAAGACGGAGACATTCATGGATAAAACAGAGATGCAGATGACTAATCATGAAGCTACTCTGAAATCTTTGGAGACACAGATGGGTCAAGTTTCCCAACATATCAACCCAAGGCAGACTGGCGGATTTCCTAGCAATACTGAAAATGCTAGGCAGCCCACACATGAGCAGTGTAAAGCCATTACTACTAGGAGTGGGAAGAAACTACCAGGGCCGGAGAAAGAAGCTGAAATAGTGAAGAAACCAGCCATGGACAGACCTGCCGAGGAAGCTGTCCCGACAGGTAACAAATAGCCTACTGCCGATGAACTTGTCACGACAACAGAAGCGACAGAGGAGAAAGATGATGAACTCAAACCTCCTCAGATTCTTATGCAGTGGGAAGGACGTATTGCTGATTATCGTCCCCCACCTCCTTTTCCTTAACGGTTACAGCGATTAAAGCAAGAATCGCATCTTAAAAAGATTTATGATATTTTTAAGTAGGTGCATATCAACATTTCACTGTTAGATGTCGTTAGAGAGATGTCCGGTTACGCCAAATTTCTCAAGGATGCCATGTCGAAGAAATCTAGACTTGGGGAATTTGAAACTGTTAAGATGATAGAAGGATGCATGAGTATTCTGCACAAGCATCCACCCTAGAAAAAGAAGGATCCGGGGAGCTTCATCATACCTTGTGTAATCGGAGATAAATATGTGGGTAAGGCACTTTGTGATCTTGGTGCTAGTATTAATTTAATGCCAAAATCTGTTTTTCAGAAATTAGGTATTGGAAAAGCTCGGCCCACGACAGTAATTCTGCAGCTGGCAGACCGCTCTTACGTTCATCCGGAAGGAAAAATCGAAGATATTCTTGTAAGAGTGGATAAATTTATTTTTCCTGCTGACTTTCTTTTTTTAGATTGTGAAGCAGATGAAAACGCACCAATCATCCTGGGGCGACCCTTTTTAGCCACGGGAAGATCACTGATTGATGTGGAAAAAGGAGAACTCACCATCAGACTAAATGATCAAGAAATAAAGTTGAATGTTCTCCAAGCCATGAAGCATGCTGATGCAGAAGAAGAATGCAAGGTTATCACTGAAGTTACCCTTGACCAACCCTGCATCAGGTCGGGCTGTCACGACATAAAAATTGGTCACTGCCTCGGCAGCCACTTACAGGACTGTCACGACAGCACCGACGACAGCAACTCCTCAAAATCTGATACATCTGATACTGAAGATCAGAAGGAGGTAAACTGGATAGGCAATCGTCCAGGTAAGCTATTCGAGCCTTTAAATTATACCTCGGATAACCATGCAATCCAAAAGCCATCAACTGTTGAGCCCCCTATTTTAGATCTAAAGCCCCTGCCAGGGCAGCTAAAATATGCTTTTCTTGGTTTAAATGATATGTTGCCCGTAATCACCTCTTCCAAGTTGATGCAGGAACTGGAACATCAATTAATAGGGATGCTGCAGCAGCACAAAAAGGCTATTGGATGGACGATAGGATATATTCAAGGCATTAGTCCGGCCTTATGTATGCATAAAATCCATCTAGAGGATGATCATAAGCCGACTATAGATGCTCAAAGGCGGCTGAACCATGCGATGAAAGAGGTGGTACGAAAAGAGATAATGAAATGGTTAGATGCTGGAATAATCTACACCATCTCGGACAGCAAATGGGTGAGCTCGGTGCAATGTGTTCCCAAGAAAGGAGGAATGACGGTGATAACCAACGAAAACAATGAATTAATCCCAACCAGGACTGTGACCGGTTAGAGGGTTTGTATGGACTATCGGAAGCTTAACAAAGCTACCCGAAAGGACCACTTTCCTTTACCCTTTATTGATCAAATGCTTGATAGATTAACGGGTAAACCTTACTATTGTTTTCTTGATGGTTATTCAGGCTACAATCAAATAGCTATTGCACCGGAAGATCAAGAAAAGACGACAATCACATGCCCCTACGGAACATATGCTTTTAGGAGAATGTCATTTGGACTATGCAATGCACCCGCCACCTTCCAAAGATGCATGATGGCCATATTCTCCGATATGGTGGAGGACTTCCCAGAGATTTTCATGGATGACTTTTCGGTCTTTGGAGACGATTTTGACAGCTGCCTAGGCAACTTACAAAAGGTACTCGAAAGATGTGAAAAAGAAAACCTAGTTTTGAATTGGAAAAAATGTCACTTCATGGTGGATGAAGGGATAGTCCTTGGCCATAAGATTAGCTGTCGTGGCATAGAAGTCGACAGAGCCAAGATAGAAGTGATCGAAAAGCTGCCACCGCCCACCACAATCAAGGGAATCAGAAGTTTCTTAGGACATGCTGGTTTTTATCGGAGGTTCATTGCGAACTTTTCAAAAATCACCAAGCCCCTATGCCATCTTCTGGAGCAGAACCCACCCTTCGACTTTAACGATGAATGTACTGAAGCATTCAAGGTTCTGAAGGAAAAACTGGTAACAGCCCCAATAGTACAGCCACCAGACTGGACACAACCATTTGAGATTATGTGTGATGCTAGTGACTATGCTGTCGGGGCAGCACTTGGGCAGCGGAGAGATAAATTATTTCATGTCATATACTATGCCAGCAAGACACTGAACGACGCCCAAGTAAACTACACCACCACAGAGAAGGAGTTATTAGCCATGGTATTCTCCATTGACAAGTTCCGTTCTTATATACTTGGAACGAAGGTCATAGTGCACATAAACCACTCTGCCTTGAAGTATTTGTTCGCGAAAAAGGATGCAAAGCCTCAATTGATACGTTGGATCCTGCTATTGCAAGAATTTGACCTTGAAATCAAGGACAAAAAGGGGACAGAAAATCAAGTGGCAGATCACTTGTCGAGGTTGGAGAAGGGAAAGAGTCTACCGACAGATGAGACAAACATATTAGAGACCTTCCCAGATGAGCAGCTCTTTGCTGCCGCAGTCACTACCGTGATAGCCATGGCGGCAGGTAAGTCTTCTGAACTCCCCTGGTATGCTGATTTCGTTAATTTCTTAGTTAGCAGAATAATTCCTCACGACCTTAATTATCAAGCTAAGAAGAGGTTCCAAAATGATGTTAAGCATTATTATTGGGAAGAACCTCTTCTTTTCAAAATCTGTGCAGATCAGGTTATCAGGAGATGCGTACCACAGGAGGAGCAAGAAGACATACTTCATCACTGCCATGCTACACAGTATGGAGGACACTTAGGAGGCAACAAAACTGCTGCCAAGGTGCTGCAGTCAGGGTTTTATTGGTCGTCACTGTATAAAGATGCGCAAATCTTCTACAAGAGTTGTGACAAGTGCCAACGGACAGGAAACATCTCAAGGAGACACGAGATGCCGCTACAGAACATTCTAGAAGTCGAGATCTTCAATGTTTGGGGGATTGATTTTATGGGACCATTCCCATCTTTATGTGGGAATCTATACATCCTCCTGGCAGTAGATTATGTCTCTAAGTGGGTTGAAGCTATCGCAACTCAAAAGAATGATGCCAAGACATTCCAAAGGTTTTTACACAAAAACATCTTTTCTAGGTTTGGCATCCCTAAAGTGATCATCAGTGATGAAGGGAGACATTTCGACAACATGGTTATTACTGCTGCCTTGAAGAAGTATGGTGTCAAGCATCGGATCGCAACAACATATCACCCACAGACCAATGGACAAGCTGAAATATCCAACAGGGAAGTTAAGAACATTCTTGAAAAGATGGTCAAACCAACTAGGAAAGATTGGTCTTTACTCCTTAATGATGCATTATGGGCTTATAGGACAGCCTTTAAAACTCCATTGGGAATGTCTTCATACCGATCGATCTATGGGAAAACATGTCATCTACCTGTCGAGATCGAGCACAAAGCATATTGGGCAATCAAGGCAGTGAATATGGACTTGGACAAGGCAGGGCAGAAAAGGCTATTGGATCTGAACAAAATTGAAGAAATCCAGACAATGACCTACGACAATGCAAGAATCTATAAGGATAAAACTAAGAAGGGGCATGAGAAGAAGTTGCTGCCACGACAGTTCTGCCCAGGGCAGCTTGTATTGCTATTCAACTCTAGATTGAAACTCTTTCCAGGGAAGCTGAAATCTAGATGGTCTGGCCCGTTCCATTAGCAGCAGGACGGCGACAGCGGTGATTGTACGAGGAAAAGAAGTGTCGTTCGAAGCTGAGTACATTAACACACTGTATGGATTCTACGTCGACAGCAACGACGACGCTCACCAACAGTTCCTCAACACTTTAGACCCTGCTGCCTATGATGTTGTCATGGCAGAACTGACATATGAGGGCACTCAATGGAACACCAGCCGCAAGAACCCACGGACGGTAAAGAGGACTCAACTGCTGCCGGAGGCTAAATTATGGAATGCTTTTATCAAAAAGCGTATCATGCCGTCGTCACACAATACAACGGTCGACCAGCCTAGGTTAGCCTTAATTCACTCCATACTACATGAGAGGCCCATTAACGTGGGCAGCTATATCCGTGAAAGCATCTTAGAGTGCGCACACAGACCGACGGGTCCACTTTACGTCCCATACCTCATCACATCACTTTGCCGTGGCCATGGCGTACAAGAAGTGACCACTGATCTTCAAGTCCAAGGGAAAGGTTGGACAGAAAAGAACATACTCAGCCTCATAGAGCTGACCGTTGCCACTCCCTTGTCATCATTTGATCCAGCTGCCACGACAGCCGACACGACAGAGCAGCCAGAGACTGAACCAGCAGCCGCAGCAGCCGCCCCGACAGACTCCTCCTCCCAGATCTTAGCTGCCATTCAGAAGATGGAGGAACGACAGCTCGGTCTGATGACCTTCATCAGGTATTTTACTGCATCTACGGTAAACTTTATCCATAATTCTTTAAATTTCCCTGATGCTGTCTTCCCCACCTTTCATGCACATTATTTTACTGTCACCGCCCCTGCCCACACTCCCACACCTGCTGCCACACCACGGACACCCTCTGCCGCCTCAACACCATCACCTGCTCCGACAGCCGCCGGCAGCAACCGTGCTGAGCCGTCTGCCCGTGGCACGAAACGCAGAATGTCATCGGAGGAGCTTGACGCCTTCATTGCCGGTTTTTCTTCCTCCTCCGTTTGGTCCGTGAGCGACAATGAACCATCTATTAAGAGGAACCTATCGAAGGAGTTTTCACTGGTGAAAAGGCAGAAGCGAATGGCGGACAAAAACAATATGCCAAGAGCCAGCGACAGCAGCAGTGACGGCAGCAGCGGTGAGGACAGCAACAGCAGCTCTGAAGTCCAGGTTGTGGAGCAACCCCCCTATATCTCCCCAACCAGGATCCAACCACCACGAGAGGCCAAAGCAAAGAACACATCTGCCTCTCCGATCTGCCAGCCAGCTCCGAAAGCTCGTGTTCGCCGCCAGATCAGAGTCAGCAGCAGCAACGAAGACAACGATTAAAATTTAAGTTTCTTATCTTATTTATGTTGTTTGCTTATATATTTTGTGATGTATTGTTTTTATCTTTATTTTTACTTGTCATTTGAATTGAGGGAAATGCAACCCTCGAGTTTGGGGGTAGCATCCCTCCATTAATGGAGTCCATTTTAGTCTTAAAATTGCGTCTTTACTTAGTTTATTTTTGCTCTAAAAAAATGAAAAATATGAAAAATATGAAAATTTTGGCTTAAGTCTGTGAACTGAACTTACCTGCCTTGACAGCTCTGTCGTGGCAATGCCTTTAGGATAGCTTTAGGAGAAGTTTAGAGCCTTTCTATAGTTCTGAAAACTTAAACACATTTGTGACTGTTATACTGCTTAGAACTCTTTTAGTTAACTAGAATAGGAAGCTTAGCACTTGAATAGCCCCTAGAGGTGCCTAACACTGGCTCTAGGAAAGAAGTTTAGCAAAAGACTCAACAGCCCTAGAGGTGCCCGAAACTGGCTCTAGGAAGTTAGCTAGAGGTGCCTAAAACTGGCTCTAGTGAAACTTTAGCTTAAAAATAGTGAAATCGAGTCAAAACGAAAAAATCAAAGGAGCATGGAAAAAATGCCTTCAAAAGATAAACTTTGGCATAAAAATTTGAGTTAAGGGCTGAAATATTCTAGTGAAACTAAGAGAGTCTTGGCATATAACTGTTCACAAGCATGCACACACTGCACGAGGACTATAGTGAGACTCCGGACAGATCCTAGATTATCCGACAGGGTGCTGCCGTCACAGAGAACGAATGGAGGGTAAGGGAAAGTTCATTGTTTTAAGCCAAAACAAAAATATTTTATTTTTCTTTTAGGTCTTAGTTGCTTGAGGGCAAGCAAAAACTTGAGTTTGGGGGTGTGTTGAGTATGTAAAAGTTCTATTATTTACCCTATATTTCTGCTGCATTCAAGCATTATTCATTGCATTTAGGTCAGTTTACAGTTAAACATCACAAATATATTAAATGGCACAGTTTCTACTGAAATTGGTTGCTTTTGCAGGTTGCTGATGTAGCAGCTGAAGAGGCAGGCACTGGGCAGTGAAGCAGAAGAGCTGGAACTGGATGAGCAGTCAAGGAGGACGATGCTGCCATGGTTGCCGCCGTGACAGCAGAGGACGACATCAGTTTTGAGGAGAAGAAGCAAAGTGGACCTCGACAGATAGAGAAAATTAAGCCTGTCTGTCGTGGAAAACCAGTATATTTTTCCAAGCCCTAGATCGAAATGAATGCCAAGCCCAAAGTTCAAGGAGAGAAAAATCCCAAGCAAGAAGGAGGACGATTTAAAGTTAGATTCTCTGAAGATTTAGTCTTTATTAGAGTTGTACTTTAATTTAAAGTTGTTTTCTTGCTATTTTAGAAAACTTGGACCCAAAGCCTATATAAGGGCATGTAATTCGACCTAGGAGGATATCACGCATTCTCTAGCCTTATTCCCTAAACCCTACCCGTTTTCATCCTCTCACCATGTTCTAAATTCCCCTTAGGGCCACGGGTTGATTTGTAAAGTAGTTTCAAGGGTTGCTTTTGTTTTAGGAATTTTCAGTTCAATAAAATAAACTTCAAGTTCTCTTATTCTGGTTATTAACATCTTGCAAGAGCATCGGGAGAGCATTGTGAGGTTATCTATTTACTTAATATCGGGAGAGTTAAGTATACGAAAGGAATAAGTGTGAGTTCTCTAGTTTATAGTTGAACTATCTCGGACCTGGGGATAGGGCGAGGTTAGGTGGCTAAAGAAGAATTCAACAACATCGGTGTTCATCCTTCGATTCACGCCGGGAGGTATCATCAAAGACGTGTTCATCGACAGACTTGGACCTAGGGATAGGCCAAGGCATAGCAGGGATTCTTGCCAAACTTGAAGTACTGAGTTGAGTGTTCGCTGCCGCGACAAGCAACAGACTGCCGCCGCGACAGGGACGACGACAGAACTGGATTTCCTAGACTTAGCAATACCTGCACTGCTGAGCAATTCAATACCAGCCCATTCTCTCTATCTTGATTTTTCTACTCTTTTATTTAAGTTTTCTTTATTATTTTCGTGACAACTTCTCAAATATTTTCTTTACTCTCGTGCAGTAATCTAAGGTGAAGCTATTAGCCCAGTCCCTGTGGAGACGATATTCGATACTTCCGTATCACTTTACTACTTGCGTCGTGTACACTTGCACTACAATTGCGATAGACTCTTTTACACGCAAAAACTATGAGCTTGGGTGGTAAGTCTTATGCTTTTGTACTTGTTGATGATTTTTCTAGATTTACTTGGGTTCTATTTTTAAGTACTAAAGATGAGGCTTTGGAAAAATTCATCACATTTTCAAAACTAACCCAAAATGATCTTGAACTTAAAATTTCACATATTAGAAGTGATCATGGAATCAAGTTTTAAAATTTTGGGTTTGAAGATTTTTTAAATGAAAATGGTATTAGCCACAATTTTTCGGCTCCTCGAACTCCTCAACAAAATGGGGTAGTTGAGAGGAAAAATAGAACTTTGCAAGAAATGGCTAGAACTATGCTTTGTGAAAATAATTTACCTAAATATTTTTGGGCGGAAGCCACAAACACCGCTTGCTATATTGTTAATTGAGTAATGATTAGGCCAATTTTAAAGAAAACACCTTATGAGATTTTAAAATCTAAAAAGCCTAACATTAGCTATTTTCACCCTTTTTGTTGCAAGTGTTTTGTTTTAAATAATCGAAAAGACAACTTAGGTAAATTTGATGCAAAAAGTGATGAAGCTATTTTCATAGGTTACTCTTTAACCTCTAAAGCCTATCGAGTATTTAACAAAAGAACTTTAGTAGTAGAAGAATCTATTCATGTTGTATTCGATGATAACCTCCTTCCAAGGAAGGATTCTTGTGATGATGATGATGTAGGAATCATAAATGCCTTTGATGGAGGACAAACTCCAAAGGAGGATGAGAATCCAACAAAAGAAGAGGACACACAAGATCCACCTCTTGAAGCCTTGAAGGACTTGGCTCTTGAGGAAAAGGAAGTGAGCTACCCAAGGGAGTTCAACTATGTCAAAGATGGTGAAATCTTGGGTTATCCATCCAAGGGGGTAACCACTCGATCTTCTCTTAGATTAATGAATCATGTTGCATTTATCTCATGCATAGAGCCTAAGAATATTAAAGAAGAATTGAAAGATGATTTTTGGATTATGTCTATGCAAGAAGAGTTAAATCAATTTGAGAGAAGTAACGTTTGAACATTAGTTTATAGGCCTAGTAATCAATCTACCATAGGAACTAAATGGGTCTATAGGAACAAGCTAGATGAGAGTGGTAACATTGTAAGAAATAAAGCTAGACTAGTAGCACAAGGTTACACTCAAGAAGAGGGAATAGATTTTGATGAAACCTATGCACCCGTAGCTAGAATAGAAGCCATTAGGATGTTGCTTGCATATGCATGTTATCATAATTTCAAGCTTTTTCAAATGGATGTTAAAAGCGCGTTTTTAAATGGTTTTATAAATGAAGAAGTGTATGTGGAACAACCACCGGGTTTTGAAGACTCAAAATTTCCAAATCATGTTTTCAAACTCACCAAAGCTCTTTATGGTTTAAAACAAGCTCCTAGAGCTAGGTATGAAAGACTTTCAAACTTTTTAATTGAAAAAGGTTTTGAAAAAGGTAAGGTGGACACTACACTTTTTTTTATAAAAATGTTTAAAAATGACATCTTAGTAGTTCAAATTTATGTTGATGATATTATTTTTGGTTCTACTAACGAATGTCACTGTCAAGAGTTTGCTAAGTTAATGCAAGGTGAATTCGAGATGAGCATGATGGGGGAGCGCTCATTCTTTTTGGGACTCCAAATCAAGAAAAAGAAGGATGGCACCTTCATCAATCAAGCAAAGTACATAAAGGATATGCTCAAGAAGTTTGGCTTGGAGAATGCAAAGCCTCAAGCCACACCTATGAGCTCATCTACAAAGCTTGACAAAGATGAAGGAGGTAAGTGTGTTGACTCTAAGCTTTATCGTTCTATGATTGGATCATTGCTTTACCTTACCGCAAGTAGACCAGATATCTTGTTTAGTGTTTGCTTGTGTGCTAGGTTTCAAGCTAGTCTTAGAGAGTCTCACCTTATAGTCGTTAAAAGAATTTTTAGGTACCTTAGAGATACTCCTTGTTTAGGTCTTTGGTACCCTAGAGACTCTACCTTCAACCTTCATGCTTATTCGGATGCCGATTATGGGGGTTGCAAAATCAATAGGAAAAGTACTTCGGAAACTTGTCAATTCCTAGGTAGTATGCTCATATCTTGGTTCTCTAAAAAACAAAATAGTGTAGCCTTATCTACCACCGAAGCCGAGTACATATCCTTAGGGAGTTGTTGTGCTCAAGTCCTTTGGATGAAGCAACAACTCTTAGATTATGGAATTAAAGTTGAAACCATACCCCTAAAATGTGACAACACTAGTGCTATATGTCTAACAAAAAATCTCATCCAACACTCTAGAACCAAACACATAGAAATAAGGCATCATTTCATTAGAGATCATGTCCTTAAAGAAGATGTGGTTATAGAGTATGTAGACACCTTAAATCAATTAGCGGACATATATACAAAACCTTTAGACAAAGAGCGTTTTTGGTCCCTTAGGAGAGAGTTAGGTCTAGCTAGCCTATCTTGACCTTTTAGGACCTCTTTTGTGCTTAAAATTGCTTGATCTTGTGAAATGTCATGTTTATTTGTTTTGACTCCTAATTTCATCCATGCTTATAGCTAGGGGAGTATGTTTATGTTTGCATATGTTTTCCCTGCTCATTCATGTCATTCATGCAAGTTAGGCCTTGGAAAAACTCAATTTTTTGCACTTTTAGAGCCTCATCTGCACTTCCAGGCCTAGGTGTATCGAAACGGGTCAACCTGTTTCGATACGGATGCTTTAAAATCTTGTCTGAGAGAAGGGCATTTTGAAACGCCTCAAAAGGGTTTCGAAACGTTTTTGCTACTGCCAAGGGGTGTACCGAAACAAGTTTCGATACGAGCCAACGGGGCTTCGATACGGTCAACACCGTATCGAAATGGTCAGCTGAAATTCTAAAAACGGTCAAACTCTCATGCTCGCGTTTCGAAACGGTCAGGACCGTTCCGAAACGGTTTCACGGACAGCTTTAAGTAGGGCTTTTAATGATAAAGTTCACTTTAAATTAAAACTCTTCAAAACCCTAAAAACTCTAACCCGGATTTTTCCCTATAAAACCCTCTAAACCTCCTTGTTTTTCACCAAATCTTGAGGGGTTTTTCTCTAAAACACTAGTCTAAGCAAGATTCATCAACATTGTGCAAGGATTTTCATCCATTCATCCAAAATCCCAAACTAAGGTATTTTTCCTCTTTTTCTTTTTCCTTCGATTTATGTTCGAATCTTAGGTTAGAAAATTTTATTTTTGTATAGTTTATATGTTTTTATGCTTGGGTTTTTAATATCTTGTAAAAAAATTTCAAAATCTTAAATTTTTTGATTCGAATATAAAATTTTCACTCGTATTTTCTTTTACTGTTTTTTTTTTAATTTTTCTTTGTTTTAATTTTTTTTTAAAACCTAAGTGGGATTTATCCTTGGATAGAATTTAGAAATCTATGCATACACTCAATTTTTTAAAACTTGCTTGCTTAATGTTTTTAGGATGGCACCGGAAAATGTTAGCAAAAAGCGTAAGTCCGTTCAATCCGGTGACTCGAGCGTGCGTCCGAATCTCACTCAGCTCTTTCAAAAATCCCTTCAAACTCCAGAGATGCGAGCTCGTTTCAAATATGTCAAGGATTACGAAGTTCGTCGTGAGCGTGCCATTGATCTCGAATTCCTTAACTCTGAGCGATTCCTTTTCCGTTACCTCGAGCGTTTGAGCAAATAGGATCTTCTTCCCTTGTTGAGCATCCCAGACATTCGCTACAAACACATGGTACTGATCTTTTACTCCAATGCTCGTCTTATTAATGATGAAACAAATACCGAGGTTGTTGGGATTGAATCTTTTATATTAGGGAAAAAGTTTGTTGTTAATGTTGCTCTCTTGGAGTCCACTTTTTCCCTTAAGGATGAAGGAATTGAGAATAAACGTCACTTTGGTACTAATACCGGTCAAGTGCTTACTTTGGATGCGCACGATCGTTTTCTCCACTTGATGGTTTCATGGTTCCTTCGCCCCTCCGGAGGTAAATATTCTCATATCCATCAAGTTGATTACTTTTGGCTTGAATGTTTCCGTCGTGGTGAGCGCCCTAATGTTGCTAACATCATATTTGCCGAGATGGTTAATAATGTTAAGCTTATTGACACCGATGCCTTGAAATCCTTTACTTATGGCACGATCTTAAGTCACATCTTTAGCAAGATTGGTCTCGATTGCACCTACGACTCTCCGGAACCCCGCAAGTCCAAGATTGGTGAGTCCTCTCTTTGCAAGTCCGGTTTTCACTATGTGAACAATGTTTGGGAACGTGTTGATAGAGCCGCACCTCCTCCTCCTCCTCCCGTTGAACCTCAAGCTCTAGTTGCAAATAATGAAGCTCTCACGACTTTGATTACCGAGCGGTTCAATGCCATGGACACTAACATGGCTTCGGGTTTTGGTGCCATCAACACTCGCTTGCAAAATGTAGAGGATCGACTCCAATCCCTTGAGGCTTCCCACTCGAACATGGATTTGTCCTTCTCTACCCTCTATGGTCAATGGACGAAGTTTCGTCGTTCTCAAGTCAAGAGCGATGATGAGACTTCGAATGATGATGATGGTGGTGACGAGGCCTAGGATATTCATATCATATCATATTATCTATGCATTTTAGGTTTAAGTTTGCATCTTTATGTTTCATTATGTTTTAGGAACTTATGCTTTTGATCTTATTTGGGATTATGTTTTGAACTTAAAGTTGATTTATGTTTTGGATATTTTAATTTTATGAATTAATATTATTGTTGCTTATTACTTAATGCTTATTGGTACTAACCCTTTCTCTTCTCTATGAGCCTTATTTATTATTTTTGATCTAACAAAAAGGGGGAGAAGAAATTTAAGAGCCAAAAATTCGTTTTAAATGTTTAAAGTGTTTTTAAGTTTTAAAACTTGAATTTCAAAGTTAAAACATTTTTAAAACTTTAAAAACCTATCTTAAATTAAGGGGGAGTTAGAATATGTTCAAAATTTTCAAAACTCTTAAAAATTCTAACTTTGGTTTTGTTATATCAAAAAAGGGGAGATTGTGAAACCGATATTTTAATTTTGATATAACTAAAGAACCTAAGGACTAAAGTGAAAATGTCAAAACGAATTTTTAAGTCCTCAAATATTCCCATATGATTTAAAGAATCTGCCTAAGTTAAAAACTAAGATTTCTAAATAATTTCTAAGTGTTCTTAAAGCCGAAACAGTGCTTTTTCGAGTCCCTGTTTCGAAACGGCCTAAGGCGTTTCGAAACGTTTTCACCACTGTCAACCCTTGTTCCGAAACGGGTATTGAAACGGCTTTAGAACATAGAGAACCTGTATCGAAACGACTTCAAGTGTTTTGAAACGGTTCTTCATTTTGATTTGAAAATATGACCGTTGCAAAGTTTTTAACTGATTTTTTAGAAACCGTTAAGGCGTTTTGAAACGAGTTCAAGCCGTTTCGAAACGACCCTTGACAGTGGCAAAAGTGTTTCGAAACGAGTTCAATCCATTTCGAAACGGGCTCTTAAATGCACCCCAATGGCTCTTTCTATTTTGGTCTATTTCGAAACAAGTTCCCGCGTTCTGAAACGGGTGGTTGCAGACTGCATTTATGAAGGTGAGATAACACCCCCAACGGCTCTATTGATGAATGCAACAACCACAACGGCTAGAAATCAATGAGAAGGTATAAAAGGGACCTCTAAAAGCTCCAGCAATAACTATTGATCCAAAAGCAAACATCCAAACATCAAATCCAAGCATTTGTGCCTAAATCCCAAAATTGTCTAGAAACCCCAATTGTAATTTTAATTCTTATCTTTTTCAATTGGGTTGAGTGCTTGTGATTGGGCTAAAATTTGTATTGAGAGATACTATCTTAGCCATCAAACTCTTTGTTATCTTTGTGTGAGGATTGGGTTAAATTTTGGGTAGAAAATTTAACCGAAAATTGTAAGGGTTGCCTCCTTAGCCTAGAAAAGGGGAAGAGCAATTAATGGAATTGTTGCAAATCCTTAGTGAAGCTAAGATAGTGGATGTAGAGTTCATTTGGAACTTGAACCACTCTAAAATTCCTTGTCTATCTTTTTAATTTGCAAATTCCACCACCTAAACCTTTAAAAATCCAATTCACCCCCTCTTGGTTCATTTCGATCTTTCGATCCACTCAACACGGCCCATTCTCTCTATCCTGAATTCTTTACTCTTTTATTTTCAGTATTCTTTATTATCTCGTGACAACAATTAAACTATTTCTTTTCTCTCTTGTGCAACAATCTAAGGTGAAGCTATTAGCCCAGTCCCTGTGGAGACGATATCCGATACTTCCGTATCACTTTACTACTTGCGTCGTGTACACTTGCACTACATTGCGATAGACACTTTTACACGCAATACCTAGAAAAGGGGAAGATCAACTAGTGGAGTTGTTGGAAAATCCTTAGTGAAGCTAAGGTAGTGGATGTAGAGTTCAATTGGAACTTGAACCACTCTAAATCTCTTGTCTAGCAAATTTTTATTTTCCACTCCACCACCAAAATTTCTAAAAATCAAATTCACCCCCTCTTGACTCAAATCGATTCTACGATCCACTCAACAATTGGTATCAGAGCCTACCTCTATGAAGGATTAACAACCACAAGAGGAGTTCTTAGGAGAGTGTGATCTATTCTAAAGACAAGTCATGGCATCCACTTCAACCTCCAACCTCCATGAGTCACAATCAACCACTAAACCACCCTTCTTCAATGGGGGCAACTACTCATATTGGAAGAATCGAATGCGTCTCTTTATTAAGTCAACGAATTACATGGTTTGGGATGTAGTGGAAGAAGACCCCTACATTCCGGTTAAGAGAGCTGATGAAGGAAAACTAATTTTGAAAGTAAAGTCGGAGATGACCGAGGAAGATAGACGAAAGATGCAAGTCAACGACAAAGCTTTGCATATCATATTTTGTACACTTGGTCCGGATATCTACTCAAAGGTTTCATCTATCGAATGCGCAAAGAAAGTGTGGGACACTTTGGAGACGACTTATGAAGGCACTAGCGATGTGAAAGAGACGAAGATTGGGTTGTTAAAGTTGAGTTGTGAGAATTTTAAGATGAACCCCGATGAGAGCGTCTCAAAGATGTTTAATCTGTTTTCGATCATCATCAATGGCCTTAAAGGATTCAGTGAAGTAATTCCCGAAGATAAGCTAGTAAGGAAGCTTCTATACTCTCTCCTAGAGTCTTAGGATGGTAAGAGGATAACCATCATTGAAGCAAAGAATTTGAAAACTTTGAAGCTTGATGAGCTTGTTGGGTCTCTTCTTACACACGAGATCATGACGTAAGGAAGAGAGGAAGAGAAGAAGAAGGAAGAGAGAATGATAGAGAAGCATGAGATAGAGAAGAAGAAGAAGAAGCTAGGATTTGCTCTCAAACCCTCTCTATAGAGGATGGCTCTTCTAGTGAGGAGGAAGACTTTGAGGAATTGGCTTTGATAGCCAAACAATTTTTACGGTTCCTGAAATCCAGCCTAGGGAGAAAATTTCAAAGAAAGATGAACTTCAAGAACAAAAGCAAAGAAGAAGAGAGGGATCAAATCATTTGTTTTGAGTGCAAGAAGCTGGGTCACATACGTTCCGGTTGCCCTCAACTCAAGAAGAAGGGCTTTTAGAAGAAGAAGAAGCTCAAGGCCAAGATTGCTACTTGGAGTGATGAGGAGTCATCCGATGATGAGGAATATGAAGTGGCTAATCTTTGCCTCATGGCTCTTGAGGAGGATTCTTCTATGGTAACCTCTAACTCATCCACTTTTGATTTTACATTTGATGAACTTCAATATGCTTATGATGAGTTGTAAGAGGTATATGATGGGTTGGTTGAGAAATACAAGGAGTCAGTTTTAAAAAAATAAGAAAATGATTTCAATTTTAAGGACCCAAAATGACTCCCTTTCTAAAACCAACTCGGAATTAGAAAATAAGGTCTTGGTTTTACAAAATTCCTCAAATGAGTTTGAAAAGAAATCAAATGATTTAAATGACCTTCTTGAGAAATACCATGTTTACCACCAAGAGGAGGTGAGTAAACTCAAATCTTCTCTAACCAATGTTGGGAAAAACCGTTTTGAAAAAGCATATTCTTCAAATCCCAACATGTGAAGAGAAACTTTGTTGACCACAAACAAAAAGGCTCCCATAAGTATCATAAGAACAAAAAGGTTAGAAGTGTATGGGTTCCTAAGGAACTTGTAGTTTCTAACAATATTGTAGCCATTTCATCTTGGATTCCTAAGGAAACCAAGTATTTGGGAACTAACACTCATGGACCCAAAATGATTTGGGTACAAAAAATCAAAGTTCTACTCTTTGTTTGTAGGGGGCATTTCTACAAGGCCAAAGCACAAAGCCAAAACTCATGATACCTTGATAGTGGATGCTCGAGGCACATGACCGTAGACAAGAGCCGATTCATGGATTTAAAGCCAAAAAGTGGAGGAGTAGTGACATTTGGTGACAACTCCAAAGGCCACACTGAAGGTATTGGCTCCATAGGTAATCACTCTACTATACTTATTGAAAATGTTTTGTATGTCAATGGTCTAAAACACAATTTATTGAGCATTAGTCAATTGTGCGATAAAGGGTTTAATGTCTTGTTCGATAAAAATGGGTGTAAAATTGTTGGCATTAAATCAAATAAAATAATGCTCATTGGTCATCACATAGGTAACATATACATGGTGCATCTAGATGACATTCATTCATCCCATGCTTGTTTTGTTGCTCAAAATGAAAATGATGCATGGTTATGGCTTGGGAAACTATGACATGCTAGCATTAGTCTTTTAGAAAAATTAGTTTCCCTAAATCTAGTTAGAGGTTTACCCAAGATCAAGTTCTCAAATGATAAAATATGTGATGCATGCTCTAAGGGTAAACAACATAGATCATTCTTTAAATCCATTAATGATGTTTCTACAAGTAGGTGTTTACAACTAATTCATATGGATCTATTTGGGCCAATTATGACAACTAGCTTGGGTGAAAAAACATATGCTTTTGTGCTTGTTGATGATTACTCTAGATATATTTGGGTTCTCTTTTTAAGCGCCAAGGATGAGGCTTTAGAAAACTTCATCACATTTTCAAAATTAACCCAAAATGATCTTGAACTTAAAATTTCACATATTAGAAGTGATCATGGAACGAAATTTCAAAATATGGGTTTTAATGAATTTTGTAATGAAAATGGGATTAGCCATAATTTTTCGGCTCCTCGAACTCCTCAACAAAATATGGTAGTTGAGAGGGAAAATAGAACTTTAGAAGAAATGGCTAGGATTATGCTTTGTGAAAACAATTTACCTAAGTATTTTTGGGCGGAAGCCACTAACACTGCTTGCTATATTATTAACCGAGTAATGATTAGGCCTATTTTAAAGAAAACTCCTTATGAGATTTTAAAATCTAAAAAGCCTAACATTAGCTATTTTCACCATTTTGGTTGCAAGTGTTTTGTTTTAAATAATGGAAAAGACAATTTAGGTAAATTTGATGCAAAAAGTGATGAAGTTATTTTCTAGGTTACTCTTTAAACTCTAAAGCCTATCGTGTGTTTAACAAAAGAACTTTAGTTGTAGAGGAATCTATTCATGTGGTTTTCGATGATAACCTCCTTCCGAGGAAGGAATCTTGTGATGATGATGATGTAGGAATCCTTGATGCCTTTGATGGAGGACAAACTTCAAAGGAGGATGAGATTCCAACTCAAGAAGAAGATGCACAAGATCCTCCTCTTGAAGCCTTGAAGGACTTGGCTCTTGAGGAAAATAAAGTGAGCTACCCAAGGGAGTACAACTATGTCAAAGGTGGTGAAATCTTGGGTGATCCATCCAAGGGGGTAACTACTCGCTCTTCTCTTAAAATGCTTAATCATGTTGCATTTATCTCATGCATTGAGCCTAAGAATATTAAAGAAGCTTTAAAAGATGATTTTTAGATTATGGCCATGCAAGATGAGTTAAATCAATTTGAAAGAAGTAAAGTGTGGACATTAGTTGAAAGGCCTAAAAATCAATCTACTATAGGAATTAAATGGGTATTTAGGAATAAACTAGATGAGAGTGGTAACAAAGTGAGAAACAAAGCTAGGCTAGTTGCTCAAGGTTACACTCAAGAAGAGGGAATAGATTTTGATGAAACCTATGCACCCATAGCTAGAATGGAAGTTATTAGGATGTTGCTTGCATATGCATGTTATCATGGCTTCAATCTTTTTCAAATGGATGTCAATAGTGCATTTTTAAATGGTTTTATAAATGAAGAAGTGTATGTGGAACAACCACCGGGTTTTGAAGATCCAATTTTTCCAAACCATGTTTTTAAATTGTCAAAAGCTTTATATGGTTTAAAACAAGCTCCTAGAGCTTGGTATGAAAGACTTTCAAGTTTTCTTATTGGAAAAGGCTTTAAGAAAGGAAAGGTGGACACAACACATTTTATTAAAAACAATGGTAAAGATATATTAGTAGTTCAAATTTATGTTTATGATATTATATTTGGTTCTACTAATGAATTGCTTTGTCAAGATTTTCTAAGTTGATGCAAGGTGAATTTGAAGGAGGTAAGTGTGTTGAATCTAAGCATTATCGCTCTATGATTGGATCATTGCTTTACCTTACCACAAGTAGATCGGATACATCGTTTAGTGTTTGCTTGTGTGCTAGGTTTCAAGCTAGTCCTAGAGAGTCTCACCTTATAGCCGTAAAAAGGATCTTTAGTTACCTTAGAGATACTCCTTGTCTAGGTCTTTGGTACCCTAGAGACTCAACTTTTAACCTTCATGCTTATTCGGATGCAGATTACGGGGTTGTAAAATTGATAGGAAAAGTAATTTCAGCACTTGCCAATTCTTATGTAGTATGCTCATATGTTAGTTCTCTAAGAAACAAAATAATGTAGCTTTTTCTACCACCGAAGCCGAGTACATATCCTTGGGGAGTTGTTGTGCTCAAGTCCTTTGGATGAAGCAACAACTCTTAGATTATGGTGTTAAAGTTGAAACCATACCCCTTAAGTGTGACAACACTAGTGCTATATGCCTAACCAAAAATCTCATCCAGCACTCTAGAACCAAACATATAGAAATAAGGCATCATTTCATTAGAGATCATGTCCTTAAGAAAGATGTTGTTTTAGAGTGTGTAGACACCTTAAATCAACTAGCGGACATCTTTACAAAACCTCTAGATAAGGAGCGTTTTTGGTCCCTTAGGAGGGAGTTAGGTCTAACTAGCCTATCTTGACCTTTTTGGACCTTTTTGTGCTTAAGTTTATTGAATTCTTGCAAAATGTCATGCTTATGTGTTTTTAATCCTAAATTCATCCATGCTTATAGTTAGGGGAGTATGTTTATGTTTTTATATGTTTCTCTTGCTCATACATAGCATTTATGCATCTAGGACTTATTAGAATTCATTTTTTCTGCATTTTAGAGCCTCATCTGCACCTTCAGGCCTAGGCGTATCGAAACGGGTCAATCTGTTTTGATACGGGTGCCTTAAAAGAGTGGTTTTCAACCGGGGTGTTTCGAAATGCCCAAAATGGTTTCGAAACGTTTTGCCTCTGCCAAGAATTGTATCAAAGCAGCCCAAAAGCGTTTCGATACGGGTTACCACGTGGGATTCGATACGGTCAAAGCCGTATCAAAACGGTCAACAGGATTCGAAACGTCAGTCAACGTTTCGGTACACCCATTTCGGAACGATCGTGCCTGTTCCGAAACGCGTATCTGGACAGCTTTTTAAAGGGCTTTAATTGCTAAAGCTTGATTTTCATTAAAACTCCTAAAAACCCTAAACTCGATTTTTTCCTATAAAAATCCTCTAAACCTCATTGTTTTTCATCAAATCTTGAGGGTTTTTACTCACAAACTAAAGTCTAAGCAAGCTTTAAAAAATTGGTGCAATTTCTTCCATTCATTCAGCCAAAAATCCTTTTTTTGAGGTATTTTTCATCCTTTTCTTTTTTCCTTGGTTTTATTCGTATCTTAGGTTAGAAAATATTAGTTTTATATTGTTATATGTTTTGCAACTTGGGTTTTTCAAAATTTGTAATTTTTTTTCAAAATCTCAAAGTTTTTTATTCGAATATATTTGTTTTTACTCGTATTTTTTTTGTTTTTCAAAAGTTGTTTTCTTCTTCAAATTTTTTATGTATATACGTTTTAAAGTGTTTTTCTTTTATATCTTAATGGGATTTTTCATTGGATTAAATTAAGGATTTACATCCATACATTTAAATCTTTATTTGCTTGCTTTATGTTTTTAGGAATTTCATGGAAAACATTAACAAGAAACACAAGACTCCAACGGGTGAAGCTTCAACCCAAGCGAACATTCGTCCTAACCTTGCCCTCCTTTTTTAAAAGAGTCTTCGAAATCAAGAGACTAAGGATCGTTTCAAAGTTATCAAAGATTTAGCCATTCGCCGAGAGTGTGTTGTGGATATCACGTTCCTTGATTTCGAGCGCTTTGAATTCCGCTATCTAACTCTCTTGCGAGAATGGAGCTTCTTGGCCTTTTTGAGCATTCCAGACATTTTCTACAAGCATATGGTCCTACCTTCTACTCCAATGCCATTCTTATTGATAATGAAGATTATATCGAGGTGATTGGCATTGAGTCGTACCTCTTGGGCAGAAAATTCACTATTAATATATATGTTTTGGAGAAAGCTCTTGGGCTCAAAGATGAAGGCATTGAGAATGAGAACCACTTTGGTGCTCACACCGGATCCGTTCTCACATTGGATGCTCATGATCGGTTCCTCCATTTGATGATCTCTTGGTTCATCTGCCCTTCAGGAGGTAAGTTTGCCCATGTTCGTCAAGTTGATTACTTTTTGTTTGAGTGTTTTCATAAAGCACAACGCCCGAACTTGGTCAAAATTATGTTACCCGAGATGGTCCATCAAGTGAAGATTCGTGAAACTGATGCTCTTACATCCTTCACTTATGGGACTATTTTAAGCTATGTCTTTGTTTCTCTCAATTTTGATTGTTCTTTTGATTCTCCAGAACCCTGCAAGCAAAAGATTGGTGAGTCTTCTCTTATCAAGTCCGGGTTTCGCTATACTCTTGGCCAATAGGTTCGTGTTGATAGGCGAGCTCTGGCACCTCAAGTTGAGCCTCCACCTCTAGCTTCGGCTCCTAACAATGAGGCACTTATGGCTTTCCTTACTGAGCGGTTCAACTCTATTGATACGAAAATGGCTTCGAGATTTGGTGCTATCAACACTCGTTTGCAATCCGTGGAGGATCGTATTCTTGGAAACGAGAATCGTCTTACCGCTCTTGAGAATCAACAATCATCTATGGACTTATCCTTCTCCACATTCTATGATGATTGGAGGAACTATCGTCGTGCTCAAGCTAAAGAAAATGATGATTCTCTTGATGATGGTGGTGGTGACGATGATGACGAGGCTTAGGATTTCCATTGCATATCAAACTAGTTTATCATATTAGGAATAAGTTTTCACCCTTCTATCTTTTTATGTTTTAAAAGACCTATGCTTTGCTTATTTTGTTTGGGATTGAGCTTAAACTCTATTGCTTTAAGTATTTATGTTTGGCTATTTGTCTCAACTTAATTCTATCTATATTATGTTGTTTGGTTTCTTACTTTTAACCTTGTTTCTTCTCATGATTAGCCTTGATTAGTATTTTTTTATATAACAAAAAATGAGATAAGTAATATAAGAGCCAAATTTTTTTAAGTTGGTTTTGAGTTTCAAACACTTGAATTTTTAAATCTCTTCAAAACTTTAAAACCCATCTTACATTGAGGGGGAGTTAGAACGTCTTCAAGATTTCAAAATTCTTTAAAAATTCAAACTTGATTTTGTTATATCAAAAAGGGGGAGATTGTAAAACTAATGAATTAATTTTGATATAACAAAGGAATTAATGACTAAATTGAAAAGGAGAAAATGAATTTTTAAGTCCTCAAAACCTCTCTATGTGCTTTAAAGAAAAATGTCCAAGTCAAAAATTGAACTTATCAACAAAAAATTAAGTGTTTACCAAGTCAAAACAGTGATTTTCGAGTCACCGTTTCCGAATGGCCTTTAGGCGTTTCGGAACGTTTTGAAACGACTTTCAAACTTGGTTTCAAAATATGACCATTGGACTTTTAACTAATTTTTTAAAGATATAGTTAAAGCGTATCGAAACGCTTTTAAGCCGTTTCGATACAGGTTTTGATAGTGGAAAAATGTTTCGAAACGGGCTTCAGTACGTTTCGGAACATGCTCTTAGCGTATCGAAATATTCGTGTCCATTTCGGTACGGCCTATTTATTACACCCCAACGACTATTTCTATTTTGGTCTGTTTCGAAACAGTATCAGGCGTTTCGAAACGAGTAGTTGCAAACTACATGTATGGAGGGAAGATAACACCCCAACGACTATAATAATGAAGGCAACAACCCCAACGGCTAGAATTCAATGAGAAGGTATAAAAGGGACTTCTAAAAGCACCAGCAATAACTATTGATCCTAAAAGAAATATCCAAACATCAAATTCAAGTAATTGTGCTAAAGTCCCATATTTTCTTGTAAACCCCAATTGTAGAATCTTGTAATTTCAATTTTATTTGTTCAATTGGGTTGAGTGCTTGTAAAAATGGCTACATTTGTATTGAGAGATACTAGCTATTAGCCTTAATTTTTTTTGTAATCTTTGAGTGAGGATTGGGTCAATTTTTGGGTAGAAAAATTGACCACTTTGTAAAGGTTACCTTCTAAGCCTAGAAAAGGGGAAGATCAACTAGTGGAGTTGTTGGAAAATCCTTAGTGAAGTTAAGGTAGTGGATGTAGAGTTCAATTCGAACTTGAACCACTCTAAATCTTTTTTCTAGCAAATTTTTATTTTCCACTCCACCACCAAAATTTCTAAAAATCCAATTCACCCCCTCTTGGCTCAAATTGATTCTACGATCCACTCAACACATTCTCTATTTTAGCACCATTGCACAACTCACGATACAAGAACGCTAATATGATTGATCCCCAACTATATTGAGCAGCTTCCCACGGATACCTCAAAAAGCGCAGATACCATATATGGACAAGATTTCTAGATTTATTCGGCAACAATATATCGCCAATGAGCTACAAAATATAAGCTCGACTAGCATTATAAACCGCATCAATTGAACTATATTCACTGAGTTGGAATTTTTTGCAACAAACTCAGTTTCACACGATCTCCTGTCAAATTTGATGGTCCGACACCATCCCAAGGAAATAATCGCAAAGCGCTTCAGGTCTAACTTCAGTCTCGTCGATCGAGGGTTCCCCGATCAATGGTGCCCGTTTTACTGGCATTCCCCACACGGCATATGGAAAGCATGACCACCTGGGCACCAACTTGTACCCTCGAAAGAATGTTGCATGATAAAATCCAGACTGTTGCAACCATTCAGTAATTCGATCGTGCGGAGGATTTTTTGCCATGGTCGGGTGATGTTTAAATGTATCCTCAAAATCCTGTAATTAACACATCAATAAATAAATGGATAAATCAAACCAAATATTATTAACATTATTGAATTGAATTTCTAATAAATTAATTATTAACAAAATTGTACCATCTTAGAAACCGAAAAACTACTAATGTGTTGATCTTGGAATCTCAATAGAGGAGCTTGCTCAGCCATCCTACATAATGAGTATGAATATATTACAACCCGAGACTCATTTTTCTAAAATTCTACGAAATTAAAATTTTCCTTCTAATACATTTATTACATTACTAAATAACTAAATAAATGCTTAGAATTTAAATTTCATTAAATTTTATCGAATTAAAAATAAAACTAGATATTATAAATTAATTTTGTTTAAATTTCAATTCAACTACACTACTATTAAAAGACTAATAACATCCATATTTTTTACTACATACAATTTTAAGATTTTTACAAACTACTCACTAATTTTTAAAAAACTCACAAATTAAAAAACATTAACATTTGTTTACTAATTGTCAACAACTCTTAAATAAAACAATTTCTTAAAAATAAAAATAAAATTAAAAAAATCTTTTTTACTACTACTAATATAACTTTAATCCTTACTCCCTATATCATTCACCAATTTTCCATTAAACTCTTCAACTTTAAGATTTTTACAAACTACTCACTAATTGACTACTTTCGCTTCATAACCTTCAATTTTAAAATTTTTATAAACTAGTCACTAATCTACTTATAATAAATATCCTAAATTAAAAAAATATTAATATTATATATAACATTTTTTATAAATTTAATTAAGATAATTCGGCAATAATTAGTGTCTTATCTTAATAGATATATTTCACGTGGGTTATTTATGAGTTGTTATTTAATTAATTGCACAATTAATTTCTTATGTATTTAATTATCTATTTAAATATTAATTAAGAACCTAAAATAATAAAATATTTTTAAAATTTATAAAGTTAATTTTATTTTCAAAATTACAAATAAAATTTTAAAAATGTTTTTTACTACTACTATTATAACTTTAAAACAACTCAACTCTAAGATTAGTATAAACTAATCACTAATTTACTAATTTTTTTATTCAACTCCAAATATACTCATTTTAAAATTAATATTATAAAATCTAACAAACAATTAACAACAATAGAAATATTCAAACATATATATTTTCAAACATCAACTTCAAAATTAAAAAAAAAAAAAAACAACTTAATTTCTTCACAAATTTAAAAAATTCAACCACCAAATTAAAATTTCGGCATACTTACTATATTTCTTCAAATATTTCTTTCTTTACCCAAACTC
The DNA here is from genome assembly GCA_958450335.1 of Hibiscus tridactylites. NCBI lineage: Eukaryota > Viridiplantae > Streptophyta > Magnoliopsida > Malvales > Malvaceae > Hibiscus > Hibiscus tridactylites. Next base: position 67,650,659 of record OY288275.1, on the reverse strand, counting down.
TTCACAAAATTTCTTCTCAACAACAACCTATTTAAGACAAAAAATTTAATAATTCAAACAAACATCAACTTCAAAATTTCTAAAAAAATATAAAATTAGAAAAAATAAACTGAAAAAATAAAAAAATCGTAACTACAAAAAAATACATACATACATACATTACCTTACAAATAAAAGTATTAATTTGACATAATTTTCTTAAATAAAAAATACACACTTACAAAATTTCTTCTAAATCTTCCTCTTCTATCTTCTATCTTCTTCACCTACTATTTCATCACAACCCTTAACCCCAACCCTTAACACACTTACAGGAAATGCTCTCAAACCAAACAATGGAACGTCATTCCAGAAAAGATTATTACCCCTTGTAATAATCTTTTCTGCGAACCAAACGCCCCCTAAAGTTTGAACTCGCGTCATCTCATTGGGAATGTAGACTTATGTGTTGATTAAATGTGAAATAAATTGGTGAGTCAGTCCAGTATGTCGTTCTCTAACACATACATATGTATTGATTTTGACATCTTCATTTCAATGACAACGCTTTGTCATCAATCAACTACATATTAGTCTTAATGCATTATTGTTGTCCATGCCTACAATAACACTCGACTAAGGACATTTAAGAATAATCATATTATTCTAAAGACTTTATTATAATTCAGTTTATTTATGGACGCAGAATAGTAACTGAAAATAATAATGGCAATGTCTTTGTATTAATAAACAAGTGTTGGGCTTGATAGACTCGATTTCCTTCAACCGTTATGGATTGCCAAGTGGTGGAGAAGTTGGATTTTTGGGTGTTTGAGTTGCTGGCAAAAATTGAGAATTAAACACGAGGATTTAAAGTGGCTCGGCTTTCTAACCCAAAGCCTACATCCACTACCTTGGAATGCCACCAAGGATTTCCCAAATTCACTAAGAATTTTGTCTATTTTTCTCGGCTTAGGAGGAAACAGTTACAACGATTGAGCTATCTACCGTTAGCTTAATCAAACACTCTCTTTCAAGTGAAATTCAAAGCAAACAGGAAATCCCTCCAATAGGTATGTGTTTGCAACTCTAAGCACTCACTCAAAACCTATACACTTAAGCAAATTTGACAATTTAGGCTCACTAGTATTTTGTCCATACAAGAGAATGATAATTTAACTCTAAAGACAATTTGACATTATATGGTTGTTGACAGTTGAAGAATTGGTCTTCCCTTGATGCTTGAAGGTCCTTTTTATACTCTCAATTGAGTTTATACCTGTTGAGGACCGTTGGGGTTGAATTAGAGCCGTTAAAGACTTTATTTCTCACCATAAACGCAGTTCTGCAACTACCCGTATCGAAACAGTACTTGCTTGTTTCGAAACACGAATAAAACAGAAAGAGTTGTTATGCGCATTGAAGAGGCCGTATCGAAACATCTTGGGTCGTATCGGAACACCCGTATCGAAACGCCTAGTGTTGTATCGGAACAGCATGTAATTCAAATAGTCGTTGAGAAATAGTCATTGGGGTGTGTGCCATGAGGGCGTATCGAAAAAAATAAAAGGTGTTTCAAAACCACACCTATTTGTATCGAAACAGATAAGCCTTGTATCGAAACGGATTCTAATAGTTTCAAAACGTATCGATACGGTATACCCCTGTATCGAAACGGGTACATTAAAAGCACTGGTTTGGCTACTTAAAAACATTTCAAACATTGTCAAAACCTTTTTAAACATCCTCAAACTTATTTTCAAGTTATTTTTTACTTAGAGAGAATATTTTCAATTTTTTTCAATTAAGTTCAAAACATTTTTCAATTATTATATCAAAACATATATTTCTACAATCTCCCCCTTTTTGATATAATAAAACCAACTTGAAAAATTATTTGGGATTCTCCCCCTTAGTATTTTAAAAGTTTGTAGATTTTAAAATTTGAATGAAGTTAAAGCTCCCCCTTATTCTCTTGAAAAATCAATTTTTCAAACCATTTCTCCCCCTTTTTGTTATATCAAAAAAATTTAAAATACATTAAGCTCAAAATAACATATGAGGTTTAAAAATTTTGACACAATTAAAAACTTTGGTTTTAAAATTGGCTCCCCCTTACTCTAAGTATCAAATATTGTTAGTCCAACAATATGATAATCTAGTTGTAAAATGAATAATCTAATTAAAAGCAAAAACAACTAGAAATTTTACCAACACTTGAACTTCAAGGGAGGATGTGAAGCCTTCCTTCTTCAAGTGTTCTTCCTTTTGTGTATGGAGCTCCCCCTCAAATTTGGACTTGTTGACCATTCTCCATCACACCTAATCAGAAGACAATCAAATGATTTTTGGTATCCAAATTGCTTTGGATCCATAGACGTTAGTAGCACATAGTTTAGTCCCCTTAGGAATCCATTTTTCAATTTTATCCTTTTTAGTTGAAGTACTTAGTCCTTTTGGGACCCAAATACTTCTAAAAAAATTTCCATTCAAAAATCTAGGGGCACTAGATTGTCTGACATAAAAATTGATTTTCCCAAATTGATTTTCTTTTGAAGTTCATTGGAAATCAAATCTTTTTCCTTCTTAAGATCATAAATCTCCTTTTGATGGTCATTTTCAATCATTTGAAGTAACTCTTGTAAACTTAAAACATTAAGTTCAAAATCTTTGATTTTTGCTTCAAACTCTAAATTGGTTTTAGAATGCAAATCATTTTCGGTTTTTAACTTTAAAATCAATTTCTTGTTTTTTGAAAATGAAGCATTGAATTCAAAAACCAATTCATCATAGGCTTCTTGTAACTCATCAAACGTGTATGAATTTGAACTAGATGAGTTAGAAGTTACCTCCTCCTCATTGAGGGCCATAAAGCATAGGTGGGCTACCTCATCATCGGTAGAGTCTTCATCACTCTATGTCGCCACGCATGATTTCTTTGAAGATGATCCCTTTTTGTTGGACTTGTGGGAATCCTTCATCATCTTCTTCGATTCATGTTTTGATTTTTCTTTCTCCTTCTTCATGAACCGAACAAATTTGTTGAAGAGAATGGACATCTCTTCATCTTCACTTTCCTCCTTACTAGAATTTATATGTAGACATATGGAGGATTTGAGAGGAACGACACTCGTGTTGATGCCTAGCTCCATGATTTTCTTCTTCCTCATCTTCTTTTTCTCTTCCTTCTTCCTCTCCTCTTCTTTTTCTTTCTTCACCATTTCATGAGTGTGAAGAAACCCTATGAGTTCATCTAGCTTCAAGGTCTTTAGATTTTTGGCTTCGATGATGGCGGTCTTCTTTGAGTCTCGTGACTCGGGAAGAGAATAGAGAAGTTATCGGACAAGCTTGTCTTCCGGAATGATTTCTCCATAGCCTTTGAGTCCATTTGTGATGGTGGAGAATCTATCGAACATCTTTGTGATGTCTTCATCCAGTTCCATCTTGAAGTTCTCATACCCGTGGTTGAGGAGGCCGATCTTGTTCTCATTTACTTCGTTTGTTCCATCGTATGTGACTTCAAGCTTGTCACATACTTCCTTGGCATCTTCATAAGAGGACATATTCTCATTGATGTTGGGACCAAAAGCACAAAAGAGGATGTGCAAGGCCTTGCAATTAAGCTCCATCTTCTTGCGATCATCCATACTCCATTTTGCCTTACTTCGTTATGGCATGAAAGGACCCTCTTCAACAATATCCCAAAGCTTGTAGTCTTTGGATTTGATGAAGAACTGTATTCTAATCTTTCAGTGAGCATAGTTGGTCCCGTCAAAGAATGGTGGCTTGTTGATGGATTGTTCCATTTGACCGATTGATAGAATTGTTTTATCGAGCTTCTGGATCGTCTCAATAGGATGTTAATCCCCTTCGATTGAGCCTTGCTTTGATACCAATTGTTGGGATTGATAGGCTCGATTTCCTTCAACCGTTATGGATTGCCAAGTGGTGGAGAAGTTGGATTTTTAGGTGTTTGAGTTGGTGGAAAAATTGAGAATTAAACACGAGGAGTTAGAGTGGTTCAACTTTCTAACCCAAAGCCTACATCCACTACCTTGTAATGCCACCAAGGATTTCCAAAATTCACTAAGAATTTCGTCCTCTTTTCTCGGCTTAGGAGGAAATCATTACAACGATTAAGCTATCTACTCTTAGCTTAATCAAATACTCTCGTTCAAGTGGAATTCAAAGCAAACAAGAAATTCCTCTAATAGATATGTGTTTGCAACTCTAAGCACTCACCCAAAACCTATACACTTGAGCAAATTTGACAATTTAGGCTCACTAGTGTTTTGTCTATACAAGAGAATGACAATTTAGCTCTAAAGAAAATTTGACATCATATGGTTGTTGAAAATTGAAGCATTAGTCTTCCCTTGATGCTTAGAGGTCCTTTTTATACTTCCAATTGAGTTTAAAGTCGATGAGGACCATTGGGATTGAATTGGAGCCGTTGAAGATGTTGAGTGTGTAAAAGTTCTATTATTTACACCTTTTTTAACCCATATTTCTGCCGCATTTAAGATTGTTCATTGCATTTAGGTTAGTTTACAGCAAAACATCACAAATATATTAAAAGGCACATATTCTACTAAAAATGGCTATTTTTGCAGGTTGCTGTCGTAGCAGACGGAAAGGGCAGGCGCTGGGCAGTGAAGCAGAAGAGCTGAACTGGACAAGCAGACAAAGAGGACGATGCTGCCATGGTTGTTGCCGTGACAGCAGAGGACGACAGCAGTTTTGAGGAGAAAAAGCAAAGTGGACCTCGACAGATAGAGAAAATTCAGCCTGTCTATCGTGTGAAAACCTCATATTTTTCCAAGCCCCAGATCAAAAGGAATGTCAAGCCCAAAGTTCAAGGAGAGAAAATCCCAAGCAAGGAAGATGACGGCTGGAAAGTAGATTCCTTGAAGATTTAGTCTTTATTAGAATCATACTTTCAATTAAAGTTGTATTCTTACTATTTTAGATAACTTGAGCCCAAAGCTTATATAACGGCATATATTTTGACCTAGGAGGAATAACTGATTACCCTAGCTTCCTTCCCAAACTTTAGTCGTTTTTCTTCCCACAACATGTTGTAAATTCCCCCTAGGGCCACGGGTTGATTTGTAAAGTAGTTGCAAGGGTTGTTTTGTTTTAGGAATTTTCAGTTCAATAAAATAAACTTCAAATTCTCTTATTTTGGTTATTAATATCTTGCAAGAGCATCGGGAGAGCATTGTGAGGTTATCTATTTACTTAGCATCGGGAGAGTTAAGTATACGAAAGAAATAAGAGCAAGTTCTCTAGTTTATAGTTGAACTATCTCGGGCCTAGGGATAGGACGAGGTTAAGTGGCTAAAGAAGAATTCATCGACATCGGTGTTCATCCTTCGATTCACGTCGGGAGGTATCATCAAAGACGTGATCATCGACAGACTTGGACCTAGGGATAGGCCAAGGCACATCTGGGATTCTTGCCAAACTTGAATTACTGAGTTGAGTGTTTGCTGCCGCGACAATCAACGGACTGCTGCCGCGACAGGTGCTGCCACGACTGGAGCGACGACAGAACTGGATTTCCTAAACTCTGTAATACATGCACTACTGAGCAATTCAATACCAGCCCATTCTCTCTATCTTGATATCTTTACTCTTTTATTTACGTTTACTTTATTATTTTCGTGACAACTTCTCAATTATTTTCTTTACTTTCGTGCAGTGAATTAAGGTGAAGCTATTAGCCCAATCCCTGTGGAGACGATATCCGATACTTCGTATCACTTTACTACTTGCGTCGTGTATACTTGCACTACCTTTGCGATAGACTCTTTTACGCGCAACAAGTTTTTGGCGCTGTTGCCGGGGATTGGCAACATAACTCTACCTTTTCTTTTACTGCACTTTTCGTTTTTGTTTTTATTTTTAGTTTTATGTTTTCCGTTGGTGCACTCAACTCTTGCTTTTCACAAGGTTTCTTGTTTATGCGCAGATCGAACCGAGGTAAAGATCCTGAGTATCCATTAGATCCGGAAATCGAACGTTCATTCAATCTCAAGAAACAACTTCGTCACTTACTAGCCAAGAACGAGTACCTTGAGGAACGGCTAGAGAAGATGGCCCACAATGGAAACGACCCGCCTGTTGGAGATATTATACCGCCTGTCGGCAACCCTGCTGCCGCTGCCGGACGACGGTCCTGTCGTGACTACATGTTGAACGATCATGTAGAACTGGAAACCACGCTGCCGGACATAGATGTTGACAACTTCGAGCTGAAACCTGTCATGTTTAGCATGATCAACAATGTCGGTCAATTCAGTGGTGCTGTTACAGAGGATGCTAGGGAGCATCTAAAACTGTTCCAGGAAATCTGTGGTCGTTTAGACTGCCAAGAGTTAATCCGGAGATACTGAGGCTTCGGTTATTTCCCCATTCATTGAGGAACAGAGCAAAAACTTGGTGGAATAAACTTACGCCGGGTTCAATTAGAACTTGGGCAGATTTGTCTCGTGAATTTCTATCTCTTTTATTTACGTTTACTTTATTATTTTCGTGACAACTTCTCAATTATTTTCTTTACTTTCGTGCAGTGAATTAAGGTGAAGCTATTAGCCCAATCCCTGTGGAGACGATATCCGATACTTCGTATCACTTTACTACTTGCGTCGTGTATACTTGCACTACCTTTGCGATAGACTCTTTTACGCGCAACAAGTTTTTGGCGCTGTTGCCGGGGATTGGCAACATAACTCTACCTTTTCTTTTACTGCACTTTTCGTTTTTGTTTTTATTTTTAGTTTTATGTTTTCCGTTGGTGCACTCAACTCTTGCTTTTCACAAGGTTTCTTGTTTATGCGCAGATCGAACCGAGGTAAAGATCCTGAGTATCCATTAGATCCGGAAATCGAACGTTCATTCAATCTCAAGAAACAACTTCGTCACTTACTAGCCAAGAACGAGTACCTTGAGGAACGGCTAGAGAAGATGGCCCACAATGGAAACGACCCGCCTGTTGGAGATATTATACCGCCTGTCGGCAACCCTGCTGCCGCTGCCGGACGACGGTCCTGTCGTGACTACATGTTGAACGATCATGTAGAACTGGAAACCACGCTGCCGGACATAGATGTTGACAACTTCGAGCTGAAACCTGTCATGTTTAGCATGATCAACAATGTCGGTCAATTCAGTGGTGCTGTTACAGAGGATGCTAGGGAGCATCTAAAACTGTTCCAGGAAATCTGTGGTCGTTTAGACTGCCAAGAGTTAATCCGGAGATACTGAGGCTTCGGTTATTTCCCCATTCATTGAGGAACAGAGCAAAAACTTGGTGGAATAAACTTACGCCGGGTTCAATTAGAACTTGGGCAGATTTGTCTCGTGAATTTCTATCTCGTTTTAATCCTTCACATTTATCTGAGCGATTACGTAATGAAATTGCTACTTTTCAACAGGAAAATGACGAGCCGATGCACGAGGCCTGGGACAGATTTACTACTCTTCTACGGAACTGCCCAATGCATGGATTCCCCGTCTGGAATCATGTAACAAAGTTTTTTAATGCTGCCAACTTAAAAACTCGTATTCGAATTGATTCAGCAGCAAACAGACTATTGTTGGATAAAGACCTGGACGAGGCAATGCAAGTATTGAAAAATCTGGCTAAGAATGAGGAGCAGTTTCCGACAGCAAGAAGAGGGGGTAAACGGGTACTAGCTGTCAAGGATTATGAGGACGACAACACGATGAAATCACAGGTAGCATTCCTTACTAAAGCAATGAAAAAGCTCTTAAATGATGATGCACAACATGGATTTGCTGTTGAGGAGATATGTGAAATCTGTGAGGGAAATCATAGTTCGGATGAGTGTCCTATACAGTTGGAAGAGGGAAAGTATGTTGGAAACTATAAGCCGAATTACAACTCCAACAACTATAATCCCAACTGGAGAAAGGATCCCAAGTTTTCTTGGAGTAATCCTAATAATGCCCTGAATCCTCAAGCACACAGTAATCAGAATCAGGGAGGACCAAGATTGTTGACTCAACAGCAACTGCCGCCGCAGCAGCAGCAGCAACCAGCTGCCACAAACAGTATACTATAACAGACTCTGGCCACTTTTATGTCTCAGACAGGTACTTATATCGAGAACATGAATCAGTTTGTTAAGAAAACAGAGACATTCATGGACAAAACAGAGATGCGGATGACGAATCATGAAGCTACTCTGAAATCTTTGGAGACACAAATGGGTCAGGTTTCCCAGCATATCAAGCCAAGGCAGACTGGAGGATTTCCTAGTAATACTGAAAATGCTAGGCAGCCCACACATGAGCAATGTAAGGCCATTACTACTAGGAGTGGGAAGAAATTACCAGGGCCGGAAAAGGAAGCTGAATCAGTAAGAAAACCAGCCTTGGACAGATATGCCGAGGAAGCTACCCCGACAGGTAATAAACAGACTGCAGCTGATGAGCCTGTCACGACAGCAGAAGCGATAGAGGAGAAATATGATGAACCCAAACCTCCTCAGATTCGTATGCAGTGGGAAGGACGTATTGCTGATTATCGTCCCCCACCTCCTTTTCCTCAACGGTTACAACAAGCAAAGCAAGAATCTCAACTCAAAAAGATTTATGATACTTTTAAGCAGGTTCATATTAATATTCCGTTGTTAGATGCCGTTAGGGAGATGCCCGGTTATGCCAAATTTCTCAAGGATGTCATGTCAAAGAAATCTAAACTTGGGGAATTTGAAACGGTTGCATGAGTATTCTTCATCGGCAGCCACCCCAGAAAAAGAAGGATCCGGGGAGCTTCATCATACCTTGTGTAATCGGAGACAAATATGTGGGTAAGACACTTTGTGATCTTGGTGCTAGCATTAATTTAATGCCAAAATCTGTTTTTCAGAAATTTGGAATTGGAAAGGCGCGGCCCACGACAGTAATTCTGCAGCTGGCAGACCGCTCTTATGTTCATCCGGAAGGAAAAATCGAAGATATTCTGGTAAGAGTGGATAAATTTATTTTTCCTGCTGACGTTCTTGTTTTAGATTGTGAGGCAGACGAAAACGCACCAATCATCCTTGGGCGACCCTTCTTAGCCACGGGAAGATCACTGATTGATGTGGAAAAAGGAGAACTCACAATGAGAGTGAACGACCAAGAGATTAAGTTGAATGTTCTCCAAGCTATGAAACATGCTTATGCAGACGAGGAATGCAAGGCTATCACTGAAGTTACCCTTGATCAACCCTGCATCAGGTCAGGCTGTCACGACATCAAAATTGGTCACTGCCTCGGCAGCCACCTACAGGACTGTCACGACAGCACTGACGACAGCAACTCCTCTGAGTCCGATACATCTGATATTGAAGATCAGGAGGAGGTAAACTGGATAGGCGATCGTCCAGGTAAGTTATTCGAACCTTTAAATTATACTTCGGATAACTATGCAATCCAAAAGCCATCTATTGTTGAGCCCCCTGTTTTAGAATTGAAGCCCCTGCCAGGGCAGCTAAAATATGCTTTTCTTGGTTCAAATGATATGTTGCCCGTAATCATCTCTTCTAAGTTGCTGCAGGAACAGGAACAACAACTAATAGGGATGTTGCGGCAGCACAAAAAGGCAATTGGATGGACGATAGCCGACATTCAAGGCATTAGTCCGGCGTTATGCATGCACAAAATCCTTTTAGAGGAAGATCATAAGCCGACTATAGATGCCCAAAGGCGGCTAAACCATGTGATGAAAGAGGTGGTGCGTAAAGAGATAATCAAATGGTTAGATGCTGGTATTATTTACGCCATCTCCGACAGCAAATGGGTGAGCCCGGTGCAATGCGTTCCCAAGAAAGGAGGAATGACCGTGGTGACCAATGAAAACAATGAGTTAATCCCAACCAGGACTGTGACCGGTTGGCGGGTTTGTATGGACTATCGGAAGCTTAACAAAGCTACCCGAAAAGACCACTTTCCTTTACCCTTTATTGATCAAATGCTTGATAGATTAGCGGGTAAACCGTAATATTGTTTTCTTGATGGTTATTCAGGTTATAATCAAATAGCTATCGCACCGGAAGATCAAGAAAAAACGACCTTCACATGCCCCTACGGAACGTATGCTTTTAGGAGAATGTCGTTTGGACTATGCAATGCACCCGCCACCTTCCAAAGGTGCATGATGGCCATATTCTCCGATATGGTGGAGGACTTCCTTGAAATTTTTATGGATGATTTTTCAGTCTTTGGAGATGATTTTGAGAGCTGCCTAGGCAATCTACAAAAGGTACTTGAAAGATGTGAAAAAGCAAACCTAGTTTTAAATTGGGAAAAATGCCACTTTATGGTGGATGAAGGGATAGTCCTTGGCCATAAGATTAGCTGCCGTGGGATAAAAGTCGACAGGGCCAAGATTGAAGTGATCGAAAAGCTGCAGCCGCTGACCACAGTCAAGGGTATTAGAAGTTTCTTGGGACATGCTGGTTTTTATCGGAGATTCATTGCCAATTTCTCAAAAATCACCAAGCCTCTATGTCATCTCTTAGAGCATAACCGACCCTTTGACTTTAATGATGAATGTACTGAAGCATTCAAGGTTCTTAAGGAAAAACTGGTAACAGCCCCAATAGTACAACCACCAGACTAGACACAGCCATTTGAGATTATGTGTGATGCTAGTGACTATGCTGTCGGGGCAGCACTTGGGCAACGGAGAGACAAGCTATTTCATGTCATATATTATGCCAGCAAGACACTGAATGACGCCCAAGTGAACTACACCACCACAGAGAAGGAGTTATTAGCTGTGGTATTCTCCATTGACAAGTTTCGTTCTTACATACTTGGAACGAAGGTAATAGTGCACACAGACCACTCTGCCCTGAAGTATTTGTTCGCAAAAAAAGATGCTAAACCTCGATTGATACGGTGGATCCTGCTATTGCAAGAATTCGACCTTGAAATCAAGGACAAAAAAGGGACAGAAAATCAGGTGGCAGATCACTTGTCAAGGTTGGAGAAGGGACAGAGTCTACCAACAGATGAGACAAACATACTGGAGACCTTCCCATACGAGCAGCTCTTTGCTGCCGCAATCACTGCCGCGACAACCATGGCGGCAGGTAAGTCTTCTAAACTCCCCTGGTATGCTGATTTCGTTAATTTCTTAGTTAGCGGAATAATTCCTTCTGATCTTAATTATCAAGCCAGGAAGAGGTTCCAAAATGATGTTAAGCATTATTATTGGGACGAGCCTCTTCTTTTCAAAATTTGTGCAGATCAGGTTATAAGGAGGTGTGTACCACAAGAAGAGCAAGAAAACATTCTTCATCACTGCCATGCTTCACAGTATGGAGGTCACTTAGGAGGCAACAGAACTGTTGCCAAGGTGCTGCAGTCAGGGTTTTATTGGCCGTCACTGTATAAAGATGCACAAACCTTCTACAAGAGCTGTGACAGGTGCCAAAGGACAGGAAACATCTCAAGGAGAAACGAGATGTCGCTGTAGAACATTCTAGAAGTCAAAATCTTCAATGTTTGGGGGATTGATTTTATGGGACCTTTTCCATCTTCATGTGGAAATCTATACATCCTCCTGGCAGTAGATTATGTCTCTAAGTGGGTTGAAGTTATTGCCACTCAAAAGAATGATGCCAAGACAGTCCAAAAGTTTTTACACAAAAATATTTTTTCAAGGTTTGGCATCCCTAAGGCGATTATCAGTGATGAAGGGAGACATTTCGACAACAGGGTTATTGCTGCTGCCTTGAAGAAATATGGTGTCAAGCATCGGATCGCGACAGCATATCACCCACAGACCAATCGACAAGCTGAAATATCTAATAGGGAAGTTAAGAACATTCTTGAGAAGATGGTTAAGCCAACTAGGAAAGATTGGTCTTTACTTCTTAATGATGCATTATGGGCATATAGGACGGCTTTTAAGACTCCATTTGGCATGTCTCCGTACCGATTGATTTATGGGAAAACATGTCATCTACCTGTCGCGATAGAGCACAGAGCATACTGGGCAATCAAGGCAGTGAATATGGACTTGGACAGGGCAGGACAGAAAAGGCTGTTAGATCTGAACGAGATTGAAGAAATACGGACAATGGCCTACGACAATGCAAGAATCTACAAGGAGAAAACTAAGAAGTGGCATGACAGGAAGTTGCTGCCACGACTGCCCAGGGCAGCTTGTATTGTTGTTCAATTCTAGACTGAAACTTTTCCCAGGGAAACTGAAATCTAGATGGTCTGGACCATTCCAAGTCGTACAAGTTTTTCCCCATGGTGCCATCACAATCCGATCATTAAAAGACGGGCACCAATTTAAAGTTAACGGACAGCGCCTTAAGCATTATCAGGGGACTGAAGCCCCAGGAATGCAGGAAGTGGTTACCTTAGGAGATGCCCCACCTGGCATCCCTAATTTAACCTAAACTTTATTTTTATTTATTTATTTATTTTATTATTTATTATTTATTAGGAAATAAGGTTTATTTTATTTTGAATAATGTTTTTATGTTTATTGATTTTAGGAAATAAAGGAGTCAAGAAGAACAGGAGAAGTGAACTCAGCCCACCATCCATCCATCAGCCCAACAAAGCCCAAATATTGAAGCATGTCGTTACAACTGCCGCGACAGACGCGGAAAATACAGGTTGTCATCACACTGTCACGACAGACGCGGAAACACATCATAGACGCGGAAACGTGTGTCAGACGCGTCAGACACGCTAAAGCTCAACAGCCGGCCCCGTCATTCGCGCCTGCCGTTACAGCTTCAACGGGCAGCAAATCCTTTTCTATATAACCCCATTTCATTTTCACTCACTTCTGCCTTTCTTACTTGCTCTCCCTTATTAGTTTTCATTTGCTTTCATTTACTTTTCACAACCCTTGCACTAATATGTCTTCTAGAAAAACCCGACGTAATGTTGCCTCTACTTCCTCACCAGCAGCAACTCCCCCACAGACCTTTGCTACCAGAGATATGTGGGAAGAACGAGGCTTTATCTATACACCAAAGGCAAAGAATCTGGGCCTCAAGCCATTCATATCCCAGAAGATTAGAGCTTTATTGTAGCACACATTTGCGGAACAGCTAGAGGAAATGAACGTGACGCTAGTGAGAGAATTTTATGCTGCCATCAGCACCAGAACGGCGACAGCAGTGAGTGTTCGAGGGAAAGAAGTGTCGTTTAAAGCAGAGCACATCAACTCCTTATATGGCATCTATATAGGCCACAATGACGATGCACACCAGCAGTTCCTCAACACCTTGGACAATGCTGCCTATGACGCTGTCATGGCAGAACTGACCGATGAAGGAACCCAATGGAATACCTGCCGGAAAAATCCATACACGGTGAAGCGGAGCCAGCTGCTGCCGGAGGCAAAATTATGGAATGCCTTCATAAAAAAGAGGATCATGCCGTCATCCCACCATACCACCGTCGACCAGCCAAGGTTAGCATTAATACACTCTATTTTAAATGAACGGTCCATTAATGTGGGCAGTTATATTCGAGAGAGTATTTTGGAATGCGCACATCGACCGACGAGCCTTCTTTTCCTCCCATACCTCATCACTTCGCTTTGCCGCGGCCATAACATGTCGGAAGTACACACTGATTTAGTAGTCAAAGGACGAGGTTGGATGGAAAAGAATATCCTCAGCCTTATGGAGCTGACCGTGGCCACCCCTCTGTCGTCATTCAACCCCGCTGCCGCCACAGCTGACACGATAGAGCAGCAAAATACTGAACCTGCCGCCGCAGCAGCTGCTCCGACAGATCCCTCCGCCCAGATATTAGCTACTATTCAGAAGCTGGAAGAAAGACAGTTGGGCTTAATGACCTTCATCAGGGACTTTGCCGCTTCTACGGTAACTTTTATTCAAAATACTTTAAATTTCCCTTATGCTACTTTCCCTACTTTTCCTGCCCACTACTTTACTGTCACTACCCCTGTCCACACTCCTACACCTGCTGCTACCCCACGAACACCATCTACCACCTCCATACCATCGCCTGCCCCGACGGCAGCAGGCAGCACCCATGCCGAACCATCTGCCCGTCTAATGGCATCGGAGGACCTTGCTGCCTTTGTTGCTGGGTTCTCCTCCTCTTCTGTTTGGGCAGCCAGTGATGATGAACCCTCTATTAAGAGGAATCTGTCTAAGGATTTCTCACCGGTAAAGAGGCAAAAGTGGATGGCAGATAAGAACAAATTGCCAAAGGCCAGCAGCAGCAGTGACAGCAGCAACAGCAGCTCTGATGTTCAGGTTGTACAACAACCACCCCAGCCCGCCTGGAGAGCCAGAGCCCACCATCAGATCAGACTCAGCAGCAGCAGCGAAGACAGCGATTAAAATTTAAGTTTCTTATCTTATTATTGCTGCCTGCTATATATATTTTGTGATGTACTGCCTTTATCTGTTTTCATTTTTATTTTGTCATTTGCATTGAGGGCAATGCAACCCTCGAGTTTGGGGGTGGCAACCCTCCATATTAATGGAGTACATCTTAGTTAAATTTTGTATCTTTTACTTAGTTTATTTTTCTCAAAAAAATGATGAAAATATTGAAAATTTTGGCTGAAAATTGTGATCTGAACTTACCTGTTGTGACAGCTCTGTCGTGGCAGTGACTTTAGTATAGTTTCTAGGAGAAGTTTAGAGCCTTTCTATAGTTCTGAAAATTTAAACACCATTGTGACTGTTATACTGCTTAGACTTCTTTTAGCCAAACTAGAATAGGAAGCTTAGCACTTGAATAGCCCCTAGAGGTGCCTAACACTGGCTCTAGGAAAGAAGTTTAGCAAAAGAGACTCAACAGCCCTAGAGGTGCCTGAAACTGGCTCTAGGAAGTTAACTAGAGGTGCCTAAAACTGGCTCTAGTAAATTTTAGCTTAAAAATAGAGAAATCGAGTCAAAACAAAAAAATCAAAGGAGCATGAAAAAAGTGCCTTCAAAAAGATAAACTTTGGCATAAAAATTCGAGTTAAGAGTTGAATATTCTAGTGAAACTAAGAGAGTCTTGGCATATAATTGTTCACAAGCATGCACACACTACACGAGGACTATAGTGAGATTCCGGACATATCCTAAATTATCCGACAGGTTGCTGCCGTCACAGGGAACGAACGACGGGTAAGGGAAAGTTCACTGTTTGAAAGCCAAAACAAAAATATTTCATTTTTCTTAGGTCTTAGTTGCTTGAGGGCAAGCAAAAACTTGAGTTTGGGGGTGTGTTGAGTGTGTAAAAGTTCTATTATTTACACCCTTTTTAACCCATATTTCTGCCGCATTTAAGCACTATTCATTGCATTTAGGTTAGTTTATAGCAAAACATCACAAATATATTAGAAGGCACAGATTCTACTAAAAATGGTTGTTTTTGCAGGTTGCTGTCGTAGCAGACGGAATGGGCAGGCGTTGGGCAGTGAAGCAGAAGAGCTGAACTGGACAAGCAGACAAAGAGGACGATGCTGCCATGGTTGCTGCTGTGACAGCAGAGGACGACAGCAGTTTTGAGGAGAAGAAGCAAAGTGGACCTCGACAGATAGAGAAAATTCAGCATGTCTATCGTGTGAAAACCTCATATTTTTCCAAGCCCCAAGTCAAAAGGAATGTCAAGCCCAAAGTTCAAGGAGAGAAAATCCCAAGCAAGGAAGATGACGGCTGGAAAGTAGATTCCTTGAAGATTTAGTCTTTATTAGAGTCATACTTTCAATTAAAGTTGTATTCTTGCTATTTTAGATAACTTGAGCCCAAAGCTTATATAAGGGCATATATTTTGACCTAGGAGGAATAATCGATTACCCTAGCTTCCTTCCCAAACTTTAGTCGTTTTTCTTCCCACAACATGTTCTAAATTCCCCCTAGGGCCACGGGTTGATTTGTAAAGTAGTTGCAAGGGTTGTTTTGTTTTAGGAATTTTCAGTTCAATAAAATAAACTTCAAGTTCTCTTATTTTGGTTATTAATATCTTGCAAGAGCATCGGGAGAGCATTGTGAGGTTATCTATTTACTTAGCATCGGGAGAGTTAAGTATACGAAAGAAATAAGAGCAAGTTCTCTAGTTTATAGATGAACTATCTCGGGCCTAGGGATAGGACGAGGTTAAGTGGCTAAAGAAGAATTCATCGACATCAGTGTTCATCCTTCGATTCGCGCCGGGAGGTATCATCAAAGACGTGATCATCGACAGACTTGGACCTAGGGATACCCCAAGGCACATCTGGAATTCTTGCCAAACTTGAAGTACTGAGTTGAGTGTTTGCTGCCGCGACGGGAGCGACGACAGAACTGGATTTCCTAAACTCTGCAATACCTGCACTACTGAGCAATTCATTACCAGCCCATTCTCTCTATCTTGATATCTTTACTCTTTTATTTACGTTTACTTTATTATTTTCGTGACAACTTCTCAATTATTTTCTTTACTATCGTGCAGTGAATTAAGGTGAAGCTATTAGCCCAATCCCTGTGGAGACGATATCCGATACTTCGTATCACTTTACTACTTGCGTCGTGTATACTTGCACTACCTTTGCGATAGACTCTTTTACACGCAACAGAAGACTTTATTTCCCACCATAAATGTAATTCTGCAACTACCCGTATCAAAACGATACCTGTCTGTTTTGAAACATGACTAAAACAGAAAGAGTCGTTATGCGCATTGAAGAGGCTGTATCGAAACATCTTGGGTCGTATCGGAACGCCCGTATCGAAACGCCTAGTGTCGTATCGGAACAGCCTGCAATTCAAATAGTCGTTAGGAAATAATCTTTGGGGTTATAGGCGTTGAGGTGTATGCCACAAGGGCGTATCGAAACACCCTTTGGTGTTTCGAAACCACACCTATTTGTATCGAAACAGATAAGCCCTGTATCGAAACGAATTCTGGCAATATCAAAATGTATCGATACGGTTTACACCTGTATCGAAACGGGTATATTAAAAGTACGGGTTTGGCTATTTAAAAATGTTTCAAACATTGCCAAAACCTTTTTAAACATCCTCAAACTTATTTTTAAGTTGTTTTTGACTTTGAGAATATTTTAAATTCTTTTCAATTAAGTCTAAAACATTTTTCAATTATTATATCAAAACATATATTTCTATAACAAGGTAAAAACAAATGTCATTTACAATCATCTTTTGATTGGTCTTTGGGAATAATCTAAAAAATTAAATGATAACACATGTCTTTTTTATGACCCTTAATTTTACAGTAGTCACAAGTTCATGAAAAACGATGACAACAAGAATTTCTAGTAGAATTCGAATAAAACACAGTGGACTCAGGTACATGAATGGAAGAAAGATGGGATCGTTGGGATTCCTCTTGAACAATCATTGAGTATGCGTGATTAACCGATGGGAGAGGCTGAATAAGCAGAATCTGGCTTCTAAAAGTAGAGTAAAACTCTTTCAGTCGCATCGGGAACTAAAAAAGTCGTTATTCTTCGCGAGTATTGCGATCTTCATCAAGCAACTTCATACATTGTAATTCTCAAGACCGATCATGGGTTGAGAAACCAACATAATACCGGGCGTATTAGAAGGATGAAGGTAAAGAAGGGGATTAAAATCAATAGATTCATATGAAGGAGGCATTGTGAATCAGACGAGAAAGCCAAAAACGACAAAGGAAAAAAAAGAAGGAAAACCCCTAATTTGGATGAGGAAAAAAGGATAAAGGAAAAACAGATATTGAATCTATTCCAAGTCTGATACCATGTTAAAAGTATAACGGGTAAAATATTACAGAAATGTATTTCTCTTTTCATTAATTAAATTATCATTACAAGGTCACTCTTTATATACAAAAGGTAACTACTAAAAAACTAATTACACAACTACTCCTAACTAATTACAAATAGATTAATTAAATGATAACCAAATTATAACTTCCTAACTCTAATAGAATTATACGAGAGAGAATTACTTCGGAGAGATGTAATCACTTTTAGCATCTATGCAACTATAGTGACTATGTTGCAGAGATGTTAAGAAAAGTGCCTTGGATTCACCGATTCTGTGATATATATCGGGTTTTAGAATACATGGGTTATCATGTATTTGTACTCTTTATATTCTCTATGTTGATAGTGAATTATTTGTTTCTCTTGTCCGTGGAGGTAAACAAGGCTGAACCACGTTAAATCTCACCTCTTACAATGTTTGTTTCATGTTGGTCTCGTTTTTGTTATTTTGTCGCATACCAAATTCCTAGTATTCTTGGTCATAACATTCTAAATAAATAAATATTGGTATTGAATGTGAGAGAAGATTGAGGTCGTACAAAAAGTAATGAGCTTTGTTGAGAGTGTTGTCGTCTTGTTGAGAGATATTAAAAAAATCAAGGGTAAAGTATACAAATGGTCAATAAACTATCCCAAAAATATAAAATGGTCACTAAACTTTCAAAAGTTACATAATGGGCATTAAACTTTAGTTTTTGTTACAAAATGGTCACTAAGCTATTAACTGGGTGACATGACAGTTACGAAAATTTGTATAAGAACACATTTAATCCTCCATATTTACACATTGTAAATATTGAGGATTAAATGTGTTCTTATTTAAATTTTTGTAACTATCACGTCATTCAATTAACGACATTTAACGGCTCAATGACCATTTTGTAACAAAAATAAAGTTTAATGCCCATTATGTAACTTTTGAAAGTTTGGTAACCATTTTGTATTTTATGAGATAGTTTAGTGACCATTTATGTACTTTACCCAAAAATCAAATGTATGTATTGGACCAATCTTTAACTGTGTGTCGATAGTTTTTTAGGCTAAAGTGGTATTTTTGCTCCTCGGTTCAACCTAAAAAATCATTTTTGCCCATCGCCGAAAACGCACTCAATATGGCCCCACAGTTCATGAAATCAATCAAATTGACCATTTGACCGACGTTGATCGTTACGGTGCTGACGTAGTAGTTAACGGTGATGATGCGGTAGTCTACAATGTTGACATAGTGGCCCACAGTGATGACGTGGCAGTACACGTGGGATGATGACGCAGTAGAAGGGGTTGGATTGATTATTTTAACTGAACTCAAGGGCATAATTGATTATTTACCAAATTCAGGGGCATGACTGATTTTAATTGAAAGTTCGATAACGTACTTAATCGTTAAGCTAAAAATATTAACATTTAAATATTCATAAAATATTAAAAAAACACCATAATGAATTAAAAAATAAGTAAAAATATTAAAGTTGTAAATATAAAAAGTTATGGGTATTAAAAAATTTTAAAAATATTTATAAATCATTGGAAAAGCCTTCGACTGTTTCTCCTTATGATAAGCATACTACTGTTCCTTGAACATATTTTCAATTGAAACATCATTGTATTAGAGTAGTAATAATTAATAAAACCAAATTTTTCTTTCATTTTTGTACATCAAGTATTAATGAGCATCAATATGATGTAAAAAGCAAAAGAAAATTTGAGTTATATTGTTACTCTAATACAATGTTGATTCCACTGAACTTTTTAACGAATGCTAATACTCATATTGACGAAATCGAAGATTTTTTCGATGAAAGTGTTCAATTTTTTAATATTTTGTAAATACTTTTTTTATTTATTAAGTTTTTACATTAAATTTTATCATTTTATAATTTCTAATACATTTTAAATTTTTATATAAATTTTATTTTTAGTAATTTTTAAAATATTTTATTTATTTATATTAACTTTATGAATTTTTATAAAAACAATTGAAGAATATTTTAATTTTTTGTGAGAGTCATCACTTTAATTTTTTTTTTAAATTATCTTCCTTAATAAAATTATTTATCCATTTTTCATATTTTAAAATTTAATAATTTCATAAATTCTTATTTTTCAACTTAAATATTAAATAAGTTATCAAACTATAACGAAAAACCCTAGGATGAGCTTTAATTTTCCTCCTATTTCTTCGGAGACTGACGGTACTAAGGCGGCGGCATTGTATAGTGATTCCAACGGTCAGCCACCGGGAGGGGTGGTTGACGTCTCTTTACCGGCACCGTTAGAGAGACCGGGATCCCTTCTGGCTATGGAGGCCCAGCCGGTGCTGAAAAAATCGCGGGAAGTAGAAGGTTTGCATGAGGTACTTGACGTTGATATGGTAGCTGCTGGGGCAGTGCAGCCTGCGATGGCAGGACTAGGGGCTGAGATTGGTGATGTTGGTAGCAGTAGGAAGTCTTATGCGTCTATGGTGGCGGGCTCGTCGGCGGAAGAGGGTGGTGCAACTATCGGCGATTCCGATGAGGGAATAGAAGTGTTGGATACGGATTTTGTGGTGGATCGTAGTGGCCTTTTTCCCCGAATTTCATTTTCGGAAAGAGTTCATGCACGTATCGATGATAGTATGCATAGGACCATCATAGTTCGACCTCTTGGGAGAACGATAGGATTCAAGACATTGGCTACTCGGGTGCATGTGATATGGAAGACAGAGAAGAATTTTCAGGTTATTGACTTGGAAAACAATTATTTCTTGGTGAAATTTGAATCAGTTGATGATTATACTAAGGTGCTTACGGGTGGTCAGTGGACTTTGTTTGGATGCTACTTAACAGTACAACCATGGTGCAGTAATTTTTCGACAGCGGAAAAACATCCATCTCAGGTGGTTGTGTGGATTCGTCTGCCGAGTCTCCCTTACTGATATTATTCGAAGGCTTTATTTCGGCGGATTGCGGATGTTATTGGACGTGTTATCAAGATTGATTATAGTACGTCGCTAGGTGAAAGAGGTCGATTCACGAGACTTACTGTGGTTGTGGACCTTAACAAACCTTTATTGTCTTGTATTGGGATTGACGGTTTTGTCCAAAAGCTTGAGTATGAGGGGCTTCATTTAATTTTCTTTAAGTGTGGTAGATATGGACATTCCGTAGATTTATGTGCGAATGCCAATATTGGTTGTAAGAACGATGCAGCGCCGCGGTCGGATGCTAATAGTTCGGAAGCGATATCTAATGTTGAGATATCGAAGGAAGATTTATTTGGTCCTTGGATGGTGGTTGAAACGCCACGGCGTCGGCCAACTCGGATGAATGGAAATAGAGAGGATGACGGCCATGTTGATCGAAGTGGGTCTCAGTTTGGGGTATTGCAAGGTTTGCGTGAAGGGGAAGGTGTTGTGGTTGGGTAGTTCTAAGACAGATAAAGGGGGGAGTGCTCAACGAGTGGCGCTTGACGTGCATAGCAAAGGGTCGGTTGGTCCTGCGAAGTCGACCGTGCAGCATGCACCAAGGCAAGGTGCTGGGGTTAAATTGACGGGTGTTGCTGGGGGTAAGGTTCACGAGAGTGTGACTCGGGATATGGGGCATGAGGGCTTGGTCAACACGGGCAGGTTGAATTTGGAATTAGATTGTGCAGGACGTGGTGCACGAAGGGTGGACAAAGGAAAAGGCCCCGCATTGGAGGGGACAGCTGCAGGGGGATCGGAAGTGAGGCAAGTGCAGGAGACTCAACGTGATGCTGGCCAGGGCTCGTCGATTAGCATGGGGAATCAAACGGTGGTTGTGGTGCCGTCAGTGGTGGGCATTGATTCACAAGCGATTCAGTATACGCCTGGGATTGCGTCGGGTTCCCATAGGGCTATATCCATAAAGGAGGGGAGGAACGATTTTAAATCGACATCACGGTTACATAGCGGCTTAGGTTCGGGTAAAAGTGGGAACTCTCTAACAGCGATGCAGCGCAAGAGTTTAAAGGTTTCGAAGAAATAAGAGTCTCGAGTGCCTCCACGTCCTGTACTAACGGAATGGGTTTCGTCGCTCTCTTCGAAACTTGATAAGTTGCAAGATACTGGGCAAAAGCATGCAGAGGTTGTGGATGAGTGTGCGTGCGATCAATTGATGTGCCTTGATAGGGAGGCCAATGGTGGAGATGGCGTGGATGTGGGGAAGGAAAATCTTCCGCCTTCCTAGTA
Organism: Hibiscus tridactylites; assembly: GCA_958450335.1. NCBI lineage: Eukaryota > Viridiplantae > Streptophyta > Magnoliopsida > Malvales > Malvaceae > Hibiscus > Hibiscus tridactylites. The sequence goes on along the minus strand of OY288275.1, from coordinate 67,628,721 downwards.
AGGTTCTTGTTTTCTCGGATTCTATTGTTATAATGAATATTATGTTCTGGAATACACAGGGCGCGGGAAGTGCAGAATTCCGACGCCATTTTAGAAATTTTGTATGTTCTAATAATCCGCAGATAGTGGCTTTGTTTGAACCACATGTGAGTTATGGTGAAGCTGATAGAGTAATTCAGAGATTTGGGTATCCGAATTCGTTTCGGGTTGAGGCGCGAGGCTTTAGTGGAGGTGTTTGGCTTTTGTGGAGGGATGGTTTGGATGTTGCTATTCTGTCTGTGTCTAATCAGTTTGTTTATGGCAAAGCTCGAGAGGTTAGTTCTGACAATTGGTTCTTTTTTACTGTTGTTTATGCTAGTCCTAATGCTTGTGTTAGACGACATTTGTGGGATAAGTTAAGTTGTCTTAATCCGGGGGTTGAGGTCCCATGGGTATTAGGTGGTGACTTTAATGTGATTCTTCGCAAGGAGGAACGGTGTGGTGGGTCGAGTGATGTTTTGGGAACTAGCTCTCTCTTCCAGAATTTTATCGACAGTACAGAGTTGACGGAAATCGATTTTAAAGGGGATGAGTTTACCTGGTGCCGAGGTAACCTGTATCAGCGGCTTGATCGATGTTTGGCAAATAATGCCTGGATCGTGGCTTACCCGTTGTCAATAGTCGTCCATTTGGATCGGTTGGTAGTGACCATTGTCCACTTCTCATTAAGCCGAATGGTGCTTTGATACCTATCAGTGAGCGTCCTTTTTGGTTCTTGGCGACATGGCAGGATCATCCTGGTTTTCGTGAGCTTCTTGAGGCTACTAGGGATGTTTTGTCTTCAGTGGTAGACAACGCTCATAAATTTCAGGAGGTGGTTAAACAGTGGAACGTTGATGTGTTTGGCCATATAGGGAAGAAGAAAAAGAGGATCTTGGCAAGGCTCCGGGGTATTGATAAATCGTTGCAACAATCACAATCGACTTTTTTGATTGAGTTGAGGAGTAAATTGAGGACTGGTTTAGATTTTATTCTTGAGCAAGAAGAAACGTTGTGGTTTCAAAAATCCCATAGTTAGTGGATTTTGTGTGGAGATAAAAACATTCGGTATTTTCATGCTTCTACGATGGCGCGTCGACGAGCTAATATGATCGTAGGGCTTAAATCGAGTAACATGTTTTGGAATACGGATCAGGAGACGCTGCGTACTGAGGTGATAGACTTCTATAGGAGATTATTTACCGCTGATCCGAGCTGTAATGGACAGTACCATATTCGAGGATTGTTTCCTAGGATGAGGGATGATGTGTGGCGCGTGTTAAGTGCGACAGTTACGAATGTTGAAATCAAGAATGCTATCTTTGATATGGATCCGTGGAAGGCCTCGGGTATTGATGGTTTGCATGCGGCTTTTTATCAACATAATTGGGATGTTGTGGGGGACAGTGTGTGTCTATGTATAAAGAGTGTTTTTTTCGGGGAGCCGTTTCCGAAAGAGATTAACAGAACGATTATGGTTTTAATTCCAAGGTTGTTTCTCCTGAGACGATGAGCCAGTTCAGGCCTATCAGCCTTTGTACTGTTCTTTATAAAGCTATTACTAAAGTGGTGGTTAATCGGATTAATCCATTCCTATCGGATTGGATCTCGGAGAGCCAAACTAGCTTTGTCCCCGGGCGTGCTATTTCTGACAATATCGTTATTGCCCAAGAGATTATTCACTCGATGTCTCAGAAAACAGGGAAACACGGGTGGACAGCGTTGCAAATTGATTTGGAGAAAGCATACGATAGATTGGAGTGGGGTTTTATCGACGATACTCTTTGGGATGTTGGTTTTCCTGCTAGTATGCGTGAGTTGATATTAAAATATGTTTCTAGTGTTTCGACTCAGATTAGTTGGAATGGTTCGTTAACAGACTCATTCGTGCCTTCTCGAGGTATCCGACAAGGTGATCCCATTTCCCCATACTTATTTGTGCTTTGTATGGAAAGGCTTAGTCAGGCGATAAATCAGAGAGTGGCAACGAGACAGTGGAAAGGGTTTTGCACATCTCGGTACAGCCCGGTTATTTCACATTTGATGTTTGCGGATGATATGATGCTCTTTGCGGAGGCTTCTATGGATCAACTGGATGTGATTAGGGAGGTTCTGATTGAGTTTTGCAGGTTTTCGGGTCTCAAAGTGAATGTGCAAAAATCAAGCATATTTTTCTCCAAGAATGTATCTAGTGAGGTACGCAACCTTTTGAGCTCTGTGGTGGATTTTTCTGAAGTTTCTGATCTTGGGCGCTACCTAGGCGTTCCAATGTTGCACAGACGAGTCTCTAGAGCAACTTATTCGTATTTAATTCAGAAGGTGCGTGATCGACTATCAATTTGGAAAGCTAAGTATTTGTCTTTTGCGGGTCGGATTACTCTTGCGAAGGCGGTGTTGTCGGCTATTCCGTATTATGCCATGCAGTCAACCAAGCTACCCATAGGTGTGTGTGAGGAAATTGAATGGTTGATACGCAATTTTGTTTGGGGGAATAGTGCTAATAAGAGAGGCGTACATTTGGTGAATTGCGATGAGTTGTGTAAACCTGTTGAGCTAGGTGGTATGGGTTTCAAAAAGCTAAGAGAGCAAAATGATGTGTTTCTAATGAAAATTGGTTTCAATTTAATTGATAAACGGGGTCAACTTTGGGTGCACTTTCTACGTGCTAAATATAAATGTGTTGAGATTATGCCGGCATCTATTCTTCAAAGTAATTGTTCTCATTTATGGCGTGGAGTGTCGGCGATTTGGAATGATGTTCGGGCGGGTGTAATTTGGAGAGTTGGGAATGGGGAGTGCATCGAGTTTTGGCATGATAATTAGGTATGTGGTATTGGTCCTCTTGGGCTGGTTGTTACGGATTCGGAGCTGGTGCCGGATTCCTTTACGCCCTTAAAGGAGATGAGCTCGAGCGATGGGCAGTGGGACATAGGCCGATTTCAACATTTGTTCGACATTGACGTGATTGATCGGATTATGGCAGTTAGAGCTCCATGTGGTGGTGATGTGGTTGATTCGCCTGGGTGGAGGTGGAATGCCAATTTGTCATTTACAGTGAAGTCAGCGTACTTCATTCATCAGCCGCAAGGTGCTGCACACGGGAATGAGGTGTGGCGGTTGCTGCAAATATTCCAAGGTCCGCAACGGATCAAGCTTTTTCTATGGTTGGTTTGCAAGGGTAGATTATTGACAAATAGTGAGCGTGTTCGTAGGCATATGGCGGAGTCGTCCGAGTGTTTAGTTTGTGGGGCGAGTGATAAAGATATTGAGCATCTGTTACGCCGCTGTTCGACAGCAAAACAGGTTTGGATGCATTTGGTGCCGTCTGCGTATAGGTTGTGGTTTTTCAGCAGCTCGATGGAGGAGTGGCTTATCACAAATTTGCAGCATGATAAGGCTGCATGAGGAGGTGATGATCGGTGGGATTTAATGTTTGGAGCAGTGTTGTGGCATTTGTGGCTCGCAAGAAATAGCATAATCTTCAAGGACGTGGCTAGGGGGTGATGAAGTAATTGCACGGAGTAGGCAGCTAGTGCAGGACACTAGGCGAGCTTTGTCGACTCGTCGTTCTGTGCTGGTTCTAGTGGCGACCAACGAACACAGCTTGGAAGTTGAACGTTGGCGGAGCTTGCGACAGGATGTTGGGTTTGGCGTCTTGCGGAGGTGTGATCCGCGATGTTACAGGTACATGGGGTGGAGGTTTCTCGAGATTTATAGGGCGTTGTAGTGCGGTGGAAGCGGAGCTTTGGGCGATTCATGAGGGGTTGAGTTATGCATTACATTGTAATAGTAACGTCGTTACCGTGGAATCTGATTGTGTTGAGGTAGTTCGCATGTTGCAAAAAGATTATGGTACGATGGGTCAGTCTTCTCTGTTGAGCGCGATCCGTAATTTGATTCGAAAATTTAGGATCTGTGACGTTCATCATGTGTTTCGAGAGGCTAACAGGGTTGCAAATGCTCTTGCTAAATTGGGGCCTTGGCAGGGTTATGAGGCGACATATTATTGTTACACGCCTGATGCGGTGTTGGGTTTGTTGCATGATGACTTGCCTAATTCGGGTTAGACGTTATTATCAACTGCATCCGAAAAATTAAAACTTGGTGGAAAATAAGACTCATGAATACCATTTTGATGCAGATTTTATCAATTATTTTAAAAATGTATGAACAATGTATTATGAGTAAAGAACTCTTTTATTAATGAGAATCGAATTAATCAAATTACAAGATAAACCTATATGTGTATATATAGGCTGTTTAACCAGACCTATGAACTAACCATAACTAACTTGAAACTAACTAACTAACGTAGAATAGTAATATAATACAATAGCCCCCCTCAAGTTGAAGATTGGTGGATGTTCAACAGCTTTAGCTTGGCCATCAGATTCGTGAAAGCAGGCAAATGTAACCCTTTGGTAAATATGTCAGCCAACTAGTTAGATGATCTAACATGAAACAGTTTAATGAAACCAGCTAAGACTTTATCGCAAATGAAGTGGCAATCCACTTCAATGTACTTGCTTCTTTCATGAAACACTTGATTAGAAGCCAAGTAGATGGCTGCTTGATTGTCGCAATACAAGAAAGCAGTTGGTGTAACAATATGAAAAGAGGAAAAGAGTGTTGCAATCCAAACTAATTCACACGTAGCTGAGGCCATTGCTCGATATTCTGCTTCACACGATGATCGACTTACAGTGTGTTGCTTTTTAGACTTCCATGAAATTAGGCAGTCTCCAATATAGGTGCAGAATCCTGTAGTAGATTGCCTTGTATCTAGGCAGGCACTATAATCTGCATCAACAAAAGCACTGAGTTGCATGTTGTTGTTCGCAAGGAAGAACAACCCCAGGCCTGGATCCTTCTTGATGTATGCTAAAAGGTTATAGACAGCAGCTAGGTGAGATGTTCTAGGAGAAGAAACATATTGACTTAATAAATGAACAACATAAGTAACGTCTGGCCTTGTGTGAGTGAGGTACAACAAACGTCCAATTAAACGCCGGTATACTTGTGGATCAGGTAACAGTTCTCCTTCTGTGCTGCTCAACTTGTGTGAAGGGTGTATTGGTAAGGTAGCTGGCTTTTTACCAAGAGAGCCTATGTCCTCCAAGAGTTGTAAAGCGTAATGTTTCTGTGACAACGATATGCCCGAGGAATTGCGTGCCACTTCAAATCCAAGGAAGTACTTCAAGGGACCAAGAATTTGAGTTTGAAATTCTGTTGCAAGAAATCTTGAACTGCTGCTAATAATGACACATCTTTCCCTGCCAGGATGATATCGTCTACATACACTAGTAGAGCTACAAACTTGTCACCAGATCCCATAGTGAATAGAGAGTGATCAGATGGAGATTGAGTGAAACCAAACTTGAGGAGTACTTGAGAAAAGGTGGAAAACCATTGCCTAGATGCTTGTTTAAGACCATAAATGAATTTATTTAACCTACACACCATGTTAGGAAGACCAGCCTTAGTCTCATAGCCGAGTGGTAACTTCATATACACTTCTTCATCAAGTTGACCATTAAGAAATGTGTTATTAACATCAAGTTGTAGAAGGTTCCAGTCATTAGCAGCAGCCAAGGCAATGAGAATTTTGAAAGATGTTAACTTTGCCACTGAAGAAAATGTGTCAGTATAGTTTATACCTTCAACTTGGGTGAATCCTTTAGCAACTAAACGGGCTTTGCAACGATCAACAATATCGTCTGCTTTATATTTCATGCGATAAACCCATTTACAATCGATAGGTTGTTTCCCTGGAGGTAAAGGAACTACTGTCCACGTGTTAAGATCCTCCATGGCTTTTAATTTCGCATGCATGGCTTCTCTCCATTCAGGATACTTCACTGCCTGATGATAAAAAGATGGTTCATAAGCTGAGGATATGTTGCCAATAAAAGACTTGTAGGAATCAGATAGCTTTGAGGAAGAAATATAATCTTCAATGGGATAAGAACATGTATTGTTGATATGATTGGCTTCCATTTGGTAATGTCGAACAAGATAGGAAGGCTTTTGTGGAATCCTTGAAGATCTGCGAAGAGCCCTATCCTCAGGTGGATGTGCAACTGAAGGTTGAATATCTACAGGTTGCTGAGCGACCTCGATCGTATCATGATCACCAATAATTGGTACAGATTGCTGAGTGACCTCGAATGTATCATGATCACCAATAATTGGTATAGAATCTTCAGGATCTTCTGAAATGGTAGGTTGCATAGGAGAAATACTTTGATCATCAGTTTGATCAAAACTTGAGGATGAGCAAAATCAGTGGGGTCTGGAAATGTATCAGACTCAAGATGCAATTGTGAGTCTTGTCTCACAAGATGACTATTGTCAGGTAAACTAGTGGGTAAAGACAAATCGAAGAAAGGATCAATAGTCAAATCATTAGAAGATATAGAACGAAAAGGATATATATGTTCATGGAAGACAATATCACGAGAAATTTGAATACTACGAGTTTGAAGGATATATACTTTGTAACCTTTAACCCCTGAAGCATACCCTAAAAATATGCCAGGCAAAGCTCAAGCACTAAATTTGTCCCTATGTTCCTTAAGAGTAGATACAAAACATAGACATCCAAATGATCTTAAGAAAGTATAATCAGGAGGCTTGTGGTATAAGAGTTCATAAGGAGATTTGTTTGCTAAAATGACACTAGGCAGACGATTAATAATATAAGTGGCAGTGAGCAAACAATCACCCCAAAACCTTACAGGAACCCTTGACTGAAAATAGATGGCACGAGCAACAGCTAGAAGATGTTGATGCTTCCTCTCAGCAACAACATTCTGTTGAGGCGTCTCAACACATGAAAACTGATGAACTATCCTAAGAGAAGAAAATAAATATGTGAATCGTAACTCAAGAGCATTGTCTGATCGAAAAACCTTTTGATCAAAACCAAATTGTCTTTTTGCCATTTGAATGAAGTTAGGAACAATAGAAATGGCATCAGACTTATGTTGTAGCAAATACGTCCAGGTGCATCTCGTATGATCATCGACCAAGGTTAAAAATATTATTGATTATTGTAAGTTTTAGATTTATAAGGACCCCAAATGTCTCAATGAACTAAATCAAAGGGCTTAGAAGCACGATTAGAAGAAATAGAAAAAGGTAATCTATGTTGCTTGGCAAGAGGGCAAATTGAACAAGGAAGACTTTTATTAAAAGTAACAGAAGGCAATACATTTTTAAGCAAATGCAAAACATGATCACTAGGATATCCTAGCCTATCATGCCACGAAAGAAACATAGCACTAGAATTATGAACAATTTCAGAAGCATTGATACAATTTGCAGTCAAACAATTGACACTAGCAGGCACTCGCAGAAAATAAAGACCACGATGAAGATCAGCCTTCCCAATCACCTGGTACATGTCCTGAATCAAACAGTGATTGTTAGAAAACAAACACAGTCAAATTAGAATCTTTGATTAACTCACTTACAGTTAAAAGATTAAACTTAAACTCGAGAACAAACAAAACATTTTGAAGAGTAATATGAGGAGAAATACGAATAGTACCAGCAAATCGAACTGGAACAATCGTCTTATTAGAAAGCATAATAGTGCCATTATCAATTGATTCTAAAGATTCAAAAGTTTATTTTGAACAGCAAATATGATGAGAAGCACCCGAATCTATGATCTAGTAATTATCACGATCAAAACCATCTACACTATTTATGTAAGATAAAATCTTACCCTGCATGGAAAAATTCACTGATGTAGAAAGAATCTCCAAATTCGATGTCGCATGAAGTTGAGAGGATAAAATAGCAATCAACTGCTGACATTGTTGAGGAGTCGGAGATTCATTAGATAATGACATTGTTGGAACTGATGAAGGCTCATTGGATGGAGGATTAGAAGCAACAATAGAAACTGCATTGGAAATTGAGTTAGAACCAGAAGCTTTGGATCGAACATTGTAACCTGGAGGGTACCCGTGTAGCTTGTAACATTTGTCTTTGGTATGACCCAACAAATGACAATAGGTACACTGTGGCCTTGACTTTCTTGGATTAGAAGACATCTTAACAGCAAAAGCAACTTCTGATATAGGAGAAGCTAAAGAAATAGACCTTTGATTCTCTTCTTGAAGAATCCAAGAGAAGACCTTTGTAATGCCAGGTAAAAGATCCATTAACAAGATCTGAGCTCGGACATGAGCAAAAGATTCATGAAGACCCATAAGAAATTGTATCGTTTGTTCTCTGTTAGTATCATCTAACATTTTGTGAACACCACCACAATTGCAACGAGAACAACAACATAGATTTGACAGATACCAATTCATCCCATAATATATTGTGTTGCGTGTAATAAGCACTAACAATCATGAAACCTTGAGTAAGCTCACAAAGTTTTTTCTTGAGATGAAAGATGCGAGGACCATTTGTCTGCTGAAATTTTTCTTCAAGGTCCTTCCAGATTGCAGCCGCAGTGGTATGATAAAGAAGACTCGCAACAATTTTTTTGAAAACAGAATTCAATATCTAGGAATTGACCAAATTATTAGCCCTGGTCCAGGAATTGAACAAATATGTGGAAGAAGGATCAAGTTCAGTTATCGAACCATTAACAAAACCAAGTTTGCTCTTGACAGATAAAGCCATCAACATAGAACGTTTCTAACTATTGTAATTGTCGTTAGACAGAGGTTGAGTGACAAGAATCATCCCTGAATTATCAGATTGATGAATGTAGTAAGGATTACTCTCATTTTCAAACGGATCCGTATGTTGCTGGTCTGTGATTTGCACCATAATGAATAAATGAAAAAGAAAAGAAAGAAGATGATGAAAGAACGAAACTAAGAAGATGGAGAAGAAACGAGATCAAGAAGATGATGAAGAAATCAGAGGAAAAACACTGATGTCATATTATGAGTAAAGAACTCTTTTATTAATGAGAATCGAATGAATCAAATTACAAGATAAACCTATATGTGTATATATAGGTTGTTTAACCAGACCTATGAACTAACCCTAACTAACTTGAAACTAACTAACGTAGAATAGTAATATAATACAATATAGTGTTCAATTTTAAAAAAAAATATTTTCTTAAATATTTTAAATATATATTATTTTATAGTTTCAATATTTTTATTTATTTTTAAAAAATTTAATAATAGTTTTATTTTATTTTTTATAATATGCATGTTCGTATTACGATTCATATTCGGGGTGCGAGGCTGTCCCTCCCAACAATATCGTCTCCAAATCTGAACTCACGTCCTCTCCTTAGAAATGCAATGTGTTTTATTTAGGGATGGTAAATTTACCCGTCCCTGGCGGGTCCTGACCCGATAGGGGCGGTTTTTTATTTTAAAAATTAGTTTCGAGCGAATTTTTAAAATATAGTGTCGGGTCAGGCGGAGTCAGGTTGAAGGCAAAAATTATCCGACCCGACTTGATTATATTTTAAATTAGATTATATATTTACAAAAATGTCATTGTGCATATATATAGGGTTTTGCTTTTTCCCTTTCATCTTTTCCTGCCATTTTTGCCACCTCTCCAAATCTCCCTCTTTTATTTCTTTTCCTTTCTTTGTTCTTCATATGTATCTTCCCATTTTCATTTTTATTCTACCCTCTATTTTCATTCTAAACTTTGTTTCATGCATGTTTATAATGTATTTCAAATTTAGGTTTTGTTAAATTAGAATGAAAAAGACTACTTTTTGAAACAAAATAATTTATAATATAAAATTAAATTCATTTTGAAGAAAAAGATGAACGATAATGTAGAAACGGGTAAATTTAAATGAATATACCCTTTTTAATAATTAATTAAAAACAATCTTTAAATTTGATTATTTAGAAAATGATCCATTTTATTCCACATAGTCTAAGCTCGTGTCCTACCAAAAAGCAAGTTTTAAATTCTCGTCCTATTAAAAGTGAGTTATGTGTAAAAAATGCGATAAACAAATTTTTTTCTTTCTTACCGACTTACTCAACACGAAACTCACGTTTTGTTAAAAGCGAATTTCAAACTCGCGTCCTATAAAAAGCAAGTTATCCTTACATGGACTGAAAATAGTTGAATTTTCTAAAGTCTTGTATATCATATTAGTACATAAAGTATACTAACCTTTTCATTTTGGTACCTAAAGTATTTTTTGGTCAAAATAAGTACCTAATGTATAGTTTTTGGATAATTAGGTACCTAAAGTATACTTTTTGGTCAAATAGGTACCTAAAGTATTTTTTCATCAGAGTAAGTACCTAAAGTATATTTTTTGGTCAAAATAAGTACCTAAAGTATATTTTTTCGTTAAAATAGGCACATAATGTATTTTTTAATTAGGGTAATTATTCTATACACAAGCGCTTGTGTAAACTTTTTTACACAAGCGCCTTAGTTTTAGGAGTTAGGGATTCCGTTTAGAGTTTAAATGTAGTAGTTTTGAATTTAGGGGTTGTTGATGGAATTTTGGGTTTAGGGTTAAATTTTAGGATTTATAGATTAAAACATAAATCCCTACCCATATTACCTTAAATCATAAACCCTAACTCTAAACCCTAAATTCTAACCATAAACCTTAAACTCTAAATCCCTATACGAAAACCATAAACTCTAAACCTTAAACCCTATAATTGAGGTGCTTGTGAAAACACTGACAATGTATAGGATAATAATCCTTTTAATTAATGTCACATGACAATTTTTAGTAACCTATATAAAAATAGATTATTATCTTATACATTGGCGGTGGAAACTGAAAGTTTCTACAAGCACCTTAGTTTTAGGGTTTAGGGTCTTAGTTTATGGTGTAAGGTTTAGGAGTTTAGGTGTAGGAGTTTAGAATTTAAGGATAGAGGTTAGAATTTAGAGTTTAGGGTTATAATTTAGGGTTTATAAGTTAAAACTTAAATCTTAACCTTATTACCCTAAAAACAAAATCCCAACCTCTAAACCCTAAATTATTACCCTAAACTCTAAATTCTAACCACTATCCTTAAATTCTAAACTCCCTAAACCATACACCCTAAACTAAGACCCTAAACCCTAAAAATATGTATACTTTAAGTACCTATTTTGACCTAAAAATACTTTAGATACCTATTTTGACCAAAAAATATACTTTAGATACTTATTTTGACGAAAAAAATATTTTAGGTGCCTATTTTGACCAAAAATATACTTTAGGTACCTAGTTTAACCAAAAAGTATACTTTAGGTACCAAAATGAAAATATTGATATACTTTAGATACTAATATGATATATAAGCCTTTTCTAAATAATCAAGTTTGAGATAGGATGGGCATTTTACTCGGACCCGACGGGTTCCGATCCGGCCCGATCGGTCAGAATTTTTAATGAAAAAACCAGGTTCGAGTTGGGTTTTTGTTAAAGGTAAACTCGGGTCGGGTCGGGTTTGGGTTTAGGGTGAAAATATCTGTCTCGACCTGACCCAGGACTAATATTGTAATTTTCCCCTAAATTTTTTAGGGATATTTATAATAATACCCTCTTTATATATATATATATATATTATAATTAAGTCCTTAAAATTTAATTTTTATTTATAACTTAGTCCTTTAAATTATATTTTTTATAATTAAGTCCCTTAAAATTATGTTTTTTACAATTAGGTCCCTAAAATTAATTTATTTTATATAGGTCGGGGTCGGATTTAGTATATTTATTTTCGGATCGGGTCAGGTCAGGTTTTTTAAAAGAATAATGTCGAGTCGGATACGAGTTTAGGGTGTTTATTTTCAGGTCGGGTTCGGGTGAGCCAAAAACCCGACTCGTGCCCATCCCTAGTTTGAGATTACTTTTCTAATTAATTATTTAAAGGAAAATTCTACAACGTGCGACGAACACCGCTGAACACCACTAATGTTGAATACCGCTGAACATCATTAAATTAATTAATAAAGATTTAAAATTCTAATGACTCATCATACAATTAATAATTATTTTAAAAAATTCAATTAAATTATTTTTTATATATTAAAATATTATTTTTTAATAAGGGTAAATTATATATTTAGTACCTCACTTATTTCTATATTTCTATTGAACCCTTATTATTTAAATATTATTTCAATTTGACCCTATTCTTTATAAAAAAATAATTTAACCCTTAACCCTCAACCTAAAACCCTAAACTATTAAATCTTAAACCCTTAAACTCTTAAACTTATACCCTAAACCATATACCATTAAAAATAATTTCATCGTCATCGATTCAATTCAATTCAATGAATTGTTGAATTCTCATAAAAAATTCAATTAAATTATTATATATATATATATATATATCAAAATTAATTAAACTCGAATCCCCTAGAATTAACACAATATTTTTTCATTATGATGAATTGTTGAATTCTATCATAAAACTTAATTTGAAATATTAGGTTTGCGTTTTTGGCGTGCGATTATGTTAAAAAATTATTAATAACTATTTTTTCAATTAATTTCGTAAACAAAGAGAAGGAGACGAAGATGCCATCATAATTAATTCAATTTATTGAGTTGAATTAATTAATGAATTGAATCGATGATGGTGAAATTATTTTTAAGGGTATATGGTTTAGGGTATATGTTTAAGAGTTTAAGGGTTTAAGGTTAAGGGTTATATTATTTTTATAAAGAATATGATCAAATTGAAATAATATTTAAATAATGAGGGTTCAATAGAAATACATAAATATGTGAGGTACTAAATATATAGTTTACCCTTATTAAAAAATAAAATTTTAATATATATATAACATAATTTAATTAAAATTTTAAAAATAATTATTAATTGTATGATGAGTCATTGAACGGTGTTAGTATTAATTAATTTCAATGAATATGTGAGGTACTAGTAATTTTAAAAATTTAATTGAAAATTTAAATCTTTATTAATTAATTTAATATTATTTAACGATGTTAGTATTAGTAGTATTCGTCGCAAGTGGTAGAGTCATCCTTATTTAAAAAAAAATACTATATTCCTTTAAAATAACCGTAGAAACAAAAGAGCAGACAAAATGAATCTTCCGTAACCGTCACATTGACATTGGGGAATATAAAAAGGAACATTAAATCGTGAGGGGCAAACTCGACATCCGAACGAATTTTCCAAACAACGTCCATCTCAATCTCAAACTCGCCTACACGAAAAACAGGAAAATAATAGTCAAATAAGATAATTACCATCCCGACTCGGTTCCTCTCACGCAAACTCATTGAGCTGACTCAACCCGATGGAGATCGCCCCCGCGGTTACCCCTTCTCCTTCGCTGGGCGATGAAAACCCCACTTTTTCCGCAGATGACGTAACAGAAGATGGCGTAAAGCCTTCGCCATCAACGTCTTCCTCATCGTTGGAGAAGGATGAAAAAGCGACGTCATCTACGGCGTCAACGGTGTCGTTGGGGGCGGTGGCTTCGAAATATGATCCCGGTATGGAGGAGGAAGAAGAAGAGGAAGATGTTTGTAGGATCTGCCGGAATCCGGGAGATGCTGACAATCCGCTTCGATACCCCTGCGCTTGTAGCGGCAGCATAAAATATGTCCACCAGGATTGCCTTCTTCAGTGGCTCAATCACAGTAATGCTCGCCAATGCGAGGTTAGTTTCATTTAGGGTTTTAGATTTATTTTTAATTAAATTTCATGATTTGGTGTTTGGATTAGCTGTGTTCAATGAATGAGTAGCAGATGTGATTAAGAAATAAAGACAAATTTTGGATTTCTTTATAATTCTTTGCAGATTATTTTTTTGCAAGTCCTGGAAATTTGAAAAGAACGACATTTTTTGTGTTGTATGTGCTGCGTGGCTCCAACTTGGCGGTATTGTATGGGGCGAGAACATGGTTTTTTGATGATTTTCATGGGTTTTGAATGATCCGAGATGTCATTAGCTGCAACTAACTTTTTAAAGTTTGAATTGAATAAATACTGGTCGCAATAGAACTTCTTGTGAAGCAGTCAAACTTGAGATTTATTATTATTATGAATGTCGCTAATGCATGATTGAAGATGCAAACTAAGTGCTGTTAGAGAGTTATGCATGATAACTAGCTATGCCATGTGAATGGAGTTCATAGCTTTTGGGGAAATTAGCAGTTCTAAAATACTTTATGATTCAATGTTGCGAGCACGGTTCTCTTCAATTCATTTGTTTTGGCATGCAAATTAGTAAACTGGCGTGTCTGAGCTACTTCTCTACCTCCTCTCCCTATTTCTCCGTTTATGTCTCAGCCTCCTCTCCCTTTCTTCGCATTCTTTTTTCTTTAAAATTCATGTTTACAAGATCTTATTGTTCATGTGGTTCTCTCCCCACCCCCGTCTTGTTAAATTTTTCTCTGTACACACAAGCACATGCCTCAGAAAGTAGATTTTTTTTTGTGATTTTAATGCTTTAACTTGACTTTCTTTGCAGGTTTGCAAGCATGCATTTGCTTTCTCCCCTGTGTATGCTGAGAATGCTCCAGCAAGGCTTCCTTTTCAGGAGTTTGTTGTTGGGATGGCAATGAAAGCTTGTCATGTTCTGCAGTTCTTTTTGCGCCTTAGTTTTGTGCTTTCTGTCTGGCTTCTCATAATACCTTTCATTACCTTTTGGATATGGCGGTTGGCATTCGTCAGGAGTTTTGGAGAAGCTCAGAGATTATTCTTAAGCCATATTTCAACCACAATCATTCTTACTGATTGTTTGCATGGATTCCTACTTTCTGCTAGCATTGTGTTTATTTTTCTTGGAGCAACTTCTTTGAGGGATTATTTTCGGCATTTGCGAGAGCTTGGAGGACAAGATGCTGATAGAGAAGATGAAGGGGATAGGAATGGTGCTCGTGCTGCTAGGCGACCCCCTGGACAAGCTAATAGGAACTTTGCTGCTGATGGTAATGGTGAAGATGCTGGTGGTGCACAAGTTGTTGGTGGAGATGGTCAAATCATCAGAAGGAATGCTGAAAATGTGGCAGCTCGTTGGGAAATGCAGGCAGCTCGTCTTGAAGCTCACGTCGAACAGATGTTTGATGTCCTGGATGATGCTGATGGTGCTGAGGATGTACCTTTTGATGAGCTTGTTGGCATGCAGGGTCCGGTTTTTCATTTGGTTGAGAATGCATTCACTGTAAGTCTTTTTGGCTGTCCCAATTTTACAATTTATGCTTATTCTAATTGGTGTTCTTATACTAATGTTATTTAAGCACTTGCCTTGCCTTTTGGTTGGGGATTTTCTTGGGAGCCTTTAGGTGCTGAGACTAGCTTACCAAATACCAATATATCAGCCTCAAAAACAAAGGGTGGTTTGCCTGTTTGCATTTGTGTGTTTAGTGGCATAGGCTATTGATGCTAATTTGGAATCTGAGAACTTAAAAGTTCAGCACTTTGTTGCATAACAAACTTGATACACTTTCAATGGAGGAAGATCTTCATGTATCATTTACCTTGCTAATGAGTGCTATTCTTGACTTTTTTATTGTTCCTTTAAATGTTTGCACTTCCAAAATACAGATAATAGACTGCCGTATGTGGTTTTATCATTCTCTGCATCCAGTTTTTATCTTACAAGTTACAACTCTATTACTGTTTTCTTTATATGTTACTACTTATGGATCTTCACTGTGTAGAATTACTTCAGTTGTCAAAGACATGGTAATGGTAATTTTTTATTGTTTCTGTAAATGTTTCCACTTCCAAAGTACAGACAACAGACTGCAGTATGTGGTTTTACTCTACATGACTCTGCATCCAGTTTTTATCTTATAGTTCTATTGTTGTTTTGTTTATACGTTACTACTTATGGATCTTCACTGTGAAGAATTACTTAAATTGTCAGACATGCTAATGCTATTTTTTCTTTAAACCTTTTCTCGTTTTAGAGCTTTCAATTGTGACAACCTGCAATAGAGTATATACGAAGAAAAGGAACTAAATGCAAATTTTTAGCCTTTTCCCTCAGTTAGCATTATTCTTTTATCATTTGATGTTTTTTTCCTGCAGGTTCTAGCCAGCAATATGATATTCCTTGGCGTTGTGATTTTTGTGCCATTTTCTCTTGGCCGCATTATTCTCCATTATGTATCTTGGCTTTTCTCTTCTGCAAGTGGTCCTGTGCTGTCAGCAGTCATGCCAGTGACGGACACTACCCTTTCCTTGGCAAACATCACATTGAAGAATGCATTAACTGCAGTTACGAATTTGACATCTGAAGGCCAAGACAATAGCATGCTTGGCCAAGTTGCAGAAATCTTGAATGCAAACTCTAGTGTAGTAGGTGAAGTTTCAAGCAACACAACCGCACCATTTTCAGTGGATATCTTGAAAGGAGCAAGTATCGCAGCATCAAGGCTGTCTGATGTTACAACTCTTGCTATTGGATATATGTTTATATTCTCCTTAGTCTTCTTCTACCTTGGTGTTGTCACATTGATTAGGTACACTAGGGGCGAGCCTTTGACAATGGCGAGGTTGTATGGAATTGCTTCAATAGTTGAGACAATTCCATCCCTCTTCAGGCAGTTCTTGGCGGCAATGAGGCATTTGATGACAATGATTAAAGTTGCTTTCCTTCTTGTAATTGAGCTTGGGGTTTTTCCTTTGATGTGTGGATGGTGGCTAGATGTATGCACTATAAGGATGTTTGGGAAATCAATGTCTCAAAGGGTTCAGTTTTTCTCAGTCTCACCTTTAGCTAGCTCATTGGTTCATTGGGTTGTTGGAATTGTGTACATGCTACAAATAAGCATCTTTGTCAGCCTTCTTCGAGGGGTAATCCTCTTTACTAACCTATATGATATAAGTGTTTATTTTAAAATGTTATATATTGTAGCATGAGTCTGATAATACAATTTTTGTTATGGACAGGTTTTACGCAATGGTGTTCTATACTTCCTTCGAGACCCAGCTGATCCAAACTACAATCCCTTCCGTGATTTAATTGATGATCCTGTAAACAAGCATGCTCGGAGAGTCTTGTTATCAGTTGCAGTTTATGGAAGTTTGATTGTGATGCTGGTATTCTTGCCAGTCCAGCTTGCTATGAAGATAGCACCATCTATTTTCCCACTTGATATATCGTAAGAATGGCACATAACTTTTCTCATTTACTCACATATGTATGCTATGAAGATAGCACAATCTATGAAGATAACTTACATTTCAATGATTTCCTTGTTGCAGGGTAACTGATCCATTTACTGAGATCCCAGCTGACATGCTTCTCTTTCAAATATGCATTCCATTTGCCATGGAGCATTTTAAATTGCGGACAACAATCAAGTCTCTTCTCCGCTATTGGTTTACTGCAGTTGGCTGGGCATTAGGCTTAACAGAGTTTTTACTTCCCAGACCTGAGGAGAATGGTGGCCAGGAAAATGCCAATGTGGAACAGGGTCAGCAGGATAGACCACAAGTTGTGCAACTAGGTGGACAAGAACAGGCCATGGTCGCATTTGCTGCTGCTGATGATCCAAATAGAGGCCTCCTCGCATCAGGGAATTCTAATGTCGTGGAGGAGTTTGATGGGGATGAACGAACTGATTCAGAGTAAGTTATGTGGTGCTTTTTGTAGACAATACTACGAAATGGGTCTGATTTACTTTATGGCCTGAAAGTATTCAGCTTTGCTTATAGTATGTTTGCATGCAACAGCTTTGCTCAGTAATTTAACTTTATAAAGATCGTTTGGTCATTGAATTTGCACTTACAAGGAAGTTATTCCTGGGTTAGTTACTGTATAGGTTAAGTGCAAGAGATCTAACTATATATTTTGTTTAGGCACATTAGAAAAAAATCTGAATTTTTTGTATACTATTTCATGAAGTTTGATCTTTATATCTGATTCCTCCAAATGAGTTTTGCTTTGTATAATTGCAGAACATTGGCTATGTTCTGTGCCTGTTAATGTGGAAAGATTAGCACTGATATCAACTCCTTAGCTATTTTCTTTATTGAATAGAGAGTTATCACAATAGTTTTGATGTTAAGCATTTATGTTTGTTAAATATTTAGATTCAACATAATTGCTTTGCTTGTAGCTGGCTCCATTTCATTCTGTCTAATTTTATTGATGCATTCTTTAGCAGGTACGGCTTTGTTCTTCGCATTGTTCTCTTGCTGGTGGTTGCCTGGGTGACATTGCTAATCTTTAACTCTGCCTTGATAATAGTACCGATATCACTTGGACGAGCTCTTTTCAACGCCATTCCTCTTCTCCCAATAACTCATGGCATTAAGTGCAATGGTAATGTGGTTTGATTTGATCCCCCCCCCCCCACCCCAATGTGTCTCTTTGTAATTTCAGTGCTAACTGGATTTTGTTTCTGAATCATAGATCTCTATGCTTTCGTCATTGGAAGCTATGTCATTTGGACTGCCATAGCTGGGGCTAGATACTCTATTGAGCACATTAGAACAAAGAGGGCAGCAGTTATATTTGGTCAAATTTCCAAGTGGAGCGCCATAGTCATCAAGAGTTCCATGCTCTTATCAATATGGGTATGTCATCGGTATTCTGGTGTAAATAGATTTCTACTTGTTTCAGAGCTCCAAATATGACCCGCGGATATTTGTCGGTGTTGTGATGTACAGATTTTTGTCATTCCTGTTCTTATTGGTCTCCTTTTTGAGCTTTTGGTGATTGTGCCAATGCGGGTGCCTGTAGATGAGAGCCCAGTTTTCCTACTGTATCAGGATTGGGCATTGGGTCTGATTTTCCTTAAGATCTGGACTAGACTGGTAAGTATTTTACCACCATTGATTATGTGCAGCTGAAAAAGAATTATTCTGATGTAATTATCATATGGTTTTTGCAATGAACACTTCTAGTTTCTAACTATTTTGTAATGATTAAATTATTACCCCGCCAGGTTTAAAGTTGATTTATATGCACAGGTTATGCTGGATCATATGATGCCATTGGTAGACGAAAGCTGGCGAGTGAAATTTGAAAGGGTGAGAGAAGATGGTTTTTCTAGACTACAGGGCCTTTGGGTGTTGCGGGAGATTGTATTCCCCATTATAATGAAGCTGCTGACAGCCTTGTGTGTACCTTACGTACTAGCCCGAGGGGTGTTTCCGGTGCTTGGCTACCCATTAGTGATCAATTCAGCCGTCTACCGTTTTGCATGGCTAGGATGCCTTAGCTTCAGCTGCTTGTGCTTTTGTGCAAAGAGATTCCATGTCTGGTTCACCAACCTCCACAACTCTATAAGGGATGACCGATATCTTATCGGTCGTCGACTTCATAATTTTGGGGAAAAAAACTCAAAAGAGAATCAAAGTGAGGCAGGAGCTTCCTCGGAAACACAGGTTTCTAATGTGCAGGGAACTGGAATAATCCGGCATGACCGAGAAGCAGATGTGGGATTGAGACTGAGGCGTGCTAATTGAAATAAGGCTGATGATAACATTGTAAGTTGGTATGCACATTCCAATATGTTACTGAGAAGCTGGTATACAAGGACGTCGTAGGTAGTGTTTGGAATTGTGGGACTGGTGGCTAATTGTGCAATAGAATACATCAACTTTGCAATTAGGGGTTTGTATTAAAAATGCAGTAGGTTAGAAGATAATGATTTTTCTGCATGCTCAATAGATTTCATTCGCTTAGATCTATGTTATCAGTATTTGTATCTCTTCAACAATTTTCAGAGTTAGTACATGCGTTTTCAATGACAACACGGTCCATGTTATTAATACTACATTAAAACAAACAATTATTGTTAGGGATAGTAATAGTGAGGGGCGAGGGCGGTTTTACGTTCACCATAACAATTGTGAGTATGGAAACATGACAGCATGTATTACCTTTAAAAGAAAATATGTTACTAATAATCTATAGTTTCAAATTATGATTTCTCTATAGTCATATGATTATAAGGCTCACTTCTTAATTTATCTTGTAGAATTTTTGGTGATTTTTCAAAGTCACGGTTAAAATTGTTCTCTAAAAAATCTGTATGACCTTTCAATATTTAAATATTCATATTTTTAAAACTACGTATCGAAATTATTCGCCATGTATTTTAAACAAAATTAGATTGGATCACATTTGCAACGATGTATTGATCACCTAATTATTTTTATGAAATTTACAAAGAATTTTTAAACTTACTCCAGTCGGCCATATTCAGGTTATGAGAGATTAGTTTTTTGTTGAAAAATGGATAAATTACCATTATAGCTCTCTAACTTTGTAAAATATTGAGATCTCTACATATATTTTTTCGGGATCTCACTGTGATTTATACAGGTACGGTTCGGTTATTTCTACAGTTCAGATATAGCAATCTCTGTCTCTATCCCCATTTGAGTTTAGGTGATAAAACTTCTTTCGTCCTCATTACCGTAGGTGAAAATTTCAATTATTTCTTATACCCGTCGATTTAAATCCCCGCAATCTCGGTTCGAGTATTGGATCGGGTCAAAATTGGATCGGTTGTTTTCGGGTCGGGTCAATATCGGATCGGTCGCTTTCGGTTCGGGTCAAAATCGGGTCGTTCGGGTCGATTTCGGGTCGGGTCGATTTCGGGTCGGGTCAACATTTAAATTTTCGGGTCAATTCGATTTGAGTTAGGTTAAAAGGTTTGAGGTTTAGTATTTATGGTTTAGTTTAGAGTTATTGATGTATGAGATTAATTCTGATTCAACTTGTTAATCTATGCATTTGAATTTGATTAAATATTTAAATCAAAGCTTCATGTATCCATATCAAATTTTTTTGTATAATTATATTAAATCAAAGTTTATTATATGTAATAATAATAATAATAATAATAATAATAATAATAATAATAATAATAATTTCTGAAATGAATTAATTTATTAAACTTAGGATCTAATTGAGCTAACTAAAATCTAAAAGCATAAATCACGGACATAATTAAAATAATTCTAAAACTAAATGTGAAATTTCAATTAAATTAATCTAAATTGAAACTCAATTAAATTTAAATAAAAAAGAAAAAAAAAAGAAAGACAATTGGTAAAAATAAAGAGGAAAAAGACGAAAATTTGGAGGGAAATAAGCCATCAATTTTTTAAGCTAGATTGAAAAAAAGAAAAAGACAATTGAAAAAAATAGAGAGAGAGAAACGATAAAATTTTGGAGGAAAATAAGCCACCAATTTTTTAAGCTAGAGATTAATTATTTTTCGGTCATGTTACATTTTAGTATAGAGAGGAACAGTCTCTTCCATGATATAGAGGGAAAAGACAAAAATTAGAGAGAAATAACAAAATTTTGGAGGGAAATAAGCCACCAATTTTTTAAGCTAGAGATTAATTACTTTTTAGGTCATGTTACATTTAAAATGTTACATTTTAGTATAGAGAGGAACAGTCTCTTCCATGATATAGTATAAAAAGATAATAAAACATATTTTTTTTATTATATTGTTAAAAATAGATATTCGGGTTAAAATCGGGTCAAAATCGGGTTAAAATCAGGTCGATATTCGGTTCAGCTTTTGGTTCGGGTAGCATTCGGTTCGGGTCAAATCGGTTCAGGTCTATTCAGTTCGGGTCCATTTCGGTTCGGGTCCATTTCGGTTCAACAAAAAATTTCGGTTCGGTTCGGTTTATTTCGGGTTTCGGGTCAACTTCGGATCATCATGTTCGGGTCAAAATCAAGTTTCAGTTCGGATAATTCGATTCGGGTCTCGGGTCAAGTTTGTCAGGTCTAATTATGAATCATGTCAGTTTGAAAAGAACTTTAGAATTATTTTGTTTTAGATTTAAATGTTAAGTATTATTATAAAAATACTTTTTGAAAAATAAATAATTATTTTAGATAATGTTATAAATTAAAAATTATATTTTTATATAATTTTTTGTTCAATAATAATAATAATTTTTATTAAAAAATTTGAAAGGAAAATATTTAAAACTTAAAACAATAAATAATTTATTAATCATGTTACTTTTAAAATTACTTTTGACTCCCAAAAACACTTTACCAAATGTAAGAGCAAAAAGTTACAATTTCTACATTCGGGTTTAATTCTTTTCTCCAAAAGTTGTTTATTTTATAATTGCTTACTTGGTTCCCACTAAACCAAATTACGATCCAAGTCCCCGATGCAATATTTAAATACCAATCTGAAAAATGTCTAAAGAATCTTCCCCCAAACGAGAAACAAGAAAGCAGTATGGTGTATGAAATGCATAGCAAGGAATTATTAAGCATAAAAATGTGTTTCCATAGCACTCCAACAAAGTATAGAATCAAAACCAATTACGAACAAAGCAACTAAATTGAACTCAACACGGTGTCCGGGGAGAAAACTCCAGAGCAGGTCAGGACTCAGGAGACAAGGTTGTCGCTTAAAGACAATGAAGCCAATTGATCGGCAGCATCACCACCGCCAGTCTGCTGCTGCTGTTGAGCAACGGTCTTAAGAACCTCCATTGCTTCAGTAACCTTGGCTTTTAGAGCTTCTGGTGACTCCAGCAAGTGCAGAACCTCAGTCTGATCCATCTCCAGAAGCATCCCTGTTACTTTAGCTGCTGCCTCAGGCTCCAGCTGTTCTACAAGTGGATACAGATTTTCTCCCAGCATCTACGCATATTCACCCAATGTAAAAAGTTCAGAATATATAGTCTTAGAAGGAAATTACACGATAAACATATATTAGGGTATGCCCTTCAACACAATTTTTGTAATTAATGCTTTGAAAAATTGACTAAAAGTACCTCATAATTATGCTACAAGTATAATCTAAACTTGTAGAACAGAGAAGTAGCAAATAGATAAAGCAAAGCAGTGCATACCGTTCGCTGCTGTTCTGGAGTCGCATATGCAAGGGCTGAGGCCAAGGCGCCTACCGGGAATGGCCGAGAAAGTGGAGCATCGCGCATTGGCATGCCACCCATATCATATGGAACAGAAAGCATGCCTCCAGCAACATTCGGCGTTGAAACATCTGGTAGACCACGCCCTGGTGGATAGCGATAGCCCCGTCCTCGGGGTAGCATCTGACATTAAATGAACCATCAGATGAAGTATTTACAAAATATGAACAGATGTATCAAGGATATTACAAAATCAAAGAAGTGTTGAAACAACCTGCTGCTGCATCAATGGAACTGGTTGCTGACTTTGCTGGACAGCCCCGGACCTTCTACCACCAGGACGCTGACCCTGCTGGCCTTGCTGAACCATTGGTACGAAGAAATTTGGCATGGGAGCCCCACCAGGCCTCATACCAGGGACAAGCTGCTGTTGATATCCATATCCAGGCTGACAAGAAAACCCCATAAATGTGAACATAAATTTCTAAAGAAGATTTACAAATGATATTACAGCAAGATTAACTCAGGAGGCTAAATATACCTCATAATACTAACAATACCAAACAGGGAAATGCAAACTAAATAACTACCTGAGGAAACATAGTCGGAGGCCCTTGACCATAGAACATTTGCTGCCCAAGACCTGGACCACCAGGTGGGTACATTGGCATACGTGGAGCAGCTGAAGGTGTCATTGCAACCGTACGCATTTGAGAAAACTGAGCCTGTAAAAAGGTGCAACACATGCTTTAGTAAAATAAAGAATCAAAACCATCCTTTTTGCCCCATTATAGTTCACCTCAAAGCAAATATCAAGCCATACCTGTAACCTGGCTCTCCTATCTTCCTTTCTTTGAGCTAGTGCAACATAGAGAGGTTTGCCGACAACCATTTTGCCATTCATCTCTGCAAGCTGTCATAACAGGGGAGGAAGATAAACTATTAGCTTAAGATAAGATCATGAGTAGTGACATCATTATCAACTTACAGCTTTGGATGCTTCTTCTGGAGTTGAAAATGCAACAAACCCTGAGCCTTTACTTACTCCATTAGGATCTCTCATAACCTGTTACATTTGAATAATAGCTTCAGCAAACTAATTACCATAATTGAGCAAATTCATCTAACATTACTTTCCATAAAACATGCTAACCTTGCATGATGTTATGGCACCATATTGAGAGAAAAGCTCTTTAAGTTTTTCGTCGCTTATGCTGTCATCCAAGTTCTTAACATACAAGTTTGCTGCTTGAACTTTTTCTGCTGCCTCTTTCATTGACTGCTCAAATCGAAGTTTCAGATCAACCTCCCTTTCAGATTTCTTTTGAGCTTTCCCAACATACCATTCCTTATCATCAAATTTCTTTCCATTTAGAGACTCCACAGCTCTAGCAGCAGCATCTGCATTCTCAAAGTTGACAAACCCAAAGCCCTTGGATTTTCCATCCAATTCTCTCATCACCACAGCACTAGTGATTTGACCAAATTCGCCAAAAATGGTTTTCAAATCTTCATCACTCGTGGATACTGAGAGATTCTTTACATAGACATTGTTAAATTTCACATTGCTAATAGAACTGTCTCTTTCCTGTTTACGAACAAAGGGGCCCACATAGACTTGCGTATCGTTCAATAGCATACCATTCAACTTCTCTATTGCCTTTTGGGCAGATTCCTCATTGTCAAATTGAACAAAGCCATAACCTTTTGACTGGCCAGAGGTGTCTGTGGCTACCTTGCAAGAGAGAATGTTGCCAAATGCAGAAAACGTATCATGCAAAGCTTTGTGGTCAATTCCCTTATCTAAATTCTGCCAGATTCAACAAGCACGACACACAAACATAAAATAAACCATATGAGATTTCTGAAGCACAAATTTAGAAAACAAATCAGCATATAGAACCACATGATTGTTTACCTTGATAAAAATATTCCCAGCCCCACTTCTACGAATACTAGGATCACGATTAGAATACATGATCCTGATAGGCTTCCCATTCAGGGGAGTGAAGTTCAGAAGGTCCAATGCCCTTGCAGCTGTATATAAACAAAAGATATAATGCAAAATAAAGAGCTGATAAATTTTATTTACTAGGGATCAATAGAGGCTAACATTAGTAATGTTCTTTTAAAATAATATGTATCAATATGAAGAGTCGGCTTCAGTTGATCTCCATCTTGCTTATAGAGACCAACTTTGTAGATAATTTACAAGGAAGCCTGAAAAGATAACATGTAAGCATTTTTTAAGCAAGGGTATATTACACATTACTCTTTTTCCATTATTCTGCTAGATTTACCATCATATTCTCTCTCATTTTCAGTCAATATCACAAGACTTTTTAACATTACATTTTCTTTCTTTCTTGCCTATGGTCATCTCCCACCATTTCAGGGCACCCAAAAAGGTCCAAAATAAATTACTGCATGACATCTACAGGGTTCTTATGGGAAAATACAGAAACGAACAGGAATTATAAACCCCAAATAAATACTCACTTATTATACGTTCTCATAATCAAGTAAATAGTTCACTCGGCTGATGAATATGGCACACGTGGTATAAAACAAGGCTTCATCAAACAAAACTCCAGGCTACTTGGTACATGAGAATTCAAGCCAAACAAAGATAAAACAGTGTATGCTAATTGTCATTTGTTTCTAGTAAAAGTGTGAGTTTTTTCGAGTACAGATGTAAATCATCAATGAGAATGCTTGTGAAGAACAACCTTTAGTGAACAATCTGGAAACCTACATCTTCAATTCCTGCCTAGATCAGCTTGACAATATGTGCACTTGAAAACAACTTAATGGAAAATAGATATCAAACTACTTAAAAACGACAAAATATGCATGAAATCTATACAAAGTCCCTAATATGAAGGGAACCTTAACACCATAACTATTCTACTCTCTGCATCAACACCAATCCATCTATTTTATCCGAACTAAATGAAAATGCAATTGATTAGATTTATTGTTTATAACACCATCCAAATACTGATCAGAGCAAGAATCAATTATTAAACTAGGCAAATAAAGGGAATAAGTACCAAAGAATCTACGTTAAACAAAACAATCAATATAATCAAACTACAACTGACCATCTTGAGGATTCCCATAGTTGACATAACCATAACCAAGAGACCCCCGGGTTGACAAATCCTTGCAAACCCGAACCGTAAGCACTGGACCCAACTGAACAAAGTACTCGTAAAGCTGAGTTTCCGTCACACTTGGATCCAGATCCCCAACATAAAGCGACGTAGGTACGAACTGGTTGTTCCCTGCTCCAGCTCCATTGTTGACACTCTCATTCTGCCCCTGAACTTGAACTTGCGCCATCTCCATAGAAACCACAGGTAACAAACCGAAAAAAAGACCCCTTTTTCAAGTTTTTCTCTTTTTTTTCTTCTTTTTTTTGGGTTTTTTTCTTCCCTCTCCTCTTGTTATTAATCAATAAAACCTAGAGAGATGATAAATGAAACAGACTAAAATCCCAAGTGCTTCGATAAACTTTGCTAAAGAGCCAAAATTTTCTTTTCTTTTTGTAAAGATTTTTTTTGGTTTTTTTAATGGAGGAGAGGGAAGGGATGGAAGATGGAATGGGTATTGACCGCCGGCCGAGTAGAGGTGGCGGCGCGTGAGCAAATTAGTTGATAAAAAAAGGGGGATAGGTTTTTGAAGTAGCAGATACTGCAATACGCAAACTGAAAAGAACGGGTGAATATATATTAGTTGGAAGGGTGGTTTTGTTTTTGGAATTACTAAACCCTAAGGTGGATAGAGGGGGAAGGAGATCTCCGCCGTTGGATTAGGTTTTGGACTGCTTTATTTCTGGGGGCTCTCATCTCCCAGATAAGGATGTAAAAAAACTGCTAACGGTTAAAAAAAACACTCCTTTGTAATTTCTGGTCGGACTGTGATTTTTTTGGATAAATTACATAAATAGTACCCGACTATAGAACGTGTTTTTAGTCCCTGCCATGAAAAGTTACAAAATTAATTATTATTGTATTTTGTGAACTTAACTGTGTTGTTATCGTAGTTGTATTGTGTTTTCAAAATCTGAAAACTTGAATTATTGGTGTTCATCTACTTTGTTGTATTAAAAAGATTTTATGTTATGAAGTTTGGTTGATTAAAATTTAAAAATAATGCTTGCCAACAAAAATATTTTTAATTTTTTTGTAATTAAGTAAAAATAATTATTAAAATACGACTAAATTAATATAGGGTAATCTTCATCAGTGGTCCCTTTCGTTTAGAGTGTGTTTTATTTTGGTCACCAGAATTCAAAAAAGATTATTCTGGTCACTAACGTTTAGAATCGTTTCTATTTTGGTCCCTTAGTCGTTAGTCTCCGTTACTTTAAAAAAATTAGTTTCTAATTTAACCCCCAAACTTTCAAAATTTTATTTTTCACCATCTTCCCCAAAAATTATAAAATTAAAACCCCTTAAAATTAAATCAATGGCTATTACCCACCACTACAACCCATTCCCCCAAGATTAAAAGCGTCAATTTCCTGTTCATGTACCTTCTCCTGATTCCAAATCATTTGGTGCTGTTGGAGCTATCAAGCGTGAAGTTGGGGTTGTCGGTGTTCGCCGCCATCTTCCTGAAGATGCCGGCAAAGATTCATCTGAAACAAATACTCTTTCCAATTCACTTGTAGGGAGGGACACTTCATCAGAGGCATTTCGACCTTTTCCTGCAATTTTCAGAGCAGATAGGGTGGTCCAGGATACTCATAGTAGCGCAGCTGAATCTGCCATGTCTGGTATTTCTGGCAGCAGGTCATTTGTGAGCAATCCATATGGGAGCAGGCAACATCAACAGGTTTTATTTCATCAAAAAGGTATGCTTTCTTCACTTAGTTTTAAGCTTCTTGAAATTCTGAAGAACATCTATGTGGGTCGAAGTTAAGTATCTGAGGATGCAAGAGAAGATAAACCAGTGATAGTTTATTCTAGTTATGTACATCTCCATTGACCTAGTTTGGTTTTGCTTTAAACTGTTATTTTAGCAAATATGGCTGTCAGTAGGTAGTAGCTACTATAGAACATAATTTTAATTTGTTTATGTGAGTTTATCATTCATAATTTTGAATTTTTTTCCCTTGTTAATTTTCCCTTTTTTAGCGAGAAAGTTGTTCTAAATTGTTGTTTCATTATGATAGAACATTGAGCACCAAGGTTCTGTGGATCCTAGAAAATTTTCTGAGAATGTTGGTCAAGGGATGAGATTTCGTACATATCGTGGTTCTTGAAATCAAAACACAAATAAAGATCTGAAACATCCTTTGTCACAATGCTCAACTTCTTTAAATGAACATCGTTGTCAAAGCTCTTGCAGTGGAAGTTGACGCTTTTAATCTTAGGGGAATGGGTTGTAGTGGTGGGTTATAGCCATTGATTTAATTTTATGGGGTTTTAGTTTTATAATTTTTGGGGAAGATGGTGAAAAGTAAAATTTTGAAAGTTTGGGGGTTAAATTAGAAATTATTTTTTTTAAAGTAACGGAGACTAACGGCTAAGGGACCAAAATAGAAACGATTCTAAACGTTAGTGACCAGAATAATCTTTTTTGAATTCTGGTGACCAAAATAAAACACACCCTAAACGAAAGGGACCACTGGTGAAGATTACCCATTAATATAATGTCTAAATAAAGATGGTTAGATTTATTAAATTTTTTAAAATGTTGACTAAATTGATTGAATGGTTAAATATGAATAATTAAATTTATTGAAAACTACTTATTTAGTACCCACTTATGTCTGCATTAGTGTTTTGGTACCCAACTAATTCTTTTTGACAAAATTGTACTTAACGTTACGTTTTTGTTTCTTTTTTTGGTACATTGTCGTTAGAAATTTAACGACATGCTGATTAGGAGAAAAAAAATTACACAAGGTATGTTGAATACAAGTGAGAAAATCACATGTGACAGGTGACTACATTATTTTCTCTCTCCCAAATAGCATGTCACATAGGATTTTTTTTTAATTTTATCTGACATGGCATGGTGACTAGAAGAGAGAAAATGAAGTAGCAATTCGCCACATCATTTTCTCTCTCTTAATCAGCGTGACATTATTTTTTTAACGGTTGAGGTATCAATTTAAAAACGAAACGTAATGTTAGACATCATTTTATTAAAAAAAACTAGTTGAAGTACTAAAACAATAATACCGACATAGATGTGGTTCTAAATATATCATTTTCTTAAAAAATATGAAACAATGACTAGTATGGATTTAAATAATTACGATTATAAGATGGAACTTTTTAAAAGTTTGAGTACTCAAAAAAAATATTTAAATTCAAATATTTTGATTACGATTTTTTGTGGATTTATGTGATACTAAACCTCAACAATCCATTGTCCACATTCCGTTTTGTTTGGTAAAGAGATGTTTGAGCTAAAATTAGAGATTTGATTTAATATTAGAAGTTTGACCGGTTAAATTAGAGGTTTTGACATAAAAGTTATAAAGACCCTTTTATCTTAACAATTATCAAAAATCTCCAAATAACTTAAATTTAACCTTTTATATTTTAATTCTTCAACCTCACGTATTTACATTGTGACATTTGTAAATTAATATTTTTTTTCTTTTTTCTTTTTATTCTCACACATTTATATTTGTATTTAAATTTAATAATTAATTAAATTGTACTAAAAATAATTATATAAATAATAAATTAATACATAGATCCTTCAAATATGCTTAGTAATGTTATATTAAAAATTATTTTTCATAATCTAATTAATATTAATACATACAAAATATTAATAACTAATAAACTATCCAAATAAGTATTGAATATAATAATGTCCTTATATGTCATTTTGCTTGTTTAAATAATCAAACAGTTATTAGCTATTAGTTAATTTTACCAAATACTTTTATACAATCAGTTAATACAATCCGCTAGTCAAATCAGCTAACGCAATCAACTATCAGCTAATGTAATCCGCTATTCACTTTTTTTTTTCACATATAGGTCATATTTGGTAAATAACGGTTTGAGCAAAAAATTAGAGGTTTGAGCTAAAATTAGAGGTTTGACCGATCAAATTCGCTAATTTGAATGTTTAGTGAATACCAGATTAGAATAACGGTTTGAGGTCAAACCCTAAACTTCAAATAACCTAAATTTAATTTTTTATTTTAATTTTTCACCCTCATATATTTTACATTGTGACATTTTTAAACTAATTTTTTTATTCTCACACATTTATATTTGTATTTAAATTTAATAATTAATTAAATTGTATTAAAAATAATTATATAAATAATAAATTAATATATATAGATACTTTAAATATGCTCAGTAATGTTATATTAAAAAATATTTTCATAATCTAATTAATATTAATAGATATAAAATATTTCTAACTAATAAATTATTCAACAAGTATCGAATATAATAATGTCCTTATATGTCATTTGTTTGTTTAAATAATCAAACAACTATCAACTATCAGTTAATTTTACCAAACACATTTATACAATCAACTAATACAATTCACTAGTCAAATCAACTAATACAATCAACTAATAACTATCAGCTAATGTGATCTGCTATCAGTTATCTGCTAATTCTTATTTAAGTTCAGACATTTAGTGAATTAGAATATTTTACGAATAACGTTATTCAAGAATTATTATTTGAATTAAATAGTATTATCTGTAAAATATCTTAATATGCTAAATATCCAAATTAAGTAAATAAAAAAATAAAATATTTTTGATATAATGTTTATGTTATCTAGATCCATCCCCAGACATAACTATTTTAACAGATATTCTTTTCTATATCGTCACAATAACGCTATCAATCAAGTTAAGATTTAATCGATAAACAAATAAAAAATTATATAAATATCTGAATGAGATAATGGCACATTTGCTCCTTGTACTATATAAAGTTTGTCAATGTGGGGTCTATACGTTGAAAATGTCCAATCAGCCTCTTGTACTTTCCTTCCGTTATACAAAGTGTCCCTTATTTCTAATGCCGCTGGCTGATGAAATGACATGGACACGTGACATCCTCTTTATGCTGCCACATGTCACTTAAAAAAACTAAAATTAAGGGTTTTGGAAACAATTTTACCTTTATTCTTTTACATGTACAAAAACAAAATAAACAAGGGCATAAGAGCAATTTATCCTTTTATTTTTAGATTATATTAGACGATATTTTTTCATTCATTTTCTTAAAAAACTGCAACTCTGCAACTCTTTTTTTCACCATTATTGTCTTCGCGATCAAAGAGTCTTCTCATCATTCGGTCAATAACCACCGCCAATTTGAAACGTTTTTCTTCTCTATTGTTCTATCGCATTAGCTTTCTATAAAACGTCTGAAAACCTCTTGAAATTAAATCTAAAAATTTTAAAAAAAATATCGATGAATCTCTATGCATCACCGTTTGGTCGATCTACAATAGAGTATGTTCTTCGCCATGAGCTTTTTTCACATCACATTGTCCGATTGAGTGTAAGAACCTCAAACTCAATAAACTTAAAAGAGTTAAAATAAAACTTTTAATCCATATTTATTTCAATTTCTTCTTATTTTTTTTGGTTTAAAATAATGAGATATTTTCCTGTATTTTTCTTATTGATGCAAGGCGATCCTCTTTTTCTAGGTTTAGAAATGGATTCAAACCACTAACACAAGGATCTTCTTAGTCTAGTGTTTGGTTGTTGCGAGTCTTACTTATTTTTCTTAGTCCGTATTTAAATTGAAAAAACCTTGAAAAGCTGGTTTGTGTTTTGCGTTTCCTTTGGGTTGCATCTTGAACAAATTATGTGGGTACCAATATTTCATCTCTATAGAATTTTTACCGATGTCATCGATGCTAAATTTCATGTTAGAATTATAAGGCCGTTATAACTTAGAAACGACAGTAATAAAAGACGACTCTAAGTTTCGTGGTGGAGAAAAAAAAAGAAAATTATTATTATTATTATTATTATTATTATTATTATTATTATTATTATTATTATTTTCGACAGCCATGGCAGCAGTAGAGGTGAATAAGAGTCACAAATCTTGCTGAAAAGAGATAAATAAATAATATTTAACTTTATTTGAAAAAAATAAAAAGTGAATTATTGCTATGAAGCCCATAAACTTCCTAATTATTTTTTTGGGATAATGGCACAAATGTCCTATGTACTATACAAAATTTATCAATGTGAGGTATGTACTTTGAAAATGTTCAATCAACGTTAGGGGCAAGGGGCACTTTCTATGACGAAAAGAAAGTACAAGGGGCTGATTGAACATTTTCAAAGTAGATACCCCACGTTGATAAATTTTATATAGTACAAGGGACAAATGTGTCATTATCCCTATTTGAATTCATGAGCGGATAGACCATTGTGCATGATAGGTCCTTTGATCTACCATTAAAAAATATTAAGTATTTTTTGTTTAAATTAAAAACTAATTTTTAAATTATTTATTGATTTGCTTTGAGCTCTTAAATATTTTTGTCAAAAATAAGTATTCAAATTTTATTTTGTAACTATTTTAACTATATTTATTAGTGCAGTTAATAATTTGTGGTTTAATATATTGACATTCATGTGAAATAATTTAATTTATATTTTGATTTATATTTTTAAAAATAATTACAATTTGATTTTAAAAAATTAAAACCAATAAAATACTTTTTAATCCTCAGATAAACACGATGACTACCAAAAATATATCTTTTCTAATCGTATAATCGTCTTCATTTGGAAAAACTCTTTTGCATGAAATCATTTTTGAAACCTAAATTTCTATTCGATCTTTTTGTTTTCGATAAGTTTTAATCGATTTGAGTATTTGAAACCTAAAATAATTTTGATTTCATAATTTTTTTAAAAAATCTTAAAACTCCAAATCGTTTTGAAATATAAAATTCATGTTTGCTTGCGCAACAATTGTCATAGGGGCAAACCCTTACGAGAACATGTCGGGCCTTGTCCCCACATTTGGTAAATTAACTTTTGATCCTTTAAAAATTTTAAAGTTTTTAATTTGTCTCTTTCAAAAATTTTAACATTGTTATTATATTTTCAAAAACCGAATAATTTTAATTAAGTTCTATCCTAAAATTTTCAAAATCCCTTCAAGTCTAAATTTTATCTAAAATTTTAAATAGGCCCCTTAACATAGATTGCCAAAATTCGTCCTTGCACTTATCAATACTTAATTTTATCGGAGTAAGTTTTTCTACTCTTTAAAACACAATTACATCGGTATAAGATAATTCTGATCTCTCGAACATATTTACACCGATGTAAGATAATTCTGATCTCTCGAACATATTTACACGCAATAGATTAGTTCTTTGATGTTAATGTCTTAGACTAATGTTTGCTTGCAGAACAATATTCCTTATTAATACATTTTGACACCATTGTACATTGATTCTACATTATTACACTGACCAATGAACGACCAAGTTTAAAATTTTAGATCCGTCCCTATTTGAATCCATTAAAAATAAAATAATTTATATTTACGTTTTTATTATTTATGTTCACTTCACTATTCATATTCAGAATTTATGATTACTATTTTCAATAATATCATCTTCATTATTAGAATATGTATCATTTTTCTAAGAATGTATTGTGTCTTACTGATGGGTCAAAGACTTGTAACGCCCCGGTTTAGGGCCTGAAAGTTATCGGTTTTGATCTAAGAATTTTGGGTTAAAATTAGATTAAAATGCTAATTTTATAAAAAAAATGTCATTATTTACGATAACGCCATTAATGAATTTAAAAAGGAATTTTGAGATTAAAGTGTCATCTTCATTTCAAAAAGAAAACCTAAAAGCTAAACTTTCTCCTAAAAGCCCTCCACCACCTCTCCTTTGGCTCAAAGGTTTTTCCATAGAATTTTTCCAAAAGTAATCATCACTTTTACCTTAGCTTTTGTTTATCGAATCTTATCTTTTTGAAAACCTAGCAAAATATTATTTTTTCACTTAGGGATCCAAAGTTTTGATGGAAAAGAGATGAGTTTGTGAAATTTTCGTATGAGTTTTTAATGGGTGCTTGGTGGGGTGTTTTTGAACTATTTTTGGTTGCTGAATAATGTTAATAAGTATCTTAAACCTATAAAAACCGAAACTAGGTGCAGTGGGTGATTTTTGAAGGTGAAAAGTGGTTTTTTGGCTTAGTTTTGTGATAAAACGAGAGCTGGAGGTATACAGACCTATGATGAGTGTTTTTAGATGATTTTGGTGTGTTTTGGATGTTTAATTTGATGGGTTATTGTTGGGATTTGCTTAAGAACGGATTTGATGATATTTTGATGGATTTCGGCTTTGTTTTGATTGAGTAAATGTGTCGATTGATGGGCTATTGCTATTCGGTGAATTTATGGAAGAATAGGGGAGTAATACTTTGTTTTTGGTTGATTAGAAACAGTGGAAACGAGTTTGGGTCATTTGGATGCAATACCGGGTGATACGAAGGCTTGAGATCGGTGTTTCGGCTTCTGGTTTAGCTTAATCGGTGAATGATAATGTTTTGAAGTTTAAAATGATTCAAAGTGGTTTCGTGGGGGTTTGGGTGGAGCCTTAAGGGCTAACCTAAACCCAAGTGTAAGTTTGCTAATTTACCTTGTTTTGTTAAATGTTGGTGTGTGCGATTATTTGTGTTGTTGTGTGAAACGTGGATTGCCTTTACTCTCCATTTTAATGTTGTTGTGTAGTCGTTGTTGTTGTCAAGCCTCACGTGATGGTTAGTCGTTGAATATTGTGATGTGTAGTTCCACCGGTAATGACTAGTAGATGAGTATGGTGATATGTAGTTCCATCGGAAAAATGCTAGTTGTTGTGAATGGTGATGTGTAGTCCCACCGTGATGGTTGTGCATGTGCAAACCATGTTTCGTTTATGTTTCCATCTCATTGCTTTCCTTTCTATAATGGTTTTGTTTTCAAAACTAAGATATATGTTTTAAACTGCATTGTTGTTGTTGTTGTTGCGTGTCAAAAGTCCTACCGCAATGTAGTGCAAGTGTACACAACGCAAGTAGTAAAGTGATACTCGAAGTATCGGATGTCGAATCCACAGGGACTGGAAATAACTTTATCTTCGAATTGCTGCACAAGAGAGAAAGAAAAGAGTTTAGATTATTTGGAAAATAATATTGGAGGATGATGAATATAAAAGAATAAAGATTCAGGGTTAAGAGATAGGCCAATATTGATTTGCTCGGTAGTGCAGGTGTTGTACTGAAGAGAAACTCATGTTCTGTCGTCGTCCCTGTCGTGGCAGCACCTGTCGCGGCAGAAGTCTGTTGTTGTCGCGGCAGCGATCACACAACTCTGTACTTCAAGCTTGGCAAGAATCTCTGCTATGACTTGTCCTATCCCTAGGCCCAAGTACTGTTGATGAACACTTCTTGGATGATACCTCCCGGCGTGAATCAAAGGGTGAACACCAATATTGTTGAATTCTTCCTTAGCCACTTAACCTCGTCCTATCCCTAGGTCCGAGATAGTTCAACAATAAACTGGAGAACCCGTACTTACTCCTTTCGTATACTTAACTCTCCCGATATGTAACCCCCTCGTCCCGGTCCGGACGCTTGACCGATCCGAGTGGGCTACACGGGGATAACTGAGGCGAAACCCGTTAAGGGTCCACTTCGGTTACCGACCCAAGGAAAACTTTTCATTTAAATTATCTTTTCTAGATGTATTAGTAAACCCTATGTGAGAAAAGCAACATCGAAAGATACGATGAAGCAAACAGACAATAACCCACTCAAAACAGTTCATTTTACTCTTATACAGCAGGTCGTATCGGAACGCCCATAGGGTGTTTCGATACGCCTTGACTAGGTCAACTGGCCAAAGTCAACCTGGTGAGACCGTTTCGAAACAGGGGTGGCCCGTATCGAAACGACCTCAACGGTCAACTTCTCGTGGTTAACGAGATGAAGGTCGTTCCGAAACGCTAAAGTACGTTCCGATACGTTAATTTATCGTCAAAATCTCAGATTTCCAGTAGCAAAATCGTATCGAAACGGCTCCCTAGCGTACCGAAACGCATGGCCCGAAACAAAGGGACCGTATCGAAACGGGGCCAACCGTTTCCAAACGCTCTCTGTCTGCATATTGGTTTTAGCTGGTTTTTGGTACAAGGCTGTCCCAAAAACACCACTAAGACCCCACACAACACACTAACATAAACCCTAAGGCAAAACCAAACATCTACCAACATGCTCAACACACCGCAAGCATATAAGAACCATCCATTAAAGAATCAACAACATCCAACACATGCTTCATACATAAAACTTAAGGTTCATGCTTCACAAAAACATACACTTAAGGTTCAAGCTAGGCAATTCAAACATGGTTTACAAGCAATCCAAGGCAACCAAAAGCCAACCAACAACATGATAAAGAAAAGTCTAACATGCTATTAAACAAAACCAACATCAACATACTTCAAAAGCTCAAAGCAACTAATACATGCCCCATTGCTTGACTATTACATCCTTTAACTAAAATGTCCATACTTGATAGCTAAGATAGCACCACAAAGCACACTTGGAGGCCCCCTTCTTGCACTAGCAGCCCACAAACTACGAATCTGCATTGTCGAACAAAAGAGAGCGTAATCATAAAGCTTAGTGAGGGTAAGCTCGTAAAACAAACCTCGACAATGTAGGGTCCAAGCACGAGCACAACCAAGGTAGAATGCATGATCTTACCTTCGATCTACATGAGCCAAAATACACATGATGCATGAACATATATTCAATATTATGCCATTCTCAACAAGCTCAAATCCACATCATATGTAAACACATATAATAATCCATATAGGAATCACATTTCATGTCATATTGGCACCTAGCTATGTCGAATACGCGGATAACACGTTGGAACTCACATCCAACACAACCATTACCTTATGGTGGGATTACACTCATCACCGTTTACGCGGAGGGGATTCCACTCATCCTCACGCCGTGTCGATGAGATTACACTCATCATCGACTAATATATATATATGAGAAGGTTTTTCGGGCGAACCCGTACTCCATCTTGATGACTACCATCACCAAGACCACGCGCTCATTTGACTCACGTGTGCACACTAACATCCTAATGAACGATCATTTGTACCCAAGCATACTAGTGCCAACATTAAACACAAACCACAATATCATTTCATAACCATTTCTGTGCTTAGCACGTACTCACCATGATTAACATCATGCACAATCCACATGCATATAACAATGCACCAATCCAAGCTTCAAAACACATGTATAACATCATATACATAGCCAACACAATCACAATTAAACATGAGGCATAACCACATTCAAAGATCAACCATAGTCTCTAACTATAGCTTGGGATTAGGCTACCACTCTAATCCCAACTCTAGGTGGGTCTACCAAGCCCAACCTAGTCCACATGCTTGAACCAAATACTCAAAACCATTTAAAAATATTTAACCACTCACCTTCACTTCCAAGCTCAACAACCAAGCAACCAAGACCTTCAAGCTTCCGGATTCACTCCCGATGTCTCACCAACACAATTTCTTGCCTCTAATCATTTCAACACATTCAAAAAACCTCAAATCAGTTCACATAACAATGTAGCAAACCCGGAACACTATTCAAGCATCAAACACATGATTTTCAATCCAAGAACAACACCCAAAACTCCAAACCCGAGCAACCCTCAAACTCAATTCAAAACTCTTGTTTCAAACACTTTTAACACCTCTAAAAGCTTCTAAAACAATCCCCAACCAATATACAACCATTAGCCTTCCATTTCCAACATTAAACACACCCAAAACTCATCTTAAAACCCTTCAAAAACCCCAACAAAACCCAATTCCGAAAATCAATATAAAACCACGTAAAAATCACATATGTTGGACCATTTGGGTTGCTAACAACATAAATGATAATAAGAAATCAAAAGCTTCAACATTGGACAACAAAGTTTGGATTTTTAACTTTAAAGTTCAAAAACTCAAAACACAAAACAATCGGTTTCATGGAAAACTAAATACATGGGGAGAAAGAGGGAGGCGAGGACAACTCAAAAAGTGTTATTACCTTTTACAAATCACCAATGATGATGGAGAGAAGAGATGGAATAGTAACTCAATGGTGGGAGGGGTTTTTCACGTTGGAAAACTTGGAGGTAGAGGATGATGGAATTTTTGGGTGTTGGAAATAAAAAGGAAAAGGGTTTTATTTTTCAAGTCAATGTATTTACAGAAATGCCATTAATGAGATGGCCATTTAAATTTCACAATTCCATGGAATTGGGCTTTAAAACCAAAACATGTCCAACATAATTTATTTGTTTGAAAACCCGGGGCCCAAAATAATATTTTATTATTTTTAATTATAAACCCGAAACCCGAAACATTATTTTAATATTATTTTCACCCGATCCCCAAACTCGTGTGTTACACGATATTAAGTAAATAGATAATCTTACAATGCTCTCCCGATACTCTTGCAAGATGTTGAAACCAGAATAAGCAAACTTAAAGTTTTATTTCATTGAACAAAAAATTCCTAAAACAGTACAATCCTTGCAACTACTTTACAGAATCAAACCTTAGCCCTAGGGGAAGTTTTAGAACATGATGAGAGAGGGAAAACGACAAGGGTTTTGGGGAAGACGACTAGATATGAGATATCCTTCCCTAGGTCAAATTACATGCCTTTATATAGGCCTTGGGATCAAGTTTTCTAATAAGGTAAGAATACAAGTTCAAACTAAAGTACAACTCTATTTAAGATTAAATCTTCTGAGTAGATGCCTTTAATTCGTCCTCTTTTCTTGCTTTGGGTTTCTTCCTTGAACTTTGGGCTTGGCCTTCATTTTTCTTTAGGGCTCAGAAAATATAGGAGTGGTCTACGACAGACTGACTTGAATTCCTCTATCTGTCGAGCTCCACTTCACTTTTCCCTTTCACCAACGCTGTCGTCATGGCTGCCACGGTAGTGGCCACAACAACATCTTACTTCTTGACTCTAGTCTTGTGTTCCAGCTCTACTCTTTCGCTATCCTGAGTCTGCCACAGCAGATACCTGCAAAAGTGGCCAAAATCAGTAGCAACTGTGCTATTTTATCTAATTGTGATGTATATGCGAAACTTTACATAAATAAAATGAATTATGCTTGAATGCAGCAGAAATATGGGTTAAATAAGGGGTAAAATATATAACTTTTGCACACTCAACATACCCCCAAACTCAAGTTCTTGCTTGCCCTCAAGCAAATATGACCTAATTAAAATTAAATTTTTTTGTTTGGCTTAATTTAATGAACTGATCATTACCT
This sequence comes from Hibiscus tridactylites, assembly GCA_958450335.1. Classification (NCBI taxonomy): domain Eukaryota; kingdom Viridiplantae; phylum Streptophyta; class Magnoliopsida; order Malvales; family Malvaceae; genus Hibiscus; species Hibiscus tridactylites. The sequence continues at coordinate 67,589,546 of OY288275.1, read as the reverse complement.
ACCACACATGCTCTATCATAAGTAATACCTTGTCGGACATTTCTGGATTTATTCGGAACCATGCTATAGGTCTCGTGTAGTGTGTGCATGTTTTGTGAACAAATATGTGCCTAGACTCCTTTAAGTTACTAGAATAGTTAAGCTGCTACTTGAATTTTTATGCCAAATTTCCTTTTCTTGGAGGCAATTCTTAGGCTCCTTAAGTTTTTCTGAATTAGACTCGGTGTTTTTTTAAGTTGACTAGAGCCTGTTTTTGGGCACCTCTAGCTAACTTCCTAGAGCCGATATTAGGCACCTCTTGGGGTTTTGAGTCTAAGTTTTCCTTTTCTTGTTTTCTTTTCCTAGAGCCAGTGTTAGGCACCTCTAGGGGCAACTTCAAGTGTTTAAGCTTTCCTACTCTAGTTTACCAGTAGAAGTCTAGATAGCATAAGAGTCACAAAGGGTGTTTAAAGATCAGAACTTTAGCAAGGCTCTAAACTGTTCCTAAAAACATCCTAAAGGCACTGCCACGACAGAGTATGTCGCGGCAGGTAAGTTTAGTTCAAAGACTTAAGCCATTTTTTTGACAAAAATAAACTAAATAATAACTAATACTTAGACACAATTTTAAGACACAAATAACACTTCATTACTAGAGGGATGCCACCCCCAAACTCGAGGGTTGCATTGCCCTCAATGCATGATAACATGGAAATTAAAAACAGAAAAACAAAATACATCACAAAATAAATAAAGCACAGAGACATCAATGATAAGATAAAAAGAACTTAAGTTGAGGAGCTATCATCGATGCTGCTGCTGATCTGGAGCTGCCGGCGGGCAGTGACTTTCATGGCAGGTGCCGATAGTGTGCTGGGAGAGGCAGATGCTGTCTTCTTTTTGGCTTCCCTTGGTGGCTAGACACGGGTTGGTGAGATTTGTGGGTGCTTGTCCAGAACTTGTACCTCATCGTCGGAGCTGCTGCTGCTACTGCTGGCAAATCTGCCCTGGTCGGAGGTTCATTCGCTAGCCTTGTTGGGCTTCTGCCTTTTCATTGGCGTGAAGTCCTTGGAGAGGTTTCGGGGAATAGAGGGCTCCCCGTTAGAATCCTTCCAGACGGATGATGAGGAGAACCCTTCGAAGTAGTCTTCGTTGAGCTCTGGTAGGGCCTTTTTTCTTTCTCGCCTCTGGCAGTGGCAGTTTGGCTGCCGCCTTCAGCGGTCGCGACCGGTGTATGTGTAGAGGTAGCATATGGAGTCTTAGGTGTGGTAGTAGGGGTAGGAGTAGGTGTGGGGGCAGCAAAATATTGTTCTGGGAAGGAGGGGAACGGTACATGTGCAAAATTTAAATCATTATGAATAAAATTTATCGTTGCTGCCGTGAAATCTCTTATGAAGCTCATCAGTCCTAACTGCCTCTCCTCCATTTTTTTGAGTGTTGACAGAATCTGGGTGGAGGCATCCGGTGGAGGTGCTGCTGCTGTTAGCTGCTGTTCTGCTGTGGCAGGTTCTGGGTGACTGGGGCCTGCCGTCTGCTCTGCTGTGGCAGAAGGGTTGAAGTAGGACAGTGGGGGTGGCAGCCTTTAGCTCCATGAGGCTGAAGATGTTTCGCTCCGTCCACCCTTTCCCTCGGACTTTATAATCTTCGGCAATTTCCGGTACGTTGTGGCCCCGACATATAGCAGTGATGAGGTATGGGAAGACAAGGGGTCCCGATGGTCGGAGGGCGCATTCCAGAATTCCCTCCCTTATGTATCGGCCGACATTGATAGATCTTTCATTTAAAATTGAATGTACAAGGGCTAACCTTGGTCGGTCGATGGTACTGTTGTGGGAGGATGGCATGATGCGCTTCTTTACAAAATGATTCCATATTTTGGCTTCGGGAGTCAACTGAGTTCTTTTCACCGTCCATCGATGCTTTGGGTCGGTGTTCCATTCTGTCCCTTCCTCGGTCAGCTCTTCCATCACCGCGTTGTAGTCTACCGGTGACAGACTATTGACGAATCTTTTGTGGGCATCCTCATTTTTACTCACATAGAGGCCGTAGAGGGTGTTGATGTAAGAAGGCTCGAAAGAAAGCTCTTTACCTCGAACTGTCACGGTCGTAGTATCTTTGCTGTCGACGACATCATAGAATTCCCTTACGAGTGTGACATTCATTTCTTCTGGCTGGGTAGCAAACTGCTACCATTTGATGGCATGGATCTTTTGTGCGATGAAGGGTTCAAGCCCGAGGCTTCCCTTGGGTTCGGTGTAGAGAAACCCCTGTTCTTTCGGCATCTCCCTCTTTTGAAAGGAGCGATAGTATCTTGAGGCGGAGTCGGTGGAGACGAAGCGGTCTGGGATGGCACTATGACTTGGAGTGCTTACTGCTGAGGCAGAACTGGAGGCAGCACTTCTACGGGTTTGTCTGCTAGTCATCTTTGCAAGGACTATGGAAAATATAAAGAAAAATTTGAGATCTAGAGAAAACAAGTTGAGAGAATAAGAGTGAGGTGAAAAATGAATTGTGAATGGGGGTTTATATAGATGGGTGATTTTCTGCCCGTTGGAGTTGTAAGGGCAGGCGTGAATAACGGGGCCAGCTGTTACGCAGTTTCTGACGCGCATGTCACGCGTTTCTGTGTCTAATGCACGTCTGTTACGCGTTTGCGTGTCTGTCGCGACAGCTTGGTGACAGGCTGTATTTTCTGCGTCTGTTGCGACAGCTGATGACAGGCTGTGACGACAGACTCATCCGTTGGGCTTTTTGGGTTGCTATTGATATGGTGGGCTAGTTCACTTCTTCTCTTCTCCTTGCTTACTTTATTTCCTAAAACAAAAATAATTAAAATAAAATCTTAGTTCCTAAAATAAATAAATCTTAATTCCTAATAAATAAATAAATAAAATAAAATAAATAAAATAACTAAGTTAAATTAGGGATGCCTTGAGGGGCATCTCCTAAAGTAACTACTTCCTGCATCCTTGGGGCTTCAGTCCCCTGATAATGCTTTAGTCTCTGTCCATTGACTTTGAACTGGTGCCCGTCATTTAAGGATTTGGTTGTGATGGCACCATGAGGGAAAACCTGGATAACTTGAAAGGGGTTAGGCCATCTAAATTTAAGCTTTCCTGGAAAAGGTTTTAACCTAGAGTTAAACAACAACACTTGCTGCCCTATGCAGAACTGTCGTGGCAGCAATTTCCTGTCGTGCCACCTTTTGGTTTTATCTTTGTATATCCTGGCATTGGCGTAGCCCATTGCTCGAATTTCTTCAATTTCATTCAAGTCCAGTAGCCACTTTTGTCCTTCCTTATCCAAGTCCATGTTTACTGCCTTGATAGCCCAGTAAGCTCTATGCTCTATCTCAACAAGTAGGTGGCATGTTTTCCCATATATAAGCCTGTAGGGTGACATTCCCAATGGTGTTTTGAATGTCGTTCTATAGGCCTATAGTGCATCATTGAGGTGTAAAGACCAATCTTTTCAAGTAGGTTTAACCATCTTCTCAAGTATGTTCTTTACTTCTCGGTTGGATATTTCGGCCTGTCCATTGGTTTGAGGGTAATATGTTGTTGCAATTCGGTGCTTTACTCCGTATTTTCTCAAGGCAGCATCAATTACCCTATTATCAAAATGTCTCCCTTCGTCACTATTTATCGCTTTAGGAATGCCAAATATGGAGAAAATATTCTTATGCAGAAATCTCTGAACAGTTTTGGCGTCATTTTTCTGAGTGGCGATCGCTTCAACCCACTTGGACACATAATCCACTGCTAGTAGGATGTAGAGGTTCCCAAAGATACTGGGAATAGTCCCATGAAATCGATTCCCCATACATCGAAGATTTCGATTTCTAAAATGTTATGCAGTGGCATCTCATGCCTTCTCGAGATGTTCCCAGTCCTTTGGCATTTGTCACAGCTCTTGTAGAAGGCTTGTGCATCCTTGAACAGTGTGGGCCAATAGAGACCAGATTGCAAAACCTTGGCATCGGTTTTGTTTCCACCTAGGTGTCCTCCATATTGGGGAAGCATGGCAGTGGTAAAGCATAGCTTCCTGTTCATCCTGTAGTACGCATATCTATATAATTTGATCTGCACAATGTTTGAAAAGAAGAGGTTCGTCCCAATAATAATGTTTTGCATCATTTGGAACCTCTTCCTTGCTTGGTAATTAAGTTCAGGAGGTAGTACTCCGCTAACAATGTAATTAACAAAATCAGCGTACCAAGGAAGTTCAGAAAACTTACCTGCCACCATGGCTGTCGCGGCGGTGCTGGTGGCAGCAAACAGTTGCTCATCCGGGAAGGTCTCCAATATATTGGTCTTGTCCGTCGATAGACTCTTTCCCATCTCTAATCTCGACAAGTGGTCTGCTACTTGGTTTTCTGTTCCCTTTTTATCCTTGATGTCAACGTCGAACTCTTGTAGCAGTAGAATCCAACGTATCAGTCTAGGTTTTGCATCTTTTTTCGTGAACATATACTTTAGTGCTGAATGGTATGTATGGACCACCACCTTTGTTCCAAGTATGTATGGACGAAACTTGTCGATTGAGAACACCACTGCTAATAGTTCCTTTTCTATTGTGGTGTAATTTACTTGGGCATCATTCAATGTTTTGCTGGCATAATAGATCACATGGAAGAGCTTATCCTTCCTCTGCCCTAATGCTGCCCCTACATCATAGTCACTGGCATCACACATTATTTCGAATGGCAAACTCTAGTCTGGTGGCTGTACGATCGGGGTTGTTACCAGCTTCTCCTTCAGAATTCTGAATGCCTCAGTACATTCAGTATTAAAGTCAAAAGGACGGTTCTGCTCCAATAAGTGGCACAAGGGCTTGGTAATCTTCGAGAAATTAGCAATAAATCGTCGATAAAACCCAGCATGCACTAAGAAACTCCAAATCCCCTTGACTGTGGTGGGTGGCGGCAGCTTTTCGATGACTTCTATTTTTGCTCTGTCTACCTTTATGCCGCGGCAACTTACCTTGTGGCCCAGGACTATCCCTTCATCCACCATAAAGTGGCATTTTTCCAGTTTAAGACCAAGTTCGCTTCTTCGCATCTTTCAAGCACCTTCTGTAGGTTGCCTAAACAACCTTCAAAATTGTCTCCAAAGACGAAAAAATCGTCCAAGAAAATTTCTAGGAAGTCTTTCACCATGTCGGAGAATATCGCTATCATGCACCTTTGGAAGGTTGCTGGTGCATTGCAGAGTCCAAATGGCATTCTCTGAAAAGCATAAGTGTCGCATGGGCATGTGAAGGTCGTTTTCTCTTGATCCTCCGGTGCAATAGCTATTTGGTTGTACCCTGAATAACCATCAAGAAAACAATAATAAGGTTTCCCCGCTAATCTATCAAGCATTTGATCAATAAAAGGTAGGGGAAATGGTCTTTCCGGGTAGCTTTGTTAAGATTCCGGTAATCCATACAAACCCTCAACCGGTCACAGTCCTAGTTGGGATTAGTTCGTTCTCTTCGTTGGTCACCACGGTTATTCCTCCCTTTTTAGGTACACACTGCACCAGGCTCACCCACTTACTATCCGAGATGGCATAAATTATTCTGGCGTCAAGCCATTTGATAATTTCTTTTCTCACCACTTCTCGCAGAGCGTTGTTTAAGCGTCTCTGAGCATCAATGGTCGGTTTATGATCATCTTCCAGGAGAATTTTGTGCATACATAATGCCAGACTGATGCCTTGGATATCAGCTATCGTTTATCCAATAGCCTTCTTATGCTGCTGTAGCATTCCAATTAACTATTGTTCATGTTTCTGCATTAACTTGGAAGAGATGATTACGGGCAACGTATCATTTAAACCAAGAAAAACATATTTAAGTTGCCCTAGCATGGGCTTAAGATCTAAAACAGGTGGTTCTTCAACTGAAGGCTTTTGGATTATGTGTTCATTCGTGGTATAGTTTAGGGGCTCGAATAACTTACCTGGACGTTTGCCTATCCAATTTACCTCCTCATGACCTTCAGTCTCGGATATGTCTAAATCGGAGGAGTCACTGTCGTCGTTGCTGTCCTGACAGTCTTCTAGATGACTGTTGTGGCAGTGACCAAATTTTATGTCATGGCAGCTTGACCTAATGCAGGGTTGGTCAAGGGTTACTTCACTGATGGCCTTGCACTCTTCTTCTGCATCAGCATGTTTGATTGCTTGGAGAACATTGAGTTTGATTTCTTGATTATTTACTCTCATGGTCAGTTCTCCTTTCTCTACATCAATTAGAGATCTGCTTGTGGCTAGGAAGGGTCGCCCCAGGATGATTGGTGCGTTCTCATCTACTTCACAGTCTAACACAAGAAAGTCAGCAGGAAAAATAAACTTATCCACTCTTACCAGAATATCTTCGATTTTCCCTTCTGGTTGTACGTAAGAGCGGTCTGCCAGCTGCAGCATGACTGTCGTGGGCCGTGCTCATCCAATACCTAATTTCTGAAACACAGATTTTGGCATTAAATTTATGCTAGCACCTAGATCACAAAGTGCCTTACCCACGAATTTGTCACCAATTATGCACGGTATGATGAAGCTCCCAAGATCCTTCTTCTTCTAGGGTGGATGCCTATGCAAGATAGTCATGCATCCTTCTGTCATTTTTACCATTTCGAATTCCCCAAGTCTGGATCTTTTTGACATGGCATCCTTGAGAAATTTCACATAACCGGGCATCTGCTTGATGGCCTCTAACAGCGGTATATTGATGTGCACCTGCTTAAAAATATCGCAAATCTTTTTGAGCTGATACTCTTGTTTCTGCTTTTGTAACCGCTGTGGAAAAGGAGGTGGAGGACGGTAATCTTCTAGGCGTCCTTCACATGGTATTCGGATCTGAGGAGGCTTAGGTTCTTCAGCATTCTTTTCTTGCTCCTTTGTCCCTTCTGCTGCCGTGACATGTGTGTCAGCAGCAAGTTGCTCTTCTTCTGCCGAGCCAATTTTCGCGGTAGGTGTATCTAGGGTCGGTTCCTTAATCGGTATGGTTTTCATCTCCGGCCCTTGCAGTTGTTTCCCACTCTTAGTTGTAATTGCTTTACACTGCTCATATGTGGGTTTTCTAGCGACTTCAGTATCACTAGGGAATCCTCCGTTTTACCTTGGCTTAATATGCTGGGAAACCTGGCCCATTTGTGTCTCCAGTGATTTCAGTGTAGCCTCATGGTTAGTCATTCTCATCTCTATCTTGTCCATGAATGACTCGGTTTTCTTGACAAAGTGATCCATGTTTGCCATGTAAGCTCCTGTCTGTGATATGAATGTGGCCAAAGTCTGCTCCAGTATACTAGGTGCGACTACCGGCTACTGTTGTGGCTGCTGCTGTGGTTGTTGTCGTGACAAGATTCTGGGCGCCCCTTGGTTCTGGTTGTTCTACATCTGAGGATTAAGTGCGTTGTTTGGATTGCTCCAAGAGAACTTGGTATCTTTCCTCCAGTTGGGATTGTAGTTGTTGGAATCATAATTTCTTGGCTTGTTGTAATTTCCAACATACATCCCTTCTTCTAGATGTAACAGATAGTCTTCCGAAACTGTGATTCCCACTGCACGTTTCACATACCTCTTATGCAGAATATATAGGTTTAGAATCTTTTTTAACAGATTTTCCACTGCCTTTGTGAGGTATGCAACCTGTGTCTTCAGGGAGTTGTCAGCTTCATAATCTTTTACATCAATCCCTCGTTTACCTCTCCTCGCTGTAGGGAATTGCTCGTCATTCTTTGCTAGGTTTTTCAACACCATCATTGCTTCTTCTGGATCTTTATCCAACAACAGTCCATTTGCTGCTGAATCTATTCTCATACGAGTGTGTGTGTTGGCAGCAATGTAGAATTGAATGACTTGATTCCACACGGGGAATCTGTGCATCAAGCAGTTCCTTAGAAGGGTTGTAAACCTGTCCCATGCCTCGTGCATTGGCTCGTCATCTTCCTGTTGAAAAGTAGCAATTTCATTACGCAATCGCTCAGATAAGTGAGAAGGATTAAAACGAGATAAAAATTCACGAGAGAGATTTGCCCAAGTTCGTATTGAACCTGGCGTTAGTTTATTCCACCAAGTTTTAGCTCTGTCTCTCAGTGAATGAGGAAATAACCGGAGCCTTAGTATTTCCAGATTTATTCCTGGTAATCAAAACGATCCACAGATTTCTTGGAACGTTTTTAGATGTTCTCGGGCATCCTCTATTGCAGCACCACTAAATTGGCCAGCGGAATTTATCATGCTGAACATAACAGGTTTCAACTCGAAGTTCTCAGCTTCCACATCTGGCAAGGTGGTCTCCAGTTCCACATGATCATTGATCATGTAGTCACGGCAGGACTGTCGTGCGGCCACGCCAGCGGCAGGCCGTCCGTTCCGGTCATCTAGGGGAGGATCTTCATCATTCCTCGGGTTATTATTATTTACCCCGTTATGCATTGATTCTAATTGTTCCTCAAGATAATCGTTTCTTGCTATCAAGAGGCAGATTCGGTTCCTTAGATTGCACGTCCATTCGATTTCAGGGTCTAGTTTGTACTCAGGTTCTTTGCCTCGTCTAGATCTGCGCATAAGCAAACAGAGAACCTTGTGAAAAGCACAGGGTAAACAATCCCAACAAAAATAGAAAAATTAAAAAATGCAGTAAAAGTAAGGGTAAAGATATGTTGCCAGTCCCCGGCAATGGCGCCAAAAACTTGTTGCGTGTCAAAAGTCCTATCGCAATGTAGTGCAAGTGTACACGACGCAAGTAGTAAAGTGATACTCGAAGTATCGGATGTCGAATCCACAGGGACTGGAAATAGCTTTATCCTCGAATTGCTGCACAAGAGAGAAAAATAAGAGTTTAGATTGTTTGGAAAATAATATTGGAGGATGATGAATATAAAAGAATAAAGATTCAGGGTTAAGAGATAGGCCAGTATTGATTTGCTCGATAGTGTAGGTGTTGTACTGAAGAGAAACTCCTATTCTGTCGTCGTTCTTGTCGCGGCAGCACCTGTCGCTAGGGGTGGGAGAAAATACCCGACCCGAAAACCCGATGACCCGAAACAAAAATACCGGGTAATTCCCGAAAAAAAATTACCCGACCCAGCAAATTTCCCGGGACACGGGCCGAGAGTTTTCCCTTACCGGGTACCCGACCCGACCCGATAAAATTTAATATATATTTTTATATTTATAATTATATTTTTATTTTATGTTTCTTAATATTTTCACTCTAAAATTAAGTTTAAATCCCTACATTTTTTCTATGTTTGTATTATATTCGTTTAAGTTTTAAGTTTAATTTTTTAAAAAATATTTTTGTGTTTAACATGTGATTTTTTTTAATTTTAAAATTAAAAAAAATATGAACCGGGTACCCGGTACCCGATTATCCGGGTACCTGAATTTTACGGGTACCCGAATCCCGGGTACCCGGATATAATGGGCCGGGACACGGGCCGTTTAATGAGGTACCCGACAATTCCCACCCGTACCTGTCGCGACAGAAGTCTGTTGTTGTCGCGGCAACGATCACACAACTCTGTACTTCAAGCTTGGCAAGAATCCCTGCTATGACTTGTCTTTTCCCTAGTCCCAAGTACTGTTGATGAACACTTCTTGGATGATACCTCCCGGCGTGAATCAAAGGGTGAACACCAATGTTGTTGAATTCTTCCTTAGCCACTTAACCTCGTCATATCCCTAGGTCCGAGATAGTTCAACCATAAACTGGAGAACCCGTACTTACTCCTTTCGTATACTTAACTCTCCCGATATTAAGTAAATAGATAATCTTACAATGCTCTCCCGATACTCTTGCAAGATGTTGAAACCAGAATAAGCAAACTTGAAGTTTTATTTCATTGAACAGAAAATTCCTAAAACAGCACAATCCTTGCAACTACTTTACAGAATCAACCCTTAGCCCTAGGGGAAGTTTTAGAACATGATGAGAGGGGGAAAACGACAAGGGTTTTGGGGAAGACAACTAGATATGAGATATCCTTCCCCAGGTCGAATTACATGCCTTTATATAGGCCTTGGGTTCAATTTTTCTAATAAGGTAAGAATACAAGTTCAAACTAAAGTACAACTCTATTTAAGATTAAATCTTCTGAGTAGATGCCTTTAATTCGTCCTCTTTTCTTGCTTTGGGTTTTTTCCTTGAACTTTGGGCTTGGCCTTCATTTTTCTTTAGGGCTCAGAAAAATATAGGAGTGGTCCACGACATACCGGCTTGAATTCCTCTATATGTCGAGCTCCACTTCACTTTTCCCTTTCACCAACGATGTCGTCATGGCTGCCACGATAGTGGCCACGACAGCATCTTACTTCTTGACTCCGGTCTTGTGTTCTAGCTCTGCTCCTTCGCTGTCCTGAGTCTTCCACAGCAGATACCTGCAAAAGTGGCCAAAATCAGTAGCAACTGTGCTATTTTATCTAATTGTGATGTATATGCAAAACATTACCTAAATGAAATGAATTATGCTTGAATGCATCAAAAATATGGGTTAAATAAGGGGTAAAATATAGAACTTTTGCACACTCAACAGTTGTGTTTTAGAGCTCCGCCAACTAAGCTTTCAAGCTTACACTCTCTTTTCCAACAATGCAGATCGTTAGAGGCTCCGGGAGGCAAGTGGGCAAGGGAGGAGTTCTTGGAGTTCTTGCTAGCTCAAAGTATGATTTTACTAGTTGTAATAATGCTTAGACAATGGGGATACTAGATTATTGTGTTGGGGAGTTGGTGTTCAAACTCCTAGGTTTGGCTTTGTTTAAGTTGCTAGCATGTTTTAATTGTTGATACCATGTATTGTTGAAGTTTGTTATGGCTTTTAGTGGATTACTTTGTATTTTGGCATGTTGGTGTTTTTGAAGCTAAGTGCTCTTATGTGCTTTAGACTTGAAATCCATTTTATTGCGTGTATGCATGTTTGAGGTCGTACTTAGGGTGTCTTTCCTTTAGATTGATTGTATGTTGAGATACCTTGTGGTTTGTGATGTTTCGGGGCAATTTTGGGGACGTTTGGAGATGTCAAAATATGTTTTCGGGCCAAACTGCGCCCAAGCGTTTCGGAATGCCTGATATGGTTTCGGGACAGTCGAGCTCCAATGGTACCCATATCGAAACGGAGGTGGTGCCGTTTTGGTACGATTTGCCACTGGAGGTTCCTGTTTCGGAACCATGTAGGGCCGTTTCGGTACGTTTTGCCACTGTAGGTTCCCATTCCAGAATAAGGTGGGACCGTTCCTGAATGGCTTGATGTTGCTTTTTAAATGGAGCTCGCGTTTCGAAACTGGCATGCCCATTTCGAAACGCTGGCTGTTAAAACGGTTAAATGGCATCTTCGAGGGTTTCCAAACGTTGCGTTTCAGTCCCTAATGCTTGTATGCTTCCTAGTTGAGTTTAGATGTGTCATTTGTGATAGTTTTGCCTCGTGGGTATGAATTTGACAAATAAGATACTTGGTATGTTTAAATTATCGTATGCCTTCTGATCGGTTCGTGTTTCCGCTTTCGTTCTTCCGTTGTTGCCTCTACGCATAGGATTAAAGATGATAATTATACAAGATAAAAAGAAAAAAATAAGGTTGCTAATCGAAGTGAGACCTTAATGGGTTTCGCTTCGATTTTCCCCGTGTAACCTGTTCGATTCAGTCTGTTGGCTAGGCCGGGACGAGGGGGTTACATTTGGTGGTATCAGAGCCTCGGTTACGAGGTCTCTTGGGAAGGTAAGTCAGGTAAGTTGGTTTGTTTGGTTTGGTTGTTATTTCACGGTGTGTGGAAGCATGTTTTCTCGTTCTTGTTGTTGGTTGAGGTTTAGTCGAGTGTTCCCATTGCTAGGTGTTGTTATTGGAAAATGGTTTTGGTTTAAAGAGCTTGAGAACTTGGATCCTTGCCCTTGCTAACCTCATGTTTTCTTGTGTGTGATGTGTTTGTTATTTTAGATTTTATCTTCGTTATGGTAAGACCGAGAGGACGACCTAGAGCGGGTGACCAGGCATCCGGGGATGAGCCCCGTGTTCCTCCTGCTCCCGATGGTAATGGGGTGGGTGGCGAAGGTAATGTGCCTCAGGCCGATGCGAATGCTGGAGGTAATGGTAGTGGACCTCAGGTCGGTGCAAATGTTGGGGGTAATTGAGCTCAGGCGGGTCAGGGTCCGGCAGGTGCGAACATGACTCATTTGATTCAGACTGTAGTCGGGGCTTTTCAGACAGCTTTGGCCGGTATGCATATTGCAGCACCACCTCAGGGTGCAAGGACATGTTTACCCCTTGAGTGACTTTGTAGTTTGGGTGGAGTTGAGTTCCGTGGTTTGACTCCCGAGGGTTCAGAGGCTTGGCTCGAGAGTACTACACGCATCTTAGGCCCGATGGAGTGCTCAGACACTCGTATGTTGAGTTGTGTTGTCTCCTTGCTTCAGGGACATGCGTATGCTTGGTGGACTATCGTTACTTCGGGCATGGCAGAAGCAGATGTCACTTGGGAGTTTTTCTGAACAACCTTTAAGAATAAGTATCTTGGAGTCCGATATCAGGATGAGAAGAAGATAGATTTTACGGCCTTGGTTCAAGGTAGTAAGACGGTGTCAGAGTACGAGGTTCAGTTTGTGAGGTTGAGCCAGTATGCTCCCGAGTTGGTTCCCAGCGAGAGGGAACGATGTGAGCGTTTCCGATATGGTCTGACTAGGGATGTGAAGACGTATATGCTTGCTTCTTATTACACCGAGTTTGATGTTTTGGTCTCTAGGGCCAAAGATATTGAGCAGAACTTAGGCTCGAGTGCCCGTGCTAGTGGGTCTGATTCCGAAAAGAGACATGCAGATTGGGACAAAGATCATGCCAAGAGGCATAGAGATAGGAGGTATCAGCCCGATTCGAGACATAGGGGCGGTAACCATAGATGAGGCCATCAGGGCCAAGGAGCTGTTGTTCACACTCCTGAGTGCACTAGATGCGGAAGACGCCATCAGGGCGAGTGTATGGATAACTTTGGGGTATGTTGGAACTGTGGTTCTCGAGATCATTTAAGGGCGTAACTGTTCACACCCGGCTAGGGGAAGACCGACTCCAGCTAGGGGGTTTGAGCATCAGAGAGGCCGTGGGTGCGGTCGAGGTAATTTTCAGCTGAGGAACGATGGTTAGAGAAATTTAGCTCATGTGGTGGCAGTTTAGCCCGAGGGTGGAGGACCGGTTATGGTGTATGCACAACGAGAGGCTGGGAATGACACGGATGTCATCGCAGGTAATTTCTCATTACAGTCATTGACTTTGCTTTCTTTGATATATTCGGGTTCGACACATTCATACTTTTTGGGTGAACATGCAAGGTCCCTAGGGTTATCGTATGAGTGGTTAGAGGTAGGTGTAAATGTTACTAGTTCTCTCGGTGAGATCGTGGTAGTTAGGAATATGTATTTGAGGTTTCCTTTGATGATTCAGGGTCATGTGTTTCCGGTTGACATGATGTAATTGTCGTTCTATGGTTTTGATGTGATTTTGGGCATGGATTGGCTCATAGAGCATAGAGTTAGGGTAGACTTTGAGACCAAGAGAGTTGAGGCTTACAGGTGATTTTGAAGTTTTAGTGGTGGGCGAGAACATTAAGTTCTTGTCCAATGTTGTTTCTGCTCTAGAAGCTCAAAGATTGATGGATTTGGGTTGTCAGACGTATTTGGATGATGTGATGAATCCGAATGTGAGTGAGGTTAGACCGCAAGATATCAGAACAATTTGTGATTTTTTGAGTGTTTTTTCGGAAGAGTTGTCGGGTTTGCCTCCAGATAGGGAAGTTGAATTTGCTATTGAGACGTATTTCGATTCTGCACCCGTGTCTATTGCTCCGTATAGAATGACACCAAAAGAGTTGAAGACACAACTTCAGAAACTTTCAGATAGAGGTTTCATTAGGCCTAGTATTTCTCTGTGCGGTGCTCCGGTCTTGTTTGTGAAGAAAAAGTACGGCAGTATGAGGATGTGTATAAACTACAGACAGTTGAACAAGGTAACATTGAAGAACAAGTATCCTTTGCCGTGGATAGATGATTTGCTTGATCAGTTGAGAGATGCTTTAGTGTTTTCGAAGATTGATTTGAGATCCGGTTACTATCAGTTGAAGGTGAAGGATGTGGACATACCGAAGACAGCTTTTCGTACACGTTATGGGCACTATGAGTTCTTGGTAATGCCTTTCGGGTTGACTTATGCTCCAGCTACATTTACAGATATGATGAACTGAGTGTTTCACGAGTTTTTGGATAGATTTGTGGTAGTGTTCATAGATGATATCTTAGTGTACTTTAGGACCAAGGAAGAGCATGATGAGTATTTGCGGTTAGTGCTTCAGACTTTACTTGAAAATCAGTTGTATGCCAAGTTAAGTAAATACAAGTTTTGGAGTAATGAGGAAGTCTTCTTAGGTCATGTGATCTCCGCCAAAGGAATTAGTGTGGATCCCAAGAAGATAGAAGCCATAATGAGTTGGAAACAACTGAAGTTGGTGACTGTAATATGTAGTTTCCTAGGCTTGGCGGTGTATTATCGAAGATTTTTCGAGGGATTTTCGAAGATTGTGGCACCCTTGACTAAGTTGCTTCAGAAGAATGTTCTGTATGAGTGGTCAGATGCAAGATAACAAGCGTTTGAGAAGTTGAAGAAAGCTTTGACCGAAGCTTCTATTTTGATTCAGCCTGAACCAGGGAAAGAGTGTGATTTACAGTGATGCATCATATGTAGGTTTAGGTTGTGTGCTTATGCAAGAGGGTAAGGTTGTAGCTTATTCTTCGATATAGTTGAAGGTTCACGAGAAGAATTACCTCACTCATGATATTGAGTTAGCCGCAGTAGTGTTTGCTTTAAAGATTTGAAGACATCATATTTATGGTGAGAAGTGCACAGTTTACACCGACCACAAGAGCTTGAAATACTTGATGACTCAGAGAGAGTTGAATCTTAGACAACGTAGGTGGTTAGAACTTCTTAAGGACTATGACCTTACGATAGAGTACCATTTGGGTAAGGCAAATGTAGTGGCCGATGCTTTGAGTAGAAAAGTGGTAGTTGAGTTGCGAGCCATGTTTTCGAGATTGAGTGTGTCACGGGATGACAATTTGATAGCTGAGTTACAAGTTAAATCTTCGTTGGCTCAGTTGATTCGAGAGAAACAGTTGCAAGACGAGTCTTTGGCACCTCACGTGTAAGAGATTACTGAGGGTAGGCCTACAGATTTTTGCTTTGGTGAGAATGGGATCTTATGTTTCAAGGATAGAGTAGTTGTTCCGGAAGATTCCAAGTTGAGGCGTACTATCTTGAATGAAGCCCATAATAGTCCTTTTGCTATGCATCTGGGTAGTACGAAGATGTACTGTGGGTTAAAAGAAGAGTACTACTGGATTGGGTTGAAGAAAGATGTGGCCGAGTTTGTGAGTAAGTGTATGGTATGCCAGCGAGTTAAAGCCGAGCATCAGTTTCCTTCATGTTTGTTACATCCGTTGAAGATTTCGGAATGGAAGTGGGAACATATTACTATGGACTTTGTGTAGGGTTTACCGTTGACTTTTTTGAAGAAGAATTCAGTGTGGGCGATAGTCGATAGATTCACCAAGTGTGCCCATTTCATACCTGTTCATACTACCTATACCTTAGATAAGTTGGTCGATCTGTACATTAGTGAGATAGTGAGATTGCGTGGGGTACCGAAGTCGATTGTATCAGACCAAGATTCAAGGTTTACAGCTAGATTTTGGGAGTGTTTGCATCGTGCCTTGGGTACTTGGTTGAACTTCAATACTTCGTATCATCCGCAGTCAGATGGTCAATCAGAGAGAGATATTCAGGTGTTAGAGGACATGTTGAGGTGTTGCATCATCGACTTTCAAGGTTCTTGGGAGAAACACCTACCGTTAGTAGAGTTTTCATACAACAACAATTATGAGGCTAGTATTCAGATGGCACCGTATGAAGCCCTGTATGGTAGGAGGTGTAGAACACCTATTTGTTGGGCCGAGGCCGGACAGAAGCTAGTACCGATGCTAGACTTGCTTAAGGGCACTACCGAGAAGGTAAAACTGATATGTGGTCGCTTGAAGGTAGCTTCAGATCGACAAAATTCGTATGCCGATTTGAAAAGAAATGAGATAGAGTATTCCGTAGGCTACAAAGTGTTTTTGAAAGTCTCACCTTGGAAGAATGTGATGAGGTTTGGTAGGAAAGGTAAATTGAGTCCGAGATTCATTGATCCTTATGAGATAGTTGAGCGAGTTGGTCGCGTTGCTTATAGATTGAGACTACCGACAGAGTTAGAGAAGATTCATATTGTGTTCCATGTTTTGATGCTCCGAAAGTATAGATTGGATCCATCTCATGTAATGCCAGTGGAAGAGATTGAGTTGAACCCTGGCCTGTCATATGATGAAGAGCCGGTTGAGATTCTTGCTACGAACAGGAAAGTGTTGCGTGAGAGATCTATCGAGTTGGTCAAAATTTTGTGGAGACACCGAGGTGTAGAAGAGGCTACCTGGGAGAGAAAGGAGGACATGGAGAAACAATTTCTGTATATCTTTCTATCAGGTGATTTCGAGGACTAAATTCCTTTAGTGGGGGAGAGTTGTAACTCCCCGATTTAGGGCCCGAGAGTTATTATTTTTGATCTAGGACTAGTTTCGGGTTAAAATTAGATTAAAATGCTGATTTTATAAAAAAATGTCATTATTTACGATAACCCCATTAATGAATTTGGAAAGGGGATTTTGAGATTGAAATGTCATCTTCATTTCAAAAAGAAAACCTAAAAGTTAAACTTTCTCCTAAAATCTCTCCACCACCTCTCCTTTGGCTCAAAGGTTTTTCCATAGAAGTTTTCCAAAGGTAATCATCATTTTTACCTTGGCTTTTGTTTATTGAATCTTATCTTTTTGAAAACCTAGCAAAGTATTGATTTTTCACTTAGGGTTCCAAAGTTTTGATGGAAAAGAGATGGGTTTGTGAAATTTTCGTATGGGTTTTTAATGGGTGCTTGGTGGGTGTTTTTGAACTATTTTTGGTTGCTAAATAATGTTAATAAGTATCTTAAACCCATAAAACCCGAAACTAGGTGCGGTGGGTGATTTTTGAAGGTGAAAAAGTGGTGTTTTGGGCTTAGTTTTGTGATAAAACGAGGGCTAGAGGTATACATACCTTGGATGAGTGTTTTTAGACGATTTTGGTGTGTTTTAGATGTTTAATTTGATGGTTTATTGCTGGACTTTGCTTAAGAATGGATTTGATGATGTTTTGATGGTTTTCGACTTTGTTTTGATTGAGTAAATGCGTCGATTGATGGGTTGTTGCTATTCAGTGAATTTATGGAAGAATATGGGTGTAATACTTTGTTTTTGGTTGATTAGAAACAAGGGAAACGAGTTTGGGTCCTTTGGACGCGATAACGGGTGATACGAAGGCTTGAGATCAGTGTTTCGGCTTCCAGTTGGGCTTAATCGGTGAGTGGTAATGTTTTGAAGTTTAAAATGATTCAAAGTGGTTTCGTGGGGGTTTGGGTGGAGCCTTAAGGGCTAACCTAAACCCAAGTGTAAGTTTTCTAATTTACCTTGTTTCATTAAATGTTGGTGTGTTCGATTATTTGTGTTGTGTTAAACGCGGATTGCCTTTACTTTCTGTTTTAATGTTGTTGTGTAGTCGTTGTTGATGTCAAGCCTCGCGTGATGGTTAGTCGTTGAATACGGTGATGTGTAGTCCCACTGATAGTGACTAGTAGATGAGTACGGTGATGTGTAGTCCCATCGGAAAAATGCTAGTTGTTGTTAACGGTGATGTGTAATCCCACCGGGATGGTTGTGCATGTGCAAACCATGTTTCGTTTTTGTTTCCATCTCATTGCTTTTCTTTCTATAATGGTTTTGTTTTCAAAACTAAGATATATATTTTAAACTGCATAGTTGTTGTGTTTTAGAGCTCCGCTCACTAAGCTTTCAAGCTTACGCTCTCTTTTCCAACAATGCAGATCGTTAGAGGCTCCGTGAGGCAAGTGGGCAAGGGAAGAGTTCTTGGAGTTCTTGCTAGCTCAAAGTATGATTTTACTAGTTGTAATAATGCTTAGACAATGGGGATACTAGATTATTGTGTTAGGGAGTTAGTGTTCAAACTCCTAGGTTTGGCTTTGTTTAAGTTGCTAGCATGTTTTAATTGTTGATACCATGTATTGTTGGAGTTTGTTATGGCTTTTAGTGGATTACTTTGTATTTTGGCATGTTGGTGTTTTTGAAGCTAAGTGCTCTTATGTGCTTTAGACTTGAAATCCATTTTATTGCGTGTATACATGTTTGAGGTCGTGTTTAGGGTGTCTTGCCTCTAGATTGATTGTATGTTGAGATACCTTGTGGTTTGTGATGTTTCGGGGCAAGTTTGGGGACATTTGGAGATGTCAAAATATGTTTTCGGGCCAAACTGCGCCCATGCGTTTCGGAACGCCTGATATGGTTTCGGAACGGTCGAGTTCCAAGTGTACCCATATCGGAACGGGGGTGGTGCCGTTTCGGTACGATTTGCCACTGGAGGTTCCTGTTTCGGAACCATGTAGGGTCGTTTCGGTACGTTTGGCCACTAGAGGTTCCTATTCTAGAACAAGGTGGGACTGTTCCGGAACGACTTGATGTTGCTTTTTAAATGGAGCCCGCGTTTCGAAATGGGTAGGCCTGTTTCGAAACACAGGTAGTTAAAACGGTTAAATGGCATCTTCGAGGGTTTCCAAACGTTTCGTTTCAGTCCCTAATGCTTGTATGCTTCATAGTTGAGTTTAGATGTGTTCTTTGTGATAGTTTTGCCTCGTGGGTATGAATTTGACAAATAAGCTACTTGGTATGTTTAAATTATCGTATGCCTTCTGATTGGTTCGTGTTTCCGCTTTCGTTCTTCCGATGTTGCCTCCACGCATAGGATTAAAGATGATAATTAGACAAGATAAAAAGGAAAAAATAGGGTTGCTAATCGGAGTGAGAACTTAACGGGTTTCACTTCGGTTTTCCCCGTGTAACCCGTTCGGTTCGGTCTGTTGGCTAGGCCGGGATGAGGGGTTACAAGACTGAAATTTTTTGTGCATTATGTTCCAAAAGAGTAATGATAAAACTGGATGAAAAAGAAAAAAAATGGAATATTAAATAGGAATTGCGTGAGGCTGGTCTTAAAACGGCTCCTACATAAACGACATCGTTAGCGTTGAAAAGCAACACTATTTGAAATAAAACGGTAAAAAACAAAATGAAATGGCCCATGCAGATCTCGAACTTACGACTTTCGCATTATTAGCACAACGCTCTAACTAACTGAGGTAATAAGCCAATGCTTTATCATCACATTTAAATGTAAATTGAATATATATTACTTATCAAATAATCTATTTATCTTGTGACACTGGGACAGAGTCTCAAAGCTACAAAACCATGAGATACTCTCATGATTTCTTTGTTTCCTATTAAAATCTATCGACAAATAGCCATACATAAGATGACACAACTTTTTTTTTTTCGTTGTTGTGAAGAAGAAACTGTGAATGGGGACAGAGTATATAGTGGGGCAAAACAGTATGCTGCTGCTTTCTTTGTTCCTACACAAGCTTCGACGCATGGGGTGACTTCAATCCGATGGATCAGGCCCCAACATGGGTGGACATGCCTAAACTCAGATGGAGCAGTTTCTTTAGCATCTTCTTATGGTTCGGCTGGAGGCTTATTCCATGACCATTCCGGTTCCAACTTTCTGCCGGCTTATAAGAAGAAGCTCGTCAGGATTAAGGGTTGAGGGCATGAGTTTAAATAACATTCGTAGTCACATTTTTTATTGCGCTGCGTTTTTCGTGTTTGCGGACATAACATATACTATTGCAAGTGTCATGATGTGAATTTTTTTAGAATTTGAACAACTTATTGTAAACATAATAAATATAAATATAAAAAGTCACGTTTAATGATTTTTTATAATGTTTTCTAATTTTTATAAACTTTTATTAATATGATAGCACAATTTTTACCAATATTATTTATTTGTCAAATTTAATTTGAATATATGAATTATATTTGTCCAATTTAATTTGAATGTATAATTTATTTGTCGAATTTAAATTCATTAAAACGTTATATATCTACTATAACATTAGTGATAAACTATTTTACTAATATTGTTCAATTAAATTAATATTGGCCTAGCTCCTTGTACTATTTAAAAACAACACAAATAGTCATCTGATTTTTAAAAATATTTTTTAGTTGATAGTTTTATAGTATGGTAATTTTTAACGTGTTATATATATATATATGAGATAGGATTCGTTTACACAGTGTAAAACTCTTTAAGTTTTACACGTTTTTTGGACCGTTGGATGAGTGAAACGAATGGATGAGATTAACAGTAAATATGTGAAGATTATCACTTGAAAAAAGAGAGTAAGAAGTTAATCTAAGCCATCCATTCTCCCCATCTAACGATCCAAAAAACGTGTAAAACTTAAAGAATTTTACATTGTGTAAGTTGATCCTAACTCTCTCTCTCTCTCTCTCTCTCTGTATATATATATATATATATATATATAGGGATAGGATCAAGTTACATAATGTAAAACTCATTGAGTTTTACACTAATTCATAACCATTGGATTAGTGAAATGGATGGATGAGATTAACAGTAAAAAATGTGAAGATTATCACTTGGGAAAAAAAGATAAGGAAATTATCTGAGCCATTAATTACCATCATCCAACGGTCCAAAAACTGTGTAAAAGTAATTGGTTGTGGCAATTTAATGCCTTCAATTATTCAAAAATATCAAGTTCAAATGTCTTAAATTTGAGTAATTGCTTTAAATGTAGAACTAGATTAGCAGACACATCCACAACACTCGTGTTGTCGCACCATAGGACAGGAACGCCATCGGAGGAGACACACAACTCACTGAGCAATGATCGAAGCCACATTATTTCAGCCGCAACACACGCCACGCTGCAATACTCAACTTCAGCGGTCGATCGAGAAACAACCGGTTGCTTATGAGACCCCCATGACACCGGGTTGCCACCAAAGAAGATGCAATAACTTGTTATAGATCTACAATCATCACAATCATTACCCCAGTTCGCGTATGCAAAACCAATGATGCTGAGACAAGAATGGGGAGAGAACCTTAAACCAAAATCACTAGTTCCCTGTAAATACCGAAGTATACGCTTAACGACCTGCAAATGAACATCAGTCGGCATCTACATGAACTGATTGAAGAACTAATGTTTTGATATAATAATTGAAAAATAGTTTTGGACTAAATTGAAAAGATTTCAAAAGTGCCTTTAAGTCCAAACAACTTAAAAATATGTTTGAGGATTTTTTTTAAAGAGGTTTTGAAGTGTTTTCTAAAGCCAAACTTTACAAAACCACCCAGGTGTTTCGAAACACCCTTAGGCGTTTCGAAACAACCATTCACAGTTTCGAAACATTTCGATACAACTCTGTCTATTTCGAAACATGATTTAATCTGGGCGAGGATTTTTACATAGTGTTTTGATACGGGTTTCACCGTTTCAATACGCCTATGTGGCAAAGACCTCAACTGTCAAAATCAACAACGACTATTTTCCAAATGGTAATTTAAATTGCAGCTTAACTGTCAATCGTACCAAAACAAGTTCTAAACGTTTCGATACGACTCGAAGGGTTTCGAAACAGTCATAGGCGTTTCGATACGGCCTGCTGCATGAGACATCAACGGCTAGTTCTGAAGAAGGGTGTTCCAAAATGGGTTCGAGTGTTTCGAAACAGACGTCTGCAGAACACCATTTATGGTGAGAAATAAAGTCTCCAACGGCTCCAAAAAAACTCCAACGGTTCTCAACGGCTACAAACTCAATTAGGAGTATAAAAGGGACCTCCAAACATCAAGAGAAGACTAATGGTTCAATTGTCAACAACATAATGATCAAGAATTTGTCTTAGAGCTTAATTGTTCATTTTCTTGTATAGACAACAATTGTGAGCTTAATTGTTAAATTTGCTCAAGTGTATAAGTTTTGGGTGAGAGCTTAAGATTGCAAACAAATACCTATTAGAGGGATTTCATGTTTGCTTAGAATTTCTCTTGTAAGAGAGTGTTTGATTAAGCTAAGGGTAGTTAGCTTAATCGTTGTAACGGTTTCCTCCTAAGCCGAGAAAAGGGGACGAAAATCAAAGAGTGGATTTGTTGAAATCCTTAGTGGGAAGCTAAGGTAGTGGATGTAGGTGCTTGTTAGAAGGCCGAACCACTATAAATCCTTGTGTCTTTGTCTATATTTCACTTCCCACAAATTCACCCAAATATCCAACTTCTCCACACTTGGCGAGCTAGAACGGTTGAAGGAAATCGTGCACCGAAAAACCCAATAATTGGTATAAGAGCTTGGCTCAATTGAAGAGGATTAACATCTTATTAAGGCGATACGACAAGCTCGATCAACATTTCAAATAACCGGCTCAATGGCGCAATCCATCGACAAGCCACCCTTCTTCGACGGGACCAATTATGCTTATTAGAAGACAAAGATGATGTTCTTTGTCAAATCCAAAGACTACAAGCTTTGGGATATCATTGAAAATGGCCCATTTGTACCAAAAGGAAGCAAGGTGGAGTGGAGTGCCGACGATCATAAGAAGATGGAGCTAAATTGCAAGGCTTTGCACTTCATCTTTTGTGCATTTAGCCTCAATATATACGCGAAGATGTCTTCTTGCGAGAGTGCCAAGGAAGTTTGGGACAAGCTCAAAGTTACATACGAGGGGACAAACAAAGTAAAGGAGACCAAGATCGGCCTCCTCAACCTAGAGTATGAAAACTTCAAAATGGATCTGGAAGAGGACATTGAGAACATGTTCCATCGATTCTCCACCATCATCAATGGACTCAAGGGTTATGGAGAAGTCATTCCAGAAGAAAAGCTTGTCCGAAAGCTTATCTATTCTCTTCCCGAGTCATGGGACTCAAAGAGGACCGCCATCATCGAAGCTAAAAACTTGAAGACCTTGAAGCTTGATGAACTCATGGGGTCACTTCTCACTCACCAAATCATGAAGAAGGATAAAGAAGAGGAGAAGAAGAAGGAAGAGATAAGAAGGATGGGGAAGAAGAAGATTATGGAGCTAGGCATCCATGCAAATGCCATTGCTCTCAAAACCTCCAAGTGCAATCATGTTGATACAAGTGAGGAGGAGGATGAAGAAGAAGAGATAGTTCATCTCTTCAAGAAGTGTGCCCCTTTCATGAAGAAAGAAATGAAGGAACTCGAACAAGAATCAATGAAGAAGAAGAGGGCAAGCACTTCAAGCTATAAGAAGAAGGCATATGTTTCTACTTGGAGTGATGAAGACTCCACCGACGATGAACTAGCCAACCTTTGCCTTATGGCCATCGAAGAAGATTCAAGGGTAACTTCTAATTAATCTACTTCATGTTCATATTCTTTTGATGAATTACAAGATGCTTATGATGATTTGGTTTTAGAGTTTAAAAATCACATTTTGAAAAACAAGAAAGTGATTTCAAATTTAAAATTCAAAATGATTTGATTTCTAAAACCAAAATTGAACTTGAAGAAAAACTCAATGAGTTTGAACAAAAATGTTTTTATTTATAAAATTTGTTTCATAAAGTTCAAGAAGAAAAAAGATTTGATTTCCAATGAGCTTGAAAAGAAAAATAATCTTAGAAAATTAAATTTTTATGTAAGACAATCTAGTGCCCCTAGATTTATAAATGGAAAATGTTTTAGAAGTGTTTGGGTCCCAAAAGGACTAACCACTTCAACTAAAAATGATGAAATTGAAAAATAGATTCCTAAGGGGACTAAATATTGTGCTACTAACGTCTATGGATCCAAAGCAATTTTGATACCAAAAATTACTTGATTGTCTTATGATAGGTGTGATGGAGATTGATCAACAAGTCAAATATTGAGGGGGAGCTTCATGCACACAAGGAAGAACACTTGAAGAAGGAAGGCTTCACATCCTCCCTTGAGTTCAAGTGTGGTAAAATCTAGTTGTTTTAACTTGTTTTTAACTTGATTTATTTTCTTTTAATTCAACTAGATTATCATGTGTTGGACTAACATTCCTTAATGATGCTTTGAGTAAGGGGGTCCCAATTTTAAAATCAAAATTCTTATTTGTGTCATTTTTTAA
The DNA here is from genome assembly GCA_958450335.1 of Hibiscus tridactylites. NCBI lineage: Eukaryota > Viridiplantae > Streptophyta > Magnoliopsida > Malvales > Malvaceae > Hibiscus > Hibiscus tridactylites. The sequence continues at coordinate 67,565,408 of OY288275.1, read as the reverse complement.
ATCTCCTAAGTTATTTTCAACTTAAAGTTATTTGAAGTCTTTTTTGATATAACAAAAAGGGGGATAAATGGTTTGAAAAATGATTTTTCAAATGAGTAAGGGGGAGCTTTAATTGATTTTGAACTTCAATTCTTTATTTTACTAAGGGGGAGAATCCCAAACAATTTTTCAAGATTGATTTTATTATATCAAAAAGGGGAAGATTGAAGAACTAATGTTTTGATATAATAATTGAAAAATAGTTTTGGACTAAATTGAAAAGATTTCAAAAGTGCCTTTAAGTTCAAACAACTTTAAAATATGTTTGAGGATTTTTTAAAGAGGTTTTGAAGTGATTTCTAAAGCCACACTTACAAAACCACCTAGGTGTTTCGAAACAACCTTAGGCATTTCGAAATAACCATTCACAGTTTCAAAACGTTTTGATATAGCATTGTCTGTTTTGAAACGGGCTTTAATCTGGGTGAGGATGTTTACAAAGCGTTTCGATACGTGCTTCACTGTTTCGATACGCCTATGTGGCAAAGACCTCAACGATCAAAATCCCCAACGATAATTTAAATTGCAGCTTAACCATCAATCGTACCGAAACGGGTTCTAACCGTTTTGATATGGCTCGAAGGGTTTTGAAACGGCCATAGGACTTTTGATACAGCCTGCTGCATGAGACTTCAACGGCTAGTTCTGAAGAAGGGTATCGAAATGGGTTCGAGTGTTTCGAAACGAACGTCTGCAGACATCATTTATGGTGGGAAATAAAGTCTCTAATGGCTCCAAAACAACCCCAACGATCCTCAACGGCTATAAACTCAATTAGGAGTATAAAAGGGACCTCCAAACATCAAGAGAAGACTAATGATTCAATTGTCAACAACATAATGATCAAGAATTTGTCTTAGAGCTTAATTGTTCATTTTCTTGTATAGACAACACTTGTGAGCTTAACTGTCAAATTTGCTCAAGTGTATAAGTTTTGGGTGAGAGCGTAAGATTGCAAACAAATACCTATTAGAGGGATTTCAAGTTTGCTTAGAATTTCTCTTGTAAGAGTGTGTTTGATTAAGCTAAGGGTAGTTAGCTTAATCGTTGTAACGATTTCTTCCTAAGCCGAGAAAAGGGGACGAAATTCAAAGAGTGGATTTGTTGAAATCTTTAGTGGGAAGCTAAGTGTAACCCCCTCGTCCCGGTCTGGCCGGATGACCGGTCCGAGTGGGCCACACGGGGAAAACCGAAGCGAAACCCAAAGGGTTTCTCCTCGGTTAGCAACCCTAATTTTTTTTTTCATTTTAATCTTGTCACATTCGAACCCCAAACCACATTCAAACACCCAAATTTTAATCTTGACTAGAGGCATATTAATTCCTATGTGTTTTTCTCTTTAAAAAGGCCAACAAGTCAAAATAGTGCAGTTTTAAGCAAAGGTTTCGAAACCTTCACCAAAGGTTTCGAAACTTTGGCTGGCAGTAACCCCTGGAACCAAATTTTCACCAAAGGTTTCGAAACCTTGGGGAAGGTTTCGGAACCTTTGACCATAGTTTCGAAACCTTCCCCAAAGGTTTCGAAACTTTGGCTGGCAGTGACCCATGGAACCAAATTTTCTGCAAAGGTTTCGAAACCTTACCCATGGTTTCGAAACCTTAGTGCAGGGGATCACTTACTGCCCAACCTAAGGACTTCCTAACTATGAAAAACACTAAGATCATACATAGACATATGTAGAAGCTTAAAAAGGACCAAAGGCATGAATTAACACTCACAAGACTCACACATACAATCATTTAAGCAAACATACATGAGCCATAAGTAGCAATTAACATAAATCAAGGCATTCGAACATGACATTCCAACAAAAGAGTGAATTCAGCATTTAAGGTCAAACATGGAAGCTCAAGAGCCCAAATGGCACAATTCAACACAAGAGGTTTGCACTCATACACAAGGCAACCTAAGCATCTAAGACATGCCATCACACACCATCAATCAACATAGCATTACATGCTTTACAATCCCAAAACATCAATCCAAAACAACATCATTTGAAAGAGTCATACAAGGCTCATACAAACACACCCTATTGCCACATTGCTTAACTACTACAAAATTAACCATACTTGAGCAACAACTTGGAAAGCCCTTCTTGCCTTGCCTCGAGCTAACGCCACGCTAATGATCTGCATTGTTGAACATAGAGAGCGTAAGCTATAAGCTTAGTGAGGGTGCTCTAAAACAAAAAACATCAACAATGCAGGGTTCAAGCATGTTAATCCTAGTCTTACATACATCAAACATAGACATAGAATCAAGTAGACCTAGCTAGTCTTTCAAGTGGCATATATGGTTTCTCGATCCTACCAAGCTCAAATATCAAAATCAACATCATATAGCAACACCATATATCATCAACATATAACATCATCACATATCACAAAGTATGAACAAGTTAATTGGCCACTTTAATTACCCCGATTGTGTGGATTTAAACCTCGACAACACTTTACCTCGGTGGGATTTCACTCATCACCGGACCTTGCATGTGCGAGATTCCACTCATCGCCACATGCCCTACGGATGGGATTCCACTCATCATCCCGTAGAAATGTAATAAAAGCTTCCGGTGGAATGTTACATCACCGTACTCCTCCTTGATGACTTAACGCCATCAAGGCCACGTACGTTTTGACTCAATTTGTGTGCACACTATCCTAATGATCGATTATTTACAACCAGTAATTATTTTAGTGCCAATTATCATAACCACATCATATATATACATCATCAACCACATTCATGTTCAATCTCAGAGATGCATATCAAGATAACTCACATCCATCAACCACAATCATAATAGCATAGTCAAACAAGCATAAGTGCATTCATGGATATCAATGGTTAAATCAACAACTTGAATTAACTATGAGTGGCCTACCAAGCACACTTCACACACACTCCCACTACACATACTCGAACCAAACTTAAAACAAGTTGAAACCACTCACCGCCCTTCCTTAGCAAATCGAACAATCCTCCTATGCACCCGGATTCGGTCCCAAAGCCTCTTCCACGCTTCCACTTGCTTCTAGCCAAACAAAACATACACATTACTTCCCAATTCAATGCTAAACTCAACCATCAACATACTTTGCTAACACAACCCAAATTCCACAATTTCTCAAATCACATAATCTCCTAAAACCCCAATTTTCGTGCTCCCCTAAAGGCTTGCTGAAAATTCAATTTCCAAACATCCAAATGACTTCCAAAACATCCCAAATCACCCTCCTAACATAGGTAGACCATCAGCCCTTCAATTTCAACATAAAACCCACCAAAAACTCAAGTTTTAATACTTTAAAATCTACCTCAAGAGCAAGCTACGAATTTTCACCCAAATTCAACCAATTTGATTTATGTTACTCATTATAACATGATTAACTAAAACCCCAACTCAATTTATCAAAACCAATTAGAAAACCCCTTAAAAATTCAAACTTTAATATAAACCCTAATTTTCAAAACCCCATATTTTTGAAATCTAAGACAATGGATAGATAGAGATTGAAGAGGAGATTAAGAAAACGTAATTACCTCTTAAATTGGTGTTGAAAATCAAGTAGTAAGATCAATGGAATAGTAACAAAGTTTGAAAGGGTTTAGAAATGGTGGGGGAGTTTCTAACGTGAAAGGGGGGAGGAAAGAGGGAGGAAGACAATTTTTTTTATTAAAGTGGTCTTGCTTTTCAAAACTTTTGGGTAAAATTACAACCTTAGTCCCTTCCCTTTTTCCAAAACTCAATTAGGCCATTATTGAAATTGAATTGTTTTAATTAAGTTTTATTTGACTCGAACTATTACCCGGCTAACTCCTAGGCCCAAAACACGGGTGTTACAAATCTCTCCCACTTAAGGAATTTCGTCCCCTAAATTACCTGACTGAAAGAGATACGGAAACTGCCTTTCCATATCCTCCTTCCTTTCCCAAGTGGCCTCGTCCACACCTCTACGTCGCCACCGCACCTTTACTAACTCAATCGATCTACCCCTCAACACTTTACTGTCAGAAGCTAAGATCTCCATTGGCTCTTCTTCATAAGTCAAATCCGGATTCAATTCAATTTCTTCTACGGGCATAACATGTGATGGATCGGACCTATACTTGCGAAGCATCGACACATGGAACACATCATGTATCTTCTCAAGCTCGGATGGCAAACGCAACTTATAAGCAACCGGACCAACCCTCTTCACAATCTCATACGATCCTATGTACCTCGGACTCAATTTCCCTTTTCGGCCAAATCTCATCACCTTTTTCGACGGAGACACCTTCAAGAATACCTTCTCACCCACTGAGAACTCAACTTCCTTTCTCTTCAAATCGGCATAGGACTTCTGCCTATTCGAAGCAGCATTCAAACGATCACAAATCAATTTTACCTTTTCGGTTGTCCCCTTGAGTAAATCCGGCATAGGTAACAGTTTCTGTCCTACCTCGGCCCAACACACAGGAGTCCTACACTTCCGGCCATACAAGGCCTCATATGGAGCCATCTGAATGCTCGACTGAAAACTGTTATTGTACGCAAACTCTACTAGAGGCAAATGCTTCTCCCAAGTACCCTGAAAGTCAATGATGCAACAACGCAACATATCCTCTAAGATCTGAATAACCCTCTCTGACTGACCATCTGACTGAGGATGATAAGAAGTGCTGAAGTTCAAATGGGTACCCAAAGCTGTATGCAGACACTCCCAAAATCTAGAAGTAAACCGCGGATCTCTATCTGACACAATGGACTTCGGCACACCATGTAGCCTCACAATCTCACCAATGTACAAATCGGCCAATCTATCTAAGGTGTAAGTAGTGTTGACTGCCAAGAAGTGAGCACACTTCGTAAAACGATCTACTATCACCCAAACTGAGTTCTTCTTCATCGGAGTCAAAGGCAAACCCGAGACAAAATCCATAATGATGTTCTCCCATTTCCATTCCGGAATTCTCAACGGCTGTAACAAACCTGAGGGAACCTGATGTTCCGCCTTCACTCTCTGACACACTAAGCACTTACTCACAAAGTCGGCTACATCTCTCTTCAAGCCAACCCAAAAGTACTCATTCTTCAAATCACGGTACATCTTCGTACTTCCAGGATGCATAGCAAACGGACTACTGTGGGCTTCAGTCAAGATCGTACGTCTCAAGTCACTGTCTTCTGGCACAACTATTCTGTCCTTGAAACACAAAACTCCATCAGTGCTGAAACTGTAATCTGTAGATCTACCCTCGGCTATATCTTGCACGTGAAGTGCCAAAGATCTATCTAAGAGTTGTTTCTCTCGAATCAACTGACCTAGAGTAGGTCGAACCTAAAGCTCGGCTATCAAGCCACCATCTCCGGACAAACTCAATCTAGCAAACATAGCCCTCAAGTCCACGGCCATCTTCCTACTCAATGCATCAGCCACTATATTGGCCTTACCCGGATGGTACTCAATAGTAAGATTGTAGTCTTTTAGCAACTCTAACCACCTACGCTGTCTGAGATTCAAATCTCGCTGAGTCATAATGTACTTCAAACTCTTGTGATCGGTGTACAGTGTGCATTTCTCACCGTACAAATAATGCCTCCAAATCTTCAGAGCAAACACAACTGCAGCTAATTCTATGTCATGGGTTGGATAGTTGCGCTCATGAGTCTTCAACTGTCTTGAGGCATAAGCCACCACTCTTAGGTCTTGCATAAGGACACATCCTAGCCCTACATAAGAAGCATCACTGTAGACTACATAGTCCTTCCCGGACTCAGGCTGAATCAAGATCGGTGCTTGGGTCAAAGCTTCTTTCAATTTCTCAAAGGCTCTCTGTCTTGCATCTGTCCACTCAAACTGAACACTCTTCTGAAGTAACTGTGTCAATGGAGTGGCTAACTTAGAGAAACCCTCAACAAACCTCCTATAGTATCTGGCTAAGCCTAGGAAGCTACGTACCTCTGTCACAGACTTCGGTTGCTTCCACTCAACAATGGCTTCAATCTTCTTCGGATCAACTCTAATCCCATCAGCTGACACTACATGTCCTAAGAAGACTACTTCTCGGATCCAGAATTCACACTTGCTGAGCTTCGCATACAACTGATGATCTAGCAAAGTCTTCAAAACAAGTCTCAAGTGTCGGTCATGGTCTTCTTCAGTTCGCGAGTACACCAAGATGTCATCAATAAACACAACTACGAACTGATCTAGATACTGATGAAAAATCCTATTCATCATGTCCATGAAAGCTGCCGGTGCATTAGTCAACCCAAAAGGCATGACTAAGAACTCATAATGACCGTACCTAGTCCTAAAGGTCGTCTTCGGTACATCAACCTCTCTAACCTTTAGCTGGTAGTAACCTGATCTCAAATCAATCTTCGAAAAGACCGATGCTCCTCTCAACTGATCAAACAAGTCATCTGTAACCCCCTTAACCCGGCCTAGACGGTTGACCCGAATTAAGAAAGTCACACGGGGAAAACCAAAGTCAACCCGAAAGTCAACCTTGATTAACGACCCTTTCTTTTTTCTTTTTAAGCTTGTCTAGATGCACATTAACCCTAGTTATGATCACTCAAACAACATGCTCAAAGATCATAAACATCAGAGATCAAACAGGGACCCAATTGAACAATTTACAACTTTAGGGACCAAATTGTAAATTCTGATAATTATGTGAACTTAATCCAAATTAAAGTTACCAACTTATAATTAATAAGGTTTCATGCTTCACTGCCAAATTTCAGCTCAAACGGACATCCCAAACTCATACAACGGCATCACAAGGAACTCATAATGCCCATATCTTGTCCTGAAAGCTGTCTTAGGCACATCCACATCCTTCACCTTCAACTGGTAATACCCTGACCTCAAGTCAATCTTAGAGAACACAGCTGCTCCCCGAAATTGATCAAAGAGATCATCAATCCTCGGCAAAGGATACCGATTCTTGATAGTCAACTTGTTCAGCTGACGGTAATCAATGCACATTCTCATAGTGCCATCCTTCTTCTTCACAAACAAGACCGGTGCTCCCCAAGGTGACACACTTGGCCGAATGAAACCACGATCAAGCAACTCTTGCAACTGCGTCTTCAACTCCTTCAGCTCCTTAGGTTCCATTCTATAAGTGGTAATGGACACATGAGTTGTATTCTCATACAGCTCAATTCCAAACTCCACCTCGCGATTAGGAGGTAAACCAGGCAACTCCTCAGGAAACACACCAGGAAACTCCTTCACAACTCTGATATCTTGCACCCACAACTCCTTAGAGTTAGGATTCATTACAAAAGCTAGGTAAGCTTCACAACCTTGCCTCAACATCCTGCTCGCCTCCAAGGTAGACACCACATTGGCAAGAAACTTCACATTCTCACCAACCACAACAACTTCATAATCATCCACAAGCTTCAGCGAAACTCGCTTATTTTCACAATCCACAACAGCACGATGCTCAGCAAGCCAATCCATACCAAGGATTACATCAAAACCATAGAAAGGCAACTCCATAAGGTCAACATGAAAAACATGTTCTTGAACAACCAAAGGACATCTTCTATAAAGCTTTCGAGTCATAACAGTCTCACCAAAAGAACTAGTGACACGAACACCAACATCCAAAGACTCAACATGCAAACCAAGCAATTCAGCATGCTCACGCAATATGTACGAATGCGTAGATCCAGAATCAATCAAGGAAAGTAATGACAAGGATTGCAAAGTAAAAGTACCTGCAATCACATCCGCGTCATTTCTTCCCCCCCGTTGAGCATACACCCTAGCTTGACCTCCACCCTCAGGCTGAATAGCCACAACATGGGCCACTCCTCGACCACCTTCCTCCCTTCGCTGGAAGTTACCACGGCCGCGCCCACGACCTCTCTGCGGTGCAACAGCAATAGGAGCACGCACTTGGCCACCAGCCAACATAGGACACTCTCGCCTCAAGTGATCCGCAGATCCACAATTCCAGCACCCGTTACCAGCTGCCGCAACAGGAGCTTGCACCTCCCTCACAGCACGAGGACAATCACGCTTCATATGGCCACGCGAACCACATGTCCAACAAGCACTCGGATCAGCTCTAGCATTGCCTCCCCGAGCAGGTGCACCACCACCTCTCTTAGCTGAGGACTGATACTTCTGATCACGTCCCCTCTTGTTCCGTCCACCACTGGAACTATACTCAGCAACTCGCTTTCCAGCACTAGAACCAGCACTTTTAGCAGATAAACCCAAGTTCATCTCAATATCCTTGGCTCGGCCCACCAGCACATCAAAATCATCATACTCGGTAGCCAACACATACATCTTCACATCCGTCACTAAACCATAACGGAATCTTTCGCACCTCGCCCTCTCATCAGGGACTAACTCAAGCGCATATTGACTGAGTCGAACAAACTGCACTTCATACTCAGCCACATACATGCTCCCCTGGGTAAGAGACATGAACTCTCGCTTCTTTTCATCCAGGTACCTCACACCAAGATACCTTCTCTTGAACACATTCTGGAAGAATGTCCAAGTTATGTCAGCTTCCGCCATCCCAGCTATAGTGGTCGTCCACCACGTATAAGCATCATCCTGCAGCAAGGATACAACACACCCCAGCTTTTGCACATCAGTGCAACTCATCTGACCCAAGATCCTCTTGGTACTCTCCATCCAGGATTCAGAACCTTCCGCAGACAAACCCCTGAACTCAGTCCCACCAAGACTGCGTAAACGCTCCAAGGGTAGTCTAACCCCAGCATCTCCCTGATGCCCAGCTCCTTGAGCTCCAGCTACTGCCGCTCGAAAAGCACCAGCAATAGCTTGCACCAACATCGTCATGTCAGACATAGCTTGCCCCTAACCCGCCTCAGGTCCAGCGACCCCAGCACCAGCTGCAGCTTCAGCTCTTTCACCCTCAGCACCACCACCACCAGGTGGAGGAGGTAACACCGCACTTCCCGCATTCTCCTCATTCTCATTCTCATTCGGAGCCGTAGCTCACACATTACTCCTCAACTCTCTACGAGGTGCCATACTTTGACAATGCAATCACAATGCAAACAAACAAAGTCAGGCCCAGCAAGGTAAGCAATCCAAGTACTCAAGCTCATTTTCACTTAAAATCATCATCATTTCATTAGCTTTGATTTGGCAATAGGTACCCACAACATGCTTCACCACAGCATACAACTCAATTGCATCAAATTCACAAACCACTCATCATGCTTTCACTCAACAAGCATACACACTTCAATCATGCACACATTCATTCCCAATTACTCGAGAACTCAGCTCTGATACCACCAAATGTAACCCCCTTAACCCGGCCTAGACGGTTGACCCGAATTAAGAAAGTCACACGGGGAAAACCAAAGTCAACCCGAAAGTCAACCTTGATTAACGACCCTTTCTTTTTTCTTTTTAAGCTTGTCTAGATGCACATTAACCCTAGTTATGATCACTCAAACAACATGCTCAAAGATCATAAACATCAGAGATCAAACAGGGACCCAATTGAACAATTTACAACTTTAGGGACCAAATTGTAAATTCTGATAATTATGTGAACTTAATCCAAATTAAAGTTACCAACTTATAATTAATCAGGTTTCATGCTTCACTGCCAAATTTCAGCTCAAACGGACATCCCAAACTCATACAATTGCACAAACAAGATTCAGGACCAAAACGTAAACATTTCAAAACATATAACTGCCAATGTCAGCCCCCAACGGTCAGGTGTTCCGAAATAGGGAGAACCTGTTTCGAAACACGGGACCGTTCCGCAACGGGTTCCGAAACGAGGGCTGGTAGAGGACATTCCGTTTCGGAACGGTGTCTTCCGTTTCGGACGCCTGGGCTACTACAGGGCACCCGTTCTGAAACGGTAGCTCCCGTTCCGATACGGCCTGCACAGAATGCAGAGAAATGGCTGCTAAAACACACATTTGGTCAACCATACATGCTCCAAATGCTACCAAACTTCACCAGCAAGACATTCAACATGTAAGGAACATAAATGCATCATCCAAACATCATCATGGCATCAAATATGAAAAGCCCCAAATCTAAAGGCATACTTCCTACTTAGCAACCATTCAAGCATTAAATCTCCAAACCAACCATATAAAGGCCAATTACAAAATCCAGCATTATTAACAACATGAAACAAACTTAGGGAGTTCAAAACATCTCCCAAAACATCCACATAGGTCCCCCATTGCCAAATGCCAAAAGCTAAAAGTGTTTAAGAAAACCTTCCCAAACTTGAGCTTAACTTCCACTTGATTGCTTGCCTTCCTTGCTGCCCTCAATGCACCTTAATGCTCTGCATTTTTGATTTAAGAAAAAGAGAGAGAGCGTAAGCAAAAGCTTAGTGAGGAATGCTCATTTTAAACCATTCAATAATGCATTTATAAAACTCATTTATAAACCATGCTTCAAGCAACATTAAACATGTTCTTAAACATTTAAAACAAGCATCTCATGCTTCAAGTTTATAACAAGTCATATTGGCAACAAGTGATACAATTCACATAAGATCCACACATGGACTTTTAAACACCATTGTGATCTTATCCCCATGGACTTTTAAACACCATGGCCCATGGACTTCTAAACACCATGGCAAGGACCACACAAGGACTTTTAACCACCTTTGTGTCCTTAACAAGAATCTCCCAAGGACTTTTAACCACCTTGGAGTTCTTAAATAACCAAGGCTTATAGAAGGACTTTTAACCACCTTGAGCCTTAACCAAGAACCAACCATGGACTTTTAAACACCATGTTGTTCTTAAACTTTACAAGATCCACACAAGGACTTTTAACCACCTTTGTGATCTTAACCAAGAACCATCCAAGGACTTTTAACCACCTTGATGTTCTTAAATAAACAAGGCTCACACAAGGACTTTTAACCACCTTTGTGACCTTAACCATCACTTGCCAATATGTATCATTATCATCATTATTCCACTGTTTTAAAGCATTTAAACAAGCCATAAACATCATGCATCTTTAAGCATCAAACCACATTTTAACAATGTTCAAAAACAAGGAACTCTTACCTTGAGTTTCCTTCAACACATGGCTTACAAAATCAGCGATAGTCATGCTAAATCATGCTTTCAGAACAGAATTTAAAACATGCAATAAACCACATTGCACACAACCAATCCATGGCCACCACTAGAGAGTTTTTCCGAAAACTTACACTTGAGCTTAGTAAAGTTGTTTAGACTTAGACTAAGCTCCCAAGACATTGGTTTCAAAGCCGAAAACCCAATTTCACTCACCGATTCCGTTTCGCCTCTTGCCGAAACACAAATCAAGCTTCCGGATCACCACCACTTGGATCCAAAGATGACTCCCCTGTTTTAAACACATCAAGCAGAGGATTAATGCATCATCATGCATTAATAGCTTCAATGAAAGCATCTAAACTCGCTGCTCTCATCCACACTCCATTTTCGGCCACCAAACACAACCGAAAATGCATCCAAACAACTCCTCAACAATGCCCAGCCAAGATCCATCAAAACTAAACATCCTTTAACACCACTTAACATCTAAAAAGGACCTAACAACATCCTTATATCTCCAGCAACAACAGATCCATAAGATCACTCCAAAACAACCAAGATTCACAAGCTAAACTTAGGAAATTCAACCTATCCGGGATTGCATTAATTAAAACTCAATTCCTTATCAATTTAACATTCATTTAACATCAAATTAACACCTTAAAACACAGCCCAATCAGATCATACGAAAATCCATCAAAAATCACCAAATCTTGCATTTTAAGCCAAGATCCATTACACAACTTTAAAACCATTTATAAATCATCAATTAAGGATTGAGAACTTAGGAATTTCAGTAAAGAACTGAGAGTTTAGAGGAGAAGGACGTTCTTACCTCCAAACTTAAGTTTTCTCCCTTTTTGGAACCAAAAACTTGAAAATCCAATTAGCAAATGGTGAGGTTTTGTTGATGAGATGATTAGCAATCAAAAGAGAATTGAAAAGAGAAGTTTAGGTGACAAAATCAGAGGAAAAACTCTGGAGAAAAGGTGTTTGGGTTGAGAGAAAATGAGAGGAAAGGAAAATTGGAAAAGTTAGTTGAAAATAGGAAAATAACTTCCCTCCACTTTTCTTTTGTTTAAAAACCAGAATTAAATCACTAAATATCTTAGAAAAATCTGGAGAAACTCCCTTTGGGTAAATAGCTCCTTAAAGATTCAAAGTTTCAATCCTTTTTAAAACAATCACGCAGATTTCAAAAATTATATTTTGGTCACTAGCCAAAATGTCACCCTTCCAAACCTCATTTTGTAAAATTGATTTCACAGTTCACTTACATATATTAAAAGAGGATTTTAGAACATTTTTCCATATTTTTAATGCAACCCGAACTAGGCTTTCCTAATTTCACCTTTTTATATTCAAACAGCACTTTGACCGAACCGGTCCAAGCCTAAAACTTCTAAGCCCAAAACCGGGGCGTTACATCATCAATTCTAGGCAACGGATATTTGTTCTTCACTGTCAACTGATTTAACTGTCTATAATCTATGCACATTCTCATACTTCCATCTTTCTTCTTCACAAACAATACTGGTGCACCCCAAGGTGAAGAACTAGGCCTAATAAAACCTCTATCTGTCAACTCTTGCAACTGAGTCTTCAACTCTTTCAATTCTTTCGGTGCCATACGATACGGAGCAATAGAAACAAGAGCTGAATCAGAATAAGTCTCAATGCTGAACTCTACCTCTCTGTCCAGTGGTAACCCTGGCAATACTTCCGGAAACACACTAGGAAAATCACATACTGTCCGGATGTCCTGAGGTCTAACCTCACTCATGTTAGGGTTCATCACATACGCTAAGTATGCTTCACACCCCAACCCAACTAACCTCTTAGCCTCTAATACTGAAACCACATTGGACAAGAACTTCACATTCTCACCCACCACTACGATCTCATAATCATCTGTGAGCTTCAAAGAAATCCGCTTAATTTCAAAATCTATCCTAGCTCTATGCTCCGTGAGCCAGTCCATACCCAGAATCACATCGAAACCATAGAAAGGAAGTTCCATCATATCCACTGGAAACACATGCCCCTGAACCATCAACGGACACCTTCGGTACATCTTCCTAACTACTACCGTGTCCCCAAAGGAACTAGTAACACTAACTCCTACCTCTAACAACTCACAAGGCAAATTCAAAGACTGTGCATGCTCACTCAATATGTAGGAATGTGTAGACCCAGAGTCAATCAAAGAAAGCAAACCCAAAGACTGTATCGAGAAGTTACCTGCGATCACATCAGTGTCATGCTGCTCCCCGCGCTGAGCGTAAACCCTAGCATGTCCTCCGCCCTCCGGCTGGACTACAACAACATGAGCTATGTTCCTCTGACCGTTGTTCCTCGGCTGGAAGTTTCCTCTACCGCGCCCGCGGCCTCTCTGAAAGTCATTGGCTCTAGCAGGAGCCTGAGCTGGTGCCTGTCCCACCTGATGTGGACAGTCACGCCTAATGTGGTCTCTAGCACCACAACTCCAACAAGAATGATAATTCCCCCAACACTCACCGGTGTGGTTCCTCCCGCAAGTAGCACATGTGGGCAACTTCCCACCAGCTCTCTGACCCTGATGGCCCCTACCGTGGTTACCGCCACCACGCCTATGATCAAACTGATGCCGGTTGTCCCGATGCCTCTTGGCATCACCTCTATCAAAGTTGCTGGACCTCTTACCCGAACTAGATCCACCTGACCGCCTGGTCAAACTCAAACTGTGCTCAAAGTCCTTGGCCCTCGAGACCAAGACATCAAAATCAGTGTAATCTGAAGCTAGAGTATAAGTCTTGATCTCCTCACTCAGCCCATATCGGAAGCGGTTACAACGCTCCACCTCAGTAGGTACAAGCTCAGGTGCATACTGACTCAATCTGACAAACCGAATCTCATAATCAGTCACGGACATACTCCCCTGAAGCAATGCCATAAACTCTCTCTTCCTCTCATCGAGGTATCGCGGACCCAAATACTTCTTCCGGAAAGCTGTCTCAAAGAACTCCCAAGTAATCTCGGTCTCATCCATCCCCGAAGTAACGGTGACCCACCAGGTGTAGGCATCACCCTGAAGCAGAGACTCAACACATCCCAACTTGCGCTCACCAGTACATCCCATCTGAGCAAGAATACGGACGGTCTTCTCAAACCGCATCTCTGACCTCTCCGGAGTAGCACCTCTAAACTCTTCGGCCCCAAGGCCCCGAAGTCTCTCTAATGGCAATCCGGTGCCCTCACCCTGATGATGAGCTGCCTGACCTCCAGCTACTGCAGCCTGAAATGCCCCGGCTATCGCCTGAACCAACGGAGTTAAGTCAATCCCGGCCGGTCCTTGGCCACCTCGACCTCCTTGCGGCCCCTCTCCTTCGGCCCCGACCTCACCTCCCGCTCCCGGTGGAGGAGGTGGTGGTGGTGGAGGTGGTGGAGGAGCTCCAACTCCAACCACATGCTCTCCCACTTGAGCTCCAACCCCAACTACCGGCTCAACCCTCGGAGCCTCTGCCCGTGGTTCCGGTCGAACCATCCTAGGCCTCCCACGTGGTCTCATGGTTCAACTAGCAAGGTAAAACTACAACAAGAAACAGATAAGGATTACTGTAGAACTAATGTTTTGATATAATAATTGAAAAATGTTTTGGACTGATTTAAAAAGTATTTAAAACAATTTTCAAAGTCCAAATATTCTGAAACTATGTTTAGGGATGTTTCTAAATGGGTTTTTCATGTTTTCAAAGGCCAATTTATACAAACCTGTCCAGGTGTTTCGAAACACCTTAGGGTGTTTCGAAACAGGGTGCTCCAGTAGCAAAAACGTTTCGAAACGTGTTTCGAAACGGGCTTACCCTGGACTAAATTTTTGCCTAGCGTTTCGAAACGGGCTAGGCCGTTTCGATACGCCCACGTGGCAATGACTACAACGGTCATAAACCCCAACGGCTATATTCCCAACTAACTTTTAAATGCAGGCGTTTCGAAACGGGCTTATAGCGTTCCGATACGCGTTCCGAAACAGCAAGGGGGTGTTCCGAAACGGGTACCCTGATAGACTGCAACGGCTCTTTCTATATTGAGGGTGTTTCGAAACAAGCTCGAGTGTTTCAAAACGGGGAGCTGCAGAATTGCATTTATGGAGGGAATTAAAGTCCTCAACGGCTCCAATATGATCCCAACGGCTAGTAACGGCTACAAACTCAATTGGGAGTATAAAAGGGACCTCCAAGCATCAAGAGAAGGCTAATGCTCATATTGTCAAACATCAAATGATCAAAAAGTGTCTTAGTGCTTAAATTGTCAATTCTTGTATAGACAAACACTAGTGAGCCAAAATTGTCAAATTTGCTCAAGTGTTTTAGGTTTTGGGTGAGTGCTTAATTGTGCAAACAAACACCTATTAGAGGGTTTTAAGTTTGCTTTATTTATCTCTTTGTAAAGAGGGTGTTGATCAAGGCTTTGGGTAGAAGCTTGATCGGTTGTAAGGGTTTCCTCCTAATCCTAGAAAAGGGGACGAATCAATTAGTGGATTGATTGTGAAATCCTTAGTGGGAAGCTAAGGTAGTGGATGTAGGTGCTTGTTAGAAGACCGAACCACTCTAAAATCATTGTGTCTTTTTACTTTCTAGCTTCCACAACCCTTCCACCCAAAAATCCACCTCTCCACCACTTGGTGAGCAATATTGGTTGATCGAATCGAGCCCCACACAACTCAACAATTGGTATCAGAGCTTGGCTCAATCGGTGAGGATTAACATCCTATTGAGAAGATCCGGCAAGCTCGATCACTAGTTCATCAACCGACTCAAATGGCACAATCAATCGACAAACCGCCTTTCTTTGACGGAACTCACTACGCCCATTGGAAGACAAAGATGAAGTTCTTCATCAAATCGAAAGATTACAAGATATGGGATGTAGTTGAAGATGGTCTGTTCGTGCCTCAAAGAAGTAAAGCGGAGTGGAGTGCCGACGATCGCAAGAAGATGGAGCTTAATTGCAAAGCCTTGCACATCTTGTTTTGTGCTTTTGGCCCAACCATCTATGAGAAGATGTCTTCTTGTGAGAGTGCCAAGGAGGTATGGGACAAGCTTGAAGTCACATACGAGGGGACAAATAAAGTCAAGGAGACCAAGATTGGGCTCCTAACCTTGGAGTATGAGAACTTCAAAATGGATCCGGAAGAGAACATCGAGAAGATGTTTGATAGGTTCTCCACCATCACCAACGGTCTTAAAGGTTTTGGAGAAGCCATCCCGGAAGAAAAGCTTGTTCGAAAGCTCATCTACTCTCTTCCCGAGTATTGGGACTCAAAGAGGACCGCCATCATCGAAGCCAAAAATTTGAAGACTTTGAAGCTTGATGAACTCATGGGGTCACTCCTTACTCATCAAATTATGAAGAAGAACAAAGAGGATGAGAAGAAGAGGGAAGAAATTAGAGCTATGGGAGAGAAGAAAATCAAAGGGCTTGGCATCAATGCAAGTGCCATGGCTCTCAAATCCTCCACTTGTCATCATGTCTACTTAAGTGAAGAGGAGGATGAAGATGAAGAGATAGTTCATCTCTTCAAGAAGTGTGCCCCGTTCATGAAGAAAGCTTTGAGAGAGCTTGAACGAGAACCTAAGAGAAAGGAGAGGGCAAGCACTTCAAGCCATAAGAAGAAGGCACATGTGGCTACTTGGAGTGATGAGGACTCCACCGACGATGAACAAGCCAACCTTTGCCTTATGGCCATCGAAGAAGATTCAAGGGTAACTTCTAATTCATCTACTTCATGTTCTTATTCCTTTGATGAATTACAAGATGCCCATGATGATTTGGTTTTAGATTTTAAAAGCCACATTTTGAAAAACAATAAATTGATTTCAAAGTTAAAAATTCAAAATGATTTGCTTTCTAAAACCAAACTTGAACTTGAAGCAAAACTTGAAGAGTTTGAATTAAAATGTTTTGATTTACAAAAATTGCTTCAAAATGTTCAAGAAGAAAAAGATTTGATTTCCAAAGAGCTTGAAAAGAAAAACAATTTTGGAAAATCAAACTTTTATGTTAGACAATCTAGTGCCCCTAGATTTATTAAAGGAAAATGTTTTAGAAGTGTTTGGGTCCCAAAAGGACTAACCACTTCAATTAAAAAGGATGACATTTAAAAATGGATTCCTAAAGGGGCTAAAATTTGTGCTACTAATGTTCATGGATCCAAAGCAATTTGGATACCAAAAATTACTTGATTGTCTATTGCTAGGTGTGATGGAGATGTTCAACAAGTCAAACATTGAGGGGGAGCTCCATACACACAAGGGAGAACACTTGAAGAAGGAAGGCTTCACATCCTCCC
Source organism: Hibiscus tridactylites (assembly GCA_958450335.1). NCBI lineage: Eukaryota > Viridiplantae > Streptophyta > Magnoliopsida > Malvales > Malvaceae > Hibiscus > Hibiscus tridactylites. Next base: position 67,547,958 of record OY288275.1, on the reverse strand, counting down.
TTGGGTTCAAGTGTTGGTAAAATTTCTAGTTGTTTTGATTTAATTTGTTTTATTTTTATTTTATTCAACTAGATGATCATACATGTTGGACTAACATTGTTAATGATGCTTTGAGTAAGGGGGAGCCATTTTAAAACCAAATTCTTATTTTTGTCAAATTTTACCTCTATTGTTATTTTTGAACTTAATGTTTTAAATTCTTTTTGATATAACAAAAAGGGGGAGAAATGGTTTGAAAAATTGAATTTTCAAATGAATAAGGGGGAGCTTTATTGGATTTCATATCTTAGTTTCTTATTCACATTTTTAAAGATAAAGGGGGAGAATCCCAAACAATTTTTCAAGAGAATTTTTGTAGAACTAATGTTTTGATATAATAATTGAAAAATGTTTTGGACTGATTTAAAAAGTATTTAAAACAATTTTCAAAGTCCAAATATTCTGAAACTATGTTTAGGGATGTTTCTAAATGGGTTTTTCATGTTTTCAAAGGCCAATTTATACAAACCTGTCCAGGTGTTTCGAAACACCTTAGGGCGTTTCGAAACAGGGTGCTCCAGTAGCAAAAACGTTTCGAAACGTGTTTCGAAACGGGCTTACCCTGGACTGAATTTTTGCCCAGCGTTTCGAAACAGGCTAGGCCATTTCGATACGCCCACGTGGCAATGACTACAACGGTCATAAACCCCAACGGCTATATTCCCAACTAACTTTTAAATGCAGGCGTTTCGAAACGGGCTTATAGCGTTCCGATACGCGTTCTGAAACAGCAAGGGGGTGTTCCGAAACGGGTACCCTGACAGACTGCAACGGCTCTTTCTATATTGAGGGTGTTTCGAAACAGGCTCGAGTGTTTCGAAACGGGGAGCTGCAGAACTGCATTTATGGAGGGAATTAAAGTCCTCAACGGCTCCAATATGATCCCAACGGCTAGTAACGGCTACAAACTCAATTGGGAGTATAAAGGGACCTCCAAGCATCAAGAGAAGGCTAATGCTCATATTGTCAAACATCAAATGATCAAAAAGTGTCTTAGTGCTTAAATTGTCAATTCTTGTATAGACAAACACTAGTGAGCCAAAATTGTCAAATTTGCTCAAGTGTTTTAGGTTTTGGGTGAGTGCTTAATTGTGCAAACAAACACCTATTAGAGGGTTTTAAGTTTGCTTTATTTATCTCTTTGTAAAGAGGGTGTTGATCAAGGCTTTGGGTAGAAGCTTGATCGGTTGTAAGGGTTTCCTCCTAATCCTAGAAAAGGGGACGAATCAATTAGTGGATTGATTGTGAAATCCTTAGTGGGAAGCTAAGGTAGTGGATGTAGGTGCTTGTTAGAAGACCGAACCACTCTAAAATCATTGTGTCTTTTTACTTTCTAGCTTCCACAACCCTTCCACCCAAAAATCCACCTCTCCACCACTTGGTGAGCAATATTGGTTGATCGAATCGAGCCCCACACAACTCAACAATTGGTATCAGAGCTTGGCTCAATCGGTGAGGATTAACATCCTATTGAGAAGATCCGGCAAGCTCGATCACTAGTTCATCAACCGACTCAAATGGCACAATCAATCGACAAACCGCCTTTCTTTGACGGAACTCACTACGCCCATTGGAAGACAAAGATGAAGTTCTTCATCAAATCGAAAGATTACAAGATATGGGATGTAGTTGAAGATGGTCTGTTCGTGCCTCAAAGAAGTAAAGCGGAGTGGAGTGCCGACGATCGCAAGAAGATGGAGCTTAATTGCAAAGCCTTGCACATCTTGTTTTGTGCTTTTGGCCCAACCATCTATGAGAAGATGTCTTCTTGTGAGAGTGCCAAGGAGGTATGGGACAAGCTTGAAGTCACATACGAGGGGACAAATAAAGTCAAGGAGACCAAGATTGGGCTCCTAACCTTGGAGTATGAGAACTTCAAAATGGATCCGGAAGAGAACATCGAGAAGATGTTTGATAGGTTCTCCACCATCACCAACGGTCTTAAAGGTTTTGGAGAAGCCATCCCGGAAGAAAAGCTTGTTCGAAAGCTCATCTACTCTCTTCCCGAGTATTGGGACTCAAAGAGGACCGCCATCATCGAAGCCAAAAATTTGAAGACTTTGAAGCTTGATGAACTCATGGGGTCACTCCTTACTCATCAAATTATGAAGAAGAACAAAGAGGATGAGAAGAAGAGGGAAGAAATTAGAGCTATGGGAGAGAAGAAAATCAAAGGGCTTGGCATCAATGCAAGTGCCATGGCTCTCAAATCCTCCACTTGTCATCATGTCTACTTAAGTGAAGAGGAGGATGAAGATGAAGAGATAGTTCATCTCTTCAAGAAGTGTGCCCCGTTCATGAAGAAAGCTTTGAGAGAGCTTGAACGAGAACCTAAGAGAAAGGAGAGGGCAAGCACTTCAAGCCATAAGAAGAAGGCACATGTGGCTACTTGGAGTGATGAGGACTCCACCGACGATGAACAAGCCAACCTTTGCCTTATGGCCATCGAAGAAGATTCAAGGGTAACTTCTAATTCATCTACTTCATGTTCTTATTCCTTTGATGAATTACAAGATGCCCATGATGATTTGGTTTTAGATTTTAAAAGCCACATTTTGAAAAACAATAAATTGATTTCAAAGTTAAAAATTCAAAATGATTTGCTTTCTAAAACCAAACTTGAACTTGAAGCAAAACTTGAAGAGTTTGAATTAAAATGTTTTGATTTACAAAAATTGCTTCAAAATGTTCAAGAAGAAAAAGATTTGATTTCCAAAGAGCTTGAAAAGAAAAACAATTTTGGAAAATCAAACTTTTATGTTAGACAATCTAGTGCCCCTAGATTTATTAAAGGAAAATGTTTTAGAAGTGTTTGGGTCCCAAAAGGACTAACCACTTCAATTAAAAAGGATGACATTTAAAAATGGATTCCTAAAGGGGCTAAAATTTGTGCTACTAATGTTCATGGATCCAAAGCAATTTGGATACCAAAAATTACTTGATTGTCTATTGCTAGGTGTGATGGAGATGTTCAACAAGTCAAACATTGAGGGGGAGCTCCATACACACAAGGGAGAACACTTGAAGAAGGAAGGCTTCACATCCTCCCTTGGGTTCAAGTGTTGGTAAAATTTCTAGTTGTTTTGATTTAATTTGTTTTATTTTTATTTTATTCAACTAGATGATCATACATGTTGGACTAACATTGTTAATGATGCTTTGAGTAAGGGGGAGCCATTTTAAAACCAAATTCTTATTTTTGTCAAATTTTACCTCTATTGTTATTTTTGAACTTAATGTTTTAAATTCTTTTTGATATAACAAAAAGGGGGAGAAATGGTTTGAAAAATTGAATTTTCAAATGAATAAGGGGGAGCTTTATTGGATTTCATATCTTAGTTTCTTATTCACATTTTTAAAGATAAAGGGGGAGAATCCCAAACAATTTTTCAAGAGAATTTTTGTAGAACTAATGTTTTGATATAATAATTGAAAAATGTTTTGGACTGATTTAAAAAGTATTTAAAACAATTTTCAAAGTCCAAATATTCTGAAACTATGTTTAGGGATGTTTCTAAATGGGTTTTTCATGTTTTCAAAGGCCAATTTATACAAACCTGTCCAGGTGTTTCGAAACACCTTAGGGCGTTTCGAAACAGGGTGCTCCAGTAGCAAAAACGTTTCGAAACGTGTTTCGAAACGGGCTTACCCTGGACTGAATTTTTGCCCAGCGTTTCGAAACAGGCTAGGCCATTTCGATACGCCCACGTGGCAATGACTACAACGGTCATAAACCCCAACGGCTATATTCCCAACTAACTTTTAAATGCAGGCGTTTCGAAACGGGCTTATAGCGTTCCGATACGCGTTCTGAAACAGCAAGGGGGTGTTCCGAAACGGGTACCCTGACAGACTGCAACGGCTCTTTCTATATTGAGGGTGTTTCGAAACAGGCTCGAGTGTTTCGAAACGGGGAGCTGCAGAACTGCATTTATGGAGGGAATTAAAGTCCTCAACGGCTCCAATATGATCCCAACGGCTAGTAACGGCTACAAACTCAATTGGGAGTATAAAGGGACCTCCAAGCATCAAGAGAAGGCTAATGCTCATATTGTCAAACATCAAATGATCAAAAAGTGTCTTAGTGCTTAAATTGTCAATTCTTGTATAGACAAACACTAGTGAGCCAAAATTGTCAAATTTGCTCAAGTGTTTTAGGTTTTGGGTGAGTGCTTAATTGTGCAAACAAACACCTATTAGAGGGTTTTAAGTTTGCTTTATTTATCTCTTTGTAAAGAGGGTGTTGATCAAGGCTTTGGGTAGAAGCTTGATCGGTTGTAAGGGTTTCCTCCTAATCCTAGAAAAGGGGACGAATCAATTAGTGGATTGATTGTGAAATCCTTAGTGGGAAGCTAAGGTAGTGGATGTAGGTGCTTGTTAGAAGACCGAACCACTCTAAAATCATTGTGTCTTTTTACTTTCTAGCTTCCACAACCCTTCCACCCAAAAATCCACCTCTCCACCACTTGGTGAGCAATATTGGTTGATCGAATCGAGCCCCACACAACTCAACAATTACGTTAGTCAAAGCAAGGGTCCAATAGTGCTCAAGTATCCCTCTTTCCAAAAATCTTTTTAAATTAAGTAATAGTAGCAATGGGCACTCACTCTATACCAGACACAACAGTTCATGCATTCAAAACATCATACGATCAATCAAGTATCAAAGATTCATGGTAAATCATGCATCAAACAACACGAGCATTTAACACATTAATCTTACCTCACTTACATGCCCGAGGTCTCGGTAACCTCAGGCTCTGATACCAACAAATGTAACCCCCTCGTCCCGGTCTGGCCGGATGACCGGTCCGAGTGGGCCACACGGGGAAAACCGAAGCGAAACCCAAAGGGTTTCTCCTCGGTTAGCAACCCTAATTTTTTTTCATTTTAATCTTGTCACATTCGAACCCCAAACCACATTCAAACACCCAAATTTTAATCTTGACTAGAGGCATATTAATTCCTATGTATTTTTCTCTTTAAAAAGGCCAACAAGTCAAAACAGTGCAGTTTTAAGCAAAGGTTTCGAAACCTTCACCAAAGGTTTCGAAACTTTGGCTGGCAGTGACCCCTGGAACCAAATTTTCACCAAAGGTTTCGAAACCTTGGGGAAGGTTTCGGAACCTTTGACCATAGTTTCGAAACCTTCCCCAAAGGTTTCAAAACTTTGGCTGGCAGTGACCCCTGGAACCAAATTTTCTGCAAAGGTTTCGAAACCTTACCCATGGTTTCGAAACCTTAGTGCAGGGGATCACTTACTGCCCAACCTAAAGACTTCCTAACTATGAAAAACACTAAGATCATACATAGACATATGTAGAAGCTTAAAAAGGACCAAAGGCATGAATTAACACTCACAAGACTCACACATACAATCATTTAAGCAAACATACATGAGCCATAAGTAGCAATTAACATGAATCAAGGCATTCGAACATGACATTCCAACAAAAGAGTGAATTCAGCATTTAAGGTCAAACATGGAAGCTCAAGAGCCCAAATGGCACAATTCAACACAAGAGGTTTGCACTCATACACAAGGCAACCTAAGCATCTAAGACATGCCATCACACACCATCAATCAACATAGCATTACATGCTTTACAATCCCAAAACATCAATCCAAAACAACATCATTTGAAAGAGTCATACAAGGCTCATACAAACACACCCTATTGCCACATTGCTTAACTACTACAAAATTAACCATACTTGAGCAACAACTTGGAAAGCCCTTCTTGCCTTGCCTCGAGCTAACGCCACGCTAATGATCTGCATTGTTGAACATAGAGAGCGTAAGCTATAAGCTTAGTGAGGGTGCCCTAAAACGAAAAACATCAACAATGCAGGGTTCAAGCATGTTAATCCTAGTCTTACATACATCAAACATAGGCATAGAATCAAGTAGACCTAGCTAGTCTTTCAAGTGGCATATATGGTTTCTCGATCCTACCAAGCTCAAATATCAAAATCAACATCATATAGAAACACCATATATCATCAACATATAACATCATCACATATCACAAAGTATGAACAAGTTAATTGGCCACTTTAATTACCCCGATTGTGCGGATTTAAACCTCGACAACACTTTACCTCGGTGGGATTTCACTCATCACCGGACCTTGCATGTGCGGGATTCCACTCATCGCCACATGCCCTACGGATGAGATTCCACTCATCATCCCGTAGAAATGTAATAAAAGTTTCCGGTGGAATGTTACATCACCGTACTCCTCCTTGATGACTTAACGCCATCAAGGCCACGTACGTTTTGACTCAATTTGTGTGCACACTATCCTAATGATCGATCATTTACAACCGGTAATTATTTTAGTGCCAATTATCATAACCACATCATATATATACATCATCAACCACATTCATGTTCAATCTCATAGATGCATATCAAGATAACTCACATCCATCAACCACAATCATAATAGCATAGTCAAACAAGCATAAGTGCATTCATGGATATCAATGGTTAAATCAACAACTTGAATTAACTATGAGTGGCCTACCAAGCACACTTCACACACACTCCCACTACACATACTCGAACCAAACTTAAAACAAGTTGAAACCACTCACCGCCCTTCCTTAGCAAATCGAACAATCCTCCTATGCACCCGGATTCGGTCCCAAAGCCTCTTCCACGCTTCCACTTGCTTCTAGCCAAACAAAACATACACATTACTTCCCAATTCAATGCTAAACTCAACCATCAACATACTTTGCTAACACAACCCAAATTCCACAATTTCTCAAATCACATAATCTCTTAAAACCCCAATTTTCGTGCTCCCCCAAAGGCTTGCTGAAAATTCAATTTCCAAACATCCAAATGACTTCCAAAACACCCCAAATCACCCTCCTAACATAGGTAGACCATCAGCCCTTCAATTTCAACATAAAACCCACAAAAAACTCAAGTTTTAATACTTTAAATTCTACCTCAAGAACAAGCTACGAATTTTCACCCAAATTCAACCAATTTGATTTATGTTACTCATTATAACATGATTAACTAAAACCCCAACTCAATTTATCAAAACCAATTAGAAAACCCCTTAAAAATTCAAACTTTAATATAAACCCTAATTTTCAAAACCCCATATTTTTGAAATCTAAGACAATGGATAGATAGAGATTGAAGAGGAGATTAAGAAAACGTAATTACCTCTTAAATTGGTGTTGAAAATCAAGTAGTAAGATCAATGGAATAGTAACAAAGTTTGAAAGGGTTTAGAAATGGTGGGGGAGTTTCTAACGTGAAAGGGGGGGAGGAAAGAGGGAGGAAGACAATTTTTTATTAAAGTGGTCTTGCTTTTCAAAACTTTTGGGGTAAAATTACAACCTTAGTCCCTTCCTTTTTTCCAAAACTCAATTAGGCCATTATTGAAATTGAATTGTTTTAATTAAGTTTTAAATGACTCGAACTATTACCCGGCTAACTCCTAGGCCCAAAACACGGGTGTTACACTAAGGTAGTTGATGTGGGTGCTTGTTAGAAGGCCGAACCACTATAAATCCTTGTGTCTTTTGTCTATATTTCACTTCCCACAAATTCACCCAAATATCCAACTTCTCCAAACTTGGTGAGCTAGAACGGTTGAATGAAGTCGAGCACCGAAAAACCTAACACTAACAAACCTTGTTTACAGCGAAAGCAATTTTAGGACGAGTAATAACGATGTACTGAAGAGCACTAACAATACTTCTAAATTCTGTAGCATTCGCAATAGGACAACCATCATGAAGAGACAATTTGTAACAAGTAACCATGGGTGTGGGAAGATTGTTCGCGCGATCATACCCACATCGCTCCAATAAATCAGAAATATACTTTTTCTGACTAATTAAAATACTCCCATCAAGATCTTATCGTACTTCGATTCCTAGAAAATAACGAAGAACACCAAGATCCTTAAGAGAAAATGTTGCATTCAATCTCATCACAACCTCATCAATGGCAACATTGTTTGCACCGGTGATAATAATATCATCTACGTAAATGAGAAGATACACAAAACCAACCCCATTATCGTAGATAAACAAAGAAGAATCAGACTTACTAGCACGAAACCCAGTCGATAACAAATGTTGTTTAAGCGTTTCAAACCAAGCCTTGTTCATAGCCAAGGGTTGGGTCATATATACCTCCTCAAGCAAGTCACCGTTGAGGAATGCATTGTTGATGTCAACTTGCCGCAACACCCAACCCTTTGTAATAGCCAAAGACAACATGGTACGAACAGTGATAGGCTTGACCACTGGGCTAAAAACCTCTGTAAAGTCAACACCTGGCTCATGTAGGTAACCACAAGCCACCAGGCGAGCTTTGTACCGAGCAACCATTCCATCATGATTTTGTTTTACCTTGAAGATACATGTACAACTCACAACAATTCTATTTGCATGTAACGGAACCAAAGTCCACGTGTTGTTACGCATGAGAGCCTCATATTCTTCTTAAGCAACTACCTTCCAGTATGGAGTTTTCATGGATTCATGAATGGTTCGAGGCTCGACATCAGCGGGAGTAGATTGAACATGAAAAACTTTTGGCTTCCGTATACCAGCTTTACCCATGGTTATCATCAAATGATCATTTTTCACAAAGGTACTTACTTCAGGCTCAGCATCATGCAAAACTGGACTCGACATACTTTGCGTAGTAAGCACATCTTCTAAGGTATTGGAACCAACAAGGAACAGATTGCCAGCCGAGTCAAAATGAAAACCTTGAGAAGAATATATCCCTAAGTTCAGTAAATCACCAGGACCAGTTGCGTTTGCAACACCCGCACCAGACTTCACGTTAGGTGAGTCAATTACTAAAACATCAACAGAAGAAGCTACTTCAGAGCTCAAAGGAAGAAGACCAGCTGACTTATCATATGTTGGGGCCACTTCAACATCTGTAGAAGAAGGGACAACCATATCTATAGAAGTTACAGGAGATTCTACTTCAACTGTAACGCCCCGAGTTTAGGGCCGAGAGATAATCATGTTGGCTAAACCGTTTCGGGTTAGGTTAATTTTGAAGCTATTCTTAAATGGATAACCTTGGTTTTTTATTAAAGGGCAAAATGGGAATTTTTAATAAAAGGAATAAGAAAGAGTTTTTGAAAAAAATGCTATCATCTTCATCAAACACCCATTTTCACGTTAAAACCCCTCCTAAACCCCCATTTCACTATTCCATTACCCCAAGCTCTCAATCCAAGTGATTTCTTCAAGGTAAATGATTCCTTAATTTGGTTTTATCTTCCTTGAGTCATAAATGTTAAGATTTTTGCAAAACCTAAGGTTTAAACATGTTTTGATTTTTAAAGTTTGGGTTGAAATGAAAGGAAATTTATGGGTTTTCGTTTGGGTTGATTATGGCTTAGTTTGAGTGTGTTTTAACTTTGTTTTATTGCTAAAATAACATGAAAATGGTGGGTTGTTATAGGAAACCCGAAATGAGTATTGTGGGTTATTTTGAGAGTTTAAAATCTTGAATTTTTGGATAGGTTTTGAGTCTAAATGACAGCTGAAGGTTTGATAGCTTTAGCTTGATGTTTTAGAATGTTAAAAGGTAGATTTTTTATGGTAAATTCGTTGGGTGTGGCTGCAAGTAGTTTGGGACTGAATTGATATGTTTGGGGAGAAATTCGGGGCTTGAATCGATGTGTGGTGTTGCAAGATTGTTGAGTTCCGAGTTTTTGTTGTGTTTGTGAGTGTATTAGTGTTCTAATGTTCAGTTTTGGGTTGATTAAAACAGAGGAATCAGATTCAGGCTTTGTGGACGAAAATCCGGGTAGTTCGGAGGCTTGATTCGGCATCTTGGACATCGTTTGTGTGTTGGCTAGTGAGTGGATCATTTTTAAAGCCTTAATGTGGTTAAATAAATGTTTTGGGAGTTTGGATTGAGCTTGAAAGGCCAATCCAAGCTCAAGAGTAAGTTTTAAAGGTTTTATGCAATTAACCCGTATTTTATGATTCTTGATGCAATGTGAACATGTTGTAACCCCCTTAGCCCGGCCTAGACGCTAGACCCAAACTACGAAGATTACACGGGGAAAACCAAAGTCAACCCGAAAGTCAACCTTGATTAACGACCCTTTTTCTTTTTTAATCTTGTCTAGATGCACTATTAACCTAGATGGTTAACAAATCGTAGCAGCGGAAACGACGCAGCAACCGGAAGTCATTTAAAGGTTCATTTGCAAGAATAACACTTTTAGGGACCAAAATGTAATATTTAGAAAATATAAGGACTTGATGGATTTTAAGTTACCATTATTTAATTAATCATATTACATGCTCCTCTGCAAAACTCAACCATAAAAGACAATCCAAGCTCATGCAATTGCATCCACAATTTCCAGGACTAAAATGTAAAGCATGCAAACTTAGAATAATTCAAACAGCATCCAATGGTCATCTGTTCCGAAACACTCACCTACCGTACCGAAACACCCGTATCGAAACGATGTTGACCGTTTCGGTACGCGGGTATGTTCTGAGACCAGTATCGGAACAGGTCATTCTAGTGGCAAAAATGTTTCGAAACACCCCAACCCGTTCCGAAACGGTATGACCATTATAGAGCCCCGTTTCGAAATTGTTGCAGGTGTTCCGATTCGCCCTGCCCAGTGACAGCAGAATTTGCTGGTTTAACATGCTTTTTTGTGCTCGAACCAACCCCGAGACTTGCCACAACATGCATACATCAAGGATACATGTCAACAATCATCATATCAAAGCCCTAGCCTAAACATAGCAACATTTACATAATCAAAGACACTATAGGCATGCTTCCTAATTAACAAAACCATAGCAAGTCAAAACTCCAAAACAATCCAAAGTCCAAACTTCAAAGACCATTTACAACTCAAATATAGCCAAACAAACATGCTCAAAGTAAAGAAACACTCTCAAACCTTCCAAAGTATAAATTCCCACCCATTGCCTTTTATTACACTAAGGATGAACCACATACATTTCTTTATCAAAATCTTGGATGTCTCTTGCTCGTGAGCTGCCTTCAAATGTTCAATTCTCTGCATTGTTGAAACAAAAGAGCGTAAGCACTAAGCTTAGTGAGGATCGCTTGACATCACTCATCAATGCTCAACTCATGATTAGCAAAAGCAACATTTTACTCTACATGCCTTTATAAAACAAGTCTTCTCAAACTTCCATGCACTTTTGAAATCCCATACACACATGCATCAATTACAACATCATATAAACTTATGCTCATGCTTTAACAAGCATCACATGCTTTCTTGCATCATATACATATTTCTCATGCAACCTTGCAACATTTACAAGCATCTCATGCTTCATTATATTCAAATACATTATATTGGCTTTCAAGTGATAATCCACAAACCATTTCAACACAAGACACAATCGGATACACGGATTACAAGCGTTATCCCACACGCTTTATACACACTACCGGACTACATAAGGCTCACACACAAGAGTAATCCCTCCATTATTGTGACACCCGTGGTGGAGTATAACGGTACAATCTCAACCCCTCAACACCACTCATTGGTAGTTGTATAATTGCACTAACGAGAGTAAGGGACACATGACACAAGATCCACACACGGAATTTCAACCACCGTTGTGATCATACCTCAATCGTTAGGGTACTTGGATGGAGTTTCTGGTACAATCACAACCCCTCGACATCCAAGGAGACTTTACTTACGGTGCACCCAATCCTATAGCCGGCTAACTATATCCGGTTAAAGTAACCAAAATCCATTTTCATCACTTTCCAATATAAACATTTATCCACATTAATCCACTGTTTCTCAAGCATAACCACAATGTCATTTACACAAGCACACATGCTTAACATCATATGCATTTTCATATGAATACCAAGGATCACTTACCTAGTGCATCCTTAACATAATGACATCAAAATCTAGCATTAAATCATGCTTAAACATGCTTATAAACAGCAAACAAATCCACTATTATATCAAATGCATTTTCATCCAACATATCATATTTTCAAGAGAGGGATTACCGAAACACTTACACTTGAGCTTAGTTAAGTGTATTAAACTTACACTAAGCTCCCAAGAGCACACTCAAGGCGTTACAAAGCAGGAAATCACATTTCCACTCACCGATTACGTTTCGCCTTGATTGCCGAAACACTAACTATGCTTCCGGCACTTCCGGATCAACACCCAATGTGTCCGAAGGTGTCTCCCCTGTTTATAACACATAAGAACAGAGGATTAATGCATCATCATGCATTAAAATCATCAGTCGCACATCTAATCTCGCTACTCTACCCAAAATCCACATTTCAGCTACCAAACACAACCGAAATCATCTCCAAACTCTCCCAAATCAAAGCCCAGCCAAGATCTATCACTTCTAACCATTTATAAACATCAATTAACATCAAAAACCACCACAAACTCATCCTTATATCTCCAGCTATGACAGAACACCAAAATCACCCCAAAAACCACCATTCTAGCATACAAAACTTAGGAATCCAAGCCTATTCGGGATTTGATTGATAAAACCTCATTTGTAACACCAAATAACATTCAAATACATTAAAAATCAACCTCAAAACAGAGCCTAAAGACAAACCACGAAAATCATCAAGATCTCTTCCAAAATCTTGAGTTTCAACACAATTTCTTGTTTCTAACATTAAAACCACACAAAAATCATCAAGAAATGATTGATAACTTGGGAATTTCAATAAATAACTGATCATTAGAGGAGAAGGACGAAGCTTACCTCTAATGGATGAATTCTCCTTGATTTGGGCAAGTTTTCTTGGAAAATCAATGTGAAATTGAGAGGATTTGATGAGGAAGTGATTAAGGATCAAAAGGCTATTGAAACCTCATCATTTGGAATGAAAATCAAAGATTATTTGCTGGAGGAAAAGTGTTTGGCTACCAAGAATTTGAGGGAAAATGAAATGAGAGGGAATTTGTGAAAAGTGGTTATGAAAAGTCAAAGTAGTTTTTCTTTTTAATTAGCCTTTAATTCCTTTTACTAAAGCATTATTAAAAACACCCAATTTAAGGAAAAATTTGATGAAAAACATATAGGTAAAATTAGCTCCTTAAAGATTCAAAGTTTCAAACCTTTACAAAACAGTCACTATTCCACTTTTGCAAAAACTGCGATTTGGTCACTACACCGAAATGTAGAATTTCCAAACCTTATTTTGTAAAATTGATTTCACCATAATTATTCGCATATTCAATGAGGATTTTTAGACATTTTTCTATATTTTTAAAACATCCCAAACTAGGTGTTCCCTAAATCTCCCTTAAAGATCCGAACCGTTCCCAACCGGTCCGATCCGAACCCTAAACCATCTAGGCCCAAAATCGGGGCGTTACACATGTCATGTTGATAATGTGTTAGTTTGCATTGTTATACATGATGAGACTTATGACTTGTGTTTATACTTGCATCGTGAGTACATGTTTTGCATGGAAGTTTAAACATGGTAAGTGGTTCAAGCATCGATAATGCTTGTGGTTGTGAATGAGTATATTGACACGTGTTGAGTTGTTACCGGATATAATTGATCGATCAATAGAATTAGAGTGCACTCGAGGTAAATGTCACGCGTGGCCTTAGTGATGCTCGATTCCACTAAGGAGGAGTACGATGATGTGAGATTCCACCAGAAGTTATGTTTTTACTAGACGGGTTAGTACGGTGATGTGAGATTCCACCAGAAGTGTCTAGTGGGTTTGAGAAACTATCTGCATATCCGAGTAAAAATGATGAATGTCAATATACCCATGATGCTTTAATTCTCAGGTTTAGCATGTTGTTGATTTCTTCTTTTATGCTTATGCATTGTTGGTTACTTTGATTGCATTATGAGAATGATCATGTGGTAAGCCTATGGCTTGTGGTTGCATTCGGTAAGTGCATGTGAAGGTAAATGCATGTTGTTATGTGTTCAAGCATGTGGAAATGATTTGGAAATGGTTTTGGTTTTCAAGCAAACTACGTTTTAAAACTGCATTGTTGTAGCTACCGTTTTGAGCACCGCTCACTAAGCTTAAACGCTTACGCTCTCTTTTCCAACAATGCAGGCCCTTAGATCTACAGAGTAGCTCGAGGAACAAGGGAGAATCCAAGGGAGTTTAGTTTGCTCAAGTATGAGTTTAGACTTCAATAATTAGTATTAAGCAATGGGATAGGACCTTTATCTTTTGAGAAGTTGTGGCATGTCTCTTGCTTTAGACAAGTTTGTTTAGTTGTGTTGGGCTTGTAATGCCTCTTGCCATGATGATTTATGCTTTGGTTTAGTTTTTGGCCTTGTTGTTGAATGCTAAATATGCATGTTTCCCTTTAAAATCTTGTTATGTTGGATGTTGCCTCGTTATGTGTTTATCTTGCTTTATATGTTCATCCATGGATGCCTTGAGTTATATGTGTGCTTGTATGTTGCTTAAATGCTTGCTATATGCCTCTTATGTTGGATCCCTTGTGTTTTTTATAGCTAAAACTAGTTGATCTATGCAAGGCGTATCGATACGTTCAAGAGCGGTATCAATGCGGTCCCTTGTTTTGGGCAAGGCGTACCAGTACATGGGGGCGTATCGATACCCAAAATGCTCTATATAAATATGAGAAATTAACGAGATTTTAGTATATCGGTACGGGTCCTGGGTGTATCGGTACGATATATCGGTACGGGTCCTGGGCGTATCGATACCGGCCTTGTGGGTATCGATACGGTTTCCCTAGGTTTGACTTGGGGTGTTGACCTAGTACAGGCGCATCGATACGGTCCTTTAGCATATCAATACGACCTATTGTAAAATTAAAAAAGGGTTATCTTAATTGCCTGTTTTTCTTGTTTTGTATCCATTTGTGTTTTCCGCTGCGTGTCCTCTCACATAGGATATAATTAATGCATCTAGACAAGATAACTTTAAAAGAAATTTTCTATGGTTGCTAATCGGAGTGGAGCCTTAACGGGTTTCGCTTCGGTTTTCCTCGTGTAACCTATTCAATATAGTCTGGCGGCTAGGCCGGGTCGAGGAGGTTACGTTTGTTGGTATCAGAGCCTAGGTTCGTTGAGTTTCCACAAGCCGAAAGGTAAGTGAGGTAAGTTTTATGGTGTAAGCTTGTTAATTGTGATTGCATGGTGATTGTAAGCATGCTTAAGGCTATCTTTGTGTTGGTTAAGAAATAGTTAAAGGCACTCATTGCTAGTATACTATTATTGTAAGTGATTTTAAGTTTAAGGACATAAGCACCTTGAACCTTGTTCCTTGCTGACCCCAAATCATTTCACTTGTTGTGTTTGTTGTTTAGCTTTACACCTGTTAGCAAGGTAAGACCGAGGGGAAGGCCAAGAATGGATAATCCGAGGGTTGAGCGGATTGAGAATGTTGAGAATGTTGTGTTTGTTTGTTGAGTTAATGTTGAGGGTGTTGGACCCCAGGCTGGTCAGAGACAGGCAAGTATTGATGTGAATCCGTTGATTCAGGCTATAGCTGAGGCTATTCAGATAGCTTTAGCGGGTGTTCGGGTTGCAGCACTGCCTCAGG
Organism: Hibiscus tridactylites; assembly: GCA_958450335.1. NCBI lineage: Eukaryota > Viridiplantae > Streptophyta > Magnoliopsida > Malvales > Malvaceae > Hibiscus > Hibiscus tridactylites. The sequence goes on along the minus strand of OY288275.1, from coordinate 67,532,335 downwards.
GTGCAGGTTCTGGTTTACCGTCAGAGCAACTCTGTAGCTTGGGCGGGGTTGAGTTCTGTGGGTTGTCACTCGAGGGTTCAGATGCATGGTTTGAGAGCACAATTCGTATTTTGAGTCATATGGAGTGCTCTGAAGCACATAAGTTGGGATTTCTTCATGGTTGCTTTCCGTAAGAAGTACCTAGGTCCTCGATACCTAGATGAGAAGAAGAGAGAGTTCATGGCTCTAGTTCAGGGTAGCTTGACCGTGTCCGACTATGAGGTGCAGTTTGTACGTCTGAGTTAGTATGGTTCTGAGTTAGTTCCCACTGAGAAGGAACGTTGTGAGCGTTTCTATTATAGGTTGGTTCAAGAGGTGAAGACCTACATATTGGCTTCCGACTATACAGATTTTGATGTGTTGGTCGCTAGGGCCAAGGACATCGAACAGTCTTTGGGACTTACGGATCGCAAGGGTGGATCTAGTTCAGAAAAGAGGACTATTGAATGGGACAGAGATCGTGCTAAGATGCTCAAGGATAGGAAACCTTAACATGATCATATACGCGGAGGTGGTAATCCGGGGCGAGGCCATCACGGCCAAGGGTCTGAGAATCGTACTCCCCAGTGCAACAAGCGTGGTAGACGTCATTTCGGTGAGTGTTGGGGCACTTATGGCTCTTGTTGGAATAGTGGGTCTAGGGCGCATTTGAAGCGCGGTTGTCCACATCTGTCTAGGGATGGACAAGCTCCTGTATGAGCTATCGAGCATCAGAGAGGTCGTGGGTGCGGTCGAGGTAACTTTCAGCCTAGGAATGACGGTCAGAGGAATGTAGCTCATGTTGTAGCAGTTCAGCTCGAGGGAGGTGGGCCAGCTAGGGTGTATGCACACCGTGAGGACACGAATGACACAGATGTGATTGTAGGTAATTTCTTGTTAGAGTCTTTGACTTTTCTTTCCTTGATTGATTCTGGTTCTATGCATTCATACGTATTGAGTGAGCTTGCAAGATTGCTAGATATTCCGGTTGAGATATTAGATGTGGGCATGAATGTTACTAGTTCCTTTTGCGAGACAATTATGGTTAGAAAAATGTATAGAAGATGTCCTTCGATGGTTCAGGGTCATGTTTTTCCCGTGGATATGATGGAATTGCCATTTTATAGTTTCAATGTAATATTAGGCATGGACTGGTTTGTAGAGCATATGGATCATGAGGTAGTAATAATGGGCGAGAACGTTAAGTTCTTGTCCAATGTAGTTTCAGCCTTGGAGGCTCATAAGTTATTGGATGTAGGTTGTCAGGCGTACCTAGCCTATGTTATGATTCCGAATATGGATGAGGCACGGCCGCAAGACATTAGGATAATTTGTGAATTTTCGAGTGTATTCCCAAAAGAATTACCTGGTTTGCCTCCAGATAGAGATGTTGAGTTTGTTATTGAGACTTATTCATATTCAGCTCCAGTGTCGATTTCACCGTACCAAAAGACCCCTAAAGAAATGAAAGATTTGAAGACACAACTTCAGGAATTGATAGACCGAGGGTTCATTCGTCCGAGTACTTCACCTTGGGGTGCACCGATGTTGTTTGTGAAGAAGAAAGACGACAATTTGAGAATGTGTATCGATTATCGACAGTTGAATAAGTTGACAGTGAAGAACAAATATCCGTTGTCGAGGATTGATGACTTGTTTGATCAGTTGAGATGTGCTTCAGTGTTCTCAACGATAGATTTGAGATCCGGTTATTATCAATTGAAAGTAAGAGATCAAGATGTACCGAAGATATCTTTATGCACTCGTTATAGGCACTACGAATTCTAAGTGATGCTTTTTGGTTTGACTAATGCACGGGCAGCTTTTATGGACATGATGAATAGAGTGTTTCACGAGTACTTGGATCAGTTTGTGGTAGTGTTCATTGATGATATTTTAGTGTACCCTCGTACCGAGGAAGATCATGATCGGCATTTGCGTTTGGTGTTGCAGAAATTGTTAGACAATCAGTTGTATGCCAAGTTGAGCAAATGTAAATTTTGGATTAGGGAAGTAGTCTTCTTAGGTCATATTGTATCAGCCGAGGGAATCTAAGTGGATGCCAAGAAGGTTGAGGCAGTTGTGAATTGGAAACCACCAAAGACAATGACCGAAGTTCGTAGTTTCTTAGGTTTGGTCGGTTAATATAGACGTTTTGTTGCGAGTTTCTCAAAGGTTGCATCACCTTTGACTAAATTACTACATTAGGATGTTCGATTTGAGTGGACTGATGCAAGACAACAAGCATTTGAGAAATTGAAAGAAGCCTTAACCGAAGCTCATGTTTTGATTCAGCCCGTGTTAGGGAAGAGTTTGTAGTCTTCAGTGATGAGTCGTATGTTGGCTTAGGTTGTGTGCTTATGCAAGGGGGAAGAGTAGTGGCCTATGCGTCTAGACAGTTGAAGACTCATGAGCGTAATTACCCTATGCATGACATAGAATTGGCTGCAGTGGTTTTCACTTTGAAAGTTTGGAGACATTACTTGTATGGTGAGAAATGCGCAGTGTATACAGATCACAAGAGCCTGAAGTATATAATGACACAAAGAGAGTTGAATCTTAGACATCGTAGGTTGCTAGAGTTTCTTAAGGACTACGACCTCACGATTGAGTACCATCCGGATAAAGCCAATGTAGTGGCTGATGATTTGAGTAGAAAGGTAGCAGTGGAATTACAAGCTATGTTTGCTAGATTGAGTTTGTCCAAAGATGGTGGTTTAGTGGCCGAGTTGCAAGTTAAACCTTCATTGCTTCAGTTGATTAGAGAGAAACAGTTGCAAGATAGATCATTAGCATCTCATGTACAAGACATAGCAGAGGGTAAACTGACAGATTTCTGTTTTAGTAGTGATAGAGTCTTGTGTTTCAAGTGTAGAGTAGTTGTTCTGGAAGATGTAGACTTGAGACGCACCATCCTAACTGAAGCTCACAGTAGTCCGTTTTCTATGCATCCAGGAAGTACGAAAATGTATCGTGATTTGAAAAATGAGTATTTCTGGGTTGGTTTGAAGAAAGATGTTGCCGAGTTTGTGAGTAAGTGCATGGTTTTTCAGCGAGTTAAAGTCTAGCACCAGTTTCCTTCAAGTTTGTTACAACCGTTGAGAATTCCCGAGTGGAAGTGGGAGAGAATTGCCATGGATTTCTTATCTGGTTTGCCGTTGACACCTTCTAAGAAGAATTCGGTTTGGGTAATTGTTGATCGTCTTACGAAATGTGCACACTTTTTTGTCGTTCACACTACTTATACTTTAGATAAGTTGGTCGATTTGTATATCAGTGAAATAGGGAGATTTTATGGTGTACCAAAATCTATAGTGTCAGACAGAGATCTGAGGTTCACGGCTAAATTTTAGGAGAGTTTGCATAATGCTTTGGGTACTCGACTGAATTTCAGCACTTCATATCATCCTCAGACCGATGGTCAGTCGGAGAGAGTCATACAAGTGTTGGAAGACATGTTGAGATGTTGCATTATTGAATTTCAGGGTTCATGGGAGAAGCATCTACCGTTAGTAGAGTTTGCATATAATAACAGTTACCAAGCGAGCATTCAGATGGCACCTTATGAAGCTCTATATGATAGAAAATGTAGAACACTTGTTTGTTGGGCCGAAGCGGGACAGAAATTGGTACCTTTGCCTAATATGCTTAAGGGTACTACCGAGAAAGTACAATTGATTTGTGACCGTTTAAAGGCAGCTTAGGATAGACAGAAATCTTATGCAGATTTGAAAAGAAGAGAAATAGAGTATGTCGTGGGCGACAAAATGTTCATGAAAGTCTCACCTTGGAAGAAGGTGATAAGGTTTGGTAAGAAAGCTATGTTGAGCCCAAGATTAATTGGTCCGTATGAGATAGTTGAGAGAGTGGGTCTTGTTGCCTATAGATTGGGACTTCAAGCCGAACTAGAGAAGATTCACGACGCCTTTCATGTTTCGATGCTTCAGAGCTATAGATCAGATCTGTCACATGTTATGACAGTTGAGGAGATAGAATTGAATTCGAATTTGACCTACGATGAAGAACCAGTTGAGATTTTGGCTTTGGACAGCAAAGTGTTGCAAGGAAGGACCATTGAGTTGGTTAAGGTTAAGTGGCGACACCGAGGAGTGGAAGAATCCACTTGGGAGAGGAAGGATTATATGAGAAAGCAGTTTATGCATCTCTTTTCGCCAGGTAAATTTCAGGGACGAAATTTCTTAAGTGGGGGAGAGTTGTAATGCCTCGAGTTTAGGGACGGGAGATAATCGTGTTGGCTAAACCGTTTCGGGTTAGGTTAATTTTGAAGCTATTCTTAAATGGATAACCTTGGTTTTTTACTAAAGAGCAAAATGAGAATCTTTAATAAAAGGAATAAGAAATGGATTTTGAAAAAATGCTATCATCTTCATCAAACACCCCTTTTCACGTTAAAACCCCTCCTAAACCCCTATTTCACTATTCCATTGCCCGTGCTCTCAATCCAAGTGATTTCTTCAAGGTAAATGATTCCTCAACTTGGTTTTATCTTCCTTGAGTCATAAATGTTAAGATTTTGCAAAACCTAAGGTTTAAACATGTTTTGATTTTTAAAGTTTGGTTTGAAATGAAAGGAAATTTATGGGTTTTTGTTTGGGTTGATTATGGATGAGTTTTCGTTTGAAATGAAAAGAAATTTATGGGTTTTCGTTTGGGTTGATTATGGATGAGTTTGAGTGTGTTTTAACTTTGTTTTATTTCTAAGATAACATGAAAATGGTGGGTTGTTATAGGAAACCCGAAATGGGTATTGTGGGTGATTTTGGGAGTTGAAAATCTTGAGTTTTTGGATGAGTTTGGGTATAAATGACAACTGAAGGTTTGATAGCTTTGGGTTGATGTTTTAGAATGTTAAAGGTAGATTTTTTATGGTAAATTCGTTGGGTGTGGCTGCAAGTAGTTTGGGACTGAATTGATATGTTTCGGGTGAAATTTGGGGCTTGAATCGATGTGTGGTGTTGCAAGATTGTTAAGTTCCAGGTTTTTGTTGTGTTTGTGAGTGCATTAGTGTTCTAATGTTTAGTTTTGGGTTGCTTAAAATAGAGGAATCAGATTCGAGCTTTGTGGACAGAAATCTGGGTAGTTCGGAGGCATGATTCGGTATCTTGGACATCGTTTATATGTTGGCTGGTGAGTGGATCGATTTTAAAAGCCTTAATGTGGTTAAGGGAATGTTTTGGGAGTTTAGATTGAGCTTGAGAGGCCAATCCAATCTCAAGAGTAAGTTTTAAAGGTTTTATGCAATTAATATGTGTTTTATGATTCTTGATGCAATGTGAACATGTCATATTGATAATGTGTTAATTTGCATTGTTATACATGTTGAGACTTATGACTTGTGTTTATACTTGTATCGTGAGTACATGCTTTGCATGGAAGTTTAGACATGGTAAGTGGTTCAAGCATCGGTAAAGCTTGTGGTTGTGAATGAGTATATTGACACATGTTTAGTTGTTACCATATATAATTGATCGATCAATAGGATTAGAGTGCACTCGAGGTAAAAGTCGCGTGTGGCCTTAGCGATGCTAGATTCCACTAAGGAGGAGTACGGTGATGTGAGATTCCACCGGAAATTATGTTTTTACTAGACAGGTGAGTACGGTGATGTGAGATTCCACCGGAAGTGTCTAGTAGGTTTGAGAAACTATCCGCATATCCGAGTAAAAACGATGAATGTCAATATACCCATGATGCTTTAATTCTCAGGTTAAGCATATTTTTGATTTCTTCTTTTATGCTTATGCATTGTTGGTTACTTTGCTTGCGTTATGAGAATGAGCATGTGGTAAGCCTATGGCTTGTGGTTGCATTCGGTAAGTGCACGTGAAGGTAAATGCATGTTGTTATGTGTTCAAGCATGTGGAAATGATTTGGAAATGGTTTTGGTTTTCAAGCAAACTACGTTTTAAAACTGCATTGTTGTAGCTACCGTTTTGAGCACCGCTCACTAAGCTTAAACGCTTACGCTCTCTTTTCCAACAATGCAGGCCCTTAGACCTACAGAGTAGCTCAGGGAAAAAGGGAGAATCCAAGAGAGTTTAGTTTGCTCAAGTATGAGTCTAGACTTCAATAATTAGTATTAAGCAATCGGATATGACCTTTATGTTTTGAGGAGTTGTGGCATGTCTCTTGCTTTAGACAAGTTTGTTTAGTTGTGTTGGGCTTGTAATGCCTCTTGCCATGATGATTTATGCTTTGGTTTAGTTTTTGGCCTTGTTGATGAATGCTAAATATGCATGTTTCCCTTTAAAATCTTGTCATGTTGGATGTTGCCTCGTTATGTGTTTATCTTGTTTTATATGTTTATCCATAGATGCCTTGAGTCATATGTGTGCTTTCATGTTGCTTAAATTCTTGCTATATGCCTCTTATGTTGGATCCCTTGTGTTTTTGATAGCTAAAACTAGTTGATATGTGCAGGGCGTATCGATACACTCAAGAGAGGTATCGATACGGTTCCTTGTTTTGGGCATGGCGTACCGGTACGCGGGGGTGTATCGATACCCAAAATGCTCTATGGAAATCTGAGAAATTGATGAGATTTTGGCATATCGGTATGTGTCTCGGTGTATCGGTACGATCTTCGTAGTTGACCAAGGGAAGTTGACCGTTGAGGGCGTATCGATACCAGCCTTGTAGGTATCGATACAGTTTCCCTAGGTTTGACTTGGTGTGTTGACCTAGTACAGACGTATCGATGCGGTCCTTTAGCGTATCGATACGACCTGTTGTAAAATTTAAAAGGGTTATCTTAATTACATGTTTTTCTTGTTTTTTATTCATGTGTGTTTTCCGCTGCGTGTCCTCTCACATAAGATATAATTAATGTATCTAGACAAGATAACTTTAAAAGAAATTTTCTAGGGTTGCTAATCAGAGTGGAGCTTTAACAGGTTTCGCTTCGGTTTTCCCCGTTTAACCCATTCGATGCGGTCTGGCGGCTAGGCCGAGTTGATGGGGTTACATCAGCATCTGTAGAACGATCCGCAGTCACCTCTATAGAATGTATAGTAGGCTCCACGATAGTATCTGTAGAAGGCATAGCCACATCTGTAGGGTCAACACTACGTCCTAAATTTAAAGAACCACCTACACTTGCCTCTAGTGAAACAAACTCAGAAGCAACAGTGGAATCAATAACGCAACCAGAATCATGAGTAGGATTATCACACAGATCTCCACGAGCAAACCCTAATGGTGTACGAGAAAACCCAGGCCAAGAAGATTGTTGTTGACGCGAAAGAGAAGTGTTCACTAGCAATGGAAAAGATGGCGTATTTGAAGAATCAATGCCATAAGCTAAATAAACCTCAGAATAAGGAAAAACACGTTCATCGAACACCACATGCCTAGAGACAAATATGCGACCAGTGTCACCAAGACACTTATAACCTTTGTGGCTAAAACTATAACCCAAGAAAACACACCTGCAAAACCGAAACTCCAGTTTGTGTTTGTTGAAAGGTCGTAAAAACAAGTAGCAGGCACACCCAAACACTCTAAACATCTTGTTCATAAGGAGATTTACCGTGTAAAACATCAGTGGGCAACCTGTTAATGATGTAAACAACTGTGACAAAGGAATAACTCCATAACTTCAAAGGTGGGGCAGCCTGGGCAAGAAGAGTCAATCCCATCTCAACAACATATCGATGCTTCCGCTCAGCCACCCCGTTCTGCTCTGAAGTATATGGACAAGTGATGCGATGTTGGAGGCCATGAGTATTGAACTAGTTTGTTAGCAGCAGATATTCAGTGCCACCATCCATTTGAAAAGCTTTAATGTGAGCACCAAACTGAACCTCAACTAGCTTCTGAAAATTGAAACAAACATTAAACAACCTTGGATTTTCACTTGATCAAGTAAACCCAAGTATGTCTAATGAAAACATCGACAAAGGAAACATAATACAAAAAACCCTCTGAATTAACCGGAGCAGGTCCCCAAAGGTCAGAAACAACAAGATCAAAAAGTGATTTATATTCTGTTAAAGAAGCAGAAAATGGAAGTTTATGAGCCTTCCCTTGTAAACACGTTGAACACACATTTGGAAGCTTATTCTCAGTACAAACAACATTACATTTATTTAACACACCCTTAGAACACCACTAGACTGATGGCCTAGGCGATTATGCCACAAATTAAAAACATCATTCGACTTAGAAGCAGAAAAAATAACTGACGATGCATGAGGATCAGGAAAGAAACCAGGAGCACGAGAAGAGCGAGATGAACCAGCACCAGGTGAGACCAACTCAAACAAACCCTCAGGAGTGAGCTTCCCTTCGAGGAGTGTTCCCTGAGTCTGAGGGTCCTTAACAAAACAACCATTAACATGAAACACAAAGACCATATCGTTATCCCTAACAAGTTGTGATACAAACAACAAGTTATTTTGTATATGAGGAACATGTAGAATATTATGTAGCAATAAAGACCTACCATGTGTAGGAAGATAACCATTTTCTACATGAGATATCGAAATGCCAGTACCATCACCCATGAGAAGTTGATTCTCACTTGTATACGAAGCACCAGTCTGAAGAAGAGATTGATCATGTGTGATGTGGTGCGTTGCACCAGAATCTGGATACCACACACCCTCAGCTGATGCAGAAAGGGAGGAAGTTGTAGAGAAGAATGAGGCAGAGGGAGGAGAACTCAAAGAACTCACTTCGGCACTACCACCACTGGGACTAGACGAGCCACAGATATTAGAGGAGAAATCTCCTGCAAAGGAAGGAAAATACGAGCCTCCAAAATGACCAGTACTGCGAGGATGCGAGAACCCAACACCTGGAGAAGATGCACGAGGCTGAGATGGAGAAATAGGACCATGAGAAACCCTGGAAGGCACAAGACTCAGATGATGATTATAAACTTGAACAAGATATCCACATTTGATGACTGGTGATAACCACCAGAGCTAGACCCATGAGCATAATGTTGAGACCCATCGTTTCGAGATTCACCAGTGGGTGAAACATGGCCATGAAAAATCTGGTCAAAACGACGATAACACTTCACCACAGTGTGACCAAACTTGACACAGAGCTAACATTGAGGCTTAGTAAAGGTATTCTTTCCTCGCCCACGACCTCGAAAGCCATGGTGATAGCTCCTGGGTTCTGGAGATTGAGCTTGGCTATCATCCAAAAACGAAGATGGAGTTTCATTACAAGCCACGTGAGACCCATGTTGAACAGCCGTATTCGCACACATACCATGAAGATGCCCATGTTGAATTCCAACATTAGCATGCATAGGCAAAGATTCATGTATGAACAACTTTTGTCTTGCCTCGTAATGTAAGGCCCCTAGTTTAGGGCCGGAAGATAATCAGGTTACTTAAACCGGTTCGAGTTAAATTAATTTGAGGAAAACCATTTTAAACAAACACCTATAGTATTTTAATAAAAAAGGGTAAAAAGGGGATTTTGGAATTCTAAAAGGGTTTTTGAAAATGTTATCTTCTTCAAATTCTCTTTTAACGTTATTTTCACTCAAACATCATTTCCACTATTTCATTGATCTCACCACTTCATCCAAGCAAGATTTTCGAGGTAATCCTTCTCTTATTTCGATTTTCTCTTCCTTAAACATGTTGTAGATGAAATCTATCTTTAAATACGTTGTTTAAATTTGTTTCCAAAATGCTTTGAGTTGGAAAAAAGGGAAATGAAGAAATTTCGTTTGGGTCGTTTGATCCTAATTTTAAAGGTGTTTTAACCTAGTTTTGATGTTCCAAAAAAGTTATGATAGTGTATTTTGGTGGGAAACCCGAAACTAGTAAAAAATGAGGGATTTTTGGAGTTGAAAATTTAGGTTTTTGGGTTGTTCTTGTGAAGAACTTTGGGCTAATGGTTTCTAGACTTTGGGTAAGTGTTTTGGTTGTTGAAAGGTGTAGTTTTGATGGTAAATTTGCTGGGTTGTTGCTAGATTTTGGTTAGAGTTGATTGGATGATGTTTTCGGATAACTTGGGCTACGAATCGATGAGCGAATATTGTTGAGTATTGTGTTTGTGAATTTCAGTGGGCATGTATGTTGAAAAGGGTATTAATACTCTTTTTTTGATTGTTTAGAAGTACTGGAAAATGATTTAGGCTCTTCGAACGTGAGACCGGGTGGTTCGGAAGCTTAAAATCACTATTTCGGTTACCGTTGGGTTGTAACGGTGAGTGGAACTGTTTTCTAAACCATAACTTGGTTAAGAATGTGATTTAGAAGTTTAGATTGAGCTTGATAAGCCAATCTAAGCTCAAGAGTAAGTTTTAAGTGTTTTTAATCCTAATTTTCGATAATATCTTCTATGCATTTGGATAGTTTTCATAGTTCATGTTTCCTTGAACATCAATGTGTTATGCTTGTGATTGTCTTAATTGATATCCACGTTGGTTACGGTTGTGGCTATGAAAACGCAAGGTAAGCGTTGGTTTAGTGGGTATTGACAAGTGAAATCTTGTTACCGGATATAGTTGGTCGACCAATAGGATGTGAGTACACTCGAGGTTAAAGTCGCGCGTGGCCTTAGTTATGTTAAATTCCACTAAAAAGGAGTACGATGATGTGAGATTCCATCGGAAGCTATGTTTTTCTAGACGAGTGAGTACGGTGATGTGAGATTCCACCGGAAGTGTCTAGTGGGTTTGAGAAACTATCCACATATCCGAGTAAAAGTGATGAATGTCAATATACACGTGATGCTCTAAATTCTCATGTTAAGCATGTTGCATTATTCTTTCCAATTATGTCTATGCATGTAGTTGGTTACTCTGCTTGTGTTATGAGAATGAGCATGAGGTAAGCTTATGGCTTGTGATTGCATTCGGTAAATGCACGAGGTGATAAATGCATGTTGTTATGTGTCCAAGCTGTGAAATGATTTGGAAATGGTTTTGGTTCCAAGCAAACTATGTTTTAAAACTGCATTGTTGTAGTTACCATTTTGAGCACCGCTCACTAAGCTTAAAAAGCTTACGCTCCATTTTTTCCAACAATGCAGACCCTTAGACCTACAGAGCAGCACGAGGAACAATGGTGAATCCAAGGGAGTTTGGGTTGCTCAAGTATGGTTTTTAGACTACAATAATTAGTATTAAGCAATGGGATATGACCTTCTTGTTTGAGGAGTTGTTGGCATGTCTTTTGCTTAGACAAGATTGTTTGGATGTGTTTAGCTTGTAATGCCTCATATTTTGTTGAGATATGCTTTAGTTTAGCTTTTGAACTTGTTGGTGACTGTTAAGCATGAATGTATTTCCTTTTAGACCTTGTTATGTTGAATCATGTTCCGTTGAATGTCTATCTTGCTTTATATGTATTTTTATAGATACCTTGTGTTGCATGAGCGGTTGAAAGTTGAATGAATGTTTGTCTAGTTTCCCTTATGTTTTAGCTGCTAAAACCAGTCTTTCTGGGCAGGGCGTATCGATACGCTCAAGAGCTGTATCGATACGGTTCCCTGTTTTAGGCAAGGTGTACTGATACGCATGGGCGTACCAATACCCACTTTGGTCTCTGGAAATATGAGATTTTGACAAGAAATTGAGGTATCGATACGGGCCTTACGTGTATCGATACGGTCCCTGGTGTTAACTTTGAGAGTTTGGCCATTAAGGGCGTATCGATACCAACCTTGAAGGGTATCGATACAGCCTCTTGAAGTTGACCCTAGGGAGTTGACCATTGATGGCATATTGATACGGGCCTTAGGCGTATCGATACGGCCTATAGTAAATCATTAAAAATAAACCTTTGAATGTTCGTCTTGTTTGGTTCATGCCATGTTTGCTTTTTCGCTGCGTGTCTTCTCATATAAGGTGTGTAATGGCATTTAGACTAGATAATTTTAAAAAAAATTCTAGGGTTGTTAATCGGAGTGAAGCCTTAACGGGTTTCTCTTCGGTTTTCCTCGTGTAACTCATTCGGTGCAGCCTGGATGCTAGGCCAGGTCGAAGGGGTTACATTTGTTGGTATCAGAACCGCGGTTTCGCCTAGGTTCGTTGAGATTTCGCAAGCCGAAATGTAAGTAAGGTAAGTTTTATGGTGTAAGCTTGTTGGATGTGATGCACGTTGATTGTAAGCATGATTATGGATTTCTTTATGTTGATTGGGATGTAGTTAAAGGCACCCGTTGCTAGTATACTATTATTGTAATTGATTTTAAGTTTAAGGGCTTGAGCACCTTGGACCTTGTTCATTGCTGACCCCAAATCATTTCACTTGTTGTGTTTGTTGTTTAGTTTTGCACTTGTTATCATGGTGAGATTGAGGGGGAGGCCTAGAATGGATAATCCGAGGATTGAGAATGTTGAGGATGTGCGACGAGAGAACTTGCCTTCTCCTTCTTCTTCTCCTCCGGATGGTGGAGTAAATGTTAGAGGTGTTGCACCCCAAGCTGGTCAGGGTCAAGCAGGCATTGATGTGAATCCGTTGATTCAGGCTATAGCCGAGGCTATTCAAACAGCTTTAGCAGGTGTTCGGGTTGCGGCACCGCCTCAGGGTGCATGTTCTGGTCTACCGTTAGAGTGACTTTGTAGATTGGGCAGAGTCGAGTTTTAGGGATTGTCACCTGAGGGTTCAGTGGCATGGTTTGAGAGCAAAGTTCGTATTTTGGGTCAAATGGAGTGCTCTGATGCACATAAGTTAGGTTGCATCGTCTATTTGCTTTAGGGAGATGCCTATACTTTGTGGACTATCATCACAGCGGGTATGCTAGAGGCCGAGGTTACATGGGAATTCTTCAAGGCTGCTTTCCGTAAGAAGTTTCTAGGTCCTCGATATTTAGACGAGAAGAAAAGAGGGTTTATAGCTCTAGTTCAGGGTAGCATGACCGTGTTCGACTATGAGGTGCAGTTTGTACGTCTGAGTCAGTATGCTTCTGAGTTGGTCCCCACTGAGAGGGAACGATGCGAGCGTTTCCGATATGGTTTGATTCAGGAGATGAAGACCTACATGTTAGCTTCTGACTATATGGATTTTGATGTGTTAGTCGCTAGGGCCAAGGTCATTGAACAGTCTTTGGGACTTGCGGATCACAAGGGTGGATCTAGTTCAGGAAAAAGAACCGCTGAGTGGGACAGAGATCGTGCTAAGAGGCACAAAGATAGGAGACCCCATCATGATCATAGGCGCGGAGGTGGTAATCCGGGGCGAAGCCATCACGGCCAAGGGACTGAGAATCTTACTCTTGAGTGTACCGAGTGTGGTAAACGCCATTACGGTGAGTTTTGGGGCACTTATGGCTCATGTTGGAACTGTGGGTCTAGAGCGCATTTGAAGCGCGATTGTCCACATCCGGCGAGGGACGGACAGGCTCCTACATGAGCTGTCGAGCACCAAAGAGGCCGTAGGCGCGGTCGAGGTAACTTTCAGCCTAGGAATGACGGTCAGAGGAATGTGGCTCATGTTGTGGCAGTTCAGCTCGAGGGAGGTGAGCTAGCTAGAGTGTATGCACAAGGTAATTTCTCGTTACAATCTTTGACTTTGCTTTCTCTGATTGATTCCGGTTCTACACATTCGTACATATTGAGTGAGCATGCGAGGTTGTTAGATATTTCGGTCGAGATATTAGATGTGGGTATGAGTGTCACGAGTTCTTTTGGTGAGATATTTGTGGTTAGAAAGATGTACAGAAGATGTCCTTTGATGGTTCAGGGTCATGTTTTCCCCGTGGATATGATGGAATTGTCGTTTTATGGTTTTGATGTAATTTTGGGCATGGATTGGCTTGTAAAACATATGGCTAGGGTAGATTTTGAGACAAATCATGTGTCCTTGAGACTTTTAGATGATTTTGAGGTAGTAGTAGTGGGCGATAATGATAAGTTCTTGTCCAATGTAGTTTCAGCTTTAGAGGCTCAGAAGTTTATGGATGTTGGTTGTCATGCATACTTAGCCTATGTTATGAATCCGAATATGGATGAGCCACGACCGCAAGACATCAGAATAGTTTGTGACTTTCTTAGTGTTTTCCCAGAAGAGTTGCCTGGTTTGCCGCCTGATAGAGAGGTGGAGTTTGCTATAGAGACTTATGTTAATTCTGCTCCAGTATCGATTACTCCGTATCGAATGGCTCCTAAAGAAATGAAAGAGTTGAAGATGCAACTTCAGGAACTGATACCGAGGGTTCATTCGTCCGAGTACTTCACCTTGGGGTGCGCCAGTGTTGTTTGTGAAGAAGAAATATGGCAGTTTGAGAATGCGTATCAATTACCGACAGTTGAATAAGTTGACAGTGAAAAACAAATATCCTTTGCCGAGGATTGACGACCTGTTTGATTAGTTGAGAAGTGCCTCAGTGTTTTCGAAGATAGATTTGAGATCCGGCTATTATCAGTTAAAGGTAAGAGATCAAGATGTACCGAAGATAGCTTTCTGCACTCGTTATGGACATTATGAATTCTTAGTGATGCCCTTTGGTTTGACGAATGCACCAGCAGCTTTTATGGACATGATGAATAGGGTGTTTCATGAGTACTTGGACCAGTTTGTGGTAGTATTCATTGATGATATCTTAGTGTACTCTCGTATCGAAGAGTATCATGATCGGCATTTGCGTTTAGTGTTGCAAAAATTGTTAGACAATCAGTTGTATACCAAGTTGAGCAAATGTATGTTTTGGATTAGGGAAGTAGTCTTCCTAGGTCATATTGTATCAGCCGAGGGAATCTGAGTGGATTCTAAGAAAGTTGAGGCAGTTATGAACTGGAAACAACTGAAGTCAGTAACTGGAATTCGTAGTTTCTTAGGTTTGTTTGGTTACTATAGACGTTTTGTTGAAGGTTTCTCAAAGGTTGCAGCTCCTTTGATTAAATTACTACATAAGGATGTTCTGTTTGAGTGGACTGATGCAAGACAACAAGCATTTGAGAAATTGAAAGAAGCCTTGATAAAAGCTCATGTTTTGATTCAGCCCGTGTTAGGGAAATAGTCCATAATCTTCAGTGATGCTTCGTATGATGGCTTAGGTTGTGTGCATATGCAAGAAGGAAGAGTAGTAGCCTATGTGTCTAGATAGTTGAAGACTCATGAGCGTAATTACCCTACACACGACATAGAATTGGCTACATTGGTTTTTGCTTTGAAAGTTTGGAGACGTTACTTGTATGGAGAGAAATGTACGGTGTATATAGATCATAAGAGTCTGAAGTATCTTATGACGCAAAGGGAGTAGAACCTTAGACAACGTAGGTGGCTAGAGTTACTTAAGGACTATGATCTCACGATTGAGTACCATCCGGGTAAAGCCAATGTAGTGGTCGATGCTTTGAGTAGGAAGGTGGCAGTGGAATTGCGAGCTATGTTTGCTAAATTGAGTTTGTCTAAGGATAGTGGTTTAGTGTCCGAATTGCAAGTTAAACCTTTGTTGATTCAGTTGATTAGAGAGAAACAGTTGCAAGATAGATCATTAACATCTTATGTACAAGACATAGTGGAGGGTAAACCGACATATTTCTGTTTTAGTAGTGATGGAGTCTTGTATTTCAAAAGTAGAGTAGTTGTTCTGGATGATGTTGACTTGAGACGCATCATTCTAACTAAAGCTCATCGTAGTCCGTTTGCTATGCATCCGGGAAGTACGAAGATGTATCACGATGTGAAAGATGAGTACTTTTGGGTTGGTTTGAAGAAAGATGTTGTCGAGTTTGTGAGTAAGTGTATGGTTTGTCAGCAAGTTAAGGTCGAACATCAGTTTCCTTCAGGTTTGTTACAACCGTTGAGAATTCCCGAGTGGAAGTGGGAAAGAATTGCCATGGATTTCGTATCAGGTTTGTCGTTGACACCTTTAAATAAGATTTCAGTCTGGGTGACCGTTGACCGTTTTACGAAATGTGCACACTTCTTGGCTATTCACACTACTTATACCTTAGAAAAGTTGGTCGATTTGTATATCAGTGAGATTGTGAGATTGCATGGTGCATCGATATCTATAGTGTTAGACAGAGATCCAAGGTTCACAGCTAGATTTTGGGAGAGTTTGCATAATGCTTTGGGTACTCGATTGAATTTCAGCACTTCATATCTTCCGCACACCGATGGCCAGCCAGAGAGAGTCATACAAGTGTTGGAAGACATGTTGAGATGTTGCATCATTGAATTTTAGGATTCGTGGAAGAAGCATCTACCATTGGTAGAGTTTGCGTACAATAACAGTTATCAAGCGAGTATTCAGATGGCACCCTACGAAGCTCTCTATGGTAGAAAATGTAGAACGATTCTTTGTTGGCCGAAGCGGGATAGAAATTGATACCTTTGCCTGATATGCTTAAGGGTACTAGCGAGAAAGTACAGTTGATTTGTGATCGTTTGAAGGCAGCTTCGGATAGACATAAGTCTTATGCTAATTTAAAAAGAAGAGAGATAAGTATGTCATGGGCGATAAAGTGTTCTTGAAAGTCTCACCTTGAAAGAAGGTGA
The DNA here is from genome assembly GCA_958450335.1 of Hibiscus tridactylites. Lineage (NCBI taxonomy): Eukaryota > Viridiplantae > Streptophyta > Magnoliopsida > Malvales > Malvaceae > Hibiscus > Hibiscus tridactylites. The sequence goes on along the minus strand of OY288275.1, from coordinate 67,515,875 downwards.
TGAGGTTTGGAAGGAAGGGTAAGTTGAGTCCGAGATTCATTGGTCCGTATGAAATAATTGAGAGAGTTGGTCTCGTTGCTTATAGATTGAGACTGTCGGCTGAACTAGAAAAGATTCATGATGTGTTTCATGTTTCGATGCTTCGGAGGTATAGATCAGATCTCTCACATGTTATGCCAGTTGAAGAAATATAATTGAATCCGGATTTTACCAACGATGAAGAACCAGTTGAGATTTTGGCTTCGGACAGTAAAGTGTTGCGGGGAAGGACGATTGAGTTGGTCAAGGTAAAGTGGCGACACTAAGGGGTGGAAGAAGCCACTTGTGAGAGGAAGGATGACATGAGGAAATAGTTTCTGTATCTTTTTCCATCAAGTAAATTTTGAGGACGAAATTCCTTAAGTGGGGGAGAGTTATAACGCCTCGAGTTTAGGGCTGGGATATAATCAGGTTAGTTAAACTGGTTCGGGTTAAATTAATTTGGGGGAAAACCAGTTTTAACAAACACCTAAAGTATTTTAATGAAGAAGGGCAAAAGGTGGGTTTTGGAATTCTAAAAGGGTTTTTTGAAAATGCTATCGTCTTCTTCAAATTCTCTTATAAGTTATTTTCGCTCAAACATCATTTCCATTGTTTCATTGATCTCACAACTTCATTCAAGCAAGATTTTCGAGGCAATCCTTCTCTTATTTCGATTTTCTCTACCTTAAATATGTTGTAGATGAAATCTATCTTTAAACTCATTGTTTAAATTTGTTTCCAAAATGCTTTGAGTTGGAAAATGAAGAAATTTCATTTGGGTCATTTGATCCTAAGTTTAAAGGTGTTTTTAACCTTGTTTTGATGTTCCAAAAATGTTAGGATAGTGGCTTTTGGTGGGAAACCCGAAACTAGTAAAAAGGGAAGGATTTTTGGAGTTGAAAATTTAGGTTTTTGGGTTGTTCTTGTAAAGAACTTTGGGTTGATGGTTTCTAGACTTTGGGTAAGTGTTTTGGTTGTTGAAAGGTGTAGTTTTGATGATAAATTTACTAGGTTGTTGCTGGATTTTGGTTATAGTTGATTGGATGATGTTTTCGGATAACTTCGGTTATGCATCGATGAGCGAATGTTGTTGAATATTGTGTTTGTGAATTCCAATGGGCATGTATGTTGAAAAGGGTATTAATACTCTTTTTTGGATTGTTTAGAAGCAGCGGAAATGGATTTGGGCTCTTTGGACGTGAGACCGGGTGGTTCAGAGGCTTAAAATCGGTGTTTCGACTACCGTTGGGTTGTACCGGTGAGTGGAACTGTTTTCTAAGCCTTAACTTGGTTAAGGATGTGATTTGGGAGTTTAGATTGAGCTCGATAAGCCAATCTAAGCTCAAGAGTAAGTTTTAAGTGTTCTTAATCCTTATTTTCGATAATATCTTCTATGCATTTGGATGATTTTCAAAGTTCATGTTGCCTTGAACATCAATGTGTTATGCTTGTGATTGTCTTAATTGATATCCATGTTGGTTACGGTTGTGGCTATGAAAACGCAAGGTAAGCGTTGGTTTAGTGGGTATTGACATGTGAAATCTTGTTACCGAATATAGTTGGTCGACCAATAGAATGTGAGTGCACTCGAGGTTAAAGTCGCGTGTGGCCTTTGTGATGTTAAATTCCACTAAGGAGGAGTGCGGTGATGTGAGATTCCATCGGAAGCTATGTTGTACTAGACGAGTGAGTACGATGATGTGAGATTCCACCAGAAGTGTCTAGTGGGTTTGAGAAACTATCCACATATCTGAGTAAAAGTTATGAATGTCAATATACCCGTGATGCTATAAATTCTCATGTTAAGCATGTTGCATTATTCTTTCCAATTATGCCTATGCATGTAGTTGGTTACTTTGCTTGTGTTATGAGAATGAGCATGAGGTAAGCTTATGGCTTGTGGTTGCATTCGGTAAATGCACGAGGTGATAAATTCATGTTGTTATGTATCCAAGCATGAGAAATGATTTGGAAATGGTTTTGGTTCCAAGCAAACTATATTTTAAAACTGCATTGTTGTAGTTACCGTTTTGAGCGCCGCTCACTAAGCTTAAATGCTTACGCTCTTTTTTTCAAACAATGCAGACCCTTAGACCTACGGAGCAACTCGGGGAACAAGGGAGAATCCAAGGGAGTTTGGTTTGCTCAAGTATGGTTTTTAGACTACAATAATTACTATTAAGCAATGGGATAAGACCTTCTTGTTTGAGGAGTTGTTGGCATGTCTTTTGCTTAGACAAGTTTGTTTGGATGTGTTTGGCTTGTAATGCCTCATATTCTGTTGAGATATGCTTTGGTTTAGGTTTTGACCTTGTTGGGGAATGTTAAGCATGAATGTATTTCCTTTTAGACCTTGTTATGTTGATTCATGTTCCGTTGAATGTCTATCTTGCTTTATATGTGTTTCCATATATGCCTTGTGTTGCATGAGCGATTGAAAGTTGAATGAATGTTTGTCTAGTATGTCCTGTGCTAGTTTCCCTTATGCTTTAGCTGCTAAAACCAGTCTTTCTGGGCAGAGTGTATCGATACGCTCAAGGGCTATATCGGTACGGTCCCTTATTTCAGGCAAGGCATACCGATACGCGGGGGAGTATTGATACCCGCTTTGGTCTCTGGAAATATAAGATTTTGACGAGAAATTGGGGTATCGATATGGGTCTTACTGTATCGATATGGTCCCTGGTGTTGACTTTGGGAGTTTTACCATTAAGGGCGTATCGATACCATCCTTGAAGGGTATCGATACGGCCTCTTGAAGTTGACCCTGGGGAGTTGACCGTTGATGGTGTATCAATACGGGCCTTAGGCATATCGATACGGCCTGTAGTAATTCATTAAAAATCAACCTTTGAATGCTCGCCTTGTTTGGTTCATGACGTGTTCGCTTTTCCGATGCGTGTCTCCTCATATAAGGCGTGTAATGGCATTTAGACAAGATAATTTTAAAAAGAATTTTTCTAGGGTTGTTAATCGGAGTGAAGCCTTAACAGATTTCTCTTTGGTTTTCCCCGTGTAACTCGTTTGGTGCAGCTTGGTGGCTAGGCCGGGTCGAGGGGGTTACACGCAATCTAGTAACATATCTGTAAGCATCTAAAGAGAGACCACTTCACGAGAACAAATGGCAATCACAGACTCAAATTCCATAGAGAGACTAGCAAGAGCAACACTGACTTGCGCTTGTTCAGTGACAACACAACCTGCAGCATTAAGAGTGTCACAGATTAATCTGATCTTAGCTAAGTATTCATCCATAGTCAAAACAAGTTTCTTCTGTGTATGTAAACTATGCCTCAAGGTAGAAGTCTTAACAGTCGAACGAGCCGAGAAAAGACTAGTAATAGTACTCCAAATTGCCTTGGTAGTGTGACAACTAGTAAGATTAGGAAGCACATCCGCACTTACAGAAGACAACAGCCATGATGCAAGCAGTTTATCATGCCTACGATACGCAACAAAATCAGGATTCTCAACACGCGTACCTGAAGGACCTTGTATAAATTGAAAAGGTAACTCAAAACTATTAGAAATAAAATTCATAAGTCTGTAACCATCAATGATCAAAGTGACATGATGTTTCCACAGTATGTAGGTCGAATCAGTCAATTTCACAATATCATGTTTAGGAATATGTTGAACAGCCAAAGAGCTGAAAGAATCTTCAGATCGAGCAGAAACAGAAGAATTATCTTGAACCATATTAACAAGAAACCAGATCCACAGAAAGAAACGGGCAAATAAGAAATTGTGATGTCTCAAAGAATCTAAAACAAATTCAACGAGACTCAACTCAAGATCTCAAGGAAATTTGATAAAAATCACTAATCTACTCTTTTTAACAGATCACCACGAGCAGATATTCTAGCAAACAAACAGAATCCTTACACAAAGAGATCTGAGAGCTGAAGCAACACTCAAGCAGAGTATTCCAGCAATCATGCAAACATCGAAACACAATCACTATCCAGCCAAACAAGAAAAGCACATACCAGAAAGAAATTCTTGCGATTTACGAAATGAGGAATGCGAGAGCATCTGGAAATCGAGATCAATGTTGCAATCGCAAGGAAGAACAAGAAAAACAACATCCCTATGAGAGATTGGCGACTGATACCATGAACGAATCTTAGTGAGAAATGGAGGTGAAGAATTTAGAAAAGAAAAGAGTCGGTACTCTCTATTTTATTGATTGTGGCTGTAATACTTTCAAAAGAAAGCCAACCATTTATATACAAAGGTGAGCACTGAAGGAGTTAGTTAGATAACCTTCTAACAAACTTAACAGATTTTAACTAACCCTTAGTGAAAATAATCTTAAGTGATGCAGTACATAATACCTATTTGCACTCACTGTTCCATACTAAAAATACGATACTATAATTCCTAATGCGTTGAGATTATAATTCATAATATCTCTGTATTTGAACCATTCACTACCATAAACTTTGATTCAAAAACCAATATTTTTCATTTCTTCTCTTTTGTTTCTTTTAATAACAAGTCAAAGAGGTTACAATGAGACGGGAACTAGAGACAGATAAAGTCGTGGAATGGAGATAGAACAACGGCAGAGGAGAGTGGAGCAAAGGAGCCTTGTCAATCCTGACTTCCGGTCGAATGCACCTTTATTCTACTTGTCTTATTTAAGACAAGATTTGATGGCACTAAAACCGTAATTTTTTTTTACAGATATGTTTTTTTCTATTTTTTAAGGAATATTTGATCTATTTTTTAATTGTTTTTTACACTAATGGGGACTTTAAGGGGGATGACAGCCCGTTATTTCCGAAATCCACCATTATCTCGCGGCCGCTCTACGTTGTAGTCGGTGTGATTTCATGTCCCACCATTGTGTTCGCCAATAACAGTTTTGAATAGCGGCGTTACTGCTAAATCGCGGTCGCTATTTGAAACCCTGGCTGAGAGAGGCAAAACATAAATGTTTGAGAAAACAAATTCATAAATAAACTAAATTTAAAAAAATATATAGGAGGACAAAAGTGGAAAAAAAAATGAGGGTGTTTTTTATATTACAAGTCGAGCTTTTAGGTATATATGAAGGCTTAAAACTTGCATGGAAAACAGATTTGAGCGAATCTCAATTCAAACAGATAGTTCCGACGTTCACAAGCTCATCTCATCATCCTCAAGTGTGAGCCTCCATGCTTTGGTGAGGTCGATTTCAATCTTATGTAATAAGGCTTAATTCGCTGATTTTACTCTGATTTGTCGAGAAGCAAATACGGCAGTAGATTTCATGGCCAAATTTGACTCTTCACAAGATACGGCTCTAACTATCTTTGACTCACCACTCGACGCCTTACATCATGTATTGCACAGAGATATCCATAGTCCTCTTTACATACGTGCAAAAATTGATGTACTGGCTTCAGCCTCATTTTACATTCATTTTTTTTAAGTTATTCGAATTTTTATTTTATATCTTAAAGTTTATTTGAATTTTTTTCGAGTTGAGTTTATGCAATTACGATTCAAGTCGAGTCGAAAATTTTAAATTTTTTTAGTTGAGCCGACTTTTGCTCACTCCTAATGTGTATTGTTTAATAATATGATGTAGCATAACCAATCATTTATGGATGGAATTGAAATGTTCAAAAGATTGGGGGACCAATTTAGAATCTGAGTTATAGTTTGAGGATAATATTAGAACATTCAAAAGTCTAAATACTAATTTATAATAAGAATCATAGTTTGAGAACATGTGACAATTAACTCATTACATTAACATACTATTTCTTACAATGCTTAAATATATCTTTGGTACTTGAACTAGGCACCTTCTCCCAAGTTGGTATCTAAAGAATTTTTTTCTCTCAAGTTGGTACCCAAACTTTAATTTCATTAGTTGTTTTGGTATTTTTATGAATACTTTTATTCCTCAAAACTTATACATTCTATCAATTTGATCATATTCAAAACAATTCAATAAATTTAACCCTTCATATTTAACAATTACATCACTTCAATAAAAAAAATTATGATACTGTCAGATCAAGCGAGTTTATAGTATCAAAGAAACAATTGGACAACAACATTCTACAATAAAACAACAAGTTGTTGTTAAACGTTTATTATACTAGAAAAGTAATGTAACATTTCTGGGAGAAGAACAAACAATTTAGTAGAATAACAAAAAATAAATTGATAGAATTTTTAAATATAAAGGGTTAAATTTATTGATATGTTTCGAATTATGACCAAATTGATATAGTGTATAAATTTTGGTTTTAATCTGGGAGGTTGTGTCTTGTTTAAGTATCAACTTGGGAGCAAATTTTTTTTAAGCGCCTACTTGAGAGAATGTGCCTTGTTCAAGCACTAGTTTAAAAGCAAAATATTCTTTAGATGCCAATTTTAAAAAATATCTAATTCAAGTAGCAAATTTATATTTAAACCTTCTCACTACCATAGTTTACCTATATTGTTGAAGTACAACATCATATTCCTTGTTGCTAACATTTTTACTAGGTGAGAAAATGCCATAAATGTAATTACAAAAAGTAAAACTAATATATATTACAAAAGTTATTAGTCACTTACTATCGGTTAATGAAATGAGATGATAGATTTTTTAAATAAAATAATTGTTCAAACTCTGACAATATGAATATAACAAATTAAATTAAAAAATTATTCATCTAATTACTCTTTATGGAACCTGATCCAAATTGATAATTATAAAAAAATATATTATTGCTCTCAATATATCTCACCAATAAATAAATCGCACTTTTAACCTTCAAAATTTTATAAATTCATTATACCCTAAAATATGTGGACTCCGCCCTGGATTTCATTATGAAAAATTTTACAACGGGCGACGAACATTGATGAACACCACTAACGATGAACACCGATGAACATCATTAATTTTTTTATATTTACTAAAATTATAATTAAAATTATCTCTTAAAAAATAAAAATTAAATTTAATAGTTACTTTAATTATAATATTTTTAATAGGTTAGTCAAATATACCCAATTCTCCTAAACCCTAACAAAATTAATCTCTTAAAAAAATAGAAATCAGTTTTTTAAATCTATTAAAAAAATTATAAACTGATTTCTATTTTGTTAAGAGATTAAATTTGTTAGGGTTTAAGAGAATTGGGTATATTTGATTCTAATCTATTAAAAAATATTATAAAGTAATTATTAAATTTGATTTTTATTTTTTAAGAGATAATTTTAATCATATTTTTAAATTTTTAAATTTTTAAGAAAAAAATTAATTGTGTTCATCAGTGTTCATCGTTAGTGGTGTTCATCAATGTTCGTCGCACGTGGTAGACTCATCTTTCCATTATACCCTAAGTAAATCGACCTTAACTAGATAAGACATGATTTATTCTCTTTCATAACAATCTCCGCAATTAATTGAATAAAAAAGTCTGGCAATGAATGCCTGCCCTATTTGATAAAAATTTCTTTTTTGGTGTCATTTTTTATGTCCTAATATTTAAAAATATTAAAAAATAAATTTTAAGTTTTAACCCTAAAGAAAAATTTTACAACAGACGACGAACATTGATAAACACCACTAACGATGAACACCGATGAACACCATTATTTTTTAAAAAAAAATTAAAAATCTAAAGGACTAAAATTATAATTAAAATTATCTCTTAAAAATAAATATCAAATTTAATAGTTACTTTATAATATTTTTTAATAGATTAGAATCAAATATACCCAATTCTCCTAAACTCTAACAAAATCAATCTCTTAACAAAATCAATGGTGATTCGAAGGATTTGATTCGAAGATCGGTGTTGAGGAATCCATCGATTTTTCATATATGTAAAAGAACCTCTATCAGATTTGAAGGATTTGATTTGATTTTTGCTTCAACTGGATTTTAAAACTCAAACCTGAAAGATTTTGTTAAGAGATTGATTTTGTTCGGATTTGGAAGAATTGGGTATATTTGATTATAACCTATTAAAAAATTATAAAGTAACTATTAAATTTGATTTTTATTTTTTAAGAGATAATTTTAATTATAATTTTAGTCCTTTAGATTTTTAAAATTTAAAAAATAAATAATGGTGTTCCTCGCTGTTCATCGTTAGTGGTGTTCATCAATATTCGTCGCACGTGGTAGACTCATCCTAACCCTAAATTATAAATCTTACACTATATACCCTAAAAAATACAACATACCTAAATTTCCTAAATTATAACTACAAACTCTAACTTTAAACCCTAAAGCTAAGTGAAATCATAAATAAAAACGCAGAAAAGGCGAAAGGATTTCTATTCCTAGTTAGAAGCGTGAACATATTTTCCATTTCTTACTCCACTTTAGGCTCAGTCAAGTTTGGACATTTATGCACATGGTTTGGAATAATATTCAACGGCCTTTACAGGTTGCTGATCCGCTGTCAAAGCACACAAACCAGTGCTTAATGTCAGGCCGCCGATAATATAATCCAATCCAAAAAGCCAATTAACTCATTGCAAGTTTGTCCCTTTTCTGGCCAATGTCATTATTGTCCCATGAGCCGTGAATTTCCAAACACTCAAAGTCTGATTTCAGAGCAACTGTTCTTGCTCATTAAGATAGTAAAATAGCCACAGTACTTGGTGTGAAATTGCCGAGAAGCAACCGACCGTGGAGCTGACACTCTTGACTAAAAGATTATTATATTGTTTTAATCATCATATAAGTGTTTATAAATAAGGAATCTAGATTGTGAAGTTGTTAATTAAACCTGCTTTTCATTATTTTCCTACAAGGCCAAATGGACTCAAAACCAGACCCTCTTCATGTCTTGTTCTTCCCGCACCTTGCTCACGGACATATGATCCCAACCGTAGACATGGCCAGAGTATTTGCAAGGCAAGGTGTGAAAGCCACCATTCTCACCACTCAACTCAACGCCCCTTTCTTCTCTAAAACAATCGAAAGAGAAAGAGAGTTGGGATTTGAGATTGATATTCTCGTAATCAAATTCCCTTCCGTGGAGGCTGGCCTGCCTGAGGGAATTGAGATTATAAGCTCCATCACTTCCCAAGAAATGGGTTTCAAGTTCTTCAAGGCTGTTAGCTTGCTTCAACAACCCCTTCAACAGGTACTCCAAGACTGCCGCCCCAACTGCCTCTTTGCAGACGGAATGTTCCCGTGGGCAACCCAAGTTGCAAGCAAGGTAGGGATACCAAGGCTAGTTTTCCACGGAACAAGCTACTTCGCCAGCAGCGTTATCGATAGCTTCCACCGCTATCAGCCTCTAAAAGATGTTATATCAGATGATCAACCCTTTGAAGTCCCTGGAATTCCAGACAAGATAAAGATGACTAGACGGCAACAACCGGTTGAGCTCAGGGATTCAGGAGCTAATGCTGAAACCACCGCTTTGCTACATAAACTTTTAGAATCTGAGGTTTCAAGCTCTGGAGTTATAATGAACAGTTTCCAAGAGCTGGAACCAGCTTATGTAGAACACTATAGAAAAACCTTGGGAAGGAAATCATGGCACATAGGCCCTTTATCTCTCTGCAACAAGAACACGGAGGACAAATCACAAAGGGGAAACGCGAACGTCTCCTCTATCGACCGAGTGGAATGCTTAAGATGGCTAGACTTAAAGAAACAAAACTCAGTTTTATACATATGTTTTGGAAGTGTATCCTGGATTTCAGCAGCTCAGCTTATCAAGATTGCCGAGGGGATTGAAGCTTCTGGGGTGGATTTCTTATGGGTTGTAAGAAAGACTAACAAAGACGAAGACAAAGAAGAGTGGTTGGCAAAAGGATTTGAAGAAAGGATGAAAGGGAAGGGGTTGATCACAAGGGGATGGGCACCTCAAGTGCTGATTCTTGAGCATGAAGCCATAGGAGGGTTCATGACTCACTGTGGGTGGAACTCGACGCTGGAGAGTATCACTGCTGGGGTGCCAATGGTGACTTGGCCACTCAGTAATGAACAGTTCATCAATGAGAAGCTGGTCACTGATATACTAAGAGTAGGGGTTGGAGTTGGAGCCCAAGAATGGTGTAGATGGATGGAAGGCAGGAAATTTTTGGTGACAGAAGAAAATATAAGCAAGGCAATAGCTAAGGTGATGGTTGGAGAAGAAGCTGATAACATCAGAAACAGAGCCGGGGCGTTGAAAGAGATGGCAAAGGGAGCTGTTGAAGAAGGCGGATCATCTCACTCTGATTTGATTGCTTTGCTAGATGGATTGAGATTGAACTGCATTTAGGGAGTTCATTGTTTCCTTTGAACAGGACATTGATTGCCCTTATTAGCTTACAAAACTTTATAATCTAATCCTATTAATAAAGTCTCATGATGGTATCTGTTCAATCTTAAACTTATAATAAAATTCTTGCACACCTTATGAACAATATTGTATGAATTTAGATTTTCTCAACTTTTTTTCACCGGAATTATTGAAACCTTATTTCTAGGGTTTTCGATTTTAGCAGATTTGGGGAAAAGGACTTTCGGTTAAACGAAAGAAAGAAAAGAAATGAAGGAGTTTTATTCAGAGTAATACAAAACGCACCGTTTTTCTATATATCCTAAAATACACTATTAGCTTGACTTATATACTAATCAAGACTCTAAACAAGAAAGTACAACTAAGCAAAGACTTGACAGCTCAGCTTCCAACTAGAAATTGGATATTCTGTTAGCCCCCTCAAGTTGGAGCGTATAAGTTGTGTACGCCCAACTTGGAAACTAAAGCATGAAAAGAAGGATTAGGTAAGGCCTTTGTTAGACAATCTGCAAGTTAATGTCGAGTTGCTACTGGTAAGAGAGTGATCAATCCTTGCTGAATCTTTTCCCTTATTAAGTGGCAGTCAATCTCGATATGCTTCGTCCTCTCGTGATGAACGGGATTTTCAGCAATCTGGATGGCAGACAAATTATCACAGAATAAGTTTGCAGACTCGAAAGGAATATGAAATTCATTAAGTAAATAAAATATCCATTGCAACTCACAAGTAGTAGAAGCTAGAGCACGATACTCAGCCTCACTAGAAGAACGAGAAATGGTTTGTTGTTTTTTCGATTTCCAAGAAATAAGAGATGATCCCAAAAATATACAAAAACCAGTTATTGATTTTCTAGAATCTAGGCATGATGCCCAGTCAGAGTCAGAAAAGGCATGCAACTTTAGATCATTATCAGTAGAGAAAAAGAGACCTTGGCCAGGGGTACCCTTTAAATATCTTAATATTCTGTTGCAGCAGCTAAGTGAGTTATGGTTGGACAAGAAAGAAATTGTGAAAGTTGCTGAACAGAGAAAGCAATATCAGGCCTAGTGTTGGTGAGATATAAAAGCTTACCAATTAACTTTCTATAAGATTTAATATCCTCTAAAGGAATACCACCATTTTTAGATAACCTTTTGACTCCTCTAGTGACTTCAATAGGAGTAGAAATGGGCTTAGATTCTAAGAAACCAGTTTCAGTAAGAAGCTCTAAGGTATATTTTCTTTGGGAAATATTTATTCCAGAGGATGTTCGAGCAACTTCAAGGCCCAAAAAATATTTTAAATCTCCTAGGTCTTTAATCCTAAAAGTATTATGCAGAAAAGCCTTTATAGAATTTATCTGATCTAAATTTGGACTGGTTAAGACTATGTCATCAACATACACAGCTAAAGCAATGAAATCTGCATTAACACCTTTAGTAAACAAACTAGAATCAGCTGTAGACTGTTTAAAACCTTGATCAAGCAAAGCTATCTTTAATTTTTCATTCCATTGCCTACTAGCTTGCTTTAATCCATAAAGACTTTTATTCAATTTACAGACAAGACCAGATTCATTATGAAAACTAGGAGGCATATCCATGTAAACTTCTTCATGCAAAGAACCATGAAGAAAAGCATTATTTATGTCTAATTGTTTCAAAAACCAATTCTTAGAGGCAGCAAGACTAATAAGAACCCTAATGGTAGTCATCTTAGCAACAGGACTAAAAGTATTTAAGAAATCAACCCCTGACTGTTGGGTATATCCCTTAGCAACCAACCTAGCCTTATACCTATCTAAACTACCATCAGACTTCAGCTTTGTTCTAAAAACCCATTTACAACCAATGGTGTTCTTATTAGGAGGTAAAGGAACTAAGGACCAGGTATTATTGTTTTCTAATGCTAATATCTCTTCTTTCATAGCATTCTGCCAGCATTCTTGCTTAACAGCTTGTTTATAAGTTTTAGGAGCAGTTAAAATATCAACACTGTTAATATAAGAAAGATGCTGAGCAGAGATATTAACATAGGATAAAACATTAGCAATAGAATGAGAAGAGGTTCTAGGTTTAGGTAAAGTTACCTGATAGTCTTGAAACTTTTGAGGAAGTTTAACTTGTCTGGTTGGTCTAATAGAAGCATTTTTCAAAGAAGAATTTGAATGAACAACAGTAGGATCAGAAATGACATGATCAGACTAATTATGAGAAGAATGAATCTGATCATTATCAGAATAAGTTTGATCATTATAAGAATGATTCTGATTATCAAAATGAGTAGATGAAGGAACTTGATCATTACAAAAATGAGTTTGATCAGGAAAACTATTATGTTCAATATTAGAAATAGAATTAGGTTCATCATATTGAGGCAGAAAATCGTGATTTGGTAAAGCAAAGTCAAAACTTGTTTGAGAAAAAGGATAAATGTTTTCATTGAAAGTTGCATCCCTAGAAACAAAAACAGTTTTTGTTTCTAAGTTATATAACTTGTAGCCTTTAGTGTTTCTGGGAAATCCAAGGAAGATGCATTTAATTGCTCTTGGATGCATTTTTGTAACAGATTTTGGCAAGTGTGATGCATAGGAAAGACAACCAAAAACCTTAAGATTATCTAAACTAGGCAGTCTGTTATAAAGAACTTCATAAGGAGTTCTATTTTGCAAAACATGAGTAGGAGTGAGATTTATAAGAAAAGAAGCATGTAGGATACAGTCAATCCAAAAAGATAAAGGTAAAGAGGCATGAATTCTCAAAGATCTAGCCACAACTAATAAATGTTGATGTTTACGCTCCACAACACTATTTTGTTGTGGAGTATATACACATGAGGTTTGATGAATTACACCTTTACTCTTGAAAAAATCATCCATAGCAAATTCTCTTGCATTATCAGACCGAAAACATTTAATTTTCTTTGAAAATTGAGTCTCAACAAAGTTATAAAAATCAACTACTAACTTTCTGACTTCAGATTTTGCAACCATGGGAAAAATCCAGACAAATCTGCTTTTGTCTTCAACAACAGTTAAAAAATAATAATGACCATACTGACTTTGAACAGGGAAAGGTCCCCAGACATCTAGGTGAACAATGTCAAAACAAGAATCAGAAACAGAACTGCTAGTGGGAAAAGGCAAACGTTTGTGCTTGGCAAGATGACAGACATCACAGTGAGTAATGCATCCAGATGGTATAGTTTTATTTAATTTTGAAAAGTAAAGCAATCTTTTGCTAGATGGGTGTCCTAATCTAGCATGCCAGGTATGTAAAGAAACATTAGATGCAACAGAATTAACAAAGGAAGTAGAAGAACCAGGAAGAGCAGAATCAAAAAGCTGATAAAGGCCTCTCTGAATGCTAGCTATACCAATCATCTTCAGAGAAAGGACATCCTGTAAAATACATTTATTATCAGAAAAAGTAACTGAAATATTAGGATTCAAAGTTAATTTGCTAATAGAGATTAAATTGAAACCAAAAGATGGGATATGTAAAACATCTTTCAAAAGTAATCCATTCTTAAGCATGATATTTCCAATATGCATAACTTGAACAAGACTACCATTTGGCAGCTTAACATATTTATCAGAAATACCAGAATAGTGACTAAAAACAGAAAAATCATTTGAAATATGATCTGTAGCTCCTGAATCAATGATCCAGGAGGCACTAACAGATGCAGGAGAAACAGAGCAGGTTAGAACCATACCTGAGTCATCTGCAGAAACAAAATTAGATGAAAGAGCATTCACAGCAGACTGAGAAGCTGAATTCTGAGCAGGAAGATTCTTCTCTTGAAGCAAAGAGATAAGACCCTCATATTGCTCTTTAGTGAAGGAAGTAGGAAGAACTTCCGATTTACGATCATTCTTAACAAAGGAATCATGCACAGATTGAGATTCAACAGAAGTAGGATGACCTACAAGATTGGCCCTACTGACAGAAGACCTAGTTCTATAACCAGGTGGATAACCGTGCTTTTTATAGCACTTGTCAATAGTATGCTCGAGAATACCACAAAAGGTGCAAAGAGGTCTACGAGAAGTATTACCAGAAGCAAAAGAATTCTTCTGAAACTTATTAACAGACCTATCAACAGCAAGAACATTAGACTCACAAGGCACCAGAGGAATAGACCTTTCATGTTGAACAATTATGGAAAAAATTTCATGGATTTCAGGGAAGGGTTTGATCATAAGAATTTGGGACTTGGGTACAGCAAAGGAATCATTAAGACCTCTAAGGAACCTTAAGGCAAAATCTTGTTTGCGGAATTTAGAGGCATCACAAGAACAAGCAGATAACAGACGTAACATACAAAGCTCATCCCAGACGACTTTCAATTGAGTATAGAAATTGGTAACCGAATTAATACCTTGGGTTAAAGAAAAGAATTCTTGCTGAAGATCCGAGACTCTCATAAGATCTCCCTGACTGAAGCGGTTGCGAAGATCTGCCCAAAGCTCGTAAGCCGTATCAAACCACAACACAGATTGTGCGATTTCAGAACTGATTGCCCTCTGAAGCCATTAGAGCACTAAATTGTTGCACTTCACCCAAGCGAAGTAACTGACATCGTCTTCGCTAGGCTCCTTCAGCACACCATTGACGAACTGGAACTTGTTCTTAGAGATTAAAGCCATACGCATGGAGCGAGCCCAAGAATGGTAGTTTCCTCCGGTGAGAAGAACAGAGGTGAGGATTAGCGCAGGATTTTTGTTAGGATGTATATAAAACTCATCCGACGGCTCAAGATTTCGAAAACGAGAAGAGGCGGAGGCGGATTGCGAATCAGAGGAATCGATGTCAACTGATACCATATTGAAACCTTGTTTCTAGGGTTTTTGATTTTAGCAGATTTGGGGAAAAGGACTTTCGGTTAAACGAAAGAAAGAAAAGAAATGAAGGAGTTTTATTCAGAGTAATACAAAATATACAAAACGCACCGTTTTTCTATATATCCTAAAATACACTATTAGCTTGACTTATATACTAATCAAGACTCTAAACAAGAAAGTACAACTAAGCAAAGACTTGACAGCTCAGCTTCCAACTAAAAATTGGATATTTTGTTAGGAATTACTCAAATTACCGTATATCTTTTCATTTAACTATTAATATTTATAAACTCTTAAAAATATATATTTTTTCTCAAATAAGTCACAATCATCTAAATTTTCAACTAATCTTTCTAATTGTAGCTTTCTCACTTCAGTCTTCAATTAATAGTGTTGAAAAATCAACTTTTTTTCCTACTTTTGTTGTTATGATGACCTTGTATCCGTCATTTACTAGTTTCATTTCCAAATTCAAAATTTTAGTCGAAAGTTTAGAATCAATATAAGCATACTGCATACATTAATTGATTTGTAAGTGGTTAAGGAGAAAACGGATGCCGTGCGGACTTGGTGGTTGATATTGGTATGAAATAGTGCTTTTATTCTTTTTTATAAAACAAGCATTTGCTAAATTATTGTTGAAAATTATAATAAGTTAAAAAGGTATTGAATTTCAATCTTACAAATAACATGGTTGTCAACTATGTCTATTCCTGAAATTTTGGTGGTTTTAAAGACGGACCTAAAATTTAAGGCCCGTATATTCTCCATATCCTTCATCCATGTATCCTCCTGTATCACATGAATAAAACGAAATTCGGGTCACAACTTCTAACATAGGAAGTATTCCGACTTTGTCCATGATTATGAGTTGTCAATATTCTGATCATTTTGCAATGGAGGGTGAGAAGAGATCTCCCTATTTTAATCGGGCTAGTGACTGGAGTCTCTTCTCTAATATGACCGACTAGAAAGCCCAAACTCGCGACTTGCAATAAGGGCCCTATTGACCCTAAATATCCTAGGAATCTAGTGTAGTGTCTTTGGTTTTGCATATGATTCTGTATCTTCTTGCCAAATCCTATGTTTGTCTCTGTACAAGGACAGTCTCCCAATGCTTTTGCTCAAGTTTCACCGAGTTGCCAAACTATTCTTGACGAATTTCCATGGTTATTTTCAAAGACAGAAACAGCTAGGAAACTACTATATTCCCACCAAACTAATCATTTTTTACCTTAGGAATGATGGCATATATGTTGTATAGCATGAAGCAGTTGTTTCGCAGTTCCAAGCATAATAACCTGTCTCCACTTTGTACTTCCACTAAAAAAAATTGCATTGATTACTATGGCAATTATGACTTAATATTCGTCAACCCAGACTGTACTCTTATGCCAACCAATGGAACAAGATACTCCTAACACTATAATTAAAAACATCGAAACCTAACAAATAAACAGTGACCATGATGATTGGTTTTGGGAGGAAAAAAATGGTTGAACCAACTCACATTCAAGCACCTGATATGGTTAACCCGACTGTGGGACTGTAGGAGCCATTTTCAAAGGAGTGGTTGGGACCTTGTTCTATTGTCCATTGGTCGAGTCAGTGTCAGAGATGTCAAGCTCAGCCTACTGGTTAATTCATTTGTTTTATAACTTGGGGAAATGCCTGGGTTTTTTCTTCCTTTTTAATTCAAACGTTTAAAGACAAGTAAGATTTTTGTTTGTTGTTTTTCCTGTTCTCACAATTTTATTCTAATTAATTGAGATCGATTCATATCACACACTTATTTTTTGTGGGTAGTTTTTTCAGCAAAAATATTTTATATATACAAAGTTTTAAGTTCGAGATTTATTTAAGTGATATTAAGTTGTTTACCCCTTGAACCTAAGATATTATTGAGTAAATATATCGAAGAGGTTACTTTCAAAGTAGATGAAGTTAGCATTTCTCTCTTTGATGTCTCCTGCTCCTTTGACTTTGTGAAGTAATCAACTACCATATAACAAAAGACGGACCACAAACATAATGTCCCATGCTTAAGGATTAAATTCTTCGAATGTTACTAAATCATGTTAAGATTTCAATAGTCGACCAACTTTAAAACATTCTAATCGAATCTTTAAATTGTTAGTATCAGATTAATCAATACTTTTTGTCAGTCTGGTTGTTAGTTTGAGCCCTAAATACTTATTGAGATTTGTCGTGGATAATATTTAAAATATGTAGATATAAGTTCAGATACATGTGTGTGTACCCATTGTATGAACAACCTGAACATGGTAAGATAAATAAAACTCTCATTTTAAATTTTAATAACATTGTGTGTTTTAAACATGTTGTTCTCTTTACAATTACATCAACATGTTTTAATATGTTTTATTTTATATCAAAGTTAATATTTAATGCATAAGCCGAAAAGAATTCTTGATTGGTACGATACTAATACTCTAGTAACTTAATTATATACTTTTTGAAGTATGAAACCGGTTTAGAAGATAGATCCTATTGGCATTTGGCAATACAAGTCAGCAAAGTTTGAAATTTGGACTGCCGATCCATGACTTAGATTTTCAACAGGAAAGTTTTGATGTAATTAAAGTTTAAAGAAACATCTAGAAATAGAAGCTGGCTTGCAATATTTATGACACTCATCTCACATCCCAAAATCTTAAATATCAATGGTAGTTGCAGCCATCATTGGAACCACGTTGCATGAAAAGAAGCAATTCAGACATGTACCTAAGAGAAAGTGGAACATTCATAATAATGTTTTTATTCTTTGTTTTTCCTTAATCTAATTTAATTTAGAATTTATTCGCCATGTTTTCAATATAAATAGTTAAAAATAGAGGTTAGAGTATCAAATCATGTTTCTTCTTTTAGTTTTTTTTACCTATAAAAATGATGAATTTGATCTGTTTCACCATTGAGAACCAAATCTTTTCTTTTTCTAATGTTGCAGGTGACAATGGCGATGCTTATCGATAAATGATTTTAATTAATTGACTCTTAGAATTAAATAAATGTCATAATTCAATCTGTACCTAATAAATCAACTGCTTTGAGTTCTTTAATTTTCTTTTTCAAAACCAGTATGTCGACTGTTTTAAGTTAGGATTTACCAATCTGAATTCCATTTTATGATTATATTGCCAGTATAATCTTGAATATACTAAATTCATAGAAAAACTATGTTACATGTAAGTGTTAATCAAATTTTAAAAAATATCACTTTAGTTCAGATTGACCTTACGTTTTGAGTTTAATTTTGGACAATCAGTCTCACTCCTTTGTCAAAAAAAAATTATTAGGTAAATAATTAGATTTAATTAAAATTCTAAAATATTTTAATTGTTTCATACCAAAAAATTACAGGACAGTTATTGTGATACATAGTAGTATCTATTTATACCTTTTATTAACCCTTTGACAAGGTATATATATATTGTATATACAAGTGTTCGAATCTAGGTCTCTTAATATAAACATTACTCTCTTTTCTATTGAAGTCATCAATAAGTTCTATCATAATTGATGTTAAAAAGTTGTCATGTGTTCTTAATTAGGCCTTGTTAGCAGAAATTTTTAAACTCCTGGGAGAGCCAAACGGCCGATTGAAAGTAAAAGTTAAAATTTTCAGCTACGGGAAAACGCCCATTTGAGGCGCAAAATAAAAAAAATGGTCGCAACGCGACATTGGAGATGGTGTTCAGCACAGCTTCTTTGTTTGCACTTCAACAGCCCTTTCAGAAGCTGTGATGAACGAGCCCTTAATTTTGTTTCTTTTGTGTTTTAAATTTGTCACATTAAAATTGTCTCATTGAAAAATCCAACAACTTTTACAAGTCATATTTCTTTTTTTTACCATTTTTTAGTTTTCCAACAAAATTAAAATCTAACCTTTCAAGGAAAAAATTATTATTTTAATTACTTTACATTACATATCGCATAAAACAATTTTTTTTTCTAAAACTACGTAAAAAGTCAATATGAAACAAATTTTATGAGATAAAGTGAGTATTTAATATATATATATATATAACACTAATTTATTAGCCTTTCTTATAAAATAAAAACTCCACTGATAATGTATCAATGATAGGGTTATTTAGGAAAAATAATCATCAGGCTTTTACGAAAAAATATTAGATGAACCATGTTCACTATTTCTTTTCTATATGTTGATAGAGAGTGAGTAGTTAATGAGTAGTTATTTTGAAGTGGGTGGATCTTATTGGTTGTACCACAGATGATGTAGTGAACAGGGTCCATGAAATAATTTATCTGCTTTTATATATTTTAGAATTTCTTTATAAATTTTTAATATTTTTAATTTGTATATATTTTAAGATTTTATATAATTTCTTTTTATTTTAAAAATATATGTATTGAATATATATATTTTATGTTGTGAATAAAATAACAAGAACAACGAACAAGAATAAAAGAACAAAGAGATAAGAGAAAAAAGAAGATTTGTATTATTCTCAAATATAGACTTGTGTACAATGCCTTCAGTAAATCATCTATTTATAGGCATAAAGAAGTACATAATACATTAAACTCTAATTAATGTAGATAATATTCCTAATGATAAAATAAGTCAAATTGATAAAGTTCTTATCATGATAGACATCCACATAGATAAATATTCATAACACTCCCCTTTGGATGTCTATAAAGATAATGTGCCTCGTTAAAACCTTACTAAAATAAAAACCCAATGGAAAATAGTGAAGGAAAAATAGTACACACATCTTTGATACGTATAACATGTTGCCTCATTAAAAACCTAATCAGGAAAACTCATTGGGACAAAACATCGGTTAAGGGAAAAAAATGCAACGCGTATTTACTCCCCCTCATGAAAACATCACATAAGATATTTGAATTTTCATAATTCAATCTTAAATACTATTTTTCTAAAGATCGTGAGGGATGGAACTTTGGAGTAATATGTTTCATGATGTATCCACCTTTCGATTGAGATATACATCTTGCATTATCTCTACACAAGATAGCTTTCTATCGTATATTGTGAAAGTAAATCACATATCTTCTAGATATGTTGGGTCAATGGTCTTAGCCAAACATTTTGGGTTGTCTCGTGCACAACAATTATTTCTACAAGATTTGAGGAGGCATCGACGAATGTTTGAAGATCTAAAGGTAATGATCTTTGTATATCTATGGATATTTCTTGACCAACTAATATATGGTGCTTCAAGACCAAGAAAAGATATAATTATCTTTATTCACACCCAACAATCTTACAATAGACATGTTTTATCCATATTGAACCTTCTTTAAGATTATTTCAACTTATGTTCATTTATAGACAAAAACGCATATTTAAGTGCACGATCTTTAGGTCGAGACAAAACTATATCTCAATATTCTTTTTCTCAAATACTTTTATTAAGTACTTTGAAATATTTTCATGAGTTTCCAATTCGAAGCTCTTCATGAGTGTTAATGATATAATGAATCTTGATCTAGACTCATTTATAAAATACATAAGGAAATGTGATCATTCTTATAATATTTCCTCAATTAGTATTCACTAAGACGATTATACCAAATGCGCCAAAATATTCATGAGACATGTATAAATAAATTTCCTTGGAAATTTCCAAATGTTTATAGCATTTTAAATCCTTCAAGGATAAATATGGATTCACAAATAATTAGACGCATGTTAAAAAATTTCATAACTGCCAAAGTAATTGCATTCACCATGAAGTAATTAAAACTTTTCATAAATCACAGTTCAAGTCGTACTTACGACTACTTATTTGTGCCTCACTTGAATTACACCTTTAGGTGTTTGGACTGCTGGTCCAAATACTTCTACTTTAGAAGTTCAAAGCGTCTTTCAACATCAGCCAATTCAATATCTATACTTTTGGATAGATTTTATACAAGATCATCAATTTCTTTCTTTACTTCTATAGAAGTGTTTTATGTAAAATTGTTTGTAAAATCGTTGTTGACAACTTTTCAATTTTCTGGTTCCATTCTCGTAATGACATAACTCATCGAGATCTCTTCAAGATTTCAACCTTTATTTCAAGTACCTGAAACTCTTCAAGAGTTTTATTATTAGTTATGTCTTGGGTCTCTTTAGGAGCACTCACCTCCAATATATGATCATCTCATAATACTTTTCATTTACGAGAATTTTGATCATTGAAATCATTTCAACTATCATGATTCAAGCATGATTTACATCCACTTGCTCTAACATGTAATTTAAACTTAGGGCATTTCAGTTGGTATATGAGACTTAATTACTCTCATTGGGTCAGTAAATATGTCTGGCAGTTGACATGAAATAACATGAATTATCTTACGAACTTTTAGTTCATATTCGAGGATCTAGATAATGATAATTCATTTCCTTCTTTATCCAGTTGATTATTCTCTCCCTCTGATGTTGAGAAAAATCATCTAATAAATGATTCTCCAATTAATGTTTAGAATTTAAACATAAAAGGAGACTCGTACTCAATATATATTCTCCACCCTTTTTACTTGCCCATTTTGTGCGTTATGGTGGAGCAATTCAATTATATATCTCACATTCAAAAAAATCAAAAATAGAAAATATGATTTCTGACCAAAAGTCAAATCATAATAGGGACTTTATTATAACTCGTTGGCTTGATGCGTATAAGTGTTGCTATATGAAAATACCATATAAATAATAAATGTTTTGTTCTCACATTTTAGCTATTAAATAGGAGGCATCCAATTAAAAATTTGTTAAACCGTATTTTTCATAATCAATAGGCTTTGTAACAACCGATATAGCCTAAAATATAAACCCACAAGCTTTTGCAAAACGAATAGTCTAATTGCATAATGTGAATCCTTTTAGAATCAATCTCACAAACTTCTAGTTGTAAGTTGATAAAACAATGTAGATGCATCTACTAAAATCATATAAAAATTTCCACATTTGTGGATATATGAGCCCATATTTCGTTCAGATATGTAAGATATACAGTCTCAACTTCAGTACAAGAACTTCAAGTTCTAATTCTTTTGGTAAGTGAGATCATCTATATCCTTTGAGAACAAACAACACAAGAACTTTAGGTTCTTTTAGTAAGTGAAATTTAATCAATTCTTTTAAGCAACACAAGAACTTCACGTTCTTTAATAAGTGGAATTTAATTCATTCCTTTGAGAATAAGCACCATAAGAACTCCAAGTTCTTTTAATATATGTGCATGTAAATCTCAATAGATTTCGCATCATTATTGATTAGGATGGTCTGACCGATCATACCAACTACATACAAATGTGTATATACATTTCTAAATTTCGTAAATTGCTGGTTTACCATAACATGTGATTCAATCTCACTCGTACATGTCTAGTACGATCATCAAAATTATTCCTTTGAATAGGAATATATTTAGCTCTTTCAGAGCTTTCAATGGAAATTATCTTTTGGTAGCAATATATATAGCTTTTCTAGAGCTTTCAATTGACTTTTTGGCTACCAGAACTTATATCCACAATGACTTATTTCAAATACTAATTGATAACATATGTTATCTATAATTCCAAAAAGAATATTTTACGAACTCATATTGCTCTCTTAAAATTTCCACTTATAGTGGTGACAATATTATTGCCATTAGCGGTAATAATTACAATATTCACAATTCTGCACTTTTTATAATTTGCTTTCTCTCAAGAATTTATTGCTCTTCTAGAACATCAATATTTTCAGTACTTTGAGATATAACACTCACATTATTCTCTTGCATTTAAATGAGAAAATTATTCCTTTGAATAGGAATATATTTAGCTCTTTCAGAGCTTTCAATGGAAATTATCTTTTGGTAGCAATATATATAGCTTTTCTAGAGCTTTCAATTGACTTTTTGGCTACCAGAACTTATATCCACAATGACTTATTTCAAATACTAATTGATAACATATGTTATCTATAATTCCAAAAAGAATATTTTACGAACTCATATTGCTCTCTTAAAATTTCCACTTATAGTGGTGACAATATTATTGCCATTAGCGGTAATAATTACAATATTCACAATTCTGCACTTTTTATAATTTGCTTTCTCTCAAGAATTTATTGCTCTTCTAGAACATCAATATTTTCAGTACTTTGAGATATAACACTCACATTATTCTCTTGCATTTAAATGAGAAAATTATTCCTTTGAATAGGAATATATTTAGCTCTTTCAGAGCTTTCAATGGAAATTATCTTTTGGTAGCAATATATATAGCTTTTCTAGAGCTTTCAATTGACTTTTTGGCTACCAGAACTTATATCCACAATGACTTATTTCAAATGCTAATTGATAACATATGTTATCTATAATTCCAAAAAGAATATTTTACGAACTCATATTGCTCTCTTAAAATTTCCACTTATAGTGGTGACAATATTATTGCCATTAGCGGTAATTATTACAATATTCACAATTCTGCACTTTTCATAATGTGCTTTCTCTCAAGAATTTATTGCTCTTCTAGAACATCAATATTTTCAGTACTTTGAGATATAACACTCACATTATTCTCTTGCATTTAAATGAGAAAATATATCTTATGCTTATGTTGAGCATAAATCGTCACCATAGATTATATTTGACAAGTAATCATGTTAAACAAAATAAATAAATATCATAATATATAAATATAAATATAAAACGTAAATAATTAATGTGTGTAAAATAAATAAACGTAAAGTAAAATAAAATAAACAAAAATAAATAAATAATTTTCTTCAAAGTTATGAGAATAATTAGAAGATGATTTATTCCTTTCGAGGGTTATAAGAAAATCAACAACATCCAAATGAGTTGGACCAACAATGTCCAAATAAAGTTGGACCAGTATCATCTTCGTCATGTTTTGCAAACAAAATTTACTTCTATTTTCTTTCCTTTATCATTCAATGATTATTGATTTTTCAACGTACAACACGTACGAGACCAATGATTTATAACATCACATTGGTAATAAGAAGAGTTTTACTTCAATAGAATGATCTTTATCACTCTTGTCATCCTTATAACCTCACTACCAGTGGGTAGAAATATTCTTAAAATGACCATATTTTTATGTCTATATTCATAGCCTCGACTACGACCACAACTTCTAATGTGGTTTTTATTCCTTCCATAATATATTCTCACATTCACTTCAGGGAATGGAGTAGAGCCAGTGGACCTTTGAAATCTTTTTCACATATCCTTATCACAGAGAACAAAGATTTAATCCTCGTACGTGACATTGTTAAACCTGTCTACAAGGTCCTTTAAAAATCTCTTTTGTGACCAGTAGCCTCGAAGAACAGGATGTCCAACTAATATACTTGGATTATATCGAAATTATGTCTCTAATTGAATAATGATTTACCATGTTTGCATTCACTTTAGGGAATGAAACCGTTCCAATAATCGCATGGAATAAACAGCATGCTTGCATTCACTTAAGGGAATGCCCCATCATTGATAATCGCATGGAATAAACATCATGCTTTGCATTCACTTCAGGGAATGCCTCCCATAAAACTTTTTGGATCAAAACGAATTTTCGTAACTTGAAATTGGGAGACGTCTATGGTCGAGTTTTTCGACGAAGAAGAAATATTGCTTTCGAGCAAATATAGACTTTATAACAATCTTTTTATAGATTGAAATTCACCATGATTTATCGCACATTAAAATCATAATTTAAAGAGGAAAAAAAGTTTACCGATATTGATTTTCCTCTCGAGAACAATGGAGACATAGCAAACGACCAAAACAACTTCTCATAATCTCTTTACGTCATTGTCTCTTACCACACCATTTAAACATATCATGTAAAATTCAAAATACGGTTAAAACATAACTATTATCAATATCAATAGAATAAAATAAACAAATATCAATAAATTTGTAATGGTTTATAAAATACATAAATTATTTCAGGTCAAAATTGAATTAAAGAAAATATATGGGTACTAAACTGAATAAACGAAAAACTTAAAAATTTTAATAGAGAAATTATCTCGTTTCTCAAAATTAGGCACAAATTGTGCAATGGCTTCTCCCTCAATTATCACGCTAGCGCAAAAAAAATGGGCGCAATTTTTTTTAATGATGTCCATTAGTTAATAAAACATGCAATGTAGAAAAATGGAGAAGCACACCAAAATTAAATACAACCAAACACAGCTTACCCATCTTTGTTAAACAATCACAAAAAAAAATTAAAGGGAAAAAACTTATCTTTGGTTCAACGTAGAAGCGAATTTGTTTCAGTAACTCTTTTGGGATTCAAACGAAGAGCACCAAATTTTTTGAGCGAACTCGTGCTGATAACGTGTTGTGAATAAAATAACAAGAACAACGAACAAGAATAAAAGAACAAAGAGATGAGAGAAAGAAGAAGATTTGTATTATTCTCAAATATAGACTTGTGTACAATGCCTTCAGTAAATCGTCAATTTATAGGCATAAGAAGTACATAATACTTTAAACTTTAATTAATGTAGATAATATTCCTAATGATAAAATAAGTCAAATCTCATTGATAAAGTTCTTATCATGATAGACATCCACATATATAAATATTTATAAAATTTTATCATTTTTAAAATTTTTGAAAATTTTTGAAAATTTTATGGTTTAATAACATGGAAGTTTTAGAGTATAATGTATCATCATTTAATTGGTTGTTTGTGAGTTATCAGTGAATTGTTGAACCAAAATTTATGAGGACAAAATCAATTTTTGAATATTTTATTATGGTCTAAATTGACCATTTAGTCTGAAAGAATGATCGAATCTTAAATTTCAACATAAAAAACTAAAATTATAATCAGACTAAAAAACTTTAAAATGCTATAAAAATATGTTAGAAAAAATATAAAACTGGTGAACAAAAAATATTTCATATCAATTATCAAATGAAATTTAAAAGAATAGTAGAATAGTAAGAAGAGCTAGACTTTCGGAGAGGAATGGATGAGAGTGATGTTTTTTTTTTAATATTGATGGTTTAATTAATTAATTAATCGCCTTAAAGGAAGAGAACTCCGATCCGATGGAAATGGAATTCAATACGCTGGTGGTTTTATCAATGAGTCACCCCACCTTTCACTAAATCCCAGGTACAACGTTCCAAAATCCTTTCCATTTTAACCAGTAGTTCGTTTTCATACCATTTTAACTAGATTTTTTTGGTAAATTACACCAAATGTTACTAAATTTTAATTTTTTATCGAAAATACTATTAAATTATAAATAATATTATTATACTACTGAATTTTGTTTTTGGCTTTAATTAAAGCATTCTGCCGTTAAATTATAACGGTCCGTTAAATGCAAAATTGCGTCATTTTAGTATAGTTATTTTGATACTTACGATAGACCAAAACGATATCATTTTGTTAGAGAAAAATAAGAAAATATTGTGTTTGAGCATACTTGAATCCCATGACCTCTAAGATGAAAGATTTACTTGAAACCACTAGAACAACTTAAAGACTTGATATAATTCCAACTAGGATTGGGAATTGTCGGGTACCCGATTCATCCGGGTACTTCATTGCTCGACCCGTATCCCGACTCATCACATTCGGATACACGAGATTCGGGTACCCGTAAAACCCAGTACCGGGTACCCAACTTATATTTTTATTTTTTTAATTCTAAAATTTAAGAAAAAAAATAACATGTTAAACACAAAAATATTTTTTTAAAAAAATTAACTTTAAACTTAAAAGTATATAATAGAAAGAATTTAGGTATTTAAACTTAATTTTAGAATAAAAATATTAAGAAACTTAAAATAAAAATATAATTTAAAATATGAAAAACATATATTAAAATTTTTCTGGTCGAGTACCCGATAAGGGTAACTTCCAGCCCGTGTCCCAGAAAAATTACCGGGTTAGGTACTCGGCCCGGTCGAGTAATTTTTTTATAAGATTACCCGCCTAATTTGCTTCGGGTCATCAGGTAATAGGGCAGGGTCAATCGGGTCTGGTAATTATGCCCACCCCAAATTCCAACGCAAATACTATATAAATTAAATTTCAGTTAAACTTAATTTTATTTAAGTCATGATATAATTTTATAATATTTATAATATAATTTTATAAATATATTAACTTTGTAAATAAATATTATTTGTAATTTATATTACAAAACTAAAATATTATTTATAATATATAACTAAACCTTAAACCACATATGTAAATAAAATCTAAACCACAAATCCTATATATATAACTAGATCATAAATCACAGACCCTAAATATGTAACTAAATCCCAAACTTTAAATTCTAAAAATATTATTTATAATATATATTAGGGTTTATAATATAAATCACAAATAATATTATAGTTTTAGGGGTTGTGTTTAGGGTTTATGAGTTAAGATTTAGTTATATATAGTTTAGAGTATGAGGTCTAGTTACATATATTATTTAGAGGTTAAGGTTTATGATTTATGATTTATGATTTAGTTATATATAATGGTTTAAGGTTTGGAGTTTAGTTATGTATATGATATAGATTTGGGGGTTGGGGTTTTTTTATCCAAAGAAAGAAAGTTTCATTCCACAAATTATAGATACATTAGAAGACTTAAGGGAAGAGGGGTTCCCCAAAGGGTTTGAACATGAGTGTCTCTAGCAATACTAGCAAGCCGGTCGGCTACTTGATTACAAGACCTTGGAACGTAAGAAAAGGAACAAGAAGCAAAAGTTTTGGCCTCTTTCTTGATATCCTCTTCAACAACGGAAGAAATCCAGTCTAAATGGGATCCCGATTGAAGACTGATGACAGCGGTTTGACAATCTGATTCAATGATAACATGCTCAAGATTTAGCGAAGAAGTTAAAGATAAACCAAGCCTGATAGCTAAAGCTTCGGCCGTCGCGCCATACGGAGCGAAGAGAGGTGCCGAGATTCCTTGAATGACAGATCCCAAGCTATCACGTGCAATGGCTGTCGCCGTAGCCTTTCCTGTGTAGCGATCAAAGGCAGCGTCGCAGCTGATTTTAAAAGATCATAGAGGAGGAGGATTCTAGTGAATCAGTTGTGGAGAGCTCTCCTTTGGGGGAGAAAAGGATGCCTGACCAAATTCCTGAAACACACTATCAGCACGCAGCCATACTTCCCAAGGGAGATCCTTTCTGTTTTCAAAGACAAACACATTGTGCGATTTCCAAATCCCCCATAAAAGAAAGGCAATAAGGACACATCCTTCATCAGAATTTCCCAATCTTCTAAAGTCATTAGTTTTAACCCACCACTTCGAGAAGCTTGGGAATCCTGAGGGAGATGGTGAATAGCTGAACCCCGATGCTTTCCAAACTGTTTGTGCAAAGGGGCAGAAGAATAGAAGGTGTTCGATAGTCTCTTTCTCATTCCCGCATCTTGGACAACATTCCGAATCTTGGAAAATTCCATGGAAGCGTGAAGCTAGGTTTCCTTTGGTAGGAATAATGTTATGGCAAAGCTTCCAAAAGAAAGACCGAATTTTGGATGGCACCTTCAGTCCCCAAATTAAGTTCCATAAAGCTTTGTTTTTACCAGGTTCTTCACTTGAAGAAGGGGTCTGAGGATGTTTTGAGCTTGTCCTCTATGAACCGATAGCCCGCCTTAGCCAAGTATTCTCCATTCTTTGCTCCTGCCCAAACTATGGAATCTTTGATATCAAGTCCACCAATCGGAATAGACCTAATCGCTTCAGATTCAGCTGGCGAAAAGAGTAGATCGAGCTTAGATTGATCCCAAGATCTTTGGTCAGAGTTCATAAGGCTGCTAACTGATGGGCAAGAACCCGTAGGCGGTGAATGTGAAAAAATTTTGAATCTGGGAAGTTTTGGAACCCATTTGTCCTTCCAAGTAGATATACTTCTCCCGTTTCCTACCCTCCAAAGGGATCCTTCTTTGATTACATCAATCCCCTTACGGATGCCTGACCATGCCCATGAAGGATTATCACCCTTGGGGGCTTCAAAAATATTCCCATTTGGATAATAAATTCCCCGAAGAGTTTGTGCCAGAAAAGAATCCGGGTGCTTGAGAATTTTCCACGCAATCTTAGCAATAAGAGCTTTGTTAAAAGATCTGAGATTCCTGAAGCCCAATCCACCTTGATCCTTGGGGCGGCAAAGATTCCTCCAGTTTATCCAATGGATGCTCTTCTCCTTAGTACCGCTGTTATTCCACCAGAAATTAGCAATTTGCGAGCTAAGTTCATTGCAAAAAGTGATCATAAGGAGAAAGCATTGCCTCACATATGTGGGAATGGCCTGAGCAACTGCTTTAACGAGGACCTCCTTTCTAGCTTGATTAAAAAATTTAGCTTTCCAGCCCCGTAGTTTGTTCTGAACCCTCTCCTTAATAAATGCGAGAGCTTCTTTCTTGCTTCGCCCCCAGAATGATAGCAAACCAAGATATCTATTGTCTTCCTCCATTGGACTAAACCCAGAATATTGGAAAGGTGGGTTTTGAATTGATTGCTGGCATTTGGAGAGAAAAAGACTGAAGATTTCTGAAAGTTTACTGTATGTCCTGTTGATCTTTGAAAGAGGCGTAGGATTCTCATTATCGCATGACAGTTTCCTTCGTTTGCTGTAGAGAACATCAAACAGTCATATGCAAACATAAGGTGGCTAAGAGTGGGGCATCTTCTTCTGATTTTGAGTCCTTCAAACCGATCTGACTCTACCTCTTTTTCTGTTATCCAGGAAAGAATATTTGAGATAAAGGTGAAGAGGAAAGGTGAAAGAGGGTCCCCTTGTCTAAGACCTCTCCCTGGACGGAAATCATCGTACTTTTCCCCATTTAGGACCAGGGAAAAAGATGCAGAAGAAACACTCTTCATAACTCTTTCGATCCACCAGTTACAGAAACTCATCCTATTCATTATAAAACGGAGGAGATCCCAATCAACTTTGTTGTAGGCCTCCTCAAGATCAATTTTAAGAGACATAATTCATTTCTTCCCTTTCTTGGCTCGTCTAATCGCGTGATAAGCTTCATTTGTAAGAATTATATTGTCATGAATTGATCTGCCTTGAACAAAAGCTAATTGACGATGAGGAATGAGAATCAAGAGGAAACTTTTAAGACGAGAGGCCAAGATCTTGGTTATGACTTTTAGGGAGAAATTGCATAGACTTATTGGTCGGAAGTGGGAGACTTCGCAAGGGTTTGATCTCTTTGGAATTAGGACGAGAGTGGTTTTGTTTAGGCCATAGTCCAGAAAGCCATCTTTGAAGAAAGCCGAGACCATCCCTGTCAGATCTTCTTTTATGGTTTCCCAAAAGGTTTGATAGAAGTACCCGGGGAAGCCATCAAGTCTCGGTGCTTTAGTCGCCCTCATATTGAAGACTGATTTCTTAATCTCCTCTTCCGACACTTCTTTACAGAGCTCATAATTCATCTCATCAGTCACAATACATGGGATATAGTTTTCAAGGCATCGGAAATCAACATTTTGGTCCTTGGCGAACAATTGTTGGAAGTGATTCTGCAGAAAGTCAGCTATGTCTGTCGGTTCTTCAAGCCAAGTGTCGTTATCTTTTATGATCTTGAGAATGGAGTTGACCCTTCTGTGTTGAAGTGTAGTAGCATGGAATAATTTAGTATTCATGTCACCCCATTTCAGCTAGTTTATTCTAGAGCGTTGATGCCAGCACCTCTCTTCACTTTCCCATTCAAGATCTAGGTCTCTTTTGATCTGTTTATATTCCTCCAACTCCAGTTCTGTGAGATTCCTTCCTTGAAAGTTTTTGATCCGAGCCATCAGGACTTGTTTTTTTTTTTCATTTTCATGTTTATGCTTCAATTTACTCTATTTCATTAAGGCGAATCTTGTTCTTCCAATTTTCCTCCCTAAACGAAGAGAGATGTTTTCGTTAGTAGCCGGGTCCCATCCTTTACGGATAGTTTGGGAGCATTCCTTATCCAAGAGCCATTTGGTTTCGAATTTAAACTCCTTTTTGTATTTTTTAGAGAAACCCAGAGGGAAAAGGAGAATTGGGGTATGGTCTGAAGCAAGGGCAATGTCCATTACTCCCAGCGCTCTGGGAAAAGAGATACTCCATTCAGTAGTGTATAGAACACGGTCAAGTTTCTCCAGAATAGCCTCTTCATCACTTCTCTGATTATACCATGTAAAACAACCCCCTTTAATTGGCAATTCTAATAGCCCAACATAATCCACAAAGTCGGTAAAACATTTGGCCTCTTCCGGGTTAAAAGGACTTCCCCTTCCTTATCCCTCGGGCACGTGACAATATTCGTATCACCCATTATCAGCCATTTTGCGTTAGGGGATCTTCTGAGTTGACTTAATTCCTCTCAAAAGGCATGTTTTTCTTCTCTGTACGGAGGACCGTGGATGAAGGTTCCAAATCATTCCTCGCCTTCCAAGAGAGTCACTTTTGTGTCGATAAAATTCTTGCTATGCTTGAGGATGGTAATTTTTGCATCATTATTCTACCACAAAGCCCCCCTGCGATTCCTTGAGGCTCGACATAGAAATAGGACTCAAACTTCATTTTCATTTTGAACTTTTCTAGGTATTTGATTTTTTGTTTGGTTTCACTCATTAAGATAATAGCCGGCTTGTGCTTCAAAACTGGGTTTCGAAGAGCTCTAACAGTTTTCCTGTTCCCCAAGCCTCGAACGTTCTATGCAAGGATAGCCATTCCGAAAAGACCAACGGGCAGAGCAAAAACAACAGGGCAATGCATCCAAGATAAGACGTGAGGGCACCACAAACAAAATAGAGAAAAGGATTATATGAACCGACACAGAAACCCCGAGCTCACAACCAACCATAACAAACGAAGACAACCCACTAGAAATGTCGACACAGACAAACCCATTGAAAGTGCTAACGAAACTGATGGAATGTAAGCAGCCGAAATAAAAGAATACCAAATCAGCACAAATTCAAAAGCAATTTTAATAGAAAACCTGTGCAAACCGCAGGGAAAGATAATACAGAATCCAGGCCACATCAGAAAGGGTCGAAGCAACCAGAAAACGGGGCAGAGGAAGAGAGAAACATAGAAGAAGGGGAAAAGCAACCAGAAACGGAGTCAAAGGAGAATTCAGGGATACTGGGGAAATAACCTGATCGGATAACAGAACCAGCCTCCGTACTTCCAAGCAAAAGCGTCGGCAGAAGTTTTGACAAAAAATAGCCCAAAACCCCGTTCTGTTCTCGTGTGATTAAGCAAAACTCAGTAATTCAAAGGACGAGAGGACAAAATCCGACGATTTTTGAAAAAGTTCTCTGCAACACTCCGGCAAAATCGACGGCAGATCAATCCTTGTTCGTTCTCTCTGCTTTACATTTTTGCTGAAACTTCCGACGGCAAAGCAAGCTAATTCACATGTTAATTTCGGAGACTAGTGCAAGTTGAACGGCAAAGCAAAATCGGCGGTGGGGAACGTTCCATCGAGACCTTATGTTGGCTTACCACGACCTCCATCAAGGCTTTCTCTAGGGCCGCAACTCCTTGGAGCAATCCACCAGCCGTAGTCGTTCGCTGCAAACACTCCGGTAAACCGACAGCCTAAAGACGGGGACAAATGTTCCACGCTGTTAGGACCTTGCACAATTGTTGGTACATGAAATCAAAGCTGCAGCTGGGTTTCGGGGGTTTGGACGAGAAGAGAAAATTGGGGGCGCGTGGGGCGCGTTAGGGGGGTTTGGGTTGGGTTTAGCTATATATATTATAAATAATATTTAGTTTTGTAATATAAATTATAAGTATTATTTATTTATAAAATTAATATATTTATAAAATTATATTATAAATATTATAGAATTATATCATGAGATAAATGAAATGAAGTACAATTGCAATTTTATTTATATACTATTTGCGTTAAAATTATATTAAGTCTTTAAGTTGGACTAGTGGTTTGGTGTAACCTTTTCATCTAAGAGGTTCTTTGTTTGAGCTAGCTCAAATACAATGTTTTCTTTCTTTTTTTTTCTAACAAAACGACACCGTTTTAACTTATCTTAAGCATCAAGGCAACTATATCAAAATGATGTCGTTTTACATTTAACGTGTCGTTATAGTTTACCGGCGGAGTGCTTAGATTGAAGTCAAAAACGAAGTTTAGTGGTATAATAGTATCATTTTATAGTTCAGTGGTATTTTACATACAACTGTTAAAGTTCGGTGCATTTCGTGTAGTTTATTTTGCGTGTTAACAAAACTAGATTAAGGTTAGGAACTTAGCATTTAATTTTAGTGTTTAGAATTTATGGTATAATGTTTAGGATTTAGTTTTTAGGGCTTAAGGTTAGGAATTTATGATTTGGCCTTTATAGTGTAAATATGCAAACTTGTGTAAAATAAATATTACACAGACTGTGTATCAGAATTTTACCAATTCAAAATATACTAGATGGACAAAAATCATTTGCCCCTTTTCGGTGTCCCTTTCTATTCCCGAACACTAAAAATTTAAATTATAAGCTATAATCATAAATTCTAAATCTTAAACCATAAGCCCGAAAAATACACTATACTCATATTTCTTTAATTCTAACTTTAAACTTTAAACCATAGCCTAATTTTTAAATGAAGAACCATAAATAAAGGCATAAAAAAGGTAGAAAATTTCAATTCATCAAAGATAAGTTGTTTGACATGTACCACACACTATACATTTTTTAAAACTAAATTCGTTTGATTTTTTTTCTTATTTTCTCTTTACTTTTCATTCTCTTCCATTTTGATCTTAAATTGTGACAGAAGTTTATTAAACACAACAAAGACACGTTTCGTCAATCCATCTTCCTCAAATCTTACCACGTAGGTAAAAATGCACCTTATTGAACGCATCTTAAATGTATGTCATTTCACTAATAATTTTTTAAATGATGATTTTTTTATCCGAAAAGGAGACAAGTTTCATTAAAAGTAGAAAAAACTACACGTACCAGACCACCAGCACAACGGAAGAAAAACATGCAATCTCATGCACGTGGAAAAACAAAACGCAAAACGACACCACCAGGTATCGAACCTGGGAAACAAAATAAAAGACCTAGAACAAAGGCAAACAGTGCTTTGAAATACAGGGAAAACGTAGAAACGAAACACAGCCTCACAGGCGAGCCTAGGGATGAACCCTAACCAGAGGCAAAAACTAGAAAATGAAGCGATCTTCCTCGTCGTCCTAGGACCTTAGATTGGGTCGCGATTGCGGCGCCCAAGTGAGAGCTTCTTTCAGAGGCAGGCTCCCTTGTCGAAATACTTGGGTCTTATCAACTTGAGCGAAGCAGTCGAAAAACCAAGTTTAGGATTAAAAGTGGCGTGGACGCAAAAGCCAGCAAGAGACGCAACCTTCTGTCTAAAATTGGAAACAAGGAAAGACGATAACGACGTGATGTGAGCACGAATATGCTACCCAACAATGCAACTTCAAACTTTTTGGGAAGTTTGCTTTTTCACTTGTTACATACTGATGTGTAATATTTCTTATACTTATACTACTGATTAGTGTGTTTGAGTATGTATATAATACGTTATGTGTGTTTTAACTTAGTTTGATATAACTTATGATGTGTCTACATTTGTTTGTGAGTTAATAAATAAGGTTGCAAGTGTTTACGACTTGTATTAGTGTTTCCATTAAGTTTACAATGCTTTGATGGAAGTTTGTTGCCTTCTGACATAGGTACGTAGGAGGACACTAGCTCAAGTGAGCATATGTAGCTCATCTCCAACTCAAGTGAGTGTATGGAACTCATCTTCAACTCACTAGAGTGTATGCAGCTCAACCCCAACTCAGAAGAGTGTAACCAGCTCAGTTTCAGTTCAGGAGAGTGTGATCAGTTCATCCTCAGCTCAAGTCAACTCAGAGGCTTAGCTCCCAGCTCAGTTCAGCTCCTAACACTCTTAGCTAGCTCATTTCAGCTCAGCTTGATTCCCGCCAGCTCTACTAGCTCATGTAATTTGCACACGTGGCAGCCTTGACACATGTGTGTGCAAGTTTGGCCGAAAATCAACCCATTCCTCTCTCAAATGTGCGACAAACTTGAAGATAAGAACAAAGGAAGTTTGTGTTTGAAATTCAAACATATAAATCACATGCTAAATGTGATTTCATGTGTTTTAGGCGCCCTACACCTTTCAAACTTGTGGCTGCAAATTTATTCCGCCCAAAAGGAGTTTTTTCCATTCAAATTTAATTTTTAAACTCCTTTAATTTCAGCCACACAAGTAAATTCGGCCACCACCTTTATTTTCCTATATATATGTGCTTAAAACAATGTAAGAACTAAGAAGGTTAGACATTTTGGAAATAAAATTATTTGAGAGAGTTTCTCTTGTTTGGTTCTTTTTAGAACTATCTTTTGACATTTCAAAATTAGTTTTGTTGTGTCAAATTTTACTTGATACTTTGGGTTCCTAGATTGCTATCTAGTGAGTCCAAGTTCGTTGACGAAGAACATATTCGATTCGGGTTCGTTCAGCATATAGTTCGAATTCTTTTGAGTTCAACGTCATTGAATTATCCGCTGATTTTCCAGCAACATTTATGCCATTTTGGACGTTCAAATGCAGCCTGTTGAAGCCTTCCTCTTCATTCGAGTCCAAATCTGTCCAGAAATTTCTACACCTTTTTTCCTTTTTTCCTTGTTTCTTTTTGTTTTCTTTTTTGCTCTGATACAATATGATAAAGGGCACGTTGCTTCAGAAACAACGCTCCTTGTATGTAAACGGATCTACGATCGTAGCAAACATTTCTTTGCAATAAAACACAAGGGACGTTTTTAAGGTGTTAAAATAACAAAGAAAAACAAAAAACGAAAAGAAAGAAAGAATAAGGGTGTAGGAATTTTTGGATGAATTTGGACTCGAACGAGGAGGAAGGCTTCAAGGGCTGTCAAGGTTATTTCGGCGTCCAAAATGTGGCAGAAATGTTGCTGAAAAATCAGCGTTTGATTCACGACGACAAAATCGAAAGAACTTGAACAATATGTTAAACGAACCTGAATCGAATATATTCTTCGCCAAACAGACTTGGACCCACTAGATAGAGATCTAGGAACACGAAGCATCAAGTAAAATGACACAATCAAATGTAGTCTGAAAATGCCAAGTAGTTCTTCAAAGAACCGAAATTGAGAGTAAAACTCACAAAGAAAATTTTCATATAATTGTCTAACCTTGTACAAATGAATTTCGGCTAACATATATAGGGAAAGGGGCTGGCCGAAAACTCTGTTTTGTGGCTAATAATTAAGCATTCAAAATTGAAATTTGAATGAACAACTACCTAAGGGGCGGCAAGCTATTCCTAGCCATACATTTGAAGTTTGGGTGCCAAGTAGATAAAAGCACATGGTTAATGTGTTGTTTGTTTAAAATTCAAAGAATGTGCACATGTTAAATGTGCATTCTTTGGTGTTTATCCGCCCATCAAGAGAGAAGCATAGTACTTCGGCTGCACCCTTGCTGCTCTAGGCCGAACATGCATGAGACATGCAAGGTTGGTCACACATGAGTCATGGATGGTCATGCATGCACACACATGCTCACTCACGTACACTTGGCCGCCACACACTCTTGTAGGACATTTCCCCACATATAGGATAGCTTTCAGATGGTTCTGGACTCGTCAGCTGGAGTTGAGCTAGTGGAGCTTAAGTTGAGCTGACTAGAGTTGAGTTGAGCTGAAACGAGCTGGGTACGAGTGAAGTGAGTTGAGTTGCCCACTTTTCCCTAAGCTAAAGATGAGTTGCATACACTCACTTGAGCTGGAGTTGAGCTGTGTATGCTCACTTGAGCTAGTAACCTCCTAAGCACTTATGCCAAACACAATGAACATGCATAAAAAGCCTTGTATTCTTATTTAAAACTTATAAACAAACTATAATCATAATGTAAACATACTTAGCATATTATATACATACTTAGCATACTTAATACGTAGTATAACCTAAGTATGTCACATATCAGCATGCAACACATTATAAAGCTTATGGTCTAAGGCATGAACATGCTCAAATGAAACAGGAATTGTAGCACAAGGAAAAGAGTTTCCCTGAATTTCTTCGCCTTAGAACGAGTAATAGGTCCTAATGGTAAGACCTTCAGATCAGTTTGCTTGTCTTGAAAAGATGTGCTCACATCATCCCCCCTTCTTGAAAAAGATTTGACCTCAAATCTACAGAATCATCATAAGGGGTTAAATCAGAAACATTGAATGTGGCACTTACAGTATATTCTCCTGGTAAGTCTATCTTGTAGGCGTTGTCATTCACTTTCACTAACACCTGAAAAGGACCATCTTCACGCGGTAACAGCTTGGACTGCCTTTGGGCTAGAAATCTTTCCTTTCGGAAATGAACCCAAACCCAATCACCAACATCGAAGGTGACTCGCTTCCTTCCTTTGTTTGCATGCTTTTCATACTGTTGAGTCCTTTTTTCCAGGTTCTCCTTAACCCGTTGATGCAAACTTTTTCATATAATCGACTTTGCTTTGACTATCCATGTTCGTCACTTGTTCCTGTGGCAAAGGCAACAAATCTAGAGGCGTAATAGGGTTAAAACCATAAACAATCTCAAATGGTGACATTTTAGTAGCAGAATGTACAACATGGTTATAAGCAAACTCAACATGTGGCAAACAATCTTCCCAAGTTTTTATGTTCTTTTTAATGATGGATCAAAGTAAAGTAGATAAAACTCCATTAACAACTTCAGTTTGTCTATCAGTCTGGGGATGGTAAGTAGTAGAAAACATAAGTTTCGTACCTAATTTGCTCCAAAGAGTCCTCTAGAAGTGACTCAAAAACTTTACATCACTGTCAGAAACAATTGACCTAGGAATACCATGTAATCGAACAACATCTCTAAAGAACAAGTTAGCCACATTAACAACATCATCAGTCTTATGGCATGCAATGAAATGTGCCATTTTAGAGAACCTATCAACCACAACAAAAATACTATCTATACTTGTCCTAGTTCGAGGCAATCCTAAAACAAAATCCATAGAAATATCAATCCAAGGGGAATCGGGAATAGGTAAAGGTAAGTACATACCATGTGGTGAAACCTTCGATTTTGCTTTCCTATAAGTCACACAACGTTCACAATACCTTTCCACATCTCTGCGCATCTTCAGCCAAAACAAATGCTCCTTCAAGGTATGTAACGTCCTAGTGACTCCAAAGTGACCCATCAATCCACCTTTATGTGCCTCTCGGATCAGTATGTCACGCATGGAACCCTGTGGAATGCATATCATGTTCTCTTTGAAAAGATAACCATTATGCATGTAGAATTTTCCATCTGCACCTTTCTCACAAGCATTATACTTATCTCTAAAATCAGGATCATCGGGGTATAACTCACGAATGTATGCAAAACCAATCAAATGTGAATCAAGATAACTCAAAAGGGCATACCTACGTGATAATGCATCAGAACGACATTATCTTTCCCCTTTTTGTATCGAATGACATAAGGAAAAGATTCTAAGAATTCAACCCATTTAGCATGTCGTTTATTTAATTTATGCTGACATGTGATATATCGGAAAGCCTCGTGGTTAGTGTGGATCACAAACTCCTTAGGCAACAAGTAATGTTGCCACGTCTCCAATGCCCAAATTAGTGCACACATCTCTTTGTTATACACTGGATAATTCAAGGTCGTTCCACTCAGTTTCTCACCGAAATATGCAACAGGCCTCTTTTCCTGCATTAAAACTACGCCTATACCAACTCCAGAAGCATCACATTCAATTTCAAAAGTTTTATCAAAGTTAGGTAAGGCTAACATTGGTGCTCTAGTCAACCAATCCTTAATTTTCAGAAAAGCATCTTATTGTTCTTTACCCCATGAGAAGACTGAATTCTTCTTTATAATCTCGTTTAAGGGGGGTAATAGAACTAAAGTTAGGAACAAACCGTCGTCGATAAAAACTCGCTAAACCATGAAATGATCCAACCTTAGTAATCGATGTCGGTCGTCACCATTTCTTGAATTGCTTTAATCTTCTTAGGATCAACTTCAACACCCTGTTCACTCACAATGTAACCAAGAAATGTAACTTTTTTAGTACAAAACACACATTTCTCCATGTTACCAAATAGCTTTTCTTCTCTCAAAGTTTGCAAAACGGCTCTCAAATGTTCTACATGATCTTGCAAGGTTTTACTGTAAATTAAAATATCATCAAAGTACACAACACATAATTTACCAATAAATGATCAAAAAAACATGATTCATTAATCGCATGAAAGTACTAGGTGCATTAGTTAAATCAAAAGGCATCACTAATCATTCGTATAAACCTAGCTTTGTTTTGAAGGCTATCTTCCGCTCATCGCCTTCTTGCATGCGAATCTGGTGATATCCGCTCTTCAAGTCAATTTTGGAGAAGTAGACGGCTCCACAAAGCTCGTCCAACATATCTCTGCAATAAAACACAAATAAGGGAAGTTTTTAAGGTGTTAAAATAACAAAGAAAAACAAAAGAAAACTAAAAGAAAGAAAGAATAAGGGTGTAAGAATTTCTAGACGAATTTGGACTCGAACGAGGATGAAGGCTTCAACGGGCTTTCAAGGCTGCATTTTAACGTCCAAAATGGCAGAAATGTTGCTGGAAAATCAGCGGATAATTCAACGACGTTGAACTCGAAAGAACTCGAACAATATGCTGAACGAACCTGAATCGAATATGTTCTTCGTCAACGGACTTGGACCCACTAGATAGCGATCTAGGAACCCGAAGTATCAAGTAAAATTTGACAGAACAAAACTCAGTTTTAAATGTAAAAAGATAGTTCTAAAAAGAACCGAACACAAGAAACTCTCTCAAATAATTTTATTTCCAAAATGTGTAACATTCTTACATTGTTTTAAGCACATATATATAGGAAAATAAAGGTGGTGGTCGAATTTACTTGTGTGGCTGAAATTAAAAGAGTTCAAAAATTAAATTTGAATGGAAATAACTCCTTTTGGGCGGAATTAATTTGCAGCCACAAGTTTGAAAAGTGTAGGGCGCCTAAAACACATGAAAAATCACATTTAACATGTAATTTATATGTTTGAATTTCAAACACAAACTTTCTTTGTTCTTATCTTCAAGTTTGCCGCAAATTTGAGAGAGGAATGGGCTAATTTTCAGCCAAAATTGCACACACATGTGTCAAGGCTGCCACGTGTGCAAGTTACATACTCGGATGCCACCTAGGATGCCACACGTGCACTGGTACACTCCCTGACATATAGGACGCTTTTCAGCTACTTATAGACTTGTCAGCTGAAGTTGAGCTAGTGGATCTAAAGTTGAGCAGACAGGAATCAAGCTGAGCTGAAATGAGCTAGCTAAGAGTGTCAGGAGCTTAACTGAGCTGGGAGCTAAGCCTCTGAGCTGACTTGAGCTGAGGATGAGCTGATCACACTCTCCTGAGCTGAAAGTGAGATGGTTACACTTTCCTAGGCTGGGGCCGAGCTGCATACACTCTAGTGAGCTGAAGATGAGCTATATATGCTCACTTGAGCTAGTGTCCTCCTACGTACCTATGTCAAAAGGCAATAAACTTCCATTAAAGTGGTGTAAACTTAATAGAAACACTAATACAAGTCGTAAACACTTGCAACCTTATGTATTAGCTCACAAACAAATATCGACACACCATAAGTTATATCAAACTAAGTTAAAACACACATCGCATATTATATGCATACTCGAACACACTAATAAGTAGTATAAGTATAAGAAATGTTACACATCAGTATGTAACAAGTGAAAAAGAAAACTTCCTTGAAAGTTTGAAGTTGCATCGTTGGGTGGCATAAACGTGCTCTAGTATGTAAAATGCTTTGAAGTCACTTTCAGAAATACATTTAGCAGAGAACCAATCTAAAGAACCACTTGCGACCATGATAGTGAGTTTTTTGGCAATTTGTCTGATGTATGGTCTTTATCTGTCTTGCTGCAAATTAGTTGCTTCACATTAAGGAGTAAGTATGAAATGCTAACATTTTAGATCATTCTGACAGCAAGAATCATCCAAAATAAGAAATCAGTTACTTAAAAATTTTGTTCATGATGATGGATGTCCCTGTGGAACTAATCTATTCATGGAGACACCTGAACAAACATATGAATCTGGATCAACAGATACTCAATCTCCTAAAAAGGCAATCATGTTTCATATTCATTATTCTCTGCTCCCAAATCTTCTCATAGAATTTCCTACCAAGTTTATAATGTTGTAATGTGCAGGACGAGCCTCCATTATTCACAGTAGACAATGATGTTTTTCCTACCACGTTCAAAGGTCAAACAACTGTCGGCACATGTTTGGCACCTCAACCTCAAAATCTCCTGAGTGTTGGTGAACTTCTTGATGCAGTGAGTAATCTGTTGCTTGACGCCTATATGTTAGTCTACTAGTATACTATATACATACAAAATGCCAGTGATACTCTAATATATTTGTGATATATTTGCAGCTTTCAGAGACAACACATCAAGTTGGAAGACACTATGTGTCATCCCCCCTAACATGCTTTATAGTGAAATGGTTGGAAACTGTGAGGCCCTTCTAGTTAGGGAGTTCTCTTTTGCCTTTTCTCTAGATATTATCGTAACGATAATTGTACCAGCGTCTATTTACATCACAAATCTTTTGAAATTAGAAGCTTTTGTTGATTGACTAAACCTTTTTACAAAGCAGTACTAGTGATTTGCTTCTTATAAACCTAAGTTGATAATTTGGTGATAGTCTTTTTACTGAATTAGAATAAGAATATGAATAACTCAACCATTTTATTACTAGAACTCTAGGATGGTAAACATATGCTATGGTATCATTTCATAATTGAGTGCATTTGTTATTTGCCTATGGGGATATGTAGAGCGAGTCCTTTGTCTTTCTATTGATTTGCTCTATTGCCCTGAGTTTACTGTTGTGAAAGAAATGGGTATGTTTAGATATTATTGTTTTCTAGATGTAAGTTTTTTCTACTTTCTTTTTTATTATAATTTTTGATCTTTTGTTCCTAAAATTTTCGGTCTCTACTTCTTAGTCGCCTACGGTATATGTCTTACAGTCAACTCTGATCCTGAAGTTATCATACCGAACTATGATAAGTGTTGTTTTTTTGCTATTTAATTTTTTTATTCTGGTTGAATTTTTTTTGTTTTTCTTGTTAAATGTCTAAAGCTATTATGAACTGGTTATAGCTAGAATGAATCATCCCTAACTCTGAATGAGCCATCTCCTTGCTATAATATACTTTGAATAAGTCATCTCTTAATGAGATTAAGTTATCCTTAAGACAAGTCATCATTGGGGCAGATTAAAACAAGCCGTCTTAAACTGGAATAATTCATCCCCGAGTTGAAATAAGCTAGTCCTTCATATTATTAAAATAAGCACATCAATTAGACTTTAATAGTAATTCTAGTTGTAAGCAAATTAACTCATTTATTGTAAGCAATTTAAACTCAATTTAAAATTCATAAAAAATATCATCAAAGATGTAACCCTGAATACTTTAGAACTTAGGGATGATGCTTTAAATTTTAAGTTTAAAACTTCAATAATTAGATTTTTATAATGTAAAAACATATTATGTTCTTTAATAAATTTGCTCCCTCATTTTGTACGTGAAATTATTCTTCGGCATTTCTTTTTGCTTCGATCAAATACTCCGTTTTTATTTATTTTTTTTACTTGTTTTTTGGGTTCAGTGTAGTTCCACGTGATACGGGTTTTTTGGTAGATTAGTTGATGGTCAAATTTTTTATTTATTTTGGGCTTTTTGAGTTGGGTTTTTAGGGTTTTCGGCCGCCAGGCCGGTTAGGCCGTGCTTATGGTTAGGTCGGTTTTTGTTTTGGGTTGGGTTGTCGAAGTGGACCGGTGTTGGTGATGGACCAGGTTTGGGTTTGAACCGCGTTCAGTTTTGGACCGCGTTTGGGTTTGGATTGGGTTTAAGGGGTAGGAGTAAGGGGTTATAGTTTAGGGTTTAGGTGCCAAGCATTAAGAAGTTTATCAACACTCAGGAGATTTTGAGGTTGAGGTGCCAAACATGTGCTGGCAACTGTTTGACCTTTGAATGTGGTATGGAAAACATCATTGTCTACTGTGAATAATGGAGGCTCGTCCTGCACATTACAACATTATAAACTTGGTAGGAAATTCTATGAGGAGATTTGGGAGCAGAGAACAATGAATGTGAAACATGATTGCCTTTTCAGGAGATTGAGTATCTGCTGATTCAGATTTATATGTTTGTTT
This sequence comes from Hibiscus tridactylites, assembly GCA_958450335.1. Classification (NCBI taxonomy): domain Eukaryota; kingdom Viridiplantae; phylum Streptophyta; class Magnoliopsida; order Malvales; family Malvaceae; genus Hibiscus; species Hibiscus tridactylites. The sequence goes on along the minus strand of OY288275.1, from coordinate 67,472,467 downwards.
AGGTGTCTCCATGAATAGATTAGTTTCACAGGGACCATGCATCAGACAAATTGCCAAAAAACTTCACTATCATGGTTGCAAGTGATTCTTTAGATTGATTCTCTGCTAAATGTATTTCTGAAAGTGACTTCAAAGCATCTTCATCAACTTTTTTTGATCCATATATTTTTCCTGGATTAGCAGTCTATAACTTGCAATCATCAATTAATCGCAGAAATGGATCAACCTAAAACAAAGATAAAAGAATAAAGTTAGCTACAATTTGAATTTCAACATTTTAAGATAACAATGTGACATGGCCATATAAGAGGATTAAGAAAATTAATCAAGAAAATCTCAATTAATAGTGCTGCACATACCGTTTTTTCTGTAAGTGAAGATTCAGCCCAGGGAAAATGTGGGGGTATGTTGTAAGCTTTTTATGAGAAAATGATCATAGGAGCTGCAAGGATAAAGAGGGACCTCCGGCTTGAGGGTTGCAGTGGCACTACCAAAAAGCAAAGACTTCGTTAAATGAAGAGATGAATTCAGAAGATGAATCTCAAATGATGAATAGCCATGATGTTCATCAAAATTTAAGTATATTCCTCTGTGAAATTATCCCAATTTATTTGATTTCTGTTTTTACCTTTTATGTTTATTTCCAAAAACAATAATTTATGAGTTTGAATTTTCTCCCTATTTTTTCTTCAGTTCTTACTCAAGTAATCTAGTTTCTGCACTACATCAATTTAGCAAGATAGAATTACTGTCCTAAAAAAGGAAAAATCAATTGTACACATTGTAAGAAGATCAATAAGAAAATAAACTCAATCTATTACCGAACTAAATAAGAATAGAGCTGCATATACCTCAGTCAATTACTTTTAATCATTGTACTGGTGTTTAAGATCACATAATACGTTCAACAATGAACAAAGGCCTACCTCCTTCAAGAGATATGCTTCTTAAGGTAAAGGCCAACTGAAAGCTTCGAATCATAGCATCAGTACAAGAGTTCTGCAAAACATAATACATCGTAAGAAAAACACCTGAAATAAAAGAGTGAACTATCTTTTAAAGTATAGCCGAAGATGAATGCATAATTAAAGCAGTAAAACAATTTTACTATCCACTAATCCAACAAGCAGAATAGAGAAGTTTAAAGTAGTTGTGCTACATTTCTTAGGAGCATACACAAAGATGATGAAAAATATGTCATATTTGCATTTCAAATTCCCTTCAAATATGTCCATCTATTTTCAAGAGTTAGCAGTTCTTAAAATTCGTTAAATAGATTCTAGCCCTTACTTGTTTTTAAATTATTCAAAAGCCATAATTGTAGGAACTAAAGCAACTTGCTCATGAAGCATTCATAACTTAATAGACTGTACATAAATAACAAGGAAACAGAGCCAACCTTGGTGCAATTTAGATGGTCATGCATTGGCTTGCAACCATGGTCCTTCCAGTGGCTTCTGAATAATAATACCATTACTCTTAGTTTTTCCTTCGAAATTCTTAAGTGCTATGTACGAATAACTTAATCAACTACACTCATAACCATCTTAGTGATAAGATTTAGTATTACAACTATACTGGAAAATAGCATTATCAAAGCCGCATAGCCTAGCATAAAAAACTTTCAGAAAAAAGAATGATTTGACTTAGAATATTACTAGAAAATATGCACATAACATTTAAAATATTCTATTGTATGAGTTTTTGCACTTCAACTAGAACTTCATATTGCCCCTGGTAACAATTGCATAAGGAAATTCTAAAAGAATCATAAGTTGACAGGGGATTTGTTTCTCTGTCGGTCCTCTGCAAAAACAATGTATATACTAGTGCTAATAATGTGCCTACAATGATGTCAATATATTTGATTTAGCAAGAACCTAAAAAGATATTATTGCGTTTACCGCTTTTTTAAATTCCACCTTAAACACATCAAGTAATTGTAGACTAAACATTGTTTAAAACTTGCTCCAAGCAAATAAAATGAATAATTACCCATAACCATAAATATTTTGCTCAAGCTTGCATCATATTGCAAAATATAATATAGAAAGAAACACACGTGCACGTGAGTGCTTGTTTGTTTGTATGCATGTATAGATGCATGGAAAACAGACACCACAAACAAACTTTTTAAGAAAACATATAAAAAGATGATGAATACTTCATGAATTCTAATTCATTGAGTCAATAAGAATGGTATTATACCTTTGTTCGTGCAAATAGCAACACCAGGCTGTAAGTATGAGCAATTGCATCAAAAAATTTAGGCATATTTAAAAGAGAGATGGATTGTGCCCAAATAGATGAAAGCATAAAAGTTATCTGATGGCTGTTTAATTGAAGAGGTAAAGCCTAAAATGGGTTGACAAACAAAAAGAAAGTTCATGTTAGATAAAGGAAAAGAAAAAATTGTGCATGGATGATTGAAAGGAAGGAATGTGAAGACATTACTAGATCTTCAATTGAAGTATTTGTTGCTTTTTCATCTTCTATTTGTTGTTGGTTGATTCATCTTTATAATTATACTGTAAGCTTAGTTGTAACTTGACTTCAGTCAGTTCAGAATGCTTGGACTACGGAGTTGTGCACTGTCAGCACCTACACTCCTATTTTCATTTATAGTAGATGGTTGCTTTTTAGAAGTCAACATGTCTTGCATGGAAAAGCCATCGATGTTTCCAACCTTATTGTCTCTAAATTTTTCTTTACCTTCTGTACCCAACTTTTGAAAGAGTGCAATCGAAGAGTAAAATACGGATACAATTTTTTAGAGTGTTTTCTGCAAATTAGAGGTTTTATTTATGCTGAAAAAGAAACATAAAATTAAAAATTCGGCAAGAATTTAACAGTATTATGAGTACTAAGCAATATCCTATAGGGAATTAGTGCGAATAAAAAACAAACACAAAGGATTCACTCTCCTTAACAAAAACATGAGTTCTCAACATGCGCAAATCAAAAGCAAAGATAAAGGACTCATTGTCCTCCTCATCACCGAGTTTTCTTTTTTAAACCCATAAAGCACTTAATAAACGACGTACTCAGTCATTTTTTTTCAAAAATAAAGGCATAGAAGAATACATGCAACTCTTTCTTGCTCTCGTTTTGGTTCTATTTTTTCGATCCTATCAAGACCATTCTTGGATCGTCTAATTCATAAAGAATTGGGTTGAACGAATGTATCTTTCAATCATTTAGCCAATGCCACCAAGGGAAACTATTGGGCCCATGTTAGGGTACCCAATAGATTCGTGATAAGGAATTTTGGTTTGGGCAGATCCCTAGGACATTGAACAAACACTGAAGACGAAAACGGTGGGATCAAAGAGTTCATGCAACATGAACTGACAGCGGCAAACACTTATCCATTATCCTCACAACCACAAAATGACATAGACCCTACCCTCTCAACTCACGATAATAACCATATGTTACTCCCAACCAAAACCCATCTTCCCTGCGCTCAAAACTGATCAGAAACTAACACCTAACAACACACCAACCATAAAATTGCATAAAAACAATGACAAGTAAAAGATGACTAAAACCTTACACAAAACACATGGTAAAAACACCTCGATAGCAACCTAAAACACCTAAACTCGGCCATGATTTGGATGGAAACCAAGGAACCACTGGATCAGACAACAAACAGAGCAAGGCGATGAATTCAACGTTGCAAAACGGTCGAAAAAAGGTGAAATGGACGAAAGTTTGGTGGCTAAACGAAAGGAACGACAAATTGGGGGAAGTGAGAAACTGATGATCTTGCGTAGAATCTTTCTTCCAACTCATTAGGTTCCCAAATATATACGATTCTTAAACCTCCATTAGAAACTCGACGAAACCAAAGGCATAGAATAAAACATAAATTGAGAACATATTACAGAGAAAACAAAGAATAAATCGATAGAGAAAGAGCATAGAATTTTCATGGTGGAACGGTAGAAACAAATTATAATACAAAAAATATAGTCTCGAGAAATGGAGCAATAAATTAGGGCAGAGGTTTTGATTAAAGTTTTAATTCGGCGGTTTTGGGAACTCTAAAAAACGTTTTAGTTGCACGATGGTTTCAAACTCGTGATCCGCGTGAAAAAAGTAAAATTTTGTATTAAGACTATGTTTTTTGTATTATAATTTGTTTCTGTTGTTCCACCATGAAAATTCTATGCTCTTTCTCTATCGATTTATTTTGTGTTTCTTCTGTAATCTGTTCTCAATTTATATTTTATTCTATGCCTTTGGTTTCGTCGAGTTTCTAATGAAGGTTTAAGAATCGTACATATATACCATATTTTGGGAACCTAATGAGTTGGAAGAAAGATTCTGCGCAAGATCATCAGTTTCTCATTTTCCCCAATTTTCCATTCCTTTCGTTTAGCCACCAAACTTTCGTCCATTTCACCTTTTTCGACCGTTTTGCAACGTTGAATTCATCGCCTTGCTCTGTTTGTCGTCCGATCCAGTGGTTCCTTGGTTTCCATCCAAATCGTGGTCGAGTTTGGGTGTTTTGGGTTGCTATCGAAGTTTTTTTACCATGGGTTTTGTGTAAGGTTTTAGTCATCTTTTATTTGTCATTGTTTTTATGCAATCACCTTGCTCCGTTTGTCGTCCGATCCAGTGGTTCCTTGGTTTCCATTTGAATCATGGTCGAGTTTAGGTGTTTTGGGTTGCTATCGAGGTGTTTTTACTATGGGTTTTGTGTAAGGTTTTAGTCATCTTTTATTTGTCATTGTTTTTATGTAATTTTGTGGTTGGTGTATTGTTCAGTGTTAGTTTATGATCAGTTTTGAGCGTGGGGAAGATGGGTTTTAGTTGGGGGTAACATATGGTTATTGTCGTGAGTTGAGAGGGTAGGGTCTATGTCATTTTGTGGTTGTGTGGATAATGGATGAGTGTTTGCCGCCGTCAGTTCATGTTGCTTGAACTCTTTGATCCCGTCGTTGCCGTCTTTAGTGTTTGTTCAATGTCCTAGGGATCTGCCCAAACCAAAATTCCTTATCACGAATCTGTTGGGTACCCTAACATGGGCTCAGTAGTTTCCCTTGGTGACATTGTCTAAAAGAATGAAAGATACATCCATTCAACCTAATTATTTATGAATCAGACGATCCAAGAATGGTCTTGATAGGATCGAAAAAATAGAACCAAAACGAGAGCAAAAAAGAGTTGCAAGTACTCTTCTATGCCTTTATTTTCGAAAAAAATGATTGAGTATGTCACTTATTAAGTGCTTGATGGGTTTAAGAAAGAAAACGTGGTGATGAGAAGGACAGTGAGTCCTTTGTCTTTGCTTTTGATTTGCGCCTGTTGAGAACTCATGTTTTTGTTAAGGAGAGTGAATCCTTTGTGTTTGTTTTCTATTCGCACTAATTCCCCATAGGATACTGCTTATTACTGTTAAATTCTTGTCGGATTTCTAGTTTTATGTTTCTTTTTCAGCATAAAGAAAGCCTTTAATTTGCAGAAAACACTCTCAAGAATTGTACTCGTATTTTCTTCTTCGGCTGCACTCTTTTAGAAGTTGGGTACAGAAGGTAAAGAAAAATCTGGAGACAGTAAGGTTGGAAACATCAATGGCTTTTCCATGCAAGACATGTTGACTTCTAAAAAGCAACCATCTACCATAAATGAAAATAAGACTGTAGGTGTTGACAGTGCACAGCTCCGTAGTCCAAGCATTTTGAACCGACTGAAGTCAAGTTACGGCCGAGCTTACAGTATAAAGATGAATCAACCAGCAACAATAGAAGATGAAAAGGCAACAAATACTTCAGTTGAAGATCCAGTAATGTCTTCACATTCCTTCCTTTCAATCAGCCATGCACATTTTTTTCTTTTCCTTTATCTAACATGAACTTTATTTTTGTTTGCCAACCTATTTTAAGCTTTACCTCTTCGATTAAGTAGTCATCAGATAACTTTTATGATTTCCATCTATTTGGGCACAATCCATCTCTCCTTTAAATATGCCTGAAAATTTTAAAGCAATTGCTCATACCTACATCCTGGTGTTGCTATTTGTACGAACAAAGGTATAACACCATTCTTATTGACTCCATGAATTAGAATTCATGAAGTATCCTTCATCTTTTCATATGCTTTCTTAAGAAGTTTGTTTGTGGTGTCTGTTCTACATGCATCTATACATGCATACAAACAAACAAGCACTCACGTGCACGTGTGTTTCTGTCTATATTATATTTTGCAATATAATGCAAGCTTGAGCAAAATATTTATAGTTATGGGTAATTATTCATTTTATTTGCCTGGAGCAAGTTTTAAACAGTCTTTAGTCTACAATTACTTGATGTGTGTGAGATGGAATTTAAGGAAGCGGCAAACGCAATAATATCTTTTTAGGTTCTTGCTAAATCAAATATATTGGCATCATTGTAGGCACATTATTAGCAATGGTATATACAAAGTTTCTGCAGAGGACCGACAGAGAAACAAATCCTTTGTCAACTTATGATTCTTTTAGAATTTTCTTATGCAATTGGGACCATGGGCAATATGAAGTTCTAGATGAAGTGCAAAAACTCATACAATAGAATGTTTTAAATGTTATGTGCATATTTTCTAGTAATATTCTAAGTCAAATCATTCTTTTTTCTGAAAGTTTTTTATGCTAGGCTATGTGGCTTCGATAATGTTATTTTCCAGTATAGCTGTAATACTAAATCTTATCACTAAGATGGTTATTAACGTAGTTGATTAAGTTATTCGTACTTAGCACTTAAGAATTTAGAAGAAAAAACTAAGAGTCATGGTATTATTATTATTCAGAAGCCACTAGAAGGACCATAGTTGCAAGCCAATGCACGACCATCTAAATTGCACCAAGGTTGGCTCTGTTTCCTTGTTATTTATGTACAGTCTATTAAGTTATGAATGCTTCATGAGCAATGTAACACCTGGGTTTGGGGGTCGGGTGAAAATAATATTTAAATAATATTTTGAGTTTCGATTTTATAATTAAAATAATAATATATTATTTGGGCTTCATATTTCCAAAACAAACATTTTGTGTTTGACCAAAATTGATTTGAAACTCATTTTCCATGGAATTTGCAGATAAATGAAATTGCCATCTCATTAATGGAAAAACCGTAAATAAATGGACTTTCAAATTAAAAATCCACTTTTTGTTAAAACACCCCTTTGTCATCTTCCTCCTCATTTCATTTTGCATTTCCACGACATTGAAGAGCTCTCTCTCCAGTTTCACTATTCCATCACCTTGCATCTTCATCTTTGGTGCTTTTTGAAAGGTAACTTCATTTTCGACTTGTCCTCATTTCCCTCTTCAAGCTAGTATCTTTATTTTTCAAAAAGCTCTTGGCTTTTGGATTTTGAGGTTTTGAGTCTTGAGATTAAAAATGAGAGCTTTATTGTCTTTAACCTAAGCTTTTGGTTATTTAAGGTTAGATAAGTTGTTTACAACCTAAGAGGTCCAACATATGTGAATTTTAATGAGTTTTATAAAGATTCCCGGATTTGGGTTTTGAGGGGTTTTTGGAAGGGTTTTAAGTTGAGTTTAGGTGTGTTTGATGTTGGAAATTGAGGGTTATTGGTTGTATGTTGGTTGAGGGTTGTTTTGGAAGCTTTTAGAAGTGTTAAAAGTGTTTGAAACAAGAGTTTTGGATCGGGTTTGATGGCTGCTCGGTTTGGAGTTTTTGGGGTTGTTCTTGGCTTGAAAATCTTGTGTTTTATGCTTGATTAGTGTTTCGGGTTGCTACATTGTTGTGTGAACTGATTTGAGGTTGTTTTGATTGTGTTGAGTTGATTAGAAGCAAGAAATTGTGTTGGTGAAGCATTGGGAACGAATCCGCAACCGTTGGAAGCTTGATCGGCGAGTGGGTTGAGCTTGGAATAGTCGGTGAGTGGTTAAATGTTTTTAAATGGTTTTCGAGTATTGGTTCAAGCATGTGGACTAGGTCGGGCTTGGTAGACCCACCTAGATTTGGGATTAGAGTGGTAGCCTAATCCCAAACTTTAGTTAGAGACTTTGGTTGAACTCAAATTGTTGTTTATGCCTCATGTTAAATTGTGATTATGGTGTTATGTATAATGTGTTATACATGTATGTTGAGGCAAGGAATTGATGCATTGTGATATGCATGTGGATTGTGCATGATGGTGATCATGGTAAGTACGTGCTAAGCACGGAAGTTATCATGAAATGATATTGTGGATTGTGTTAAGTATTGGCACTAGTATGCTTGGGTACAATGATCGATCATTAGGATGTTTAGTGTGCACACGTGAGTCAAATGCGCGCGTGGTCTTGGTGATGGTAGTCATCAAGTTGGAGTACGGGTTCGCCCGGAAAACCTTCTTATATATATGTTAGTCGGTGATGAGTGTAATCCCATCGACGGGGCGTGAGGATGAGTGGAATCCCATCCGCGTGAACGGTGATGAGTGTAATCCCACCGTAAGGTAATGGTTGTTGTTGGATGTGAGTTCCAACGTGTTATCCGCGTATTCGAGTCATAGCTAAGTGTCAATATGAGATGATATGTGTACCAATATGATTTGAGATGTGTTGCCAATATGGTTTAATACATGTGTTTACATATGATGTGGATTGGACTTGTTGAGCATGGCACACTATGAGTTTATGTTCATGCATCATGTGTATTTTGGCTCATGTGGGTCGAAGGTAAGAATATGCATTTTACCTTGATTGTGCTCGTGCTTGGACCATGCATTGTCGAGGTTTGTTTTATGAGCTTATGCTCTCTTTTGTTCGACAATGCAGATCCGTAGTTCGTGGGTTGCTTGTGCAAAGAGAGGGCCTCCAAGTGTGCTAGTTGGGCTTTTGAATCTATCAAGTATGGATTTTATGTTAATGATGTAATGGTCAAGAAATGGGGACTTATGTGGTTGATGTTGGTTTGTTTATGAGCATGTTAGACTCCTCTATATGTTATGTTGGTTTGGCTTTTGGTTGCCTTGTCTTGCTTGCAAACCATGTTTAAATTTGTCTACCTTAAATGCTTAAGTGTATGTCCTTGTGAAGCATGAATCTTGAATGCTTGAATGTTCATATGTTGTTGATTCCTTCAATGTACGGTCTTGATATGTTTGAAGAGTGTTAAGCATGCTTGTATTGTTTGGTTTGCCTTAGTGTTGTTGTATGTGTGTTAAGAGAGGTTTTAGTGGGGTTTAGGGACATCCTTGTGCCATAAACCAGCTAAAACTAATCTGCAGATAGAGGGCGTTTCGAAACGGTTGGTCCCGTTTCAGTACGATCCCTTTGTTTTGGGTCAGGCGTTTCGGTACGCTAAGGGCCATTTCGATACGATTTTGCTACTGGAAATCTGAGAATTTGACGATAAAATGACGTATCGAAACGGGCTTTAGTGTTTCGGAACGACCTTCGTATCTTTGACCACGAGAAGTTGACCGTTGAGGGCGTTTCGATACGGGCCACCCCTATTTCGAAACGGTCTTATCGGGTTGACTTTGGCCAGTTGACTAGGTCAAGGCGTATCGAAACACCCTATGGGCGTTCCGATACGGCCTGTTGTATAAGAATAAAATGGACTGTTTTAAGTGGGCTGTTGGTCGTTTACCTCATCGTTTCTTCCGTTGTTGCTTTTCTCACATATGGTTTAATATAGCATCTAGAAAAGATAATATAATTGAAAAGTTTTCCTTGGGTCGGTAACCGAAGTGGAGCCTTAACAGGTTTCGCCTCGGTTATCCCCGTGTAGCCCACTCGAATCGGTCAAGCGTCCGGACCGGGACGAGGGGGTTACAAGTAAGTTGCTTTAGTTCCTACAATTATGGCTTTTGAATAATTTAGAAACAAATAAGGGCTAAAATCTATTTAACAAATTTTAAGAACTGCTGACTCTTGAAAATAGATGGACACATATTTCTGGGTGAAATTTGAAATATTCCATCAGAGATGTACTGCCATAACTCACGTCGTTTGGCGACGAAGAAGGATTCTTCAACAGTTTCCATTCTTTTATGTTTTCAATTGCCAGGGACGCTAAGGTTGCTAGCACCTTCAGTTATCATATTACTCCATAGCTCATATGGAGTGATGCTCGAGGAGAGGTGTTGGCTTGAATTGACTCCAGCTATGATCGCTTCCATCCTCGAAAGCTTGGTCGCCAAGGTATCATTTGTTGCATAGGGGATGTCAACATCTTCTTTTACCTCAACACAAGAAGAAGGCTGTAGAGAGCCTTTTCCATAAATGGAAATAATGTGAGAATTTGAAGAAGCAGTCCCATCAGTGGTTGACCCAAGCAACCTCGTACCTTCGGGGGTGGAAACCGAGAAATATGTGATCTCCTTGGAGCAAAGGTATGTTTTGTCCTTTGTTGGTTTGTCGTTTTCTGCATCAGGGGGATTGCGGATAATGGAGCTTCCTTCAATGGCTGAAACTCGCCGTGACTGGCATGTAGCCTGGCCCATTATCCTTTCCCAAACGTGCGAAGCTCGCAACCAAGGCCCGAACCTTCTAGACAACTTGAACAAGCTGGTGTTAAACTAGCATTCCTTCTCACCATGCCCGATTCTTCCACACTTGTAGCTGAATTTTGGAAGTCTCTCATATTTGAAGGAGATTTCAATTGGGTTGAAGTTTTTTCGGTTGAGAACAAATCATGTTTTTCAGTGGATCCTCCACCAGATCGCCACTCTCAGGTTCAGTTGCCCATCCCATTTTACTTTGCTTCGATTGTCGATATTTGAACCGAAGCAACACGGAAAAAGGTTTCCAATCTTTTTAGTGTTTTTCGCTATGATCAAAGTGATTGGAAGATTGTGAACCTAGATCTAGAACTCTTCTGTTGAGAAGTCCAGTTCCTCGAAAGCAACTTCCGACAGCCACTCTTTCAGAATCAATAGGTGGTCCTAAACTGCCCACAGACGGTTGCCTAGAATCACGAGTCCGTCCTCAGGTGACTAGAACACGAAGAGGAAAATATTCTTTCCCAAGTCACGACATTCCAAATCAGAGCACTTCTAGGCTTTTCGGAGGATGGCATTGATGGTAAGATGCTTTTCCGACACGTTCGACAGGATCTTACCTACCAAAGCATGGTTCTTAATGGCAAAGTTGACCTCACAATCCCCATTTAAGTCAAGAGTTTCAAGATTGGCATTAATAGGAGTTTCCGAATCATGGTGATGTTGGAGTTGGGAAACAAAAGCGTTTCCCTCATTTTGGGATGCCAGGGGGTGATCGAGCTCATAGTTGTTCTTGAAAAGGTAAAGGAAAGCTGGCCAGGAGAAAGAAACAATACGCGAAGAGGTTTAATAGCAGGCTCGATTGGAGTAGAAAGGCGAGAAAGTTACCAGTGGAGAAGAAGGGAGACGAAGAACAGTGACTCAAGACCAGGCATATTCCCCGGAAGTGTCTACCTTGGACCTAGAAATCGAAAACCTTCAACTGCTGCTATAATATAAGAGTAGAGCGTTGAACTTTATTGATTTTACCCGATGCTCAAGTTCTGAGTGGCGTAGGCGCACGTTCTCAAAGGTGGATTTGATAAGTGGATACAACCATGGTATTGGTTGGGTGGGGAGACGAATGGAAGACGGCCTTCAGCACAAATGAGGGCTCGTATGAGTGGCTCGTGATGCCGTTCGGTCTCACCCATGCACGCACCGAGTACCTTTATGCAACTGATGAATGAGGTACTGAGACCATAGAGGGGGTAAATTCCGTATACCTGAATGATCTTTCTCTTTCGAAAGAAAGATCGTTCAGAAAGTACATGGATCAGCTTTCAAGAGAAAATGAAAGAAGTTTGTTCTTTTTGTTTGTTTGTTTGTTTTAGAACATAAATTTTTTAAAAGATGATGTTTAGATAAATAAAAAATCGATAAATAATGTATCATAATACCATATATTCCATAAAATTCAAAATATTGTATAGATTAAAATAAAGAAGACAAGCGTGAAAACCACTCTCGTAAAAAAAAAATCGACCCTCTTTTAATTTTTGTTATTTCTTCTATGCCTTTTGCTCTTTCTCCAAGTTCTCTGTATCCCTCCCCTCTATAGACCTATATTATCAGCCTCTCTACACTCTTACCCACCAAAACAGAGATGGGTCTCTCAACAAGCTTTCATTCAGGGACGTTTTCCTTCCTATACTGACTCCAAAACCCTCTTCTTCCACTAAGAAGAAGATGGCAATACAACAATATGAACAACAGAATCACCCTCCCTTCCTGCTAGATACTAGTCTCTACTGCGAAGAAGAGGAATGGGATGATGCAGGTGAAGTTTTAGAAGAAGAGAGTTCGTCTATGGGGTATAACAATGCCGGAAGCCCTTCATTTCCCCCACTTTTGTTGATGGAGCAAGATTTGTTTTGGGAAGACGAGGAGCTTCTTTCACTCTCCTCTAAAGAAACAGAGCAGCAGCAGCAGCAGAAGTCTTGTTTTGAAGTGGGAACCGATGAGTATCAAGCAATGGCTCGGCGTGAGGCGGTGGAGTGGATGCTCAAAGTCAATGCTCGGTACGGGTTCACAACTCACACGGCCGTACTTTCCATTAACTATCTCGACAGGCTCCTGAGCAGCTTCCGGTTCCAAAGAGACAAGCCTTGGATGATCCAACTCGTGGCCGTCACTTGTCTCTCTTTGGCTGCAAAAGTTGAAGAGACACAAGTGCCTCTCCTTCTAGACCTACAAGTATGTCCCAAAACAACAATCTTTCTTACAACACATCCTTCTCTCAAACTCTCTTCCATAATTGTTTTTTTTTTCATTTGGTTTCAGGTCGAGGAAACAAAGCACGTTTTCGAGTCCAAAACTATACAAAGAATGGAGCTTTTGGTACTCTCCACTCTGGAATGGAAGATGCACCCCGTTACACCGCTTTCATTTCTCGACCATATCATAAGAAGACTCGGGTTGAAAACCCATCTCCATTGGGAGTTTCTCAGGAGATGCGAGCGTCTCCTTCTGTCTGTAATCTCTGGTAAGTCGACTCTCATTACAAAACAACATAACCCCTTTGCCTGTTGTGTCTGTTTTCTCATCTCTTTTGGGTGTTTTTAGATTCAAGATCTGTCCTTTATTGTCCCTCTGTATTGGCCACTGCAACAATGATGCACGTTATAAACCAAGTCGAGCTTTTCAATCCCATTGACTACCAAAACCAGCTGCTGAGTGTTCTTAAAATAAGCAAGGTTAGTTAATTTGGTCTCTCCAAAGTCCAAATTATTTGCATATCATTAAATATTATTGTTTATCTTCATTGTTTCCCCACTTGTTTGGCAAACAGGAAAAAGTAAACGACTGTTACAATCTCATCCTGGATCTATCAACACCACCGCCACCCCAAGGCAATGCTGCATGTAAGAGGAAGGTTGACAAGGCAGCTCCTATTGACGGTGCGTTTGGCAGTGATAGCTCGGTGTCCTCATCGGCTGAGCCACCTTTTAAGAAGAGCAGAACCCAAGAACAAGTAATGCGTTTGCCATCACTCAACCGAGTCTTTGTAGACATCGTTGGCAGCCCTTCTTAATTCTCTCTTGCTCCAAAAAAGTTCTATAATTGATTATGCTTATGTCCCCCATTGCATTGAAATTCAAGAATGTATGGAGTTTGGTTCTCTATATGTTTCTTTTCCATCTTCATTATGTATAATAAATTCAGAAAAATTTTGTTTTATTTTTTTGTACAAATGCAATTGGTCTCATTAAGTTTAGAATTAGACCCATTTGGCAAAAGAAAATGACTGACACAATCGTTTTATTTATTTATTAATTAGGTATTTAATGGCATAGTGTGTTTGGTTATGGAAAATTGCTGTCCGAGTGAGGAATATATAATAATATATATAATACAAAGGGGGAAAGAAGGGTTTGTTTTTTTGTTTGTTTGCATGTGGAAGGAAGAAATAAGTTGTCGGTCAGTGGGTTTGGTTTTAAACTTTTGGATTTTGAGTTTTTGACTTTGACCTCGTTTTAAGTGCTATCCCCTTTGTTTAAGGTCACCAATCACCACTATCCTTTGTTATAGTAGTAAGTAATAAATAGTTTGATATTATTTTAAGTAGATCTTGAGTTCGAAATCTTTGTATATGTAAAAAAAATTTATTAAAAAAGTCAGTTACTAAAGTTAAATGTGTGTTGTGAATCAGTCTAGATTAATTAAGATAAAGCCTTGAAAAATTGAGTGTACAATAAAAATAATTGTTTAACTCATTTTTTGAACAATTATTTAATTCAAATCTCACATTTTGATTGTTAAATTTTAGGTATGTCTTTTCATACTAAGTGTTTAATAGTATTTGTTCTAAATATACTATCAACTATTTGACAATATATATTCAATCATCTTACTGTAGTTGTTGGTATTTAAACTCGTGATCACTAAAAATAATAATCATTCCCTTAACCAATTGCGCTATTATGTTTTTTCAACTTAAACAAAATTACAAATATAATTGATGTCAATTAATTGGAAAAACTAAAACACGATAAAAAATGTAGGGAATAATTACACCGCGAAAAATGATGAGAGAAGGTTGAGGCAGTAAACGACAGGCGAGACAATGCCCACAAAATGCCTTTTATGCTTACCATTTTGGCTTGTCTCAGAGTCGTAGACTTTAAAAAATGGGGGGATGTCTCCTTCCTCCTTGACTTTATTTGTTCGAATCTTCTTCCCTTTTTCTTCCTTTATTTACTTGAAATTAGATTAAACTAAGGATTATTTTTTTTATTGTCTTTCAATTACCAATGACTTTCCGTTAACTAATTCGTACTGACCCACATCGTACATAGATTTTGATGGTAAATCTCTTAGCAATTTTTTTTACATACACAAGACTTTTAATTCAAAATCTACATAAGCAATATCAATATGCTTAAATTAAAGAATATTTTAATACTACTTTGAAAAGTATAATAAAAATACTTTTAGATTGTTTATTTTTTAATTTAAATATTTGATATTTTTGTAAAAACAATTTTGTATAAATAAAATATATATTTTAAACATTATTTTTAAAAATATAAAAGATTAACTTTACTCATAATTAATAACAATCAAAATATTATAAAGAATAACTTTTTCATTAAAGCCATCTTAACAAGATAATAAGTGGCATTATTAACACCTCACTAGATCCATATACTAAAAACCGAACATTCATAGCCGGAGGAGCAATGACAAATCCAACACCAAAGAAAAACAAAAAGTTACAAATGAATACTAAAACTTGTACGAGAACTTTCCTAAGAAAAGAGAAAGAATTATTTTCAAAATTTATGGTTTTGCTCCGGTTTATTTGTACGTCATTTTCAAGAGATAATATACATTAAATTTACATAATTTTACTTATTTTACATGAGAAAAAAAATTAAAAGGTGTATTTTAAGGGTACGTTTGGTTCGCAGGAAAGATGATTATTATGGGTAATAATCTTATCTCAAGAATAGTTTTTTTTTTCTTTCAAATGATGAGAATGATATTTCCCTCATTTTCTTAGGTATTACACAATTCCTTCCCCTTTGGACAATATTGTCCTTATGATAATGAATTATGTTCATGTTGATCCTTTATTGCATTTCTAATTAGACAACTAATTATTTATGGTGTAAATTTATTAAATATTTGTATTTAATATTAGTTTAATATATAAATGGTGTTGTATATATTTAGATAATGTTGTAATATTTTATAGTACATTTTATTAATATTGTATTTAGGGGTGCTTATCGAGCGAGTCGATCGCAAGTTGGACACTGCTCGACTCGTGTTCGTTAAAATTTTTTGCTGCTCGACTCGTGCTCGTTAAAAAATTTTGCTGCTCGACTCGACTCGTTGCTCGTTAAGCTCGTTAAAATTGTGCTCAACTCGTGCTCATTAAAAATTTGTTACTCAACTCGGCTCGTTGCTCATTAAGCTCGGCTCGTTGCACGTTAAGCTCACTAAAAAATTTACCTCATTTTTAACTAAAAGTAAAATTTAGTAATGTTATATGAGGCTTAATATAAACATAAATTAACAAATTTAACCAAAAATTATCAAAAGAGTATATAAAGCACTTTCAAAGTCTAAATTTCAAACTAACAATCCACACATACACCAAACTAGCATATTAAAACTAAAGTAACAATCCACAAGTTCACCAAACTAACATATTAAAACTAAAGTAACAATCCACAAATACATTAAACTAACATATTAAAAGAACTCTTGAAAAAAAAGTTCAATGATACATAACAAATCTTGCAATTACTAAAAAAATATTTTAAAAATTTAACGAGCTGCTCTTAAACTTATCGAGTCGAGTTAGACTTTGATCAACTCAACTCATTAAGGTCTCAAGTCGAGTTCGAGTCGAGCCAATTCGAGCCGAGCGTTTACCGAGTTTTGACCGAGTCGAGTTCAAGCAGCTCACGAGCTGCTCAACTCGTTAAGCACCCCTAATTGTATTTATGATGTTTCTAGAGCTATAAGATGAGATTGTATATTGCTTGAGAATAAATGTGTTAAGACTTGATGTTATTAATTTTATTATTTGATTTATAAGATATTTTTTATCTTAAAAAATTCAGTAGGTTAATTTATTTTTTTATTACACTACTTTTAAATTTGTTTTATTATTTACTTTAATTTGTTTGAAAAATGGTCAAATGTAATAAAAAATTAAAAATCTAAGCATATTAAACATTTAATATTTTTATGTTAAAAAAAATTAAAAAGGAATAAATGTATATAAATATAAAACATTTTTTTATAAATAATTTAATTATATTATAAATATATTTTTTGTTGTTGCAAATTTTAGGTAATGTAATGAAAATAGTTCTATAAATTTTTATGTAAATATTTTTAATTTAATAATTAAAAAATTAACTTGTTAAAAAAATACATCATAAGGACAAATTGGTAAATTTTTCTTCCAATTAATCTTATATTTCTCTAACCAAACACTACAATCTTATATTCCTACCAAATGAACCAAACAAGGTAATGTAACATTCATGTGTCAAGTAATGTTACATTCCGGTAATCTTATTCCCAAAGATAATTTTATATTTCATGAACCAAACGTCCCTTAAGATTTCTACCAAAATCAAACCTGAATGATTAAGAAAGTAAACTCTCCTATCTTTCGAATCAGATAATGGCTTATTATTTACATCAAAACCTGATATTAAAACTTCAATTAATTATTTATTGTCTTGGGAGTTTCCCTTTAAAAATAGAATCTATTTATTAAAAAGAAGATAAAATAGTATCTAATCTTTTCAAAGGGCGCGGGCAGAACAACTTCTTTTACTTTTTTCGCGTGTTGGAATGGAGGGGAATATTGAATCTATAAATATGAACAAAATTTATCTGTTTCTTGGACGGTGTTATTTTTTATGGGTAAACTACAATAGAGGCCACTCAATTATGGGTAAAGTTATATTTAGGTCATCCAATTATTAAAAGTTATATTTAAGTCACTCAATTATAAGTAAGGTTACATTCGGGTCACCCAATTATTAAAGGTTATATTTGGGTCACTAAAGTATGGGTAATGTTACGTTTGCATCACCCTTCATATTTAAAATAGTACATCAATTTCGTCAATTTTTCTTATAAATCACTTGTATACTCTCATTAACAATTAGGGTACTTCATTTGAAATCATTAATTAATCTAATACAAAAATTGATATACTTTTTTTTTAATATGAAGGGTGACTCAAATGTAATCTTACCTATAATTGAGTGATCCAAATGTAACCTTTAATGATTGGGTGACCCAAATGTAACCTTAACCATAATTGAGTGACCCAAATATATCTTTTAATAATTGAGTGACCTAAATGTAACTTTACCTATAATTGAGTAACCTCCGTTGTAGTTTACCCTATTTTTATATCCCAACATTAAAAATTAAGTTTTAATTTTTAATTCTAAATTTTAAACCTTAAACCTTAAAAATACATTATATACTTAATACCCTAAACATTAATTATAAATTTTAAATCTAATTTTTTAATATTAAAATATAAATATAGAGACAAAACAAGACAAAAGATTTCTATTCCTATAAAGATATAGCCAGCATCCTTACCCACTATTTTACCCGCCTCTTCTTTTAATTTCAATTTTTTATTTTTATTTCTTTAAGTTTAGTATTTTACTTTCAATTTCAATTTTCCATGTCAAAAAATAATTAATATATTTTAATTAGGTGACTAACTATCCCAATAGATGATATATTCTAATGAAAAGATGAAGTATATAAGATGGTATTCGATTATGAAATAAACAAATAGATAATATTCAATTATGATGGTTAAATTTCAAAATTAATTATTATGTGTAAACTAGAATAACAATTACAAGATTATATACTATTCAAATAATATTATTAGATGTAATATGATTGTAATAAATATAACATGAAATGACAAATTAAAATGTATCATGACATGAACATTTTACAATAACACAATTTCTCCTGAAACCCATATAAAAAGGTTAGACAAAAAAAAAAAGGGAAAGAGGGGAATTTGGATATTGGGAGACAAAACCTTTGATACAATGAAACATTGTCTTTGGGTCCTTTTTCTTATTCTTCTCTACTTTATGGTTGGTACGTTGTATAATGTAGCAGATGCCTACAAGTTCTCATATATATCTATATGCCTACAAGTCATTTCAAGTTGTATAACCACAAAATGTCCCTAACGTTAGATAGGATAGTCACTTTAGTCTCTATTTATTTTTGAAGCAATTTATTTCTTAACGTTTCAATTTGGATCAAAATGACCCATATGCAGATGAAAACTTTTTGTTAACTGATGATAGACAACTTGAAATGACTTGACAGAATGACATGTCAGAAGAAAAAAATATTTTATATTTTATACAATTTTTTAAAATTATTTTATGGCTCATGAGTCATTCTGTAAAGTCAACATATTAGTCTATATGACACTACTATCGCATCGTGTACTGTCATGTAGGTTTGTCACGTCATTTCAAGTCATTTATCGTCGATTGATTAATAATTTTCATTAGTGGATGGGTCATTTTGACCCAAAATAAAATATTAAAATACAAACTAAAAATATTATTCAGTCAAATGTTAGGAGTGTTTTTTTAACATTATGCCTCTATATATATATTTCAAAGGGAAACATCTTGATCCCAAACATGCTTATGGTTGGGTTATTTGTACCAGTTTAATATATTATAATTATATAATCATCTCTGAAATTTTTATATTATTTATTCTTTCTTTCTCGCTTTTTTAGGATTTTGTCCTGTCTAATTCGGAACGATTCAAGTCTCACACTTGATTTTGGTAAGTGAATCCCCCAGCAAAATTTTTCTGTATACACAAAGTATCGAACTCAAAACATACTTAAGTGATACCAAGCTACTTACCACTTGAACCAATCTTGTTATATCTTTTTATGAAAATTGAGAAGCTAGTGTATCTATTTTTAATTTGTTAAATTTTGATTTTTGTACTCTATAATATCTGAGAAATTCAACTAGATAACATTGCTAAATCTTGATGTTAAATCTATGGTTTTAAAATTTATCGATTTATATGCAACAAATTAGCAAAAAAGTCAAAAGTTATATTTCATGTATTCACTAACAACTTGACCAACTCGTAAGATTTTATAAAATACGGGACTGAATTTTGACAAATTAAAATAGAGAGAATACCTTCTTAATTTTCATAAAATAAAAGAATAAAATCCATTTACATTTTTATTTATAAATTATAATCCAATAATCAACACTCTTAACATATTTCGTTAAAATTTATTACTCCTTCCGTCTCATAAAAAATGTCCTTTATTGACTCTTTGAAAGTCAAAATTTTTAAACATTGACTATTATTATATTGAATATTTTAAATAATTAATTTTTATAAAATATATATTTGAAAATTACTCGATCAGAGGTTTTTAAAACATATTTTTTATATTTTTATCAATGATACATTTTAAATAATTATGAGTCAAAATTAAAAAAAAATTGACCAAAAAAAAGTTAATAAGAGACAAAAATTGTGAGACAAAAAAGTTAATAAGAGACATTTTAAATAATTATATTCAATATGTTCATGCAACTATACAACTCTGTAATCAAAATCATTACTAACAGTAAAACCATAATTATATCCGATAAGAAGCAACTTATAACAAACCGAATATTAATGGTATATGCTATTAAATTATTTTTTAGATTTTAATGTAATCTTATTCGGAGTTGATATTTTAGAGTCCACATGTACGCACAGCAGCAATAATTGTGGAATGATACTTAATATTTTATCCTTTTGACTTTACTCTTATTAAATCACTTGGACTGTAAATTTGGATAAAAACCTTTAATAATTTTTATATATTTTTTATAACAACCTATATTTAATCTATTAATCGATTAACTCAGAATAAATAATGTAAAGATCTATATAAAAATACTCTCTCAATTCAGCATATTTTATTTAATATTCAAATTTTAAAGACTGAATGTCTCATTACACTAAATCAAATGCTAATCGAATATTTTTTAAGTTTTCCCTTGTGAATTATGTAGTATTATTTTCTTGCTTACAGCTGTAAAGTATAAAAAGGAGAAGAAAAGAGAGGAGCATATTTTATATGAAGCAGCAGTAAAATTGAAGACATGGGTTACTTTTGTTTAGACCAGCTTCTTCAATCTTTAGCTGCACTTGGCAATCTATGCTCCTTTTGACTGAAAAGTTAAATATACCTCAAACCAATTAACATGTTACCACCCGCAACCTGTCCTAAAATTCAACGGGAGCCCTGTGAATCCACCTTTTCTTGACTCACTCGTTTGTTTGCTTTCGCTGAGGAATTCTATACATTATTCGAATAAAAATTCGACCAAAAAATCCGAGGTTCAAACTCGAAATCAATCCGACCCATCTAATATATGCAAACATTATTGGGATAAAGCAATTTTTAGTCTCTAATCTTGAAAACATTTTTCAGTTTGATCCTTGAACTATTTCTAATTCATGAACTTGACGGCCTTTTCCATTTGTAGTTCCTCAACCCGACGTACTCTCATAATGTCATATCATCAAAATGATTAGTAAGAGATAAAAGTAATCGAGTTAAAGGATAAATGAGGTTTATTGAAGAAGTTGTAGGTGGTATAAATGTGGGGAATGGCAAAGTCTGACCTTAATACAAAAGTCTACCATATGTGTCAAACTCATAAGAAATATATGGGGAGGGGGACCATAGAGCAGCAACATTTGATGGCATGGACCCAATGGAATCAGAAATGGAGCCCCCAAAAAGAAAAATATCACTGGCAAGTCGCCCTTTGAAATTGCACATCAAAGACGTGAATCAAATAATTGTGGGCATTGGGCAAGCCCTTGGGGTTAGATAGTTAATGTGGATTGTACCCGACCGGCATCCAATGTTTTGGCAGTGGTCGGTATCTCCACCAAATGCCAAAATCGTATACCTTTGTAATGCTATGGTATGCATTGCAACCCTATTTTGAAATCTGTACAGCCCGCTTCATTATTGTGGGAACATGTCTTCTAACCCTATTTGCTTTAAAACCTTCGGAGTTCGGAGAATAAAGATTTTCAAATTACCGACTATTTGATCTAATAATATGAGACGTTCGGATTTTGGTGTTGTGAATGAAACAACCAAATTAAAATTACGGTCCACAATATCGGAATCTAAAAAATTGAGTGGTTATAAAAAAATGTAATTTGACCGAGGACTGAGCAATAGGACATTGTAACTCTATGATTAATAAACAAGCCTATGTAGCATACTAAATGAACTGACGCAACTCCTCCACCACTTGGCACTTGCTTGGTTGCCCAACTTAGGACATCCATGTCCTGGGAATAATGACAACTCCATTAACTTTGAACTAAATATACACTTAACAATCTTGTTTTTGGTGCTTAGAAACCTAAATAAATAGGGATAGGAGAAGCTGAACTATAAGTTCAATCTGTTAATCACAAAAATAAGAAAAATAATCCGAACAAGGTATTTTTATCTAAAAAATCCATTTTAAATTGTTATTTAGATAAATGACCCCACCAAAAGTTATTTACAAAAATGACCTTCAAATCACACATCATCCGAGCTCTATGTTAAAAAATGCGAGAAATTAAAGGCGCGTTTGATTCTAGAGAATAAAATCCATTTTCATTTTCTTGAAAAATAGAAAACGATGAAGAAAATATGTTTGGTTGTAAAAATAAAAAATAATTTTTAAAAAATAAAACAAAAATAAATAAAAATT
This sequence comes from Hibiscus tridactylites, assembly GCA_958450335.1. Classification (NCBI taxonomy): domain Eukaryota; kingdom Viridiplantae; phylum Streptophyta; class Magnoliopsida; order Malvales; family Malvaceae; genus Hibiscus; species Hibiscus tridactylites. Next base: position 67,450,187 of record OY288275.1, on the reverse strand, counting down.
TGAAAACATAAAAAATGTTTTCATTGTTTTTATTGAAAATGCTTTAGGGAAATAGACATTATGAAAACAAGGAATTTTCAATTTTAACTCAAATTTGAATCCTTCTAATGTTATTTTTTTTAAAAAATAGTTTATTTACTTGTATTTTATTTATTTATTATTATAATAATATTTTTAACTATATTTTATTTTAATTATTTAATAATTATTTTTTTCATTTCTATTTTGAAAAGTTCTATATCAAATACATTTTTTAATTTTTATAAATTATGTTTCATCCATATTAGCCAAACATATTTTTTAATTTTTGAAAAACTGAAATAAAAAATATTTTTTTGAAAAAAAAAACAGAAAAAAATAAAAATTATTTTCTAAAAATAAATGGACCCTAATTCTTTAAAATAACTATTAAAATTGGGGTTTTCATATAAAAATGCACTGGAACAAGTTAGACAATGTAAAAACAAATGGTAAAAAAGTGTGTTATGGTAGGACTCCTTGGGAGGGTAAATTATGGCTCTATTAAATTAATATACTCTCCTTTTCTTTTTTCCACTTCTTAAAGCAGTAAAAGATTTATTGCTATGACAATGGCTTGCTGTAGAGTTGGCTTTTGGGACTCAATAGTCCCTTTTCGTGGTCAGAGAAAAGGACAATTGGAGTATTGAAGGGTTTTATGTCTTCCCAGACAGACTTTGAAGGGGGAATTTCATTTGTTTTTTAAATTATTTACTCGAACGAGTTCAATAATCTATTAGTTGATATTAAGATAGACGTTGATCACAAATTTAAAGTAAACGAATATTTAATACATTATAGTGTATAGTCCTTATAAAACCCAATTTACTGTAGTGCGGCACGTCATTGTTAATTGTAAAAGATATGCTCTGGAAATTGCTTTAAACGGTGTTAATTCTCAGTCCGTTGTACAGAAATGGAATTGGGCAACATTGAAACATGTCTGTCGTGTCCCCACCTGCAAATATGTCTGGTTCTCAGACAAATATTTTGAGTATCCTTTTGCAGGCAAGAGGCTACAGAATTTCAAACAGGGTGATGTTTGTGCAATAAAAGTTTTTTAAGTCCCAAACCCATCTCTTGCTACTTGCTACTTGCTACTGTAAGTAAGGACTAAGGAGTAACCATTTTCATCATAGTAAATCCGCTCCCTCTGTTTTGATAGATATGCTTTTAGGCTTTAGCTGCACCCTCAACATACATTTCAAATGGACATTACGGAAGACAAAGATTCAGACCAGTTTTCAACAACAACAACAACAACAAATTTTAACCAAAAGTGACGAGGAAAACTCCAAGCCAAATGGATTAACAAAAACAGTTCCAAGTCATTAACATGATGAAGCTGGCAAAAGTTGAATATGACATGGAGCACATGTACTTGTCATATGGAAATTTGTATTTGTTGTGTTTAAAAATTAGTCGATTAAGCATTAATTTAGTTGACTTTATTGTTATCGCAACATTTAGGATGTCGTGAGTTTGAACGTATTTAAACACAAATGACTCTGATTTAAAGGTTGTGTGGGTTATGAATTAAACTTTAGGATGACTATTTCTTTTCTCTCTCTTAATTTGTCGATTCCAACTCATTTATGTAATGATATACTTATGATTATAATTTAATAAATGTGTTTTAAATATGCTCTACATCATATTTGAGCTAACATTCAACACTTAAATTAACGACTAGAGTAAGAAAATGACTCATTGATACGATATTAATACTTTTACAAATCAATCAGAGTGTTTTAAAGTTGAAGGACTGGTTTATGATTCGAGAATGTGTGATTCAATTTAGTTGGGTTATGGAGAGTAAAAACACCGGGTTGGTTGACGGTAAGAAATGAAGTTACCAGCGGTTTCATTTCCTTGTTCACTCGTGTAAATGCTGTCCCAAGAATTCCAAAAGTGGTTCATCGCCACCATACCGAGTTGGTTAGAACGTCAAAATCCCAACTGACCACCACTATCCTACAAACTTCCACACCAAAAAAAGCTCCCCAATTTCCCCCACAGAGAATGTGATAGTCCCAAAAATCCTAAAAGAGAAGCGGCTCCAACACCGATGAGGGCAATGGAGACACCACGTTCCTCTCCTTTTGTTTGTAACAAATACAAGGAGATGTGGAGAATTTTGGACCACTTTTGTATGTACTAAAGTGGAGGAGGCGAAGCCCGTGACTATCTTTTATACACCAAAGGCATTGACCATGGAAACAGATAGTATATGATCATTTGATGTGATGGGAATTACTGTTTTTAACTCTTCCTCTAATCATTTTCCTTTACAACCTTGGAAGAAGCTAAACCTAGAAAGATAGAAAATTACATGTACAAACAAGCACATAAGAGGAGCAACCTAAACCTAATCCAATAGGCTTTTCTGGTTCACCCAAGAAGAGCACGTTATCCACATCTAACGACTTGAACCAACAAAGCACTTCCTGGAGTGGATATCGGGTCTATTAGTCAAAATATGACATCCTAAATTTGGTCTGAAAGACATGTTGGAGCAGAATAGCAGGGTACATGAAGTTACTACTCCTACATAGGTCATAGGTTGTTGACGTTATTATGGAAGTGAAGAGTATGATGAAGATGAGGCTAAGGGGGTGTCTAATTGCCATGACTTTCTCCATACTTGCTGCTACATGGGATTTTATTGTACCACTGTGTTGTTTGTAATTAGTTGTTGAGTTTGAATTGGTTTGTACATGGATGGTTTCTTTTGGATGAATAACAACAAATCAGAGAGATACGCTGGTCATCGAAATGATCTTGAAAATCGTTCATTGTATAACAGCTCAAGCTAGCTTGGAATGCATTCATTTATTTTATGTTAGAAGAGAGGAATTGTAGACAGTTCAAGGTGATTATTAGATTGATTGATGATATTTTTGAGTACATAAATATTTTTTTTTATTTTTTTGGTCGTTGTATAAACAAAGATGATAGGATAAATAAATTCTTGGGAGTTCCTTTTATAAATTGTATACGTTTTTTTGTAGTAGCTTGTTGTTTTCTAGGATAAATAAAACAACAAATATATAAAATAATAGCTTAACTATCAAATAATTGCCAAAATTATACATTTTTTTTCTATATAGGTGCCCCAATTATATTTTTTGGGCTAAATAGGTGCCAAACGTTTCATTTCGTGATCCATTTAACGTTTTTCTGTGACAGACGTTATTTTTTCTCGTTATCCAATGAAATTTGAACACGTGACATGGTTTATCATTTTCTGAAATTAAAATCTAAAAAAATAGAAAAATAAAATAATATAATATATTAATTAACCCGACAATATTTAATTTCTCTAAAAAATCCTAACTCTAAATCCCTAAATTCCTCCACTCCAGCCACCTATTCACCCACCACCGGCCACTCTTGTCTTCATTAGACTCTCTCTATCGAAAGCCCCATCATCTCACAGTCAAAAATCGACGAATGAACTGCTAATTTTCACCGTCGACTAACACCCAACAAGGAAGAAAAAAGAGGTCGATTAAGTTACGATTGACAACTAGAGGGTGAGAAATGTCGAACAGTGAGGTACCAAACACTTGGGCGGTGAACGGTGAACCACCGACGCGTGGGGATGCTAGACGGTGAGGGAGATGTGATTTGGGGGGTTTGATTGAAAAGAAATTAAAACTTAGAGATTTTTAAAGAAATTCGAAAATTAAAAAAAAGGCCATGTGTCATGTTTTGATTGAATGACAAATTTTTTTTAACGGTCGTTGACAGAAAAATCTTAAATGGATCACAAAATAAAACGCTAGGCACCTATTTGAAAAAACGTATAATTTAAGCACTTATTTGTTTGTTAAGCAAAAAAATTAAATCACAATCTATGACAGTATATCTTGACTTTAGATACCGGCATATCCCCTTGTTGTTAACAAAGAGAATCTGAAATCTTACCAACAAGTTTGAAGTTGGTGTCATCGATTGAAGGAACCATTTCCACTCTTTTATCATATTAGGAATTTGTTGAAGGAACCATTTCTCCAATTGCAAAAATTTATGAAAAACAGTTCCTTAAACACAATCGAGAAAACGGTCAGTTTTATTTTCAAAATTCTCTATAATTGAAGTGCTAATATGTTGTAAATCTTTGCATCATCAATCTACTTTACCATTAATGATTTGTTTTTAATAATTAATATATGTTATATTGAAGACATGTTTGATTCTTACATATTATATAAAAGTATGAAAAGATGATCGGTACATTAAAATAATATCCTATTAACAATGAAAGAATAAATTTTTAATATTTTTCAATTGGGCCGGTACTTGATTAACTTATGACACCAACTCAATTAAACACTTAAATAACATTATAGATAAAAAAAGTGACCGAATCCAAGTAATAAAAATCACTAATTTGAACACAGTTGAAGGATGAAAACGAATTTTGACATTTTTATTCCTATCAGTTTGTAATCAAACACAACATAATAAAAATGAACGTTTACCAAATTATGTCATGATAGAGGGATCAAAATGAGAATTTAACCTTTTTGTTTCCATGTCTGATTATACGAAAAAAGTTGCGAGTGTTGAGAGTGGGATTTGAACCCACGCCCTTTCGGACCAGAACCTTAATCTGGCGCCTTAGACCAACTCGGCCATCTCAACACTTTGCTTAAAGCCTCGTTCAAATATTTTTGTAAAATAAGAAAGAATGAATGAATGAAAGATTGAAAGTGCGAATCGCGCGACTATTTTGCTTATTGATTTGCTTCTTTGATTTGGATAATGAAGTGATGGGTTTAGTCCCGATGTTTTATGCAGAAATCAACTTGTAAAAGAGTAGATCAATAGTTGTTTATTTTATCCATCCCACAGTGTGTTTATTTGAAAAATACTACAAACCAAATTGTGAAAGAGTAGCTCAATAGTTGTTTTATGCAGTAAGAATGCATCTTGTTGGGCATCCATCTGCACCAACCATCCTTAGCGGTAGGCAATGAACCATATACTTCCCTGCCTCGATTCCGTCCAGGTTTAGACCTTCGACTAGAACAATTTCCTGTATCCAAATTTAGCACTTTCAGTACTGCATCCCAACACCAGAGTAATTGGGGTTAAAAATTTAGTTCACATCTAAAATTAACAACAGAAACCTCTTTCTTCTTACCCTACTTCTCAGGAATATATGATGAGTTGGGGCGAGATCAACGTAGGCAGAAACAGATAGGTAATCAAGCCCTGAAATTCATATAGACAGATCAATGGTTACTACCATGCACACTGTGTTGAGACGACTTGTGAACTTAAATAAACGATGAGACGGACCGGCGCGTATGTTCCGACTTTTGAACATGATATTAGAAAAGAGAATCTGAAACCTTACCAACAAGTTTGATGTCGGTGTTATCGACCAACCACTGTGCCCCTTCCTTCCTAAACCCAGTGTAGTCTGAAGTAAACTCTGTTTTATACATCAGCCTCCTAAACATCAAAGTTTACAAATATTTTCACTATCATGAAATCATTCCATGTTTGCTTCATACATGTTAAATACAACTGAGAGTACATGTATGGTTACCTTTCGGTATTAAGTGTTTTGAAGAGCACGCGATGGACTCCGCGGGGAATATTCAACGACTTCATGACTTCAGCTGTATATGAACATATTTAATTAATAATTACTACAACTACACACAAATATAAGTTCAAATATGATGGAATTTGTATGCAGAGAGATGTATTTTGTGATGTTCAACCTATGTTAACATAGCACTGATACGGATTCGGTTTTTTTTATATAACTAGCAGAAAAGGTTTTTTTGATTAAACCAGTTACTAGAGCATAAAAACCCCAGAAAAAGGAATGATTCTAGAGTGAACCCCAAAAGTTGTAGCAAATAAAACATCAATAAAAAGAAGGGGAAACACCAACATACCAGTAATGTTTTGGTTTCTTGGAACTTCAACTACTAGAGCAGGACCTATACATACAAACAACAAAACATGTATGATCATCAATAATAATCCCCAGCTCTAGCAAATTATAAGAGATTACCATTTGAAAACCCCTTAAAGGACAAAAAGAGAGAAATTTGCAGCATATAAATATGAGTTTACCATTAAGTGTATGCAGGCTAAGAGTGGTAACATCAAAGCCCTGCTCATAATACTTTTGGAAGAAGTGGCTGGGGGCATCAACGTGAGTGCCAGTGTGGGTTCCCAGCTTAAACTCGGAAGCATTATCCAAGGACCCGTTCCTAATGCTGGAAACAAGCCAAATGAAGTGACCGAGCCCATTCTTTGAGTCAAAAGTTGGCAACTCGGAAGTGATTTTGTGAGTTATATCAAAGATTTTGGCATTACCAGCAGCAGCCGAGAGGATGGTAAGAGTAAGCAACCCACAGCCACAAAGGAGCGGCAGGAGGGTATTACTGTTCATGATTCTAACCATGGTGAACTGATCACTTCTGAAATGAACTACTTTCAAGATAAAGAACCGGTTTTATACATTAAAAAACAAAAACAGGTTTGAATGGTAGCGTGTTGCAGTTTCCTGGGTTTGTTGGTTAATAAATGACTGAAGAAAATCATACACCTTTTTTGCCTTTAGAAAATTCTTGTCCGTGGAATATATCTTGCCGACTTAATTGAATGGAATATTTAAAAATATTTTATTTTAAAAAAATTATGATTCAGACTTATTAGATTTGTTGTATTTCTTTTATTGGGTAATCTTCACCAGTGGTCCATTTCGTTTAAGGTGTGTTTTATTTTGGTCACCAAAATTTAAAAAAGAGTATTCTGGTCCCTAACGTTACCAAACGTTTATATTTTTATCACCCAACCGTTAGTCTCCGTTACTTGGCTAACGGGTAGCTGACATGGCTCGTTAAGAAATCAAAAAAATCCACGTGTGTAGTCCACGTCTTTTAAAAATTCTAACGGGTAGATTCCTGCCTATATAATCCCCTTTACATCAATTAAAACCTTAACTCAATCCCTCTTTTCTTACCTCTGTAAAAATTTTAAAGTGAAGAAGAGAAGACACAAGAAATGGAAGCAGGTGTTCTTATTTGTGGTTGTGACCTTGAAGCAAAGATTTCAACTTCTTGGACTGATGTCAATCCTGGTAGGAGATTTTTTAGTTGTAAAAAATATAGGAATGAGAGTCATTGCCGGTTTTTTGCTTGGTACGATGCACCTTTGTCACCACGTGCAAGAGTGGTCATTGTTGGGCTGTTAAGAAGAGTGAAGAAAATGGAGTCGGCAAAAAAAATTGAACGAATTTGTTGGTTATGCTTGCTAATTTTCTCCATGGTAATGGTGTGGGTTATGAAGTAAATGATTGAGTGGGGTTTATTTTCAGAGAATTTTAGGTTTGGGTTATAGAGATGATGTTGTTATTCCATGGAATATTTTGTGTGAAGTAGCTTAATATGTAGGTTTTATTTCCATGAGTTATAATTTTGTATGGTTTGTATGAATAACTTTTGGATTGTTCTGTGGAATGGTTTCAATTAAGTAATAAATATAATTTCGTAAAAAAATAAAATTATTCAATTTTATGTTGTATTCAATTGAGTAACTAGTAATAAAGATATAAATTATTGTCAAAAATGAAGAATTTAAGGAATCAAAGGTAAATTTGTATAACTTGTCAGCTAATACAAAATAACAGTTTCTCAGCTGATAAACCTCATATATCAGCTGCAAAAAATGATATCTACTGCTAAATATCCTGTAGCAGTGACAAAATAATGACCTAAAAATGTTAAGTTTGTAAAACAAAGTTGTCCCAACTTAACCAACAAAATATGGCATCAATTGTTGAACCTCCTATAGCAGTTGCAAAATGTGACCCAAACATTTTAAATCACAAAATAAGTTTGTCCTAACTTTACTCCCTAGTTGCTTGTTGTGCTTCCTAAGTTGGAGGGTTAGATACCATAGATTCTTGACTTGGCATCCATCTTACAGTTGCTGCTGAGATTGTTGATTCGGTGGAGGTTGTTCTAGATGCTGAGGTTCTTGAGGTTGTGTAGGTTTTGGTCTCCTGAATGTGGGTCTTTGAATAGGTTGATTTGCACCAACTTCTTCTTTACAAGTCCTCCTATTGTGGCCTTTTTTCCCCCACATTTTGTGTAGTTGACTTGCTGCCCTCTTTTGCTTAGCTTAGGGTTACTGACTTCATCATATTCCAATCTTCTCTTCTTGGTTGGTTTTTTTGGTGGCCTCCTTATGGTTGGTGGCAATATAAGTTTCATGTTAGTTACTGGAGCCCACTGGTACGGACCTGAAAACAAAATAATGAAAGAGACTGTTTAGTTAGTCATTGACTGAGTGTAAGGTACAACCTAGCTTAGATTGTTACCTTTGATTAGTGTAATCATGTTGGAGTAAATAGCCATCTATGTACTGTTGTGGTAGCATTCATTAACAAATTCTTCAGGCTTTAAATTATTCAGCTGAAAGACTGATGTTGCATGAGAACATGAGATCCCAATAAGGTCTCATTTTCTACATGAACATGATCTTTCCTCAAGGTCCACAACATGCTGATGAGATGGGCCAGCTTCAACTTGATATTTATGCAAACCAGCATAAGTTGGCCAGAACCTGAAACATCATATAACCAAGGCAGATTGCAACAATATGTAATGAGCTATTATAGGTTCAAAAAACAGATTGCAACTATCATATAACCAAGACAGGCAGATTACAACAATAAGTAATAAACAATTCTGCAAGCAGAAAACATATTGCAAGTATCATATAACCAAGGCATATTGCAACAATAGGTAATGAAAAGTTTTTAATCTGAAAAACAGATTTAAAAACACAAAAAATCTAATTTTAAAATGAAATGTAACACAATAACCTGATAGATGCTTCAATATTGATGTCTATTTTTTTTTGAATTTTTGCACACAATAATCCTTTACACTTTTCAGCAGCCTCTCTTTTGGATACAATTCGAGTCATAATTTTAGTTCGAATTATCTCCATCATAATCAATATAGGCTTATCTCTTGCCTCCAAAATAGACTGCATAAAACATAATGACAATGAAAGAGTTAAATATATATGAAATACAAAATTATTAGCTTAATTAGTAAATAATTGGTCCCTTTCATTTAGGGTGTGTTTTATTTTGGTCCCTTTCATTTATGGTGTGTTTTATTTTGGTCACCAAAATTTAAAAAAAAGTTAAATAGAATACTCTTTTTTAAATTTTAGTGACCAAAATAAAACACACTCAAAACTAAAGGGGCCAAAATAAAACACACCCTAACAAAAGGGACCAAAATAAAACACACCCTAACGAAAGGTAACAAAATAAAAAAGACAGATAATTGAAACATTTTAATTACCTTGTTAAAAGATTCACAGTGGTTGTTAAGGAGCATATCACACTTGCTCCTAGTGGAGAAGTGTGATCTAGACCACTGAGCAGGGTTTTTCTTTTTAAGCCAAATATAGGCAGGCTCTGACAATGCCTTCAACTGGCCCATAGCATTTTCAAACTCCCTCAAATAGGTAGCTCTAGCAGCCTTTCAAAGAACATCTTTTAAAACTTGGCCTTTGTATTTTTCCTTAAAATTTGTGTACATGTGTCTAACACATTTTCTATTCTCTGCATGTGGGAATACATCTTCAATAACTTCTTTAAGGCCCTACAATATAACATTTGAAGTTAATATCAGAAATAAAACATATGTAAAATAGATTAAGGAGAGAGCTAACGTTCTATCTATCAGACATGAAACATATGTTGAAAGAGTTATCAATCTCCAAATCAGTTTTCAAAATTTTCATAAACCAATACCAAGAGGACATATTCTCACTTTCAACAGATGCATATGCAATATGATATATACAATCATTTGCATCAATCCCTACAACTGTCAACAAATATCCTTAATAATAACCCTTTAAGAAACAACCATGAACACTAATTATCCTTCTACAACCTACTTTCCACCCTTCTTTACAAGCCTGTGGACAAACATATATTCTCTGGAACAATCTTAAATCTAAATAACAGATTGTAGTTGTTTTGAGATTTGTAATCCTCAACTCTTGTAAGTAGTCATAAATTCTCCCATATTGAGCCTTATGATTCCCTTCAATCATTTCTAATGCACTTTCTCTAGCCCTACCACACTCCCCAGTGGACACAAGTGTACCAAATTTATGCAACACATCGTGCCATAATGATCTCATGCTATAATTAGGCTCAGACATAAATTTTCCAATGTAGTACTTTGCCATCCACTTAGATGTAATATTAGTACTGCTCACAGACTTGGAACATGTATGGGAATTTACCATAGTTTTAATTTGTCAAGTCTTGTCCATATTGTCCTTAGGATCCATAGGGGTTGCCCACAATTTTCAAGGACATCCTTCCTTGCATATTGCTTGAATCTTTTGATTGTCATTCTTCTTCAATTTTACTCAAGATATTATTCATTATCGGAATGTCCAAACTTCAACAAATGATTGGACAAATTAACAACACTGTAGAAAAAATTATAAGAAGCAGACCTCGTAAAGGTTGATCTCTTCATCAGGAGCATACCTATCTTTTTGTTTAATTTCGATAAAATTTCGATTGGCTTGTATGTGCTTTTCACAAACATTCTTCCTACAAAGCTAACGCAACAGAAAGATAATCCCTCATAAGAGTTCACATAATTTCCCAGAAGAAGAAACAAATAACACAAGACAACTTGAGAGTAACCATAGAAGTAAACACAACTCCTATTTAGAAAAATACTGAAAGACACTAGAGACCACAAATTAAACTAAAAATATATAAACATGAAATCCTATACATAGAACAAATACCAAAAAATAATAATGTTGTTTTATCTCAGCTACAGCGACTAGCGGCTTCTTTGCGTCTATAAGAAAATAGACCTTGAAATAACTTTTCATGCAAACATCAGACTTGACCCAATCAAAATGATAACATTTGCTGCAAAGAAATATCCAAGGACCAAATGAATGTCAGTCCTGATGCTGAAAACTTAACATTACCAAGATGAATATATCAAGAGATTTCAAAAAATAAACTCAAAAATATTAATTGAACAAGAATTTAACATTACCGTGAGCCCTAAACATGCTCCTAGGTGTTGAAGTAGTGCGAATCGAAAATAAACACATGGGATTCAATCGCCCTGAATAAACAAAGTGCTCAATCTTTTTTTCGATTTCTTGAACTTTCATCACAATCTCCACGAAACCAAATGAATAACAGAATACCCACAGCTCTTTTTTGCTATCATTTTGCTTCTGTTTCTTCCATCCTATCAACATCAATTACTGGATCGTCTGATTCATAAATAATCTGGGCTGATCGAGTTTATCTCTGGTTCTTTTAGACATGTCAATCAGTAAAGAGGATTCTTTGAGTGCTTCTTAGGGAAAGAATAATGGAGAACAGATTACACAAGAAAACAGAGAATAGAATCGGTATAGGAAGAACATGAAATTTTAAGGGGTTACTGGATAGGGGGAACGACAGAAACAAACTTTAATAGAAAAAACAAAGTCTCGAAAAATGGAGCAATAAATTAGAGCATGGTTTCAAGTAAAGTTTTAAAGTGGTTTTTTACCTACACGACGCAAACAAGCCTTTCAATATTCCTGATCCGCGTGAACAAAAGGTAAAAAAATTTAGACACCATTGATAAGGACTGACATCGACGGTTGCGAATTATTTGTATTGAAAGTATTAAAATTTTCAATTTTACTGCTTTAAATTTCTGTGTGATTTTATTTTGGTTAAAATATTAATTAAATTTTAAATTTTAATACAAAACAGTAACCCAAGAGGTAGTATTGTAATTACAAAAATTCAAATAATAGCACATTTAGTACTCTATACTTGTAATTTAATTGACTTAGTTCTAATTTTTCACTTATTTTCTACGTCTATTTTTTTTCAAAAATTAACTCTCAGTCATGATATAAATCTCTGACAATAAATTTTATATTTTATTTTATTTGAAAACTCTTAAAACTAAAAACAAATAATTAAATATGGATATTTAAATATATATTTTTATTTTAAAGTTGTGTTCCGTTTTATTTGAAAACTCTTAAATCATAGAATTTTGTATTTTTAACTATTGAAAGTTTAGTTACCATTTTAAATTTTTAAATAAACTTTAATTACCAGTTTATGTCTTTAACATTTTATGTTTGTTGATGCTGGAAATGAAACAAGAAAAACAGAAAAGTAAATGTTCTGATTATTTGTTGAATTTTTTGGTTAAGTTTTAAAATGTTTTAAATTAGGAACCTAACAAGTGTTCAAGTGAAAAATTTTATGACCAGATTCGATTTGAAAATCCAGATATTAGATCTGATTTTTATTTTCTGATTAAATATCTAATCTGATTTTAAATCTTGATCAAGATGTGGATCTCAATATCTCAAGTTCAAGGTTATTTGAAAATTCAAAATTTTATGAATATTAATATTGTTATTTTTAACAATTTCATACTTAAGGAGAGTGATAATTATTTGAAAGGTCTTGTTTATCGAATTTTATCTTATGTATGCTTTAATTCGATCTTTCATGAGGCTATTGCGATGGTGAATGTATTGACAAAGGGGTGTGGTTTGGACATCTTGTCTTAGGTTGTCTGAATGATTAAAAATTTTACCCAATTCAGGTTTGCATTGTTCCTTTGCAACTACAACTATGCAGAGCACAGGAAGTTGTCAGCACAACTTGATAAGGCTTATCCCACCAATGAAGCGATGCGTAGAAAGTGTCCTAGAATCCCAAATATCTCAGCATCACCTAAAATCTAAATTTTAGATTCCAGTTGGATTATCCCACAAATTTTGCCCAATAACCAGATAATAGGATGATAGTGCAAGACTCACACAGATAAAGAAAATTTCTTTGGGTATCAAATTGATAATTTAACTATTATATAGGTCAAAATATTTATTGACTATTAAGGCTTTTGTCGTAACTTGTATTAACTATTAAGGGGATCAATACTTTTCTCTTGTGTAAGCTTTTGAAGAAAATTCAAACAGTTTAGACAAGCAGAGATCAAATTCTCTGAGCCTATAACACACGACCGGCATGAATACATACAAAAATCGACTTAGTTTGATCAAAAATCGACTTCATGCAGACACTTCAGAGAGGTATTCCGTACCTTCCTAATTTTTTTCTTTTCATGGGATTCAAGTTTGCCCTGGTTGCCAAGGGTATCAGATATCGCTTTTGGTAGCCAAAATTCAGGTCTTTCAAGAAATTGTGCCCAGTCTAGGACTAATGGTTCTCTCAAGGTTATATCCACGCCATCATAAGTCCATAATGCCAAAGTTGTTTCGCCCTTGAAATCTAAGGAGAACCAACCTAAACCAGATGCTGCAATGTCAATGTTATTTACATCCGAACACACATTATTCTTTTAGATCATATGAACAGAATTTTCTGCATATTAAACATAAATCATACACATATAATAGGTTTTCATTATATTTTTATAGGATAATATTTTACCATTTGAATTATAAATTTGTTGCCCAAACTACTAAGTTGTACACCAAATTTAAAGCATGAAACCTACATTATACATTGTACAATGAGGACGTCAACAACAAAATAGGGTTGTTGTTTTGGTGTTCTAATCGAACAAGACACTGCAATTCTAGGCATAATCAATTTAACATATCATTAACTTTCTACATCACAATAAACAAATTATATTTTTACATTATAAAACTCAATTACTAAATTTTTAACCCTAAAACCTAAACCATGATCCCTAAACCTTAAAGGTTACTTCTTCGATGATTTTTTTTATAAATTTTAAATGAGTTAATTTGCTAACAACTAGAATTACTTTAAAAGTCTAATTGATGTACTTATTTTAATAATATGAGTTCTTAAGCTAAACCCAAAATTTGAGGACTGGCTATTTCAATTCAAGGATAGCGAATTTCAACTTGGGGATGGATTATTTCAGTTTGAGGATGGCTTGTTTTATTCTGTCCCAATGATGGCTTGTCTTAAGTATAACTTAATCTCATAAGAGATGGCTTATTCATAGGATATTCTAGCAAGCTTCTTCAGACTTAGGGATGATTTATTGTAGCTATAACCAGAGTTCAAAATAGCTTCAGACATTTAGCAAGAAAAACAAAAAAAGCAAAATATTCAACTAATTAAACAAAACGAACTCCGAGATACCTCTGTTCAGGATCTTGGTATCCCAAATAAAACTAATTACAAACACAAATGAAGAAGAAAACCTATATCGAAAATGATAACAATAATTACAATAAACAAAATAACATGAAAATAGGTATTGTTCCTAACCTTCGTTACCTCCCTTTTTGAGCTGCTTGTAGTTGGCGGCTTGTTGAACAAGATCTAAAATTGTTGTTGTCGGCTGAGCATACGCTAGTGGGTAGGATTTGGGGTTCACTGCTTCTCCCGTCTGCAAAAATATCAGCCAATTATAAGATATAATGCAAAGATAAAAACCAATTTCACTTAACAAAAAAGGGAGGGGGTTTACCATTTCTCTCTTCAAAAAAAAAACAAAGGAAAATAAGTAGCTAGGGTTTTTGTTCGATATAAAAAATGGGGGCTAGGGTTTTATGAGGGGGTAAATGCAGATCACTTATATAATAGATATTGCAACTCGGATCGGGTCTAACATCTATGACCGTGAAGGCTGAATGTAGTAGGAACCCTACTGGAATAGACCATTAGTGGGCCAGAACCTTAGTGGGCATGGTCCCTAGTGGGGTAAATGCAGATCATTTATATAATAGATATTTCTCTCTTTAAGCCATCCACGGCGTAATGAGCACCATATACATGTTTCACCATTTTTTCCGAATCGAAAACAAACACGGGATTCACTCCCCTTACAAAAGATGAGTTCTCAACAATTCTCCGTAAGATAGAGACGCAAATCGAAACAAATGACACCGGACTCACTGTCTTGCTCCTCCCCGACTTTTCTTTCTTTAACCCATAAAGCCCTTAACAAACAACGTTAAAGTGGTGAATCTTTTTTCTGATTTCTTGAACCTCCATCAGAAACTCGACGAAAACCAAAGGAATAGAAGAATACTCGCTATCTTTTTTGCTCTCGTTTTGCTTCTTAATGTCACGCCTGAGAAGGGGCGGAGTTATTAATCCCACATCAGAAAGAAAAATGGAGGTCTTGGGATATATAAACGGTGGCACTCTACATCCTATTAGACATGTCTTTTGGGAAGGGGGTAGTGGCCCCGTGACAAGTGGTATCAGAGCAACTATTTGACTATCTGATTTCACGCTGAACGCCCGTGAGTAGGGTAGGCAGGGTAGACAACCGTGACAATTGGCCAATCACGAGAACGAAAGCTCGTGACCAGGGCGTCATGAAGTTGAGTGGGGGAGAATGTCACGCCTGAGAAGAGGCAGGGTCATTAATCCCACATCGGAAAGGAAAAGAGGGGTCTTGAGATATATAAACGGTGGCGCTGTACATCCTATCAGACATGTCTTTTTAGAAGGGATAATGGCCCCGTGACAAGTAGTATCAGAGCGACCCTTTGACTGCCTGATTTCACATCGAGCGCTCATGAATGGGGTATGCATGGTGGACAACTGTGAAATTGGTCAATCACGAGAGCGGAAGCTCGTGACGAGGGCGTCACGAGGTTAAGTGGGGGAGAATGTCACGTTGGAAAAGAGGCGGGGTCATTAATCACACATCGGAAAAGAAAAGTGAGGTCTAGGGATATATAAACAGTGGTGCTGCACATCTTATCAGACATGTCTTTTGGGAAGAGGGTAATGGCCCCATGACAAGTATCTCACGGACCAACTTCCCACGATCGAGCAAGCCGCACCCATAGGGGCTTTTCTTAGCGCACCGCGTCCTTCACCCGACCGAGGGACCCGAGTAAATGCCAACACCACATGCCAAGGGACCATGCACAACGCCTCATGTGGTGTACGCAACCGAGAGAGCCGAGCCGGAGCACTTCCAGCGCACCATGGGGCCAAGTCAAGCACCCCATGTGCTGCTTACGAGAGTATGACCAGAGGGGGCACACTACACGCACCCGAGGGGGCCTTGCCGAGCACCCTCCATGCAGCCCAAGTCATGGAGCCCGAGTCTGCCCCCGACGTGCACACCAAGGAGGCCGAGACATCACCCGACGTGCACACTGAGGGGCCTAGGGGAAGCCCACCCTCATTTGGATCATCTCATTTCTTTCACTCTCCATTTGAGAGTTGAGTAATAAACTCTTAACATTTACTCTAGCTTCCTTTGTCTTTCAGTTGTTCTTACTTGTTCTATTTGTTATTGTTGCCTCTCAAGTGGCTAAGAGTAGCCACCCTAGTGCTTAAAGCGCTTCCGCATTCATCAAAGCCTTGAGGGCTTGTCCGAGCCGTTGCGAGCAAGAGTACTCGCAAGGCTGGTTGAAGGCTGACTTAGGCGTAGGAATCGATCGTTTAACGTCAAAAGGCGCCTAAGGCCGCACGGTGGGCTTGGTTCTGTGAGGCACGAAAGCTAGCCCCGTGACAAGTAGTATCAGAGCGAGACGAGGGGACTTGCGTAGTGATCGAGATGGCAAAACGAAGAGGCATTGTTTCCACACACAAGGGCAAGGAGTGTCGTGGTGGAACTCAAAGGAGACATTGACAATGGAAAAGTAAGAGAGTATATTGATGATTTTGATGAGAGAACTGGTTTTCTTAAATCTCATATTGGAGACCTGTTCGAGAAGATGGATTCCTTCAAGGATGAAGTCATGAAAGATTTTCAAGATTGTCTCGACTTGATGCATAAGTCGCTGAGTGAAGACTTGGCGGAAGTCTCAACACCGTTGGTGAAGAGGGTCCTTAGACTTGAACAATCCGAAGAGGAGGCCAAGCAGACCCAAGGAGTTTTCAAGTCACGCCTTGACCGAGTGGAGTCCATGGAGGACAGGTTCAAGGACGAGACGCGACGAGTTCTCAACGAGTTAACCTAGGGGTCTTGATACTTGCTAAATTTTTGACATTTACATGAGGGAAAGTGGTCTAAAAACCCAGAAAATAACATAAAAGAACAGTCTAAGTGAACTAGAAAAGTTAAAGAAAACAAAGATTAACAATTTATATTTCGTAAATGATTTCACCTCTGTTATCCTCAAGGTTAAATAGAAGATATCAACAAGAATCTTTTGATCCCAGTTCTGGGACAGACGAAGAACTGCCTTGGCCACAGCAAGCCTTAAGTGGGCCTTATCAACTAAACTGAAAGTAAAAATTGTGCGTGAAATTTGAGCCTCCACAAGCAACATGTTCTAATAAATTAAGGGAAATTGACACCAGATGTTCAACAACCACGTACAAAATATTAGCAAGTAAAGAAAACAGTGCGTGATCCGGAGAGAGAGAGAGACAGAGAGAGAGAGCAACCTCCAGATGTCAGCTATAGTACCTTGATTTTATATCTTCAGATATTTCACCAAAAGAAAGTATAAAACAAAAAAGTTTGAAATCAAAAACTGAAACCCAGACTCCATGTTCCTAGAGATACTGATATAATAATGGTATTGCTTTTATCAGAAATGAAAATAATAATAATAATAATAATAACAAAGTGACAACAATCCACAACCTTCAACATACAGAGTTCGCTCTTGTCATCTCAACACTCTTTAGCATTACCATCTACATCCTGAAGCAATAAAGAAGGTTTATACATGAAAAATTAATAAATATGACAAAGAAAAAAAGGGATACAACTTGTCTTACCTTAGCTACAGCGACTAATAGCTTCTCTATGTATCTTACAAGAAATAGACCTTGAAACAACTTCTTCAAGCATACCCGATCAAAATGATAATTTTTGCTGCAAAGAAAATCCCAAGGATCAAACGATTGTCAGTCCTGATGCTGAAAAATTAACATTACCAAGATGCATATATCAAGAGATTTAAAAAAAAACTAGAAATCGAAGAAGAATTTAACATTACCGTGAGTCCTAAAGAGTCTTTCAGGTGTTGAAGTAGTGCGAATCGAAACAATGAGTTCTCAACAATCCTCAATGAGACAGTGGCGCAAATCGAAACCTAAGACAACAGACTCACTGTCCTACTCCTCACCGACTTTAACCCATAAAACCCTTGATAAACAACGTTGAAGTGCTCAATCATTTTTTTTTATTTCTTGAACTTTCATGACAAACTCGACGAAACAAAAGGAATAGCAGAATACCCTAACTCTTTTTCGCTCTCAATTTGCTTATGTTTCTTCCATTCTATCAACATAATTTTTGGGATCGACTAATTCATAAATAATCTAGGTTGAACGGGTGTGTATTTGGTTCTTTTAGCCAATATCGTTGGACGCTAATCAGTAAAGAAGTTTCTTTGAGTTCTTGTTGGGGAAAGAATAAATTGAGAACAGATTACACAAGAAATAGAGAGTAAAGTCGATAAAGAAATAACATGGAATTTTAAGGAGGAGAACGGAAGAAACAAAATTTAATAGGAAAAACTGTCTCGAAAAAATGGAGCAATAAATTAGGGCATGGTTTCAATAAAAGTTTTAAAGTGTTTTTGGGAACTCTAAAAATTATTTACTTGCACCGTTGATAAGGATTGAGATCCCCGTGAATAAAAATAAATTTGTTTACGTATCGTTGATAAGAATTGAAATCCGCGTGAATAAAAAGTAAAATTTTTTAAGCACCGTTAATAAAAATTGATATTGACTGTTGATATTATTTTACGAATTATTTGTATCAGAATGTTTCAAAAAAAATTAATTTTACCAGTTTAAATTTCTGTGATTTTTTAGCTAAAAGTATTAAAACATTAATTATTATTTTTAAATATTAACCAAACTTTTAAAAATTATAAAATATCAATTAAACTTTATGTTTTAATACAAAATGGTAATTCGGTCGTGGAATAGCATTCCAATTACAAAAATTTAAATAATAACACATTTAGTACTATATATTTATAAATTCAATTAATTTAGTCTTAATTTTTCACCCATTTTCTTCACCAAAAAATTAGCTCTCAATCATGACATAAACCTATGCCAATAAAATTCATATTCTATTTTATTTAAAAATTCTTAAAACTGAAAACAAATAATTGAATGCGGATATTTAAATATCATTTTTTTCTTAAAATTGTGTTTCGTTTTATTTGAAAACTCATAAAACGAACAAAAGTTATTATTTGAATACAAATAAATGTAAATAAAAGGAATTTTTAGTATTTTGTGGCCCTTGAAAAAAAAAAAGATTTTATGTTTTGTTTTTAGGTTTATGTCATGAATGACAGTTAATTTTTTGGGGAAAAAAGGTGAGCGAAGAAAATAGGTAATTTTTTTTTGTCTAAATTGATTAAATATATAAATATAGAGGGTTGCATGTACTATTATTCAAAATTTTAAAATTGCATAACTACTCCGGTGGTTGAATTACTATTTCGTAATAAAACATAAACTTTAATTATCATTTTTTAACTATTAAGAGTTTAGTTACCATTTTAAATTTTCAAGCAAAATTTAATTACCCATTTTAGTACTTTACCTTTTATTTTTGTTGATAGTCGGAAATGAAACAATAAAAACAAATAAGCGAATGTTCTTATTATTTGCTAATTTTTTTGGTGATTTTTTAAAATCTTTTAAATTAAGAACCCAAACAAGTGTCCAAGTGAAAAAGTGGATGTTGTTCATCTTAAGAGACATAGGTTCAAAACGCTTTGTCTACAAGGTGTATGCCAATTGTCAAAGGGTTAAGAATATATATAAACAAATACTAACTTTTAATCACATTTAGATCATTAAAAAAATTCAAAAAATATAACCGTATATATGACAAGCAATTTAGTTTTTTACTATTTCAAATAAGTTGTTTTATTTTTAAATTAAAAATTTTGGTCTCTTTCTATAATTTATGTTCACTTTATCATTAATTCTTGACCTGATAACTAAAAAATGATAAAATTGGTGGAATATTACACTTAAATTTTTTTAAAAAATATAATACATGTCAGATTATTTTTCAATCTATAACATTTGTTATAATATTTTTAAAGCCGGATTCTCTACATTCTTATTGTGTGTACTGCGATAACAATATTTGTCTCGTTCAATTCTATGACCACTTGGGAGGGTGTCAGGTTGAAGAGGTGTTCTTGATAGGAGTGGTCGTGGTGGGAAAATCTCAATGTTTCGCATGGTGCTGCATGTGGATAAACTAATTTGTTCAGTTGTTGTGGGCTTTTGAACTTGTTTACCCTGTAAACTTTCGAATATTTCATCTCTGATTTTTGCTTCAACGGATGGATGCTTCATGTTTGGCAACACTCTAGAAGAACCATGTGAGAACTGAACTAGTGGCAAATAAGAGATTGATAATGTTGTCCCTCAAGCCTTTACGAATAGCAGCTGAGACAAAGGCCTGATCCTCTCCGGTTAGGTAATAAAATCTTGAAAACTGAAGTCCTCGTGATCTTCCTATTGCGTTAACTACTGCTAAAAAACGGATTGCTAATAACGATTAGAGAGTGATAAAAATGAAATAATTAAAATGTGTTAGTGTTATGATAGATCACTGTGTTAGAAGTGTAATAAGAAAACAGTCGTCACCCTTAAAGTACAACATTTCAAGTTTCATACACTAAAAGCGGAAGTTCGAACTCAATTAGATTGACCGTTTCAATTAGAACGAAGTAAAAGCAGAACAATGAAGGTGACAATCTTTTTCCATTAAACACACATATAACATATTATGCAATACACAGACATTAACAGACACATATGCCCCCAACCTTTTCCCATATGTATACCTTTAAACACACCTTCTGCAACATTTAACGAAACAGTAAACACTAATGTAAAAATAGGTAATCGGATGGGTTTCAGGTTGGGTACTGTTAGGTCGGGTAAAATCAGATATATGTTATTTTTTTATTTTGACTCGACTCGGGTCGGGTGCGGGTCCATTTCAGGTCGGGTCCATTTCATGTCGGGTTCATTTCAGGTCGGCTCAAAACGGGTCGGGTCCGAAGCAGATAATTGACAGGTTAATTCGGGTTCGGATACACTTCAGGTCGGGTCCGTTTCAGGTCGGGTCCGTTTCAGGTCGGGTCCGTTTCAGGTCGGGTCCATTTCAGGTCGGGTGCATTTCAGGTCGAGTAATTTTAGGTCGGGTAGTTTCAGGTCGGGTAATTCAGGTCGGGGTATTTTTAGGATTGAAATTCGTATTGAGTTTGAGTTCGGTACAACCGTATAAGTAGTCGATAGACTTTAGGTTGGCCTTCGTCAATCGTCATTGATTTGGAGTTAATTATTTAAAGTCATATCAAATTAAAATTATAAAACATTGGAGTAATTAAAAAATAATGAAAATGGGTCATTTGGACTAAAAATGGGTCAATTTGGATTAAAAATAAAGTTTCACGGATTATAATGAACAAAAATATCAAATTAAAATTATAAAACATTAGACAAATTTAAAAGAAAACAATGAAAAGGGGTCAATTTGGAATAAAAATAAAATTTTGGGGACTGTAATGAACAAAAATATCAAATTAAAAGTATAAAAATTAGAGTAATTAAAAAACAATAAGTAGATGTCAATTTAGAATAAAAATAAAGTTTTACGGTCTAGAATGAACAAAATTTCAAATTAAAATTATAAAACATGATGAATTAAAATATATATAGGGGTCAATATGGAATTAAAATAAAGTTAAGGGACTAGAATGAAGAAAATATCAAATTAAAATAATAAAACATTGGACAAATTAAAAAAAATGTGGGTCATTTTGGAATAATAAATGTGGACAAATTAAAATAAAGTTAAGGGACTAGAATTAAGAAAAATACTAAAACACACATGTATACATACATACTAAAACACATATATGCATGTATTTAAGTTTTAGTATATATATACATGTATGTATGTAAGTTTTAGTGTATATATATATATACATATATATATTGTTATAATTATATATATATATGTATATATATATTTGTATGTATATATGTATACCCCTAAACAATACCCATAAACCTCAACCCTTAAATCTTATAATCACTAATAATTAGAGTACAAGTCTAATTCCCTAATCCTTAAACTAATCTCGTAACCCCAAATAATTAAGTTGACACATTTACCCCTAAACCTCAAACATGAATATCTAAATCTTACATACACTATTCACTAATAATTAGAGTGCAAGCCTAATCACATAATCCCTAAACTAATCTCATAGCCCCAAACAATCAACTTGACACGCTTACCCTTAAACCCTAAACATAAACCCATAAATCTAACAAACAAAATAAATTGAAACATAAAAAGGACAAATCTAAAAATAAATTAAAACTAAATTATTAATTAGAGCCCAAATCACAAATGAATAAAATTATTAAACCTAATTACTTACCAAATCTTTATACGATGACCAAATCAAATTTAAAGCAAACCAAAAAGCTTAATAATTAATTAATTTACGAAGCAAGACCTAATTAAATAAAATTTAAAGAAACTAAACAAAAAATTAAGACTAATAAAACAAACTAAAACTTAAAAAACTTAAACCGTAACCATCTAATTAAAGAAGGACCTAAAGGATAATTAACCCCTAAATAAAAAAATCCCACATCCACTCTCAATTTATTTGATATGGTGGCAAAAATTCCACCTCCATTTTGTTTGACTGGCGGCAAAATCCCCCCTCTGTTTTGTTTTTGTTTGATATGGTGCCAAAATCCCCCCATTTTGTTTGATATTGCGGTAAAATCCCCCCATAATTTCCTATCAATCAAAAAAACTTTCCCCCCATTAATTCAAAAAAACTTCCCCTAAACTAAAAAATATTTTTTTTATTATTTTAATAGTTATAATTAAATTTTTTAATAAAATATTTCTTAAATTTAATGATCACAATTAATAAATTGATTTAAATTTTAAATAATTTATTTTAAATTTATCCATCACAACTTATTAATTTAATAAAATTTTTAAATTTTGAATATTTTTAATAAAATAAATTTAAGTATGTTAATTCTTATTAAACTTCACAAATAATTTATATTGAATGAGTTAGTATTAAATTAATTTAATAAATTAATACTTTACATTTATCAACACTTTAAATTTATCAAATCGTAGACTTCTTCAACTATATATCAGGTAAATATCAAGTCAGATCAATATCAGTTCAGGTTAAAAATAGGTCGGGTTCAAAGCAGGTCGGGTTAAAAACAGGTCGGGTTCAAAACAGGTCGGGTTCAAAACAGGTCGGGTAATATCGGATCTCGGGTCAATTTAGTCGGGTAAAATCGGTTATCTGCCAGGTCGGGTTGGGGTTCATTTCAGTCGGGCGCAGGTCGAGTTTCAGGTCCAATTCGGGTTCGGGTCGTTTTTAGTCGGACGCAAGTCGGGTTCGGTCACTACAGTAACATGTCGAATTCAGGTTCGGGTCAACAACAGTCGGTTACAGATCAGGTCCGGGTCATTAAATTTTCAGGTCAAATCAGATTCTGACTCGAGCAGGTTTCAGTCGGATTTTCAGGTCGGGTCAGCTTAAACACAAATAATCTGACATTTATAATCAGTGAACATTACAGACAATCGAATATGAATTTCAAACAATAAACACAAATAATGGCATTACACATCAATTATTTTTGACAGAATCAAAACCTTAAAATTTTTTTCACACACAAGCAATGATTTAACTTATAATCAATTGAATATTCATTTCACACAGCAAATATCACAAAGTTGATGTCAATAACTCAGTTTAATCAACAACTCTACTTGGCGAATAATCCACAAATTCAAGGGGTTATGATTTTCCTTTGGTTAGCAACAGTTTTTAAGCAAATCGTGAGTTGCATTTGAAGTTGGGTATAGTCTGATAAAAGCGCTTTTTCTTCCTTCTTACCGTGCTTTTGTCCATCAATGTCAGAAAGTGAACTCTTAAAATACCTGCAAAAGCCTCATTCTTGATCAAATGCCATCACACGGTATCATCAATACTCCCTCTATGGGTTCAGTAAGCTGATTCTTCATTTTCTTCTCGAAGTCAATATAAAAGAAACTGTTTGTTGACTTTTGAGGCGTGGGTTTTCCTTGAAATGTTGAATTTTTTAAAGAAACCCAACATATTAGCTTACAACACCAACAGCGGCATTGTCCGCATCCTTCTCACAAAATATTCAGTACAAACCTACTCCTTTCCAAAATCTTTAACTTCACCACTTATTTGTGGGATTGTTCGGGTTTCGGTATCAATAATTTTGAACATCATCATACAAAACTCTAAAAAAAGTGTCAAAATGAGGTAAATTGTTTGTAACGAAAAAAACAAAAACAAAAACAAAAAACTAGTCTTGGACTAATAATAAAATATAATAAAAAAATTAAAATTATATTATACCTTATGTACTTCGAATCTCGTTAGACTTGTTTTTATTTAAAATTCAATCTATTTTTTTTAAATTGACTGTCTTTATTATTTTTAAAGGCTTAATATTAAAATAGGTGCCCGAACTATTTTTTATTTATTTTTAAGTGTTTAAACTTTTTTTCCTCTTTTAAGTACCCAAACTATCCTCTTTTCTCTTTTTAGATACTTAAACTTTTTTGTCCCTTTTAGGTGTCTAAACTATAATTTTTTGGTCAAAGTAGGTGACCCAAATATAATTTTTTGGTCAATGTAAATGCCCCAAATATAATTTTTTGGTCAAAATAAGTGTCTAGTTTGACCTTAAAAGGAGCAAAAAATGATAGTTTCAACACCTAAAAGGGTCAAAAAAAAGTTCAGGCACCTAAAAGAAAAAAAAATGATAGTTTGAGCACCTAAAAGGAGAAAAAAAATTAAGCATTTAAAAGGAGAAAATTAAATAGTTTAAACACTTATTTTGACATTAAACCTTTTTCTTTAAATTGATGGTCCTTATTATCCTTAAATTTTTGGAACGGCCCTGAATGTTATATTTGACAATAGATATTGACATCACATCTAAAATTAGATTAAAATCATTCCAAAACGTTACTAAATGCAAAAAAGTCATTCCAACGGTTTCCATTTGTTGACATGTATTTTGGTCTTTCCTGGAATTAAAAATCCGGTATTTGGAGTTTGTTCTGGAATTAAAACTCTCTTCAATCTTTTTTAATAGCACATTTATAGGTTTCTGGACACATAAAAACAAACTTTTATCTTTTACATAAACATCAGTTTCCAGAAAATGGATCTGTGAAACAAATCACTTCCACAACAATTCCGTTCAGTGACCAACAATCTAGCAATGGCATTCAGAATCAGTAGCCAATAAGTGTATTATTTATGCCGTAAAAAATACCTTCAAGAAATATAATATGGTATATTACACGAAAAGTGTACTTCAACGAAACTAAATTCCCGGACCCGTAGCTCCCTTCTACCTAGCATTAGTGTCATCGTTGCCTGAAAAGTACCCACTTTTGTTAAGTCTTCGATGATTACCAAGAGAAAACAGTGGAAATATAAATCGGATTACTTAACTAGCATGATAAGCATGTAGAATTTGTAAGAAGATAAGCCAACAGTGGGAACAATTTCATACCTTAAGCAAGAATGCATGACTTACTAGGAGAATACATCATTTGATGAGAATGCATCTTGCTGGTGATCCTTCAGCACCAAGCAATCTTAAAGGTAAGCAGTGAACAGAATATATTCCGGGCTGGATATCATCAAGTTTTAGGCCTTCCACAAGAATGATATCCTGCAGCGGATGTCAAGCATTAGAAATATGAGGGAGGTCACTATTTATACCACATTTCTACCCCGGAAACAGACTTGCATGCAGCAACAGAACAGAGGAAACTTACTAAAACACATGTAGGAGGAAAAGGAAACAAAAAAATCAAACCCAAACTTGGAGCAGATGTATCATTCTCAAATCTCAACTAGCTAGTCGGCATGTATAAAACTACCAACTCAAGTGAAACACAAACGACTATATCAGCATAGCAATTTAATGAGAAAACTAAGTATTGTCCCTGACACTTTTTTCATCCAAGAATGATGGTTCAGTGAGTCCATAACCATCGGATCGAACTAAGGAACGAGAGGAGGAACAAACCATTGATCACTTATTTCAAATACTTGCAGAGACTTATGGGATTGTATTTTATCTAAGGTAGTGAGTGAGTGAGTACAAAGAAGTTCTATTTACGTTTCTTTTCTATAATTTTGAAAATGTGAAAGCATTGGTGCCCAAATATCAATTACTATAAATCGGTTTTGATGGAACCAGGAATTCAGATATGGCCAAGACATTATAGAATCAAGAAATCCAAACACACATGATAACAAATACACACAACGATTCATGAACTTATGATGCAGGAAATCAAATTTTACTTGGCAATAATATGAACTGATCATACTGGAAAAACATTGAATTCAGCGATGCATGAAATCATTATCGAAACCAAAAACACAGAATCCAGTTAGCACAAAAGACGGTGATTTCTTACCCGGCCTTCAAGGAAAACTAAATGAGATGGAATCAAATCATCAAAGGCAGCAACAGATAAGTAATCAATTCCTGAATTTCCAGAATAGAAAAAAAAATGTCATCAAAATTCTAGCAAGCAAGAACCAAAGTACATAAAAATTGCAAGAATTTTGAAGGCAATTATCTCACCAACAAGTTTGATGTCAGTGTTTTTAACCAACCACTCTGCACCATCCTTCATAAACCCCACATAGCTTGTATCGAACTCTTTCTGAAACATTAACCGCCTGTGCAAATTTAAGTTCAGAATTTGCTTTCTTTTAACTATGAAAGCTGCTTATATCATTCCATGGAGTTTTTATGTAATTACCTGTCAGTATTTAACGTTCTGAAAAGAACTCTACGTACTCCCTTGGGTATTTTCAAAGACTCCATAACCTCAGCTATAATTAGAAAGAAAGAAATTATATACATAAATATATGAAAAAGAAAACCCAGAAAATTGTGAAAAAGAAGAGCCAAAGAAACAAACCAGTTAAGTTTTTATCCCTTGGAACATCTATCAACAGCGCAGGACCTATAAGGTGAAATTCCAACCAAAAAAAGAATAAGAAATTAATTATATCAAATGACTGATTTTTTTTAATATTAGTTACCATTAAGGACTTCCAAATCAAGGGTATCGACATCGAAGCCGGCATCGAAGTAACGATCGATGACGTGTCCAGGAGCGTCAAGGTGGGTGCCGGTGTGAGTGGGAAGTTTCATCTCCGAATTATTTGCGAGGGACCCGTTCTTCATGCTTTTAGGCAACCAAAGGAACTGTCCGACGCCGTCTTTGGATTCCCAGGACGGCATGTCAGCGGTGTACCTATGGCTGATGTCGAATATCTTGCCGTTACCGTAGACTTCGCGACGGATGGGAATCGGATTCTCGTCTCCTCCGGATAGGCCGCAATCAGTGGTGGAATCGGTTCCAGGTACGGAAGGGTATGCGGTTGTGGAGGTGACGGTGGTGGTTAAGGCGGTCGAGAGGAGGAGGAGCTGGAGGAGGCAAAAGGGAGACATTGTGGAAGACGGAATTGGGAAGTGAAGTGAGTTTGAAAATTTTATTTTATGAATTATGAGCACGGTTGCGTTGAGAATAGTGCGCTCGTGTCATTGGTTTGGTGTGACGATAATCACGCGCAGTTCAGGGAGCGTGATAGATCATCTTAGATTTTTTTGGGTAAACAACACTGGTGTTCCTTTTGTTTTCAATTTATTTGATTTCGGTCATCAGTTCTGAAAAAGCTACATTTTGATATGATTTATTATATTTTGGCCACTAAATCGTTAAATCCAGTTAGTTTGATGATGTGACACGTTAAAAATTGATAAATTTTTAATTTAGCCTTTTAATTTTAAACAAGATATCAATTTGACCCATAGGTTTTAGTGAGTATTGATATAGTAAAAAATATTATAAAAATGTGTTTCCTAGAAATGGGCCACGGTCATGGATAACGGTTTTGGTCTGCTAGAGTAGTTTAGGACGTGGGCTTAGGTTATGTTTGGGCCAATGAAATGGGCCACAGGTCATGGATAACAATTTTGGTTTGCTTATGTGGGTCCTGGGTAATTTTAATATTTGGGTTAAATGGATTTGTATGTTGGGGTTATGGGTACTATATTTGGGCTTTATAAATGGGCCTAATGGCCGGATAAAATTGGTGATGATAATAACTTTACAAGACATTGGTATTTTTTTGTTATCAAATGTAATAGAAAGATGACAGAGAATACGATTGCATTATAAGGTCGCAATTGAACCGATCATTGTGTTCATTTTGACGTAATATAAGACCTATTATCTCGAAAGCATAGTGGAGAGTAACAAATGTTCACATACCATTTAATTGACACCAACGAGTAAGATCTTCTTATATTTCAGGACCTCATAGAAACAACAAAGAATGTGCTAAACTATTAGCATGAGTAGAAACTGCGATAATTAAGAAATTGTAGCCTTCCAAATAGGAACTGACCAATCTATGGATATGCCACGAAGTTACAAATGTTGTACCCGTAAACCGACCCCTAAAGTAAAATAGGCACAAAGAAAAAGCAATAGAGACCAGCTTATAAAAACGAAACATCCCTACGTAATCAATCATCCATAATATTAAATAAATTATTTTCTATCTTTGGTAAATTTACCAAGGGCCATTATTCACGTACATTTACTAGAATATTTTTTTAGGATCGAGAAGAGTTAATATATTGTTACATATATTATTAATGGGGTTTTATTTTGATGCACAAGCTGTGTAAATTTTTTTTACACATTCCTTTTATAAAATTTAAAATCTAAATCACAAACCCTAGCAACCTAAAACCTAAGCCCTAAATCCTAAACTCTAAATTCTAAATTCTACCCATAAACCTTAAATTATATACCCTACATACTAAACCCCTAAACCCTAACCTAAAACCCTAAACCCTAAAATTAAAGGGCTTGTGTAAACTAAAATTTACACAAGCTTGTGCATCAAAGTATTTTCCTTATTAATGTAGTAACAAAACACGTTAATCTTTTGTAGTACACAATTAATTTAAGGCTCCATAAAGGATGAAAATCTTCTACTTTTTTCGGTGTCTTTATTTATGCCCTCACACTCAAAATTAAGTTTGAGGTTTAAGGTTATGGTTAGGGTTTATGGTTTAAGGAATTTAAGGCATGATGTATTTTTTAGGGTATAAGGTGTATGATTTAGGATTTAGAATTTAAGGTTAGGACTTAAAATTTAATTTTGTTGTGTTTTTAGTTTTGAGGGATAAATAGGGGCACCAAAAAGAGACATATAATTTTTATCCTCCATAAGAGGTAATATATTATGAATTAATATCCTATACACAGGCGGTGGAAACTAAAAGTTTCCACAAGCACCTTAATTTTAAGGTATAGAGAGTTAGTTTAAGGTATATGGTTTAGGGGTTTAGGTGTAGGAGTTTATAATTTAGGGATAGTTGTTTCAATTTAAGTTTTAGGGTTATAATTTAGGGTTTATAGGTTAGGGTTTAGTTTTTAGGGTAATATGGTGAGGATTTAGGTTTTAACCTATAAACCCTAAATTATAACTCTAAACCTTAAATTGAATTAAATATCCCTAAATTCTAACCTCCTACACCTAAACCCTTAAACCCTAAACCCTAAATTATAACTGTAAACCTTAAATTGAATTAAATATCCTTAAATTCTAACCTCCTACACCTAAACCCTTAAACCCTAAACCCTAAACTAACTCTCTATACCCTAAAACTAAGGCGCTTGTGGAAACTTTCAGTTTCCACCGTCCGTGTATAGAATATTAATCCATATATTATTCAAAGAAACAAAACATGAGATAATTAATGTATTATGTTC
Organism: Hibiscus tridactylites; assembly: GCA_958450335.1. Lineage (NCBI taxonomy): Eukaryota > Viridiplantae > Streptophyta > Magnoliopsida > Malvales > Malvaceae > Hibiscus > Hibiscus tridactylites. Next base: position 67,420,245 of record OY288275.1, on the reverse strand, counting down.
TAGACAATCTTAAAGAAATTATCAATTTATTTAATATATTTATAGAAATGAATATCCTATTGAGACTGCAAATAAGGAAAATAGTTTCTATACAATATATTGCGTAAAAATTTTATATGAAAAAATTATTCACATTTTTCTCTTATTTGTATCACGCATGTACAACTATACTAGTGTAGTTAAATCACATTGCGATAGTAAATCAGAAATTTACTGCTTCAAAAACTTTAATTAGTTGACATCATTAGTTGAATTATTTTGATCATTAATAATTTAAATTTTAAAAAGTTCTATTTAAAAAAATTAAAAAATTATTTAACCATCGATTAAAGAATCATAAGATTCTACCAACAAAGGGTTGCATACTTGCATGTATTGGTAAGGCACGTTGCACTCCCAAGGAGAGGACGTGAGTTCGAACATTGGAGACGACATCGTTGGGAGGGGCAGCCACGCACCCCGAGCATGGACCGTACGACGGACATGCATATTACCAAAAAAAGAATCATAAGATTCTTTAAAAAAATTATAATGTATTGTTTGTGGATGAGTCTACCACGTTCGACGAACACCGTTGAACACCATTAAATTAGTTAATAAAAATTAAAAATATCAAAGACTCAATATATAATTATAAATTATTTAAAATAAAAATTCGTTTAAATTGTTTTCCATACATATTATATTTTTTAATTTTTTAAAATAGTTGGATATTTTTCAATTAAATTATTTAAAAAATAAAAAATCCTTAACCCTCAACCCTAATAATAAACCATAAATTCTAAATCTTAAACCCTAAAATAATAAAGATGTTTTTCAATTAAATCATTTAAAAATAAAAAAACACTAACCCTTAAACAATAAACCTAAAACCCTAAATAATAAACTCTAAAATAATAAAGATATTTTCAATTAAATTATTTAAAGATGAAACCTTAAAATCCAAATCTCAAAACCCTAAACTATAAATTTTAAAATCTAAATCTGAACCCATAAACCCTAAATCATAAACCACATTCTCCAAGTTTGTAATCGAGCCCCAAATGTCAATCAGAACATATTTATCTTCATTGTTGGGACTTTTACATCTTCTCCAAGTTTGTTTTCAGGAAAAAAAATCGTTGGTAGCAGCCATTATAGAAGCAAAAGTGAAGACCTTCAAATCATGGCCTTTCCTCCCATAGTTGCTGACCTCGTTTGAAGTAGTGAGTTCGAGTAATCATGACCTAAATTCGAACATTAACTTTAGAGTTTATAGTTTAAGGTTCATGGTTTATGTTTTAGGGTTTAGTGTTTAGGGATTATGGATTTTGATATGAGGTTTAGGATTTTTTTATTTTTAAATAATTTAATTAAAAAATATCTTTATTATTTTAAGGTTTATGTTTTAGTGTTTATAGTTTATGGCTTATTGTTTAGGGTTTTAGGTTTTGTGTTTACTATGTAGGGTTTAGGGTTTATTATATTTTAAAATAATTTAAATGAAAAATATTCAATTATTTAAAAATATAATATAAATGAAAAATAATTTAATTGAAATTTTATTTTAAATAATTTATAATTATATGTTGAGTCCTTGCGTTTTTTAATTTTTATTAATTAATTTAATGATGTTCAGCGGTGTTCGTCGTTAGTGGTGTTCAACGAAATTCGTCGGACGTGATAGAATTTTCTATTGTTTGTTCTAAAAAAATATTATTCTTTTTATTTAAAAACATTACTATCAAAGCATCATTAGTTAAAGTTTTTTTGAATAGCATCATTAGTTAAAGTTGAAATGAAATCTTCTGCATATTTGAAGTGAATATGGTCGCATTCGTCCATCACGTGAAAAATGTATTCACTTTATATAATTATGGTAGATACATCTCTAAGATAATTAAATATGTTATCAACCCGCGACATGTTATTTGCAAGATTATTTACTTAAATAATTAGTGTAAGAGCAAAACTTTCAGATTATTCAAATAATATAATTCTTGTAAATTGCATTCATGGACGGACGCAAAATTTTATGTTACAGGATGAATTTGTAAAATTTTAAAAGATAAAAAATAAAATTTTAAAATATATAATTTTTTATATTATATATAAATTTTAAATTTGTAAGTAACGACTGCTCCCTTTGGCTCCTTCTGGGTTCATCCCTCATTCTATCTCATGCTTTTAAAATATTGTGTGCCAAATGGAATAACTGTTACAAAAGCTTGTTGTTTCTATATAAGACATTTTAGTAGAGTTATTGATTGATAAATAAAGAAGATACATGAACACTTTCCATTGTTATTTTGGTCAACAGTCAAATACAACTAATTTTTTGAGATGTGCTATATATGTTCAAAATATCTTAAACTTTAATTAGAAATTTATTTATGACATAATTTACCTATTATCTTTTGAATGAGATAATTTTTTTAATACCAGGTTAAAGAATGACAAGTTAGATGAAAACTAAAAAGTATAAGTTGTCATTATGTTATCTAGATTCTTATACAAATAATGTGAACTAGAAATTTATAAGATAATTGATTTGTATAATATTACAAATCAACGGTCAAATTCATTTACTTTCCTAACGAGTGTTATAAATCAATTATACTACAATAATATTTACTAGTATTTTTTTTTATAATTTTCAAGTGAATTGAGTCATCTTAAGTTCTTAACTGTTGACAAAACTCATTTAAAGTTTGAATATATATATATATATATAAAGGGTAAACTATACCGTTGACCACCATACTTTAGTTAAAGTATTAAAATGACCACCTTAAAAAAATCGAGTCAATTGACCACCCAAACTATTAAAATGAGATCAATGTGACCACCAGCCGTTAATGGGCTAACGGAAGGTGACGTGACAGTTAAAAAAATAAAGGTATAATTACACATTTGGTCCTTACTATTTACACATTCTTTCAATTTAGTCCTAATTTTAATCTAATAAAATAAATTAATTAGGTGGTGACACGTGTTAACACCTTATTGGAGGAATTTAATTATTTACACTTAATTTAATAAATTTATTTTCATCCCAATCAGGTGGTGACATGTGTCACCTGATTGGGGATGAAAATAAATGAAACATTTGCACCCAGCATGAATCAAACCTAGGTAACCTGGGTAAGACACGGCATGGCAAAGCCACTAAGCTAAAACCATTTTTGTGATACAAAGTGCAAATAATTAATATAATTCATACTTGGTACCACCTGATTGAAGGATGAAAATAAATGGAACAAAACTGGGTATTTGCTCCCAGCATGAATCGAACCTAAGGAAGAAACCGCATGGCAAAGCCACTGGGCCAAAGCCATTTTTGTGATATAAAATGCAAATAATTAATATAAGTCATACTTGGTTTTTTTATGCCAAGGAAAAGTAAATAAATGTGGATTAACGAGATTCGAACATGGCATGCTTATAATGTATAAAAACATCTAATTCAATAAAATAAATCTAATAATTAAATTAAAGTTAACAACATTTTGTATATATTTTAAAAAATAGTTAGTGCACAATTTAAAATAAAAATAGTTTTAAAAATTTTATATTTTTAAACTAAATTTAATATATTTTTCATTTTCGCATTTATTTTTATAAGTTCACGTATATAATCGTTGAATTGATTTTTTTAACTTAATTTATAATTTTAATATTTATTAAAAATTTAATTAAATTCCTATATATATATATGAAATTATATTACAACTTTAAAATTTTAAAACTATATTAAATTTATTTAGTGAATACAAACTTACGAACATAATTGAAATGAATTGATATAATTTTAAATTATAATTTAATTATTAGATTTATTTTATTGGATTATATGTTTTTATGCATTATAAGCGTGCCATGTTCGAATCTCGTTAATCCACATTTATTTACTTTTCCTTGGCATAAAGAACCAAGTATGACTTATATTAATTATTTGCACTTTATATCACAAAAATGGCTTTGGCCCAGTGGCTTTGCCATGCGGTTTCTTCCCCAGGTTCAATTCACGCTAGGAGTAAATACCCAGTTTTGTTCTATTTATTTTCATCCTTCAATCAGGTGGTACCAAGTATGAATTATATTAATTATTTGCACTTTGTATCACAAAAATGGCTTTAGCCCGGTGGCTTTGTTATGTCGTGTCTTGCCCATGTTACCTAGGTTTGATTCACGCTGGGTGCAAATGTTCCATTTATTTTCATCCTCCAATCAGGTGACACGTGTCACCACTTGATTAGGGGATGAAAATAAATTTATTAAATTCCTCCAATAAGGTGTTGACACGTGTCACCACCTAATTAATTTATTTTATTAGTTTAAAATTAGGACTAAATTGAAAGAATGTGTAAATAGTAAGGACCAAATGTGTAGTTATACCTTTAATTTTTAACTGCCACATCACCTTCCGTTAGCCCATTAACGGCTGGTGGTCACATTGATCCTATTTTAATAGTTTGGGTGGTCAAATGACTCGATTTTTTAAGGTGGTCATTTAATACTTTAACTAAAGTATGGTGGTCAACGGTATAGTTTACCCATATATTAATTAGAGATGGTTCTAGACATATGTAATATGAGCGACCGCACATAATTTCTAAGAAAAAAAAAGTCCCAAAATGAGTTAAGTCAAGTACTTAGAAGGAAAAATAAAATATTAGTTAGAGACTAGTGGTAAAACACGTGATAAAAACAAAATGTTGTTGTACTTCATATATTTTGAGTCATGTTATACTCATTTTTATTCAAAAATTAACATACAACGCACACATCAAGTCAGTAAACATTTAATTTTATAAATTAGAGACATTATTTTAATAAATTGTATAAAACTCCTTAAAGCTTTGAATCACCCCTAAAAGTTAGAGAGAGAAGGAGGGAGAGAGAGGGGGAGGGAGGGAGAGAGAAAAATTATGAGGTATAGCTAATGTAGTGTAAAAAAATTGCACAATTCTTCATATTTAAGTTATCACGTCAGCGGAAAACTTTAATTTCTTTTAATTTAATCTTGTCTATAGGCATATTCATTCCTAAGTGATCACGTCAGCGGAAAACATCACAAAGAATCACATTCGAACTTAAAACCACACATTAAACAATTCATTTTACACATACAGAGTGTTGCGTGTAAAATAGTCTATCGCAATGGTAGTGCAAGTGTACACGACGCAAATAGTAAAGTGATACGAAGTATCGGATATCGTCTCCACAGGGATTGGGCTAATAGCTTCACCTTAGTTTACTGCACGAAAGTAAAGAGAATAGTTGAGAAAGTTGTCACGAAAATATTGAAGAAAACGTAAATAAAAGAGTAGAAATATCAAGATAGAGAGAATGGGCTGGTATTGAATTGCTCAGTAGTGCATGTATTGCAGAGTTTAGGAAATCCAGTTCTGTCGTCGTGCCCGTCGCGGAAGCACCTGTCGCGGCAGCAGTCCGTTGATCGTCGCGGTAGCAAACACACCAACTCAGTACTTCAAGTTTGGCAAGAATCCCAGATCTGCCTTGGCCTATCCCTAGGTCCAAGTCTGTCGATGATCACGTCTTTGATGATACCTCCCGGCGTAAATCGAAGGATGAACACCGATGTGTATGAATTCTTATTTAGCCACTTAACCTTGCCCTATCCCTAGGCACAAGATAGTTCAACTATAAACTAGAGAACTTGCTCTTATTTCTTTCGTATACTTAACTCTCCCGATGCTAAGTAAATGGATAACCTCACAATGCTCTCCCGATGCTCTTGCAAGATATTAATAACCAAAATAAGAGAACTTGAAGTTTATTTTATTGAACTTGGAAAATCCTAAAACAAAACAACTCTTGCAACTACTTTACAAATCAACCCGTGGCCCTAGGGGGGTTTTAGAACATATCGACGGCGGGTAAACGGCGGAGGGTTTTTGGTTGTCAGTTAAGGGGAAATCGGCTATGGGATATGATGTCTCCTAGGTTAAAATATATGCCCTTATATAAGCTTTAGGCTCAAGTTATCTAAGTTAACAAGGATTACAACTTTAATTAAAAGTATGATTCTAATAAAGACTTAATCTTCAAGGATCCTACTTTTCAGCCGTCCTTCTTGTTTCTTGGGATTTTCTCTCCTTGAGCTTTGGGCTTGACATATCTTTTGATCCGGGGCTTGGAAAAATATTTGGTTTTCACACGACAGACGAGCAGAATTTTCTCTATCTATCGAGGTCCATTTTTCTTTTCCTCCACTTAACTTGCTGTCGTCCTCTGCTGTCACGGCAGCACCATGGCAGCATCGTCCTCTTTGTCTGCTTGTTCAGTTCATCTCTCCTGCTTCTCTGCCTTGCGCCCGCCTTCACTGTCTACGACGGCGGCAACCTGCCAAAAACAACCATTTTTAGTAGAATTTGTGCCTTTTATATATTTGTGATGTTTTGATGTAAACTAACCTAAATACAATGAAATGATGCTCGAATTCAGCAGAAATATGGGTTAAAAAGGGTGTAAATAATAGAACTTTTACACACTCAACACACCCCCAAACTCAAGTTTTTGCTTGCCCTCAAGCAACTAAGACCTAAAAGAAAAATGAAATATTTTTGCTTTGGCTTTCAAACAGTGAACTTTCCCTTACCCGTCGTTCATTCTCTGTGACGGTAGCAACCTGTCGGATAGATTAGGATCTGTTCGGAATCTCACTATAGTCCTCGTGCAGTGTGTGCATGCTTGTGAACAGTTATATGCTAAGACTCTCTTAGTTTCACTAGAATATTCAACTTCTTTACTCGAATTTTTATGCCAAAGTTTATTTTTGAAGACACATTTTCATGCTTCTTTTATTTTGACTTGATTCTTCTATTTTTCAAGCTAAGTTTTTACTAGAGCCAGTTTTAGGCACCTCTAGTTAACTTCCTAGAGCCAGTTTCGGGCACCTCTAGGGCTGTTGAGTCTCTTTTGCTAAACTTCTTTCTTAGAGCCAGTGTTAGGCACCTCTAGGGGCTATTCATGTAACCCCCTCGTCCCGGTCTGGCCGAATGACCGGTCCGAGTGGGCCACACGGGGAAAACCGAAGCGAAACCCAAAGGGTTCCTCCTCGGTTAGCAACCCTAAATATTTTTTTTCATTTTAAACTTGTCATTTTCGAACCCCAAACCACAAACAAACAACCAAAATTCAATCTTGACTAAAGGCACATTAAATCCTATTTGTTTATACCATTAAAAAGGTCAAGAAGTCAAAACATCACAATTTTAAGCAGAAGTTTCGAAACCTTATCCAAGGGTTTCGAATCTTTTGCTGGCAGAAACCCCTGGAACCAATATCTCCCCCAAAGTTTCGAAACCTTAGGGAAGGTTTCGAAACCTTGGACCTTAGTTTCGAAACCTTTCCCAAAGGTTTCGAAACTTTGGTTGACAGAATGTCCTGGAACCAAAATTTCACCAAAGGTTTCGAAACCTTGGGGAAGGTTTCGGAACCTTTGACCATAGTTTCGAAACCTACCCCAAATGTTTCGAAACTTTGGCTGGCAGTGACCCCTGGAACCAAATTTTTTGCAAAGGTTTCGAAACCTTACCCCTGGTTTCGAAACCTTAGTGCAGGGGATCACTTACTGCCCAACTTAAGGACGTCCTAACCATGGAAAAACACTAAGAACATGCATGGACATATGTAGAAGCTCGAAAGGAAACAAAAGCATGAACCAACACTCACAAGACTCGCACATACGACCATTTCAACAAGCATACATGAGCCATAGATAGCATTTAACATGAATCAAGCATTCGAAGCATGTCATTCCAACAAAAGGGTAAAATTCAGCATTTGGAGTCAAACATGGAAGCTCAAGAGCCCAAAAGGCACAAATAAAACATATGAGGTTTGCACCAAGACAAGGCAATCTAAACATCTAAAGGCATGCCACCATACCCAAACATTCATCAACATAGCAACACAACCATGCAAAGGCAAGACACTAAGGAGTCTAAACATGCTCCTAGCAACCATCAAAACCAACAAAACATTACGCATCCCATTGCTTAAACTATTACATGTCTTAGCATTAAAACCATACTTGATGAACACAAGTCCAAACCACACTTGGAGGCCCTCCACTTGCCCGAGCAACCCACGAACTAAGGATCTGCAACGTCGAACAAAGAGAGTGTAAGTAATGATGCTTAGTGAGGGTAAGCTCTAAAAACAAACCTCAACATTGCAGGGTCCGAGCACGATCTAGCCAAGGCAATTTACATTTACCAAGAGTCCACAAGATATAGATGCATGAGCAATATATCACATATATGCCATAATCATGAGCTCAACACTACCATACATGTAATCACATTTAAACATCCAAACAGCTCATATATCCCAACACATTGAATCACACATCAATCAACATTGGCACCTAGTTATGACTCAAATACGCGGACAACCGTTGGAACTCACATCCAACAACACAACCATTACCTGACGGTGGGATTACACTCATCACCGGTCTCGCGGAGGGGATTCCACTCATCCTCACGCCCCGTCGATGGGATTCCACTCATCACCGACTATATTTAAATACCATTTCCGGGCGTACCCGTACTCCTCCTTGGTGACTCAACGCCACCAAGGCCACGCGCGACTTTTGACTCATGTGTACACACTAACATCCTAATGATCGATCATTTGTATTTAAGTATACTAGTGCCAATATTTACTCATTCCACATTACTCATTTCAATCATTTTCGTGCTTGGCACGTACTCACCATGGACACAATCATGAACCATCACCATGCATGCTTTAAGCAATACAACCCATGCCTCAATTCACATGTATAAAACAATATACATAAGCATTCATATCACAAGACATACGAGGCATATACATTCATACATTTGAGTTCACCCAAAGGCTTAGATCAAGATTAGGATTAGGCTACCACCCTAATCCTAACTCTAGGTGGGTCTACCAAGCCCAACCTAGTCCATATACTCGAACCAACTAATTTAAAACCTTTAAAAGCAAACAACCACTCACCTAAGCTTCCAAGCTCAAAGACCAAGCAAACGACCGTTCTTCAAATTCCCGGATTCTCTTCCAACGCTTCACCGATGCCCAAACTCGGTTCTAATCAATCCCAAACACAAATAAAACATCCACAATCAATATATTGTCATCGAAACTAACCCGGAACACAATTCAAACATTAAGCTCAACATGTCAAGCCAAGAACCCTCTCAAACTCCCCATTTTCGTGCAGCCACCAAACTCAGCAAATAATTCCCGAATCCAATATCCAACTTGCCATCTAATATACTCAAAACAACCCTCAAACATCAGCCCTCAAGATTCCACCCAAAACAGCCCCAAAAGACACTTTAAAACCTCCCAAAAAACCCATTTTCACCCAAGTCCGAAAATTGCTCAAAACCCTTTGAAATTCATATATGCTATACCATTTGACCTCTATATAACTTATCTAAACATATTAAATCAACACATTTACTTTAACAACATAAAGCTTTCATTTTTAATCCCAACTTCCAAAAATTCCATTTTCTAAAACTCTTATGAAAATGAAAATAGAAGGTACTTTTAAAGAGGGGAAGATGAGGGGAATTCAAAAACATCCTTACCTTTCGATTTGGAGTTGAAATGGATGAGGAATAAGATGGAATAGTGGATTTGGGTAGAGAACTCTATTTCACGTTGGAAAATCTGATGAAGAAGGTGAATAGTGGTAGTGTGATAGGGAAAAGGGGGTTTAAATTTGAAGTGGGGTAAATTACCCAAAAGGCCATTAATGAATAGTTTTCATTGTTTTCAAATTAGCTCTTCAGCTTTGAGTCTAAAACATTTTGGTCCCGTTTTAAAAGGTAAATTTTGTAACCCAATATTTTAAAAGGATTATTTCATAAACCATCCCGAGCCCAAATAATATTAAAATATTATTTTTACCTAACCCCTAAACCCGGGTGTTACATATCAAGTACTAAGCTTCCTATTCTAGTTTGGCTAAAAGAAATCTAAGCAGTATAACAGTCACAATGGTGTTTAAGTTTTTCAGAACTATAGAAAGGCTCTAAACTTCTCCTTAAACTGTCGTAAAGATGCTGCCACGACAGAGCTGTCACGACAGGTAAGTTCAAATCACAGTTTTAAGCCAAAATTTTCAGTCTTTTCTGATTTTTTTAAAGAATAACTTAAATAAAAGACACAACAATTAATTAAAAAGATGTACTTAGACTCCATTAAAATGGAGGGTTGCCACCCCCGAACTCGAGGATTGCATTGCCCTCAATGCAAATGACAGAAAAAATGAAGGCAGTACATCACAAAATATAGATAAAGCAGGCAGCAAATAGGAAGAAAATAAAAGACTTAAATTTTAAGCACTGTCTTCACTGCTGCTGCTGACACGGATTTGGCGGCGGATTCTGGGCTGTGGGGCAGGCTGGGCTGGTTGCTCTACGACCTGGATGTCAGAGCTGCTGCCGCTGTCCCAAGTCCTGCTGGTGGTGGTGGTGGTGCTGGCCTTTGGCATAAGCTTTCTGTCGGCCATTCTTTTCTGCCTCTTGACATGCGTGAATTCCTTCTCCAAATTCCTCCGAATAGGAGGTTCTGCCTTGCTGTCAGCCCAGACGGAGGAAGAGGAGAAACCAGCTACAAAGGCATCGATGTCATCCGAGGGCTGTCGCTTTGTTCCTCGGGCGGATGTGTCGGCCGGAGGACTGCCGGCTACCGTCAGGGCAGGTGATGGAGTGGAGGCAGCAGAATGTGTGTGTGGGAAGGCAGGAGGTGTAGGTGTGTGGGCAGGGGTGGGGATGGTGAAATAATGGGCAGGGAAGGTGGGAAAGACAACATCAGGATAATTTAAAGTATGGTTAATGAAATTTACCGTAGAGTTGGCAAAATCCCTGATGAATGTCATCAGACCCAGCTGTCTGTCTTCCACCCTCTGGATGGCAGCAAGAATTTGAGTGGATGTGTCTGTCGGAGCAGCTGCTGTGGCAAGTTCAGTGTTGGTCTCCTCTGATGATTTTGCTGGGGCGGCATTAGGGTTAACGGAAGAGATGGGGGTTGCTACTGTCAGCTCCATGAGGCTGATAATGTTCTTGTCTGTCCAGCCCCGTCCCTTCACTAGTCGATCAGTGGTGGCTTCTAGTACGGCGGAGCAGCGGTAGAGAGATGTAATCAGGAAGGGCAGGCATAGGAGGGCGGTTGATCTGTGGGTGCAGTCCAATATACTCTCCCTCATGTAGCGTCCCACATTTATGGGCCGTTTGTTCATGATAGAATGGATTAGGGCTAGCCTCTGCTGGTCCACTGTGGTATGATGGGAGGATGGCAGAATTCGCTTCTTGATGAAAGTGTTCCATAATTTCGCTTCTGGAAGCAGTTGCCCCCTTCTGACGGTATTGGGATTTTTCTTGCTCGAGTTCCATTCAGTTCCTTCTTCTGTCACCTCTGCCATGACAGCATCGAAGGCAACGGTGTCGAGGGTGTCCAGGAACTGTTGGTGGGCATCGTCGTTGGGGCCGAAGTAGAGGCCATAAAAATTGTTGATGCGCTCAGCTATGAACTCCACTTCTATCCCTCGGACAGTCACCGTTGTTGCCGTCCAGCTACCGATGGCAGCATAGAATTCCCTCACCAGTGTTTCATTCATTTATGCTGGTTGCTCTGCAAATTGATCCCACATCAAAGCCTTAATCGCCCTTGCGATGAACGGTTTGAGCCCCATATTCACTGCCCTTCGAGTATAGATAAAGCCTCGTTCTTCCCAGAGGTCTTTAGTTGCGAATGACTGCGGTGTGGGTGCTGCCGGTGAAGAGGTTGAAGCAGCACTGCGGCGGGTTCTTCTGGAAGACATGTTAGTTGCAAGGGTTTTGTGAAAGTAAATAAAGCAAAGAAAAACGAAAGGGGAGAGCAAGTAAGAATAAGCAGAAGTGAGTAAAATGAAAATGAAACAGGGTTTTATAGAGGAAGAGTTGCTGCCCGTTTAATGTTGTAACGGCAGGCGTGAATAACGAGGCGACTGTTGAGCTTTAGCGTGTCTGACGCGTCTGACACGTATTTATGCGTCTGTTACGCGTCTGTCACACGTTTCTGTGTCTGCCGTGACAGTCTGATGACAGCCTGCCTTATCCGTGTCTGCGGCGGCAGCTGGAACGACAGGCTTCAATATTGGGCTGTATTTGGTTGATGGATGGATGATGGGCTTGGGTCACTTCTCCTATTCTTCTTGACTCCTTTATTTCCTAAAAACAGAAAACATAAAAACATTATTCGAATAAAATAAACCTAATTTCCTAATAAATAATAAATAATAAAAATAGATAAAAATAAAATTTAGGTTAAATTAGGGATGCCTTATGGGGCATCTCCTAAGGTAACCACTTCCTGTATTCCTGGGGCTTCAGTCCCCTGATAATGCTTGAGGCGCTGTCCGTTGACTTTGAATTGGTGCCCGTCTTTTAACGATCAGATTGTGATGGCACCATAGGGAAAAACTTGTACAACTTGGAACAGGCCAGACCATCTAGATTTTAGCTTCCCTGGGAAGAGTTTTAGTCTAGAATTGAACAACAATACAAGCTGCCCTGGGCAGAACTGTCGTGGCAGCAACTTCCTGTCATGCCACTTCTTAGTCTTCTCCTTGTAAATTCTTGCATTGTCGTAGGCCATTGTCCGTATTTCTTCAATTTTGTTAAGATCTAACAGCCTTTTCTGGCCTGCCTTGTCCAAGTCCAAATTCACTGCCTTGATTGCCCAATATGCTCTGTGCTCTATCTCGACAGGCAGGTGACATGTTTTTCCATAAATCAATCGGTATGGAGACATGCCCAATGGAGTCTTAAAGGCTGTCCTATATGCCCATAATGCATCGGTGAGGAGTAAAGACCAATCTTACCTAGTTGGCTTAACCATCTTTTCAAGAATGTTCTTAACTTCCCTATTGGATATCTCAGCTTGTCCATTGGTCTGTGGGTGGTATGCTGTCACGATCCGATGCTTGACACCATATTTCTTCAAGGCGGCAGCAATAACCTTATTGTCAAAATGTCTCCCTTCATCACTGATAATCGCCTTAGGGATGCCAAACCTAGAAAATATGTTTTTGTGTAGAAACTTTTGGACTGTCTTGGCATCATTTTTTTGAGTGGCGATAGCTTCAACCCACTTAGAGACATAATCCACTGCTAGGAGGATGTATAGATTTCCACATGAAGATAGAAAAGGTCCCATAAAGTCAATCCCCCAAACATCGAAGATTTCGACTTCTAAAATGTTCTGCAGTGGCATCTCGTTTCTCCTTGAGATGTTTCCTGTCCGCTGGCACCTGTCACAGTTCTTGTAGAAGTCTTGTGCATCTTTATACAGTGTCGGCCAGTAGAACCCTGACTACAGCACCTTGGCAGCAGATTTGTTGCCTCCTAAGTGACCTCCATATTGTGAAGCATGGCAGTGATGAAGAATGTCTTCTTGCTCTTCTTGTGGTACACACCTCCTTATAACTTGATCTGCACATAGTTTGAAAAGAAGAGGTTCGTCCCAATAATAATGCTTAACATCATTTTGGAACCTCTTCCTGGCTTGATAATTAAGATCAGAAGGAAGTATTCCGCTAACTATAAAATTAACGAAATCAGCATACCAGGGGAGTTCAGAAGACTTACCTGCCGTCATGGCTGTCGCGGCAGCGATTGCGGCAGCAAAGAGCTGCTCATCTGGGAAGGTCTCTAGTATGTTTGTCTCATCTATCGGAAGACTCTGTCCCTTCTCCAACCTTGACAAGTGATCTGCCACTTGATTTTCTGTCCCTTTTTTGTCCTTAATTTCAAGGTCGAATTCTTGCAATAGCAGGATCCACCTTATCAATCTAGGCTTTGCATCCTTCTTCACAAATAGATATTTCAGGGCAGAATGGTCTGTGTGTACTATGACCTTCGTTCCAAGTATGTAAGAATGAAACTTGTCAATGGAGAACACCACAGCTAATAGCTCCTTTTCTGTGGTGGTGTAGTTCACTTGGGCGTCATTCAGTGTCTTACTGGCATAATATATGACATGGAATAGCTTGTTTCTGCGCTGCCCCAACAGCATAATCACTAGCATCACACATAATCTCAAATGGCTGTGTCCAGTCTGGTGGCTGTACTATTGGGGCTGTTACTAGTTTTTCCTTCAGAACCTTGAATGCTTCAGTACATTCATCATTAAAGCCAAAGGGTCAGTTCTGCTCTAAAAGATGGCATAGGGGCTTGGTGATTTTTGAGAAATTTGCAATGAATCTCCGATAAAAACCAGCATGTCCCAAAAAACTTCTAATGCCCTTGACTGTTGTCGGCGGCGGCAGCTTCTCGATCACTTCTATTTTAGCTCTGTCGACTTCTATCCCACGACAGCTAATCTTATGGCCAAGGACTATCCCTTCATCCACCATAAAGTGGCATTTTTCCCAATTTAAAACAAGGTTTGCTTTTTCACATCTTTCAAGTACCTTTTGTAGATTGCCGAGGCAGCTCTCAAAATCGTCTCCAAAGACTGAAAAATCATCCATAAAAATCTCAAGGAAGTCCTCCACCATGTCGGAGAATATGGCCATCATGCACCTTTGGAAGGTGGCGGGTGCATTATATAATCCAAAAGGCATTCTCCTAAAAGCATACGTTCCGTAGGGTCATGTGAAAGTCATCTTTTCTTGATCTTCCGGTGCGATAGCAATTTGATTGTAACCTGAATAATCATCAAGAAAACAATAGTAAGGTTTACCCGCTAATCTATCAAGCATTTGATCAATAAAGGGTAAAGGAAAGTGGTCCTTTCGGGTAGCTTTGTTAAGCTTCCGATAGTCCATACAAACCCTCGAACCAGTCACAGTCCTGGTTGGGATTAACTCGTTGTTTTCATTGGTTACCACAGTCATTCCTCCTTTCTTTGGAACACATTGCACCGGGCTTACCCATTTGCTGTCAGAGATGGTGTAAATAATACCAGCATCTAACCATTTGATTATCTCTTTACGCACCACCTCTTTCATCGCATGGTTTAGCCGCCTTTGGGCATCTATACTATAGTCGGCTTATGGTCTTCCTCTAAGAGGATTTTGTGCATGCATAACGCCGGACTAATGCCTTGGATGTCTGCTATCATCCATCCAATTGCCTTCTTGTGCTGCCGTAGCATGCCGATTAGCTGTCGTTCTTGTTCCTGTGGCAGCTTAGAATAGATGATTACGGGCAGTGTGTCATTTGAACCAAGAAAAGCATATTTTAGCTGCCCTGGCAGGGGCTTCAGTTCTAAGGCAGGTGGTTCAAAAATAGATGGCTTTTGGATTAAATGGTTATCCGAAGTATAATTTAAAGGTTCCAATAACTTACCTAGACGATTGCCTAACCAGTTTACCTCCTTCTGACCTTCAGTATCAGATGTATCGGATTCAGAGGAGTTGCTGTCGTCGGTGCTGTCGTTAGTGCTGTCGTGACAGTCTTGTAGGTGGCTGCCGCGGCAGTGACCAAATTTAATATCGTGACAGCCCGACCTGATGCAGGGTTGATCAAGGGTAACGTCAGTGATAGCCTTGCATTCCTCGTCCACATCAGCATATTTCATCGCTTGGAGAACATTCAACTTAATCTCTTTATCGTTTACTCGCATGGTGAGTTCTCCTTTCTCCACATCAATCAGTGATCTTCCCGTGGCTAAGAAGGGTCGCCCAAGGATGACTGGTGCGTTTTCGTCTGCCTCACAATCTAAAACAAGAAAGTCAGTAGGAAATATAAATTTATCCATTCTTACCAAAATATCTTCGATTTTTCCTTCCGGATGAACATAAGTGCGGTCTGCCAGCTGCAGAGTTACTGTTGTGGGCCGCGCCTTTCCAATACCTAATTTCTGAAAAATAGATTTTGGCATTAAATTAACACTAGCACCAAGATCACAAAGTGCCTTACCCACAAATTTATTTCCGATTACGCAAGGTATGATGAAGCTCCCCGGATCCTTCTTTTTCTGGGGTGGCTGCCGATGAAGAATACTCATGCAACCTTCTGTCATCTTTACCGTTTCGAATTCCCCAAGTTTAGATTTCTTTGACATAACATCCTTGAGAAATTTGGCATAACCGGGCATCTCCCTAATGACATCTAACAGCAGAATATTAATATGAACCTGCTTAAAAATATCATAAATCTTTTTAAGTTGAGATTCTTGCTTAGCTTGCTGTATCCGTTGAGGAAAAGGAGGTGGGGTGCGATAATCAGCAATACGTCCTTCCCACTGCATACGAATCTGAGGACGAAAATCATCATTTTTCTTCTCTGTCGCTTCTGCTGTCGTGACAGGCTCATCGGCAGCAGTTTGTTTATCACCTGTCGGGGCAGCTTCCTCGGCAGGTTTATCTAAGGCAGGTTTTCTTACTGTTTCAGCTTCCTTTTCCGGCCCTGATAATTGCTTCCCACTCCTAGTAGTAATAGCCTTACATTGCTCATGTGTGGGCTGCCTAGCATTTTCAGTATTGCTTGGGAATCCTCCAGTTTTCCTCGGCTTAATATGTTGGGAAACCTGACCCATTTGTGTCTCTAGAGATTTCAAAGTAGCTTCATGATTCGTCATCCTCATCTCTGTTTTATCCATGAAATTCTCTGTCTTCTTGACAAACTGATTCATATTCTCAATATAAGTACCTGTTTGAGACATAAAAGTGGCCAGAGTCTGTTCCAGTATACTGCTCGTGGCAGCTGGTTGCTGCTGTTGCTGCTGCGGCGGCAGTTGCTGTCGTGTCAGCAATCTAGGTCCTCTCTAATTCTGATTGTGTGCTTGAGGATTCAGGGCATTATTAGGATTACTCCAAGAAAATTTGGGATCCTTCCTCCAATTGGGATTATAATTGTTGGAATTGTAATTTGGCTTGTAATTTCCAACATATTTTCCCTCTTCTACTTGTATTGGGCACTCATCCCGACTATGATTCCCCTCACAGATGTCACATACCTCCTCAACAGCAAATCCATATTGTGCATCATCATTCAATAACCGTTTCATTGCTTTAGTGAGGAATGCTACATGTGATTTCATTGTGTTGTCGGCCTCATAATCCTTGACAGCAAGTACCCGTTTACCCCCTCTTCTTGTTGTCGGAAACTGCTCCTCATTCTTGGTCAGATTTTTCAAAACTTGCAATGCCTCGTCCGGATCTTTGTCCAATAATAGTCCATTTGTTGCAGAATCAATTCGAATACGAGTTTGTAAGTTGGCAGCATTATAAAACTTAGTTACCTGATTCCAGACGGGGAATCCATGCATTGGGCAGTTCCGTAGAAGAGTAGTAAATCTGTCCCAGGCCTCGTGCATTGGCTCGTCATCTTCGTGTTGAAAAGTAGCAATTTCATTACGTAATCGCTCAGATAAATGTGAAGGATTAAAACGAGATAAAAATTCACGAGATAAATCTGCCCAAGTTCTAATTGAACCCGGCGTAAGTTTATTCCACCAAGTTTTAGCTCTGTCCCTCAATGAGTGGGGAAATAACCAAAGCCTCAGTATCTCCGGATTAACTCCTGGCAGTCTAAACGAACCACAGATCTCCTGGAACGTTTTGAGATGCTCCCTAGCATCCTCTGTAACAGCACCACTAAACTGCCTGACATTGTTGATCATACTAAACATGATAGGTTTCAGCTCAAAATTGTCAACATCTATGTCTGGCAGCGTGGTTTCCAACTCTACTTGATCGTTCAACATGTAGTCACGACAGGACCGTCGTCTGTCGGCGGCAGGGTTATCGACAGACGGTATAACTTCGCCGACATGCGGGTCGTCTCCAACGTGGGCCATATTTTCTAGATGTTCCTCAAGGTACTCGTTCTTGGCTAGAAGGTGGCGAAGTTGTTTCTTGAGATTGAAGGAACGTTCGATTTCCGGATCTAATGGATATTCAGGATCTTTACCTCGGTTCGATCTGCGCATAAACAAGAAAACCTTGTGAAAAGCAAGAGTTGAATGCACCAACGAAAAAAAGAAAAAGAAAAATAAAATAAAAACGAAAACGAAAAGTGCAATAAAAGAAAGGTAGAGTTATGTTGCCAATCCCTGGCAACGACGCCAAAAACTTGTTGCGTGTAAAATAGTCTATCGCAATGGTAGTGCAAGTGTACATGACGCAAGTAGTAAAGTGATACGAAGTATCAGATATCGTCTCCACAGGGATTGGGTTAATAGCTTCACCTTAGTTTACTGCACGAAAGTAAAGAGAATAGTTGAGAAAGTTGTCACGAAAATATTGAAGAAAACGTAAATAAAAGAGTAGAAATATCAAGATAGAGAGAATGGGCTGGTGTTGAATTGCTCAGTAGTGCAGGTATTGTAGAGTTTAGGAAATCCAGTTCTGTCGTCGCGCCCGTCGCGGCAGCAGTCCGTTGATCGTCGCGGCAGCAAACACATCAACTCAGTACTTCAAGTTTGGCAAGAATCCCAGATCTGCCTTGGCCTATCCCTAGGTCCAAGTCTGTCGATGATCACGTCTTTGATGATACCTCCCGGCGTAAATCGAAGGATGAATACCGATGTGTATGAATTCTTCTTTAGCCACTTAATCTTGCCCTATCCCTAGGCACAAGATAGTTCAACTATAAACTAGAGAACTTGCTCTTATTTCTTTCATATACTTAACTCTCCCGATGCTAAGTAAATGGATAACCTCACAATGCTCTCCCGATGCTCTTGCAAGATATTAATAACCAAAATAAGAGAACTTGAAGTTTATTTTATTGAACTTGGAAAATCCTAAAACAAAACAACCCTTGCAACTACTTTACAAATCAACCCGTGGCCCTAGGGGGGTTTTAGAACATATCGACGGCGGGTAAACGGCGGAGGGTTTTTGGTTGTCGGTTAAGGGGAAATCGGCTATGGGATATGATGTCTCCTAGGTTAAAATATATGCCCTTATATAAGCTTTGGGCTCAAGTTATCTAAGTTAACAAGGATTACAACTTTAATTAAAAGTATGATTCTAATAAAGACTTAATCTTCAAGGATCCTACTTTTCAGCCGTCCTCCTTGTTTTTGGGATTTTCTCTCCTTGAGCTTTGGGCTTGGCATATCTTTTGATTCGGGGCTTGGAAAAATATTTGGTTTTCACACGACAGACGAGCAGAATTTTCTCTATCTATCGAGGTCCACTTTGCTTTTCCTCCACTTAACTTGATGTTGTCCTCTACTGTCACGGCAGCACCATGGCAGCATCGTCCTCTTTCTCTGCTTGTTCAGTTCAGCTCTCCTGCTTCTCTGCCCTGCGCCCGCCTTCACTGTCTACGACGGCGACAACCTGCCAAAAACATCCATTTTTAGTAGAATCTGTGCCTTTTATATATTTGTGATGTTTTGCTGTAAACTAACCTAAATGCAATGAAATGATGCTCGAATGCAGTAGAAATATGGGTTAAAAAGGGTGTAAATAATAGAACTTTTACACACTCAACACAGAGCAGGCTGTATCGATACACCAATCAAGGGTATCGATACGCCTTGACTAAGTCAACCCTTTCAGTCAACTCAAGGAAGATCATATCGATACGCCCCTCTCGGTCAACATCTCATGGTCAACGAGATAAAACCGCACTAATACGCTTCAACCCCGTACCGATACGCCAAATTCTCAGAATTCCAGTGAGCAAAGGGCGTATCGATACACCCCCGTGTATCGGTACGCCAAGCCAAAACTGAGTCCTGTAGGCAAGACCGTATCGATACGGCCCTTAGGCGTACCGATACGCCCTACACTGCAAGTCTCCAAATTTCAGCAAAAACCATACAAGACTCAACTCTAAATGCATTTTAGGACTCCCCAATCTACATACAAGCATTCATACAACATTGCACGACCAAGAGCTAACTCATAGAGCAATTTAGAGGAACAATAAGACTTATACATCATGGCATTCACATAAAGATGGATATTGCTTATATAAGCATGCTTAAAAGCTCAAAAAGCCAAATGGCACAAGTCATCACATAAAGGTTTACATGCATCACTAACACATGTTCTCATCCAAAAGCATAACATCTCAAACAAGCATTCAACAAGGCTTAACAAGGTTTACAAGACCAAGCAAAGCATAAACATCATCAACATCTATGAGTCATACAACGCTCATACACAACACATAGTAGCCCCATTGCTAATCTACTACTTTATTTACTAAGTCATACTTGAGCAACTACAAGCTTGGAACGCCCCTTCGCCTTGCTCCTTGCTAACTCCGAGCTACTGATATGCATTGTCGAAAATGAGAGCGCAAGCTAGATGCTTAGTGAGGATGCTCTAAAACCAAAAACAACGACAATACAGGGTTCAAGTATTTAATCCTTACATCATGCATACAACATGCATATGCATCAATATAGCAACCTAGCTAGCAAGACAAGAGTTAATAATATGGCATCTTACATCATATTAAGCTCAACAATATAGATCAATTATCTCAACACCATAATCATACGAACAAGTACATTGGCCACTATTAGTTTACTCGGATGTGCAGATTTACACTCAACAACAACATTACCTCGGTGGGATTACACTCATCACCGGACCTATCATGGGTGGGATACCACTCATCACCACATGCCCAACAGTTGGAATTCCACTCATCATCACGTATAATATAAATAATTTCCGGTGGAATATTACCTCACCGTACTCCTCCTTGATGACTCAACGCCATCAAGGCCACGCGCGAATTTGACTCGAACGTGTGCACACTAATCCTAATGATCGATCATTTACACCTGGTAAGTTAACTAGTGCCAATTACTTTTAAACCACTTCACCCATCCATCAATTATAGCACATATTCATCATCACACATATCAATGGATACACATACAAATCAATTCATATCTCACAAGATCAATATAGGCAATGGCATCTAAAGCATCATTAACAATCAAGAAGTTAAACTACCAATTTAACTTCTACCTCGGAATGGCCTACCAAGCTCATTCCAACACTTCCACTACACACACTTGAACCAACTTTAAAACAATTTAAAGTTTTACTCACCACCCTTCCTTAGCAAACCAAGCAAGTGAGTCAAGCCTCTTCAATTCCCAGATTCGATCTCGATCATTCTCCGATGTTTCCTCTTGCTTCTAACCAATTAAAACAAAAATATTACTCACCAATTCAATGCTAAATTCAGTCACAAACCCAACTCACAATCACATGTCAAAGCTTCACAAATTCAAACCCAAACTAACCACAAAACTTCCATTTTCGTTCTCCCCAAATACCCAGCTGAAAACTATACTTTCCAATACCCAAATGACATCTAAAAGCTTCCAAAACACTTCCCTAATAACCCTATGTCATCGTCCCTTCAACCCAACACTAAAACACATCAAAAACTCAACTTTTGACACTTTGAAAAATGCCCCAAAGACCCACTTCGATATTTTTCCCAAATCCATCCATTTTAAGATATTAATTGTCTTTAGGTGAGATTAATCCAAAATCCAACTCAACAAATCGAAAATAATCGAAAAACCCATTAAAAATCTAAACTTTCCTTAAACTTGAAAAATGCAAATATTGATAGTTTTGGAATCTAAGACCATAAAAATGATGGGGATGATGAGGAGAGTTGAGAAATGAAGTTACCTCTGAAAAAGCTCTTGATTTTGTGGAGAGATTTAATGGAATAGTGAACTTGGGGTTTTGGGGAGGGGTTTGGGGTTTTCAACGTTAGAAGCCAAAGGAAGAAGATGGCTCTTTTTTTTATTCAAAAAGGTTGTTTACTTTTTGTTTTGGCTTAATTACAAAATTGCCACCCCTTTATTTTAAATCTCAATTAAATCAAAACTAAGGTCAATTTAAATAAAATCGATTTTGACGACTCGAACCAACTCACATGTCTAACTCCTAACCCCAAAACACGAGTGTTACAAATAGTGATTATGTTGTAGTATCTAATATCTATTTATAGATATAGCTAATGTAGTGTTAAAAAGAAAGGAATAAACTTGTGTTATATAACGTAAATTCAGGGCTAATGTGGTAAAAAAAGTCAATACCAATATGAAAAACAGTAGTCAAATTTGAAGACTAAGTGGCACATTATCTCTATATTGTATATTACATTTGCTATTCTATTTTTCCAATGTTGTTTGTGAACGGTTTAATAACTTCCACTATTACTTCTAATATAAATTGATTGAATTAAATAAGTAGTTCATTAACCTTTTTGTAAAAATTAGAGTTCAAAATTTTAAACTTAACAAGTGGTCCTAATAGAAAAGAAGATGATGTTCACCTTGTGAGATTTGGGTTCGAACAATTATGTTTGGAAGGTGTGTGTACGTTGTTAGAGGCTTAAAAAAGCTATGGAAAAATACTTCCTTATAATGACCTTAAAATTATTAAAAAAACTAGAGTTCGAAATTTTATTAATATAAAAATCTTACTATATCAGAATTATATACATAGACTGTACAATGAGAAGATGAGGTCTGGTATCCAACTCATTGACTAATTAAACTGGATCAGGTACTGCAGAGGCTCGTTATGCGAGAGACTCTCTCAATCTAATTTGATCCATTCACAACGACTGTATTTGGACATTTGACATTATTTAAGAAATTTAGAGTCTGTTTGGTTTTAGAAAATATTTTTTTGTTTTCTGTTTTAATTTTTAAAAAATAATTTTTATTTCTAGTTTTTTAAAAATTAGAAAACACGTTTGGTTAGTAGAGATGAAAAGTTATTTTCAAAAATGAAAATAGTAAAAATGTTTTTGGTTTATAGCTTTTCAAAATAGAAATGAAAAAATTGTTGGAGGAAACAAGGTTAATTCGAAATAACTAATAAATTAATAAATAAAATAATAAAATAAACAAAATAGTTTAATTCAAAATACAAATTTGAAATAACCAGAATCGGATGGTTGAGGCTTACAGAAAAGCCGTTTCCATAAGACATATTTGACCACTCCTCGGTGCTAGAGAACTTAGGTCGTCAGTCTCCCAATATACAACAACGAATAATCTTCAAGAGCACCACTACTGGAGATATCACGAATAGAAACTTGTTGTTGATTGTCACCGAAAACAGAATGCAGTGATGAAAGAGAAAGTATTTCTAAGTTGTGTGTAAAACAAAATAATGCCATTCTATTTATAGGGGAGAATTAGGTTAAAACCGTGGGAAACAAATATTCCGAAAATAATGACCATTAATTATATATCTGATTTAATTCGAAAATCTCAGTTAATGTCATATTAAAACGAAAAATTTTAGTGAATTCTACTCAATACCTATTTAATATCCGAATTTAAATGGAAAGCCAAAATTTATCCTATTTAATTTGGAATATTTAAAAAGATATACCAATTATAAGGAAAGAAAAATTATTTGAAGTGGGTAAAATATTCGTAGGCCTACAAGGGGCACAATCAATCCAGACATTCGTGCCGTCCACGTCGTGCAAGTGCGCCCCAACCCAAATAGGATTGATTCGAACCCCCTGCGCATAAGGCACAATCTCCATTTAAGTCATTCAATAACCATAAAATGAGTAAGTGTATATAAACACTTCTCATCCCATTTATCCCATCCGTGTGGGATAAGAGGTTTTCCTTTCCTTTACTCAATTCACAACATCCTTACTTTGAGCATCAATTTCTCATTCAATACTCAACCATTTTGAGCATGTGAGATATCATTGTAAAGATCTCATGGAGTAGAATAAGACACGAAAGGATCCTTATTCGAATCTCTACCTTTATTCATTCAAAATATGGCTCAAAGTTACCATTTTCCTTACAATTTCCAACAATCCCTCACATGAATGAAATTGATGATATTTATTAAAACATTTTGACTCGATGCGGTGATAACTTCTACGATTGATAGCTGCATAGGATAGGTAAGTGTCCACCCTTGAACCTTCCCCTGTGAAAGTATATTTACTTTACTGGCTATCTAGTAGATGTAATGTCTATGAACTATTTAGCCATTTGCGTAAACGATGATATACACCACACAATTACCTCCCTGACAAGAGTATTAGTTCTCATGGTTATGTCCATATGGTCGTGGACATCGCCTAGTTCTACAAGAGTTTGAGAGCACTATACCCAATAGTCTCCTTGAAGCGGCCCCACTTCACTTTCACATAGGTGACTGTTGAGCCTGATGATCACAACCGGATTAGCTTGCCAAATGGTGGAGATGATCGTTTTTTGGGTGATTGTGGTGGAAGAAAAAAATGAAAAAATAAGACTCAAGATTTAGAGTGGTACGGCTTTCTAACTAAAGCCTACATCCACTACCTTAGCTTCCCGCTAAGGATTTTCCAAATTCACTCTTGAATTTCTTCCCCTTTTTTAGGCTAAGGAGTCAACCTTTACACACTTAAAGCTTTCTAACCCAAAGCTTAAGTAAACCTTTTTTACAAAGAAAAATAAGAGCAAACTTGTAAATCCCTCACAAGGTAGATTGTTTGCACTCTTAAGCACTCACCCAATCCTAAAACACTCGAGTAAATATTACAATGTAAGCTCACAAGTGTTGTCTATACAAAGAATGAGAATTTAAGCTCTAAAACATGTTTTGATCATATGAATGTTGACTTGTGTATCATTAGTCTTCCATAGATGCTTTGAGGTCCCTTTTATACTCCCAATTGAGTTTGTAGCCATTGAAGATCGTTGTAATTGAATTGGAGCTTTTGGAGCCTTTATTTATCACAATAAATGCAGTTCTGGAGCTGTCTGTATCGATACACGGGTAGTCGTATCAGTACACCCTTCTTCATAACTAGCTGTTGAGTCTGTTGTAGCAATGTCGTATCGATACGCCTTGGTGCGTATCGGTACCTAGGATTGGTACGCCTTTGTACCATATCGTATGATGTTCGTTAAGCTGCAGGGAAATAGTCGTTGGGGGTTGTTGAAAATAGTCATTGGGACTTTAAAACATAGGGTATCGGTACGCCACATAGCGTATCGATACAACCCTATACTTATCGATACGCCTAAGTTGTACTGGTACGATTTTTGGCTACTAGAAAAATACTGTAGCCGAAACCCTGAAAGATATCGATACAGTGTATACCGTATCGATACGGTCGTGTTGAAAATACGAGTTTGGCTACTTCAAAACCTTTTAAACACCTTCAAAACCTTATGAAAACATCTCAATCTTATTTTCAAGTTGTTTGGACTGAAAATCATTTTGAAATCTTTTCAATTTAGTCTAAACTATTTTTTAATTATTATATCAAAACAAATATCCTAACAGTGACTTATGTTGCTTGGCTCACCAAAGCCCACAATGGTCATTAAAAGCTTTTTCTTAGCTTATTCCATTTTAGTCATTGTTTACATCATAGGAACAGACTTGGGAGAGGAACCCCCACATTGATCGCACATGTCTACACAATTAGGTTATCCCTTTGAACCTAGATCTTGGGATCTCCAGTCAGCTAGGTAGGGTTTTCCTTCACACATCGTCTTTATTTTCTATGGGCTTCAGTCTTATTCCTTTTGATGTTTTCTCAACTTGATCTCAATTTAACCATTTGGTTAGCGGATCAACAACATTATTCTTTGATTTTACACAATCAATAGAGATAACTCTATTTGAGACCAGTTGTCTAATTGAGTTTTGGCTATACCAGAATCACCAATTTTCCCAAGAATTTGTCCATATAGTGTGACTATATGAGACTTTCATATGACCGTTTGATTTGGATGTCCAGAATCGTGTCGTCTAGTCCCACATCTTTCATGTTAAATCTTGAATTTAACATACCATCGGTACGTTTTATCATTTCATTGTTCCTTCCAACAATGAGTATGTCATCAACATTGGATCATTTATCCTAATGTCGGTAGATTTGACATATACATATTTGTCACACTTATTTGTCATCATTACAATATTTTAGTTTCAACATTTTGTTGAACGTATGGACTATTTTTCATCGATAGTCTCCAAAGTTCGTTTCATTGAACTTGGATCAACTTCCCTAAATATATAGGAAATATATTTTAAAGAACGAGACATTCTTTATTTTCATTATCACATTCTTGCGAATCTATTTGTACACAAGAAATTGATATTCGTTACTATGTTCTACATAGTCAATATAGTCCACTTATTTCCATTTACTTCGGTAATGTGAATATTACCTTTGCAAGACACCCCCACATTTTTATGTAGTTGTGGGAGGATTTTATGTCCTTCCATAACTCATATGGCGTCTAATTAGTTGATAGAACAACTTTTCTCAAATTAGGCACATTTTGAAGATCCAATTCTTTTTCAGAAGTTATCTTCAAAGCCATTGTTCCCTTGGATGTTGCAGCATTACTCACATAGAGTTTCCTCCCCAAATTAATCAAGTTATTAAGTTTGGGTTGAACATTTTACTTATAGAGAATAATTTCTCTACAACATTTTTGCTTTTAAGTGAAACACTAGTTTGTTCTATCATGAAGATAATAAATTATTTCCTCCAAACATTGCTATGAATTTGATCAAGCGATTATGTACTTCTTTCAAAAAGTTTGAAACGAAGACTTTGTTAATTTTTCTTCAACGTATGTTTCACATTTATTCTTATAATCAATGTGAAACAAATATCATGTTAATTAGTCTACGCAGAGAACCATAATTAACATGTCCATGCATAAATTTAAAAATCAAGCATATAATAGAAAAAAGCAACATTTTTATTCATAATTTTTGGATTTTTACTAAGATTAAAACATATATCCTACCCATAACCATCCCTTTTGTTAGGCATATAGATCTTCCTCCTCTAGAATATTAGCCTCATTGGCTTCCTTAGGATGTCTACATTCAGAAGATCTGTGCCCCACCTTGCCACAGTTGTAGCATGCTCCTATAAATTTCTCATTTTTGGAAATTCCACCATTAGGCCCCAACTTTGTCCTGATTTGGTGTTGTTGGGGTTGCTTTCCCCTCCTGACTTCAACAATATTTGCCTTAGCGTCCTGAAAGGTTTCTTTGTTGTGCTTTCTAGCATTACCTCGATTGTCTTCTTCTATTCAAAGTCTGACAATCAGTTCCTCTACTGTCATCTCATTCCTTTTGTGCTTCAAGTATTTTTTGAAGTCATTCCATCCGGAAGGTAGTTTTTCCGTGATGGCAGCTACTTTGAAGGATTCGCTGATGACCATCCCTTCAACAATAATTCCATGAATGATCACATGGAGTTCTTCCACTTGACTTACTACTGATTTTTAATCAACCATAGTAAAATTCAAGAATTTCACGACTAAAAACTTTTTAGCCTCAGCATCTTCTGCTTTGTACTTCTTGTCCAATGTTGCCCACAGTTCTATTGTTGTTTTGTACACATCATATACCGGATACAATGAGTCTTGTATTCCATCGAGGATGTAATTCTGACACAGGTAGTCGCCATTTCCCAATCCTTGGTGATGCTGCTCATCCACCTCTCATTCTCTATCTCCTACCATGACAACTAGAGGATCTTCTTTCAGATACTTTGCCAGGATCAGCATGGTCAGATAGAAAAACATCTTTTGTTGTCATGTCATGAAATTCTGCTTGCAGAATTTTAACGGCTTCTCATTGTGGCTCATTACCATCGTCGTTTTGTTCATATTCATGGGTGAATTTGTCTTTTCTGACGTTTGTCCTTGTCCCACCATCTGTGCGGGCGATTTGGGTGATTTGATAAGATCTTCCTTAATAGTCATTGATTCTGTTCACAAAGAAACATAAAACCTGGAATTAATAATAATTCCAATAAATTGAAAATAATTTCGTTTATTTTTTATTTTGTTTTTTTTTCATAAAATTCATAACATCGGTCACTTTTAACGATAATTTCTGTAAATAGATTTGTCCTGTTTATTTTTTAGATTCAAGCAAACTCATTTAATACTGTAGGATTACTCCTAGAAACGAATTTATTTGTTTTTCTCAAAACCGTGATTAAATCGAAACGCCTTGTAAAAAGAAATATGTCTTAAGATTGTTGGAGGAAAGAAGATTAATTCGAAATAACCAATAAATTAATAAATCAAATAAAATAATAAAATAAACAAAATAGTTTAATTCAAAATAACCAGAATCGGATGGCTGAGGCCTGTAGAAAAGCAATTTCTTCAGGACAGAAATGACCTCTCATCGGTTCTAGAGATCTTAGGTCATCAGTCTCCTAAGATAGAACAGCGGATGTTCTTCAACAACAGCACTACCAGAGAGATCACGAATAAAAACTTGCCTTTGACTATCACCGAAAACACAATGTAGTTTTGAAAGAGAAAAGATTTCAAAGTTGTGTGAAAAACAAAAGAATTTCATTATATTTATAGCTGAGAAGTAGGTTAAAACCGTGGGAAACAAATATGTTGAAAATAATGGCCATTAATTATATATCTAATTTAATTCAGAAATCTTAGTTAATGCCCTATTAAAATAGAATATTCCCGTGAATTATACTCAATACCTATTTAATATCTGAATTTAAATGGAAAGCTAAAAATTATCCTATTCGAAGTGAGTAAAATATCGCGGGCCCAAGAAGGTCCCGACCAGCCCGAACATTCACGTTGCCCACATCGTGCGTGTGCGCCCCAACCCGAATAAGATTGATTTGTACCCCATGCGCGCGATGCACAATCTCCATCCAAGTCATTCAATGATCACAAAGTAAGTAAGTGTATATAAACACTTCCTATTCCATTTATCCTATCCATGTGGGATGAGGGGGTTTCCTTTCCATTACTCAATTCACAAGTTCCTTACTTTGAGCATCAATTTCTCATTCAATACTCAACCATTTTGAGCATATGAGATATTGTTGTAAAGGTCTCATAGAGTAGAATAAGACCTAAAAAGATCCTTATTCGAATCTCCACCTTTACCCATTTGAATATCCACCTTTACCCATTCAAAATATGGATAAGAAGGCAACCTTTAAACACTCAAAGCTTTCTAACCCAAAGCTTGAGTAAATCCTTTTTACAAAGAGAAATAAGAGCAAACTTGCAAATCTTTCACAAGATAGATTGTTTGCACTCTTAAGCATTCACCCAATCCTAAAACACTTGAGCAAATATTACAATGTAAGACCACAAGTGTTATCTATACAAAGAATGAGAATTTAAGCTCTAAGACATGTTTTGGTCATATGAATGTTGACTTGTGGATCATTAGTCTTCCATAGATGCTTAGAGGTCCTTTTATACTCTCAATTGAGTTTGTAGCCGTTGGAGACTGTTGAAATTAAATTGGAGCCCTTGGGGCCTTTATTTCTCGCAATAAATGCAGTTCTAGAGCTATCCGTATCAATACGCATGTAGCCGTATTGGTACGCCCTTCTTCATAACTAGCTGTTGAGTCTGTTGCAGCAAGGCCATATCGATACGCCTATGTGTGTATCGGTACTTAGGATCAGTACGCCTTCGTACCGTATCAGTACGAGGTTCGTTAAGCTGTAGAGAACTAGCCATTGAGGGTTGTTGAAAATAGTCGTTGGGCATTTAAAACATACGGTATCATTACACCACATAGTGTATCGGTACAACCCTATTCGTATCAGTACGCTTAAGCTGTACCAGTACAGTTTTTGGCTATTAATTATATATCTGATTTAATTCAGAAATCTTAGTTAAATCCATATTAAAACAAAATATTCCCGTGAATTGTACTCAATACCTATTTAATATCCGAATTTGAATGAAAAGCCAAAAAATTTCCTATTTAAGTCAAAATATTTAAAAAGATATACTAATTATAAGGAAAGAAAAATTATTCAAAGTGGGTAAAATATTTGCATGCCGACGAAGGGCCCGATCGGTCCGAACATTCGCGTTGCCCACGTCGTGCAGGTGCGCCCCAACCCGAATGGGATTGATTCGAACCTCCTGCACGCGAGGCATAATCTTCGTCCAAGTCATTCAATGATCACAAAGTGAGTAAGTGTATATAAACATTTTCCATTCTATTTATCCCATCCATGTGGGATAAAGGGGGTTTCCTTTCCTTTACTCAATTCACAACATCCTTACTTTGAGAATCAATTACTCATTCAATACTCAACCATTTTGAGCATATGATATGTTGACGTCGTTTTCATCCGGACGAAATTTATTCAGCTTTGAATATATAATCATCGTTTGAAGTCGCCATCAATCGTTTTGGGTTGGGATTGACCGAAAACTTGTAAAATTGGTCTGTGTCTGAACCAGAGTCATGGTCGGGCTCAGGAGTCAGTTACGTGTAGGGAAGGTTATAGCACCCCCACAATGCCTAAAATTAGTACCTGAAAAGGTCTGTGTTGTCTCGAAAAATAAGGAAACTCAACAAAGGGGTTAATAGCACTACTAAAAATACATGTTGCCAAAATGATGTGATATGCATAAAAATGTAAATGCATAAACTAAATCACGGAAACAAAATAAACCCAAAAAAAGACAAATTCAAACCTAATCAAATAAACTAAAATTAAATTATGCACCAAATTAGACATAACCAATTTTAGTTAGAAACCAATTCACACATTAATCAATTTATTAAAGCCAATTAGTTACTAAGTCTTATACGAGAACCAAATCAAATTAAAACACGAGACTTAAAACAAATAATCAATTTATGAAGAAGGATATAAAAAAACCTAAACCTTAAGGCCAAAATTTAATTTAATTAATCTAAATCAGGACTAAAATGAAATGAATCTAAACTTAATATGAAAAAAGGATCTAAAGGTAAAGTGCCTCAAACATGGAATGACTAAGAAGCAATTTCACCCAAACTTAAAGCCATGCGCAAATCAAGTCTGCAATCACTCACCTGTGATGTACAATTTCACAAGCTCATTAAGGGCAATTTATGCATTTTTATTACTCATTTTATTCATTTTAAAACCCTAAGAATGAAAGGTAGCTCTATTTTCTTCTCTCAACACACGCACACACACGCATCGGTTGCCGCCAGCTACCACTGCAGCCACCATAGCTGGTGGCCTCTTGACTCCAAATCACACGAGAAGACTCACCTCGTCCCGACAAGCACGAATCTAGAACCCATATCTCCTAAACTCGTCTCAAACTCCATGAAAATGGCCTTAAACCATTTGGCTTCCCAACTTTCGATCTCCGCTTTCAGTCGTTAGATCAGTCACAACTTTAAGCATGTTTCTCTCCTCGGCCTCTTCCGTTTTGTCACCGTTCATATTCACCGAAGCACACTTCGATCACTGGAAATTCGCACTGGCCGAACGATAAGTCTCTCAAACCCATTTTCTGTTTGGCTCTGTTTCTCTCTAATTTAACTATACCCATTCTTTTCTTTTTCAATTTATAATGGTGGTTGGATGATGGGTATTATGATAGTAGGCTCACGTTAGGCACTATAGGAGACTTTGTTGAGTGATTAGAGGTCGTGGGAAATGATAGACGATAGTGATGTTAGGATGAAGGCTCAGTTTGGTTTGCTTGATGAAGGCTAGCTACAAGTCGGTTGGAAGTGTATGGGTTGGAGGTTATGAAGGTGAAGCTTGATGGAGCTTTCGAGGTGAGCTTAGGTGACCATGGTAGCGGTGAAAGGTGATGTGGAGCTTTGGTCGATGGTGAGGACTTGGCTCGATATTGGACAGTGGCCGAGAGGCCTCATTTTCCTCATCTCTCATGTGTTCCTCCTTCTCTTTCGTGAATCATGGCCGAATGACCTTGTTAATTTGTAGCCTCCCTCTCTTGCTAACGTGATTACTCTTTTTGGTTACTTTTTCATGTTTCTTCTTCGTTGCTCCAGTGACCACCCCAAAACTGAAGCTGAGATAAACTTTAAATAGCAGAGCATGGATGAGTTAGTTGCAGTGAATTGAGGGGTTGGTTGAATATATGAGTGGCGTGCAAGTTTGGATTTTTATTTTTTATATTTGGGTTTTGTTTGATTTTGGGTGTAATTGAATTTGGGCTAAATGAATAGACCCATATAAAATTAATGCTTACAGATGCCCCTCTTTTCTTATTGCTCGAATAAGAGAGATAGAGCAAAGACTAAAGGCATCAAATTTGTCCAGTGAATGTAAACTTGTAATAATGACACTTCATCTTGGAAGCGAATGGTGACACTCCGTCTTGGAGGCGAATGGTGGTACTCCGTCTTAGAGGCGATTAGTGGCGCTTCTTCTTGGAAACAATGGTGGCACTTCGTCTTGGAAGCAAATTATGACACACTCTCTCAAAGGCTTGATGATGGAACTCTATCTTGGAGGTAGATGGTAGCATTTCATCTTGAAGGCAAATGGTGGCTCTTCATCTTGAAGGCAAATGATAACACTCCCTCTTTGAGGCTTGATGATGACACTCCATCTTTGAGGCAAATTGTGACACTTCATCTTGAAGGCAAATGGTGGCACTCCCTCTTGGAGGCAAATGACGACACTCCATCTTGGAGGCAAATGGTCGAACTCCCTCTTAAAGGAAAATGGTGACACTTTATCGTGAAGGCCGATGGTGGCACTCCATCTTGAAGGCAAATGTGGCACTCCATCTTGGAGGCAAATGATGGCACTCCGTTTTGGAGGCAAATGGTAGCACTCTCTCTTGAAGGCGAATAGTGGCACTTCGTCTTGTAGGTCGATGGTGGCACTTCATCTTGAAGGCAAATCGTGGCACTCCGTCTTGGGAGCAAATCGTGGCACTCCATCTTGGAGGCGAATCGTGGCACTCTATCTTAAAGGCGAATTGTGCACTTCATCTTGGAGGCAAATAATTTTATATCTCGAGGGAGACAAGAAATTATGTTTCGACGGAAATAATCTCAAGAGCGACAAAATGTGTTTCAAGGGAGACAAATTTGTGTTTCAAGAGAAACAATCTCAAGGGAGACACAATTGTGGTTCATGAGAAACAGTCTCAATGGATACAAAATGTGTTTCGAGAAAATAGTTTCAAGAGAGGCAAAGTGCGTTTCAAGAAAAATGTTCTCAAAAGAAGATTTTAGAAAACATATAAAGGTTTTGAAAATTAATATCTCAAGAGAGATTTTAGAAGATGTCCTCAGGGGAGAAAAATCATTTATTGAAGAATTGTTCTCTAGGAACATTCGAAAAAGTGACCGCAATAGAGGAAAGTTATTTCTTTGAAGAAAACGTCCTCGAAAGAATATTGTGAAAGTTTGAAGCAATTTTTAAAATGACCTCAAGAGAGGCTTCGAAAACGAATGTATCTCAAGAGAGATTCAAAAAGTGTTCTCAAGAGAGGATGGTCATTTTTGAAGAAAAACATCCTCGAGAGAGGATTGTGAAAGTTTGAAAATGTTTCACAAAAGTGATTTTTGAAAAATATCCTCAATTGAATGTACCTCAAGAGAGATCCAGAAAAGTGTCATCAATAGAGGATAGTCATTTTAAGAAAAACAACCTGTGAAAGTTTGAAAACGTTTCACAAAAAAGATTTTTGAAAAATGTCCTCAAGAGAGGAGGATCAAGATTTGAGAGAAAACATCATCGAGAGAGGATTATGAAAGTTTGAAAACGTTTCACGAAAATAATTTTTTTTTTAAAAATGCCCTCAAGAGAAGAGAATTGAAATTTGTTAAAAATGTTAGAAAACATCTCAAACGAGTCTTAAAAACATCATACCTTAAAATTGAAGGACCTTGTACGTGATCGAAATTGCAAACTTCAAGTAAACATTCTCCTTAAAACTAAAGGACCTTATACATGATCAAAGTGTCAAAGTTCAAGTGAACATTCTCCTGCACATTTACCAATGATGTAGATGGCATGCATGTTTTGGTGAATGTTTGATGCAATACATGTCAATGATGCATGCTCTCAATGATGCATGTGAAGTCTTTCTTCTTCATGACTTCATTCTTCCTCCAATTGGGAAGTATCTTCATCACTTTCGGATCACGATAACTCGTTTTTGCCTTGACGAATCTTTCCCACAAGTTTTCATATTTTTCTTTTTTATTTGCCTCATTTTTTATTCCGGGCTTTTGAGTCAAAGCGACTCTCATCAATTTTAAAAGACATTTTCCATTCTCAAGAGAGAGATGATATATAAAAGCATTTTTGTTTCTTAATTCTCCAAACAAGACAAACTTAGGAAAACATTTTTTTCAAAATGAAATGTGCCCCTCACGCTAGGCTCACAATTGAAACACTTCATTAAATATGAGTTCATTGAATATCAAGAAAATCAAATAATCTTTTAATCTTTCAAAATTATAGTTCTTTGACATGTGTTAAGACTTTTGGTGGTTCCAAGGTGTGAGAAGACTTGGGGAAGGAGTATGTTTTGGTGATCGACTTTTTCTGAATGAGATAGGATTCATCAAATGTTCATTGCTTTCAAAAATGATCAGGTGATCTCGACAACTTCGTGTGCGACTCTTGGAATTGTCTGCAAACCTCAAATTCTTGTGATTGCTTTCAGGGTGAGTGGAACTTCATCAAACATTTGAGGAATCACTTCTCATGTATCAGTCATACAAAATTGATCTTCCTATTCGAGTCGCTTTTTCAGATTTTTAACACGATCTGACCATTGGTCCCAAGACGCCCTTTATGGGTTTTCATCTTGAACCCTTATTTTCTTTATTCTTTTTTTATTATCCTATCATGCATAAGAGATTTAGAAGTCTTCTGTAAATAAAAGAATTAACACCAAGAGGTGACACATATTCCAAAGATAAACTCTTTAACTCAAATATTCATGTATGATCAAAAATAGACTTTATATGCATGTAACGTAGGTTATGGTTCAGGGTTGTTAAAGAAAAGATTTATAGGCTCAAACAAATGTTTAAGGGTGGATAAACCAAGGATCAATCATTCCGGATGGAATCTCATTCCCACTTTGCTCGACTTGAATTTGCTTTCACATGTTTTTTTGTTTTTTTCTTGGATTGCTCTAGACTGCCCATTTTTTT
Organism: Hibiscus tridactylites; assembly: GCA_958450335.1. NCBI lineage: Eukaryota > Viridiplantae > Streptophyta > Magnoliopsida > Malvales > Malvaceae > Hibiscus > Hibiscus tridactylites. The sequence continues at coordinate 67,385,330 of OY288275.1, read as the reverse complement.
GGTTTTCACCCCTAGAGTTCATTTCCTTCATCATACTATCGTCTTCGAGGATTCAAGACCTTTCCACGTTCGATCTGGAGCTTCGAGCAATATTGTGTTACATATCTCATCTAGACTCAAGAGAGTCTTTTTTGACGAGGGGACCCTAAATTGTGCTTTTTGTTATGTTCATTTCATGTTTTTTCCTCTCTCTCTTTTTTCAATTTTCATTTTTCCTTTTTGCCATTCTTTTCTCTCTTTTTCTTTCCTTTTTTTTTTTCCTTTTTTTCATGAATGAATTCAGAACTTCTTTGATTTGAGCACAAGTCACCTCTTGTAGCTGAAACACTTCTTCTTGTTCTTTGCTCCTAGTTCATAAGGCATCGTCCTAGTCCTCGTGGTGCAATCATAACTGAATCGTCTGAGCAAATTTTCTTCGCTTTTGCCCCTAATGTTGAGGGTGATCCTTGATTAGAGTTTATTTCCAAAGAAAAATACATTGGGCTCAAAAGGGGACAACAATAGGTAATTTTCTTTTTTTGTAAAAGAGAAAAAGTGAAAGAATGACATTCATCATTTCATACATAGATCTCTTCATAAAAGAGTTATCATTAGAAGGATCTATATTCAGAGTTAACTCATTTATTCATAGAATAATCTAAATTCAAATAATGCATGATAGTCTAATCTTTTTTTCTCTTTCTTTTTTCTTTTTTATTACTTCTTTTTTCTTCTTCATTTTTTGTTTCTTGAATGCCCCAACTACTTGGCTTACTCACACGATCAACACGAGATGCCCCACCTTGTCTTATTGTTGGAAGATTCACACATCAATGAACATCTTTGGATTTCATGTCTTTGAGGTGTATGTTGAAAAAAAAGATTGGTTTTGCGCCTAAGGAGACGAAGGTGTGACTTAGAAGTCGTACTTGTGAAAGGCTAGTTTTTGTGTTAAAGTGGACCTTTTAAGTCTGTCATGAATGAATTTCAAGTGAAAAGATCAAGAGATCCACGTTTTGATTCTAAGTGGAAGAAGGTGTAAATCTTGTCACATGTCAAAGGTCTATAACCTCGATTTTGAAAAGAACATTCCATTTATTCAACTTTTAAAGAATTTCAAAATTTATAAATATGCTTCATTGCTCAGCCTAGAATTTGAAAGCTCATTTCTGGATTATCGATCGATTTATGAGTTTTTTTTAAATCTCATTTATTCGTTTGCTCCAAAAAAATTGAAAGATCAAAAAGTCTAAAATGTCTTATGATTATTTACAAAAAACAAATTTTCAAAGACAAGAGATTTCTTCGTGTGTGCATCTCAAAAATATTCCATTTGAATCTTCTTATTCACCGTGTCATTCTACTTGAATCTTGGCATGAATGCATCCATGAATAATGAAATGTCGATGTTTAAATGCATGATGTATATGCAATGAGAGAATAGAAAACAACAAAAATTGTAAGTTTCGTCTAAAACATATAACAAAGGTATATCAAATCATGAATATATCATACACGTACATGTTCACACCTTTATTTCTGAGTATCTTCTTACCATTTTCAAACGTCAGAATTCTTCTCTTCTCTGCATTGAGAACCTTTAGCCATGGTGAAGAATTTATGTTTCTAACACCTTCCTTGTATAATAATGATGTATGTGCACATGAAAGAAAAAGAAACAACAAAAAAAGTGGTTAGTGTCACATAGGTAAAAAAATCAAAAATAACATTAGTATATAAATATGAATATCAAAATATCAAAATGCATGCTTATATACATAAATGGATATTTCACTAAAGTTCAGGCTCAACATGGCTCTAACCGGGGTAGGCTCTTATGGTTCATTATATGTGGTTTCAGTTCTAGATAGGGACCCGAGTTATCCTCACTAACGCCTGCTAAGGCTAGTAAGGCCCCTGGTCCTCCCCTATTATAAGTTCTCAGGATCAAGTTCAACTCAAGGGGATGCGCTTTCTAATGACCATACGAAGGTTACCCTCATGAAGCATAGATCATATGCATCCCGGAGGCGACTACTATCTCATACGGAGGTTAACCTCACGAAAGAGTAGCGTTTTGCCCCCACTTAAACGGGACCGAGCTCGGGTAGAAAGCTCATGGAATGATGCAAATGACAACATTTACCCTTTTTGTGTGGCCTGACTCTATTAAATGGTCCCCACCAGAGTCGTCAAGTTGTCGTCGCCATTTTTGTTTGGGCCGAAATTGATTGGGCTTTGAATAGATCATCATGGTTTGAAGTCGCCATCGACCGTTTTGGGTTGGGTAGGACCGAAAACCTGGAAAACTGGTCTACGTCTGAACTAGAGTCATGGTCGAGCTCGGGAGTCGGTTACGTATGGGGAAGGTTATAGCACCCCCACAACGCCCAAAATTGGTAATTGAAAAGGGTTGTATTGTCTCGAAAAAATAAGGAAACTCAACAAATGGGTTAATAGCACTACTAAAAAACTTGTTGCCAAAATGATGTGATATGCTTAAAAATGTAAATGCATAAACTAAATCACACAAACAAAATAAACCAAAAAAAGACAAATTCGAACCTAATCAAATAAACTAAAATTAAATTATTAATCGAGTTCAAATTATGCACCTAATTAGACCTAACAAATTTTAATTAGAAATCAATTCACACATTAATCAATTTATTAAAGCCAATTAATTACTAAGTTCTATACGAGGACCAAATCAAATTGAAGAACAAAATACGAGGCTTGAAATAAATAATCAATTTATGAAGAAGGATAAAAAAAACCTAAACCTAAAGGCCAAAATTTAATTAAATTAATCTAAATCGGGACTAAAATGAAATGAATCTAAACTTAATATGCAAAAAGGACCTAAAGATAAAGTACCTCAAACATGGAAGGACTAAGGAGCAATTTCACCCAAACTCAAAACCATGCGCAAATCAAGTCTGCAACCACTCACTTGTGCTGTACAATTTCACGAGCTCATTAAGGGTAATTTATGCCATTTTTATTACTCATTTTATTCATTTTAAAACCCTAAGAATGAAAGCTAGCTCCATTTTCTTCTATCAACACACACCGATCGCCATCAGCTACCACTTTGGCCATCATAACTGGTGGTCGCTTGACTCCAAATCACACCAAGAGACTCGCCTCGTCCCGGTAAGCACGAATCTAGAACCCATTTCTCCTAAACTCGTCTCAAACTCCATGAAAATGACCCTAAACCATTTGGCTTCCCAACTTTAGATCTCCGCTTTCAACCGTTAGATCATTCAAAAGTTTAAGTATGTTCCTCTCCTCAGCCTCTTCAGTTTTGTCACCGTTCAGATTCGCCGAAGCACACTTCGATCACTAGAAACTCGCACTGGTCGAATGATAAGTCTCCCAAACCCATTTTCCGTTTGGCTCTGTTTCTCTCTAATTCACCCATACACACTCTCTTCTTTTTCAGTTTATAATGGTGGTTGGATGATGGGTATTATGATAGTAGGCTCACGTTAGGCACTAGGGGAGACTTTGTTGAGTTATCAGAGGTCATGGGTAATGGCAGACGATAGTGATGTTAGGATGAAGGCTTGGTTTGGTTTGCTCGATGAAGACTAGTTGCATGTCGGTTGGAAGTGTATAGGTTTGAGGTTATGAGGGTGAAGCTCGATGGAGCTTTCGAGGTGAGCTTGGGTGACCATGGTGGCGGTGAAAGGTGATGTGGAGCTATGGCCGAGAGTGGGGGCTTGGCTCGGCTTTTGGACAGTGGCCGAGAGGCCTCATTTTCCTCATCTCCCCTGTGTTCCTCCTCCCATTTCTTGAATCACGGCCGAATGACCTTGTTAATTCATAGCCTCCCTCTCTTGCTAACGCGATCACTCTTTTCAGTCACTTTTTCAGGCAAATTTGGCCAAGTAAGCCAATAGTGGCTTAATAATTAGGGAATGAGGGTTATAAGGCAGAAATTTGGCAAACTAGGCCAAAACCTACAGTGCCGTTGGGACCTCGCCACCTGCTGCCGGCGAGGTGTGGACAACGCCACCTCCTGCTGGCGAGGTCCCTGGTGACCGGCTGGGAGAGCCAATGGCAGGCGAGCTGTGGCTGGTTGGAGCTGGTTGGGGCTGGCTGGGCGGCTTCACGTGGGCTGGCCCACCTCGCCTTCTCCTTATGGCGAGGTGCAGGCTGCCAGGCCTGCTGCTCACGGGCTGCAGCAGGTGTTGGCCAATATATATATATATATTTACATTATATTATTTGTTTGTATATATATAGTTAGGGTGGTGTGTGAGTTGGGTAATTGAGAAGAGAAGAAGAGAAAAAAATTGTGAAGGTGAAGAATTTGGCAAAGTTGTGACTGTCGTTTCGAACAAAAGAGCTCGTTTTTCGAATTTTGAATATGGTAAGGGCATGTATTTTTTGGGCAAAATTGTAATCTGATTTTTTTAAAGTTAGTTTATTAGTTGTATATATTCGAAATGTTGAAGTTAATATATATATTTTTGTATATATTCGAATGCTAATTGTTTTTTAGCTGTAGAAATAGATAATGGCATCTGAAGGAGTTTTGTTGTACCGTGACCATGAACACATTTCGTCTAATATTCACGAAGAGCAAGTAAGTAAATGTTTTGTAATTTAAAATTTCATATTTACTATGTAATTATTATAACTCAAAATTATAATGAATTAATTATAGGATGTAGAGCATATGATACGCCGTCGACGAATGAAGATAAAGGAACCTGATCAGCGTTTAGTGTATTACTTACAGCGAGCTGGTTTTTATAATGCCACCTTTCTCCGCGGGTTTAAGATAATCCTCGGGTTGATTACTGCATTGATTGAACGGTGGAGACCAGAGACCCACACATTTCATTTTCCATTTGGTGAATGTACAATAACCCTGGAGGATGTTGCGGTACAACTTGGTATTCCAACAAATGGAACACCATTGGTTGGACAAAATAATTACAATACATATGAGCTTTGCATGCAGTACCTGGGCAAAGCTCCTCCTCAGAGCTGTGTGGACGGGCTACGCGTCAGAGTATCATGGTTGCAGCAGGAATTTATTGTGACCGATGAATCTGGTCATCAAGAACTTGAGTGTGCAGCTCGAGCTTATATACTGCAACTTATTGGTGGTGTGTTGATGCCAGATACATCTGGTATTATGGTTCACACACAATACCTGCAGTTCTTGGGTAATTTGGACACAGCTGCTACATATAGTTGGGGGTCTGCAGTATTAGCATTTTTGTACCATGAAATGTGCAAGGTCATAGTTATGCATGGTGAAAAGGCAAATTCAGATATGGGTGGATGTCAAGTATTACTGCAGTCCTGGGCGTGGTACAGGCTGCCTTATCTAAGGCCCATTTTTTCTGTACCGGTAGATATGGAGTTTCCGCTTGCTGGAAGGTAATAATGTGATTGCAGTTGTATATAAATATTTATTGATATAAAATTTATATCCAATGACTTCGAAATATAATTTCAATATATCTTTGCAGATGGAGGCATCCGTTGAAGAATGCGGAAGTGGTTCACAACACTGTCAGAGAGACGAGATTAAAGATCCAAACAATAGGAAAAGATCTGGTATCTGAATCAATTTATTTTAATATATTAATTGTTCTCATTTAATATAATTTAATTTATTATTTGTTCTTATTTTGTATATTGTATATTTTAATTTTGAAAGAAAAATTGTATATTTCATTGTGAATGAATTCATATTAATAATTTTTTTTACAGTTTATTTGGCAGCCGTACGCGAATGACGACGTCAGGGCTTGCCTACCACCTACTGTGCTTGAATGTGCAGGATTCTGGGGTGCGATTGTGCCTTTGATCCATTTTTCTATTGTTGAGTTTCAATGTGCTGACAGAGTGTTGAGGCAGTTTAACTTCCATCAACCCATTCCAAGAGCTCCACGAGAAAAAATTCACACCGTTCATAGAGGTAGATTCAATGAGAATTGGATTGTGAAGCAAGCCGATTTCATTGAATTGTGGGAGGAAAGATGGGAGCGGTGGGCTGATGATTTGAGTCCAATTCAAGCCAGCGATTTTGAATTTAATACAGAATACTATTCATGGTTTTCGACAAATGGGAAACCGTTTATAGCATCTGTCGAAGATGCAAATAGATGGCTTGAAAACCCGCATTGCTCAAGACAAGTTCGCCTCTCAACAGAGTTTGGTCAGAGCTCTCAGCAATCAACAGACGAACCAAACTTGGAAGGAATTTCGGGAGCAACCAACCGAGGTTGGACTTCTTCGTGGGCGCGATCTGACTCCCCCCCGAGACATGTAAGCAGTAATTATTGGGAGCAACCACCATTTGGTAATGTTTCGGAACAAACCCCATTTCAACAAAGTCATCAAACATTTGGATTTGGTCATGTTCCGCAGCAATCACCTTTTAATTTTGCAACCGGTGGTAGCTCATCTTCTCAGCCGGCTTACAATGATGATGAAGGATACGTACCACAATTTCAGTATCCTCAATCATCTGTATATGGGGAAGGTTTTGGTGTTGGTAGCATGGCATCTATGTTGTCAACAACTACCATTAGCAGCCCATCATTTCATCCTGAAGAAATGTTTGCTACACCACCTACTATGCAAATAACGGATGAGAAATTCTTCGATGACGATGAGCTGGCTCCTAATCCAAGAGCTCGTAGACAGGTTCAACCTGCTCCGCGGTACTCACAAACAGGCCCTCTCCACCGGCAAGAATTACCCACTAGGAGGGGGAGGGGGAGGGGGAGGAGGGGAAATAGGATTTTGTTTTGTTTTTATTTATTTGTAATTTGTGAACCCGGAATATTTAATGTTATATGTATTTCTTTTAATTTCGATTGCATTTTGATATTTATGTATTTCTTTTTAATTTTCGTATTCAATTAATAGGTTTCTTCAAAGGTAACAAGTTAAACTTTTTTGAAAAAAATGAGAATTAATAAGTTGACGGTGCACGTCTGATAAAATTGAAACAAATAAAAATTGAAAAGATGCAATATTTTCTCATTACCATAAAATTAGACATACATTAAACAAAGCATTTAGGTTGACGGTCCGGCACGATAGTTGGAAAGATTTGATTTGTGCGGACACTTGTTTCTTGTATGACCCGGTTGACTACAAAGACTACAATGTCTAACTTGAACTCCTCCCTCTCTATCATCTGGATCATCCATATTCGTATTAATACGAGTAGATTTCGGTCGACCCTTCAACTTTCTACGAAGCACTGGATTTGGTAACCATTCTTCGTATATTGGCTCTACCGGCCAATAGTCTTGGTTCGGGATTGTGTTGAACTGAATTCTATATATATTTGCAATATTCTCTAGTTTATAACAGTCATCCGCAAAACCGTAAGGGTCCAGTCGAAAATGCAAACAGGCGGCGTGTGCGTGAGAGCAAGGGTATCTAAATGCTTGGAATGCACCACAATCACACCAATTCTGATGAAGTTTCACAGTGAACATTTTTTGCTCACCTCGGACTGTAGCTTCCACAGAAAATTCCCATCTATTTGAGTCGAATGATCTGACTCGCATAGCGGACGCTTTAGCTTGAAGATCGATCATTTTTTTTCGCAGGGCTTTCGACCAATATTGTCCGCTGTTTATTCGGGCGTTGGCATCTTGCCCTTTGTCGGACCACACTTTGCCCAATCTAAAGTAGGTCTCCCACACAATACTTGCAATTGGGAGATGTCGTGTTCCTTTAAGAACAGAGTTTATAGCCTCTGCAAGGTTAGTTGTCATATGACCATAACGTCGACCTTCATCATAGGCTTGTGACCATCTTTCCGTGGGGATGTCATTTACAAATTTTATCACACCTGCACCGTGCCGCCTCAACCTTCTCATCCTTTCATGGAATTTTGGTTGAACTAGTTCATACCCTATTTATAAATAAAAAATAAGTTAAATCAAACAGCCCCTAATAACTAAAAAAAATTAAAATTTTTATAAACAACAAATAACAACTTACCCGCGCCTAAAACCTCTCTCTTGATCTGACTGTTTCCGAACCGCGTCTTCGCATTCGCTGCAATATGTCGTACACAATATGCTGGATATGCATGTGGAGGTATCCATAAACTCCCAGGTCTGTCAATTACTGATAAGAGTGCAGTTCTTCTATCAGAAATCATGCAAATCCCGTCTTCTTTTACAACATAATTGCGTAGGTGCTTCAAAAAGAATTCCCATCCATCCGCGTCTTCCTTTTCAACTATGGCAAAGGCAATTAGGAATATATTATTGTTTCCATCCTGTGCAACGGCCAAGAGCAATATATGACCGTACTTCCCATACAACCATGTACCATCCACTTGAATCATGCGTTTGCAGAATGGAAACCCTTGAATGCACGCATTGAACACCCAAAATAACTTACTAAATACTCTTTTACCAGGAATTAATTCGCCTTGTAAGTTGAACACCGGCAATGTCTCGTACTCTACAACGGTCCCCGGGATGAAATGTTGCATTGCTCGTAAAAGAGCTGGTAGCTCATTATACGATTTATTCCAATCACCATACAGTTCCGTCATCGCCTTTTGCTTTGCCATCCACGCCTTGTAGTAAGACGGAACATAACCAAACTGGGAGCGGATAGATGCTACTAACACTGCAATCGAAATTCTTGGTTCCTGTTCAACCAAAGTCCTGATTGAAGCACATATTAGATCAGAGTTTAAATTAATATGGTCCTGGGATAAAGCCATATTGGTACATGTGTGCTGATCAATAAACCGTGACACCTCCCACATTTCAGTTCTCTTCTTGTAAGAAATTCTTACCCACCACGGACAATTGTTCTTCCAATAATAACACCTTACACAATACGTAATTTTGTTGGACTCAACAACAGAAAATGACGTATGGCGTTTGAGACAGTGCTCTTGAACTGCAAGCTTCGCGGCTTTTTTTGTTTCAAATTGAGCCTTTAGTTCCAGTTCTCCAAAGTTCGAAGATGATGAAGAACCAAATACGCGAGCTTCATATTTTTGATCTTGCATTGCAGTATAGTCAACTTCATACATGCGGCCTGCTGGAGCTTTATAGGCTGGAGGTTCCGGTTGTTGGCGCTGCGGTGCAGCATTACCCCAAACAGCCGGCTGTTCATTTCTCAACCCGAGCCTACTAACAGCCGCGGCCCAAACATCTTCTTCAACATCAATACCATTGCCTTGAGACGCTTCTGTCATAATAGCGTCAATATCATCAGCATCGAGTAACTGAACGCCATCTTCTTCTTCTTCTTCTTCACTCATAGGAACAATATTTTCTTCATCATCACTGAAATCTTCAAGCTATTCGCCCCAACGACCAACTGTGGGTTCGGTGTCCGAATATGTTGATGAACTCATATTCTGTAAATATTAAAAAACATAAGCACAACATTAAATTTTTGGGTTTTTTTATTAAAATTTAAAAATACTTGTACCATCTGAATATATATTCAATCATACAAAAGATTTATACAAACTCTCTAAAATTAAAAAATTTAGATTAAAAGGAAAAATTTACTTACTTAATTTTCACTAGCTTTTATGAACTCTTCAATCACCCTCTTCGAATATTTCTTCAGAAACTCACAAACTCGTCCCTCTTTGCCGAAAAGCTCTCTTAATTTTTTTCTCAACCACTACACACTCATCTCATCTTCCCTAAACCCTCTATATATACACATAAAATAATATTAAAAAATTAATCCCCTTTAATAAATCTAGCCCGTCCCTATTTAATTTACCCTACATACACTTGCCTGACTTGCCAGTGTGTAGGGGACATGCAGGTGAACAGGACCTCGCCATTTGCAAATGGCGAGGTCCTGTTCACCTGCATGTCCCCTACACACTGGCAAGTCAGGCAAGTGTATGTAGGGTAAATTAAATAGGGTTTAGGCACGTCCGTCTATTGAAGGGTAAATAGGGTTATAAGTACGGGCTAGATTTATTAAAACACCTCCTATTAAAGGGTAAAATTAAATATGGTTTGATGGATATTTTAATTTTAAAATTAAATTAGGGTGTGTAAAATTGGGTTCGACTAACCATTTGTAAATTGTTCCGGTCAATTGGTAAGTTCGGGTCACTCAAATCTCGACCCTATATAGTAACCATTCAACCAGTTAACAGTTTATTCGGTTAACCGAAATATTCGGTACAATCTGAATTCAATGATTTTTTTTACTTTGTTTATTAAAAAATTTAAAATTTAATAATATGTTAAATATTCGGTACAATCTGAATTCAATCTTAGTATCTTTTTTAAAACATTTGAAAATATTTACAACCCTAAACCCTAAACCCTAAACCCTAAACCCTATACCCTAAACACATCCCTATCTCTGACCCTAAAGCCAACCTTATATGCAAATGCATGGCACATGCACATGGATAAAGCCTGACGTGCCTGCATGGCAAATGGCGAGGTGTTGTTCATGCATATGCCATGCAGGCACGTCAGAGAAGCATGCAGGCACGTCAGAGAAGCATGCAGCTTCACAGCTGAGCCGCCCACGCTGCCAAGCCTGCCTCCAACAGGACCTCGCCAGCAGGAGGTGGCGTTGTCCACACCTCGCCGGCAGCAGGTGGCGAGGTCCCAACGGCACTGTAGTTTTTGGCCTAGTTTGCCAAATTTCTGCCTTATAACCCCTATTCCCTAATTATTAAGCCACTATTAGCTTACTTGGCCAAATTTGCCCACTTTTTCATGTTTATTATTCGTTGCTCCAGTGACCACCTCAAAACTGAAGTTGAGATAAACTTTAAATAGCGGAGCATGGATGAGTTAGTTGTAGTGAATTGAGGGGTTGGTTGAATATATGAGTGGCGTGCAAGTTTGGGTTTTTATTATTTATTATGTATTTTTTTGGGTTTTGTTTGATTTTGGGTGTAACTGGATTTGGGCCAAATGAATAGACCCGGATAAAATTGATGCTTACATGTAGGGGTGGCAATCGAGTGAGTAATAACAAAAAATTGTGGGGATCCAAACCGATGGGTAATAGGAATAACCGAATTCTTCACCCATGGGGATGAGGACGGGTGAAGTTTTATCACCGAAGCTAAAATGGGGATGGAGACGGGATTGCTATATCCGAACTGTGAGAATAACCGAACCGTACCCGTATAAATCACCGTGGGGATCCCCTAAAAATATCCGCAGGAATCCCCAATATTTTACAAATTTGAATGGACATAAGGGTAATTTACTCATTTTCAACAAAAATCTAATATTCTATAACCAAAGTATGGTTGTGTGGAGTAAGTTTGAAAATTCTCTGTAAATTTCATAAAAGTAATTAGAAAGTGATCTATACATCGTTGTAAACGTGATTCTGTCTAGTTTTGTTTAAAATACACAGTGATCGATTTCGATATGTATTTTAAAAAATATGAATATTTGAATGTTGAAAGATCATAAAAATTTAGCAACATATTCCTTAGAAAGAATTTTTAACAGTGACTTTGAAAAATCACCAAAAATCTAAAAGATATATCAGAAAGTGAGCTTTATATTTCTATAACCATACATAAGCTTAGATTCGTTTAAAACAAACGGTTCTTGATTTTGAGTTATGTATTATGAGTTATTAATTTTTGAGTGAGCAAAGGTCAGAAAAAAAGATAATGTAGGTTGTTTCTAAAAACAACGATGATAGTAACATTAAAAATTCATCATAAATCGAACAAGTAAAATTATAAGAGATAATTTATATGGTTGAAAAGATTATTGAATCTAGCTCTTCTAGTTCTCCCTTTTACAACAAACGGGTCATAATTTAAATATGTAAAGTACTAGTAACATATTTTCTTTTAAACGTAGTGCATTCCGATATGTTTCAATAGTTAATATTTTAGTCATTGTAAAAAAAATAATATTTTAGTCATTTATGTTTTTAGTTTCGGAGATTTAATGTTGAGTTCTTATTTTAATGTTTTATTTTTTAGGGTACGGGGAATAACCGAAAACTGCGGGGATCCGTAAGGGATGGGTATGAGTCCTAAAAAATCCCTGAAACATTTAATGGGGATTCCCTAAAACTGTACCCGCAATTGTTAGGGACGAAGTGGGTAATACAAAACCATCCCCGAACCGCCCCATTGCCACCCCTACTTACATGAGATTAGGGACGGGCAGGGCACCCGGACCCGACGGGTTCCGACCCGATCGGGTCGGGTATTTTTATAAAAAAAAATCGAAAACTGCTCAAGCATATCAGTTTTCCTCTCCCACGTGGCCTCTTCCACGCCTCTATGTCTCTATAACACCTTGACCAACTCCATGGTCTTGCCACGCAACACCTTGCTATCAGAAGCAAGTATCTCAACAGGTTCTTCATTGTAAGACAAATCCGGATTCAACTCGATCTCTTCAACAGGCATAACATGAGAAGGATCTGATTTATATCTCCTAAGCATCGACACATGAAAAACATCATGGATCTTCTCTAACTCAGAAGGCAATCTCAAACGGTAAGCTACATGCCCAATCCGCTCAACTACCTCATACGGACCAATTAACCTTGGGCTCAACTTGCTTTTCCGGCCAAATCTCATCACCTTCTTCCACGAAGATACTTTCAGGAACACTTTCTCACCCACGAAGAACTCAATCTCTTTTCTCTTCAAATCTGCATAAGACTTCTGACGATCAGAAGCTGCTTTCAAACGGTCACAAATCAACTTCACCTTGTCGGTAGCCCCCTTAAGCAAATCTGGCATAGGTAACAATCTCTGACCCGCTTCAGCCCAACAAATCGAAGTTCTACATTGTCTACCATACAAAGCCTCATAGGGAGCCATTTGAATACTAGCATGATAACTGTTGTTGTAAGCAAACTCAACTAAAGGTAGGTGCTTCTCTCAAGAACCCTGGAAGTCAATCACACAACAATGGAGCATATCCTCTAAAATATGTATCACTCGCTCTGACTGTCCATCGGACTGCGGATGATAAGAAGTACTGAAATGCAAACGACTACCTAGAGCACTATGCAAACAACCCCAGAACCTCGAAGTAAATCTCGGATCTCTATCTGAAACAATAGACTTCGGAACTCCATGAAGTCTCACAATCTCACGAATGTACAAATTTGCCAACTTGTCTAGAGAATCTGTAGTATTCAATGCTAGGAAGTGGGCACACTTAGTAAATCTATCAACAATCACCCAAACAGAATTCTTCTTCGAAGGAGACAACGGTAACCCCGACAAAAAGTCCATAGTGATCCTCTACCATTTCCATTCCGGAATCTTTAAAGGCTATAACAAACCTAAAGTTCTGCCTTCACTCTCTGACAAACCATACAACGGCTCACATACTCGGCTACATCCTTTTTCAAACCAACCCAGAAGTAATCATTCTTCAAGTCACGGTACATCTTGGTACTACCCGGATGCATCGAAAAAGGACTCGAATGTGTTTCACTTAGAATCAGACGTCTCAACTAAACATCTTCAGGTACAACAACTCTATCTCTAAAGCACAACACATTCTCACCACTGAAACTATACTCGGTCGGTCTACCTTCAGCTATGTCCTGAACATGAAGAACTAAAGACACATCTTGCAACTGCGTCTCTCTAATCAACTGAATCAAAGAAGGCTTCACATGCAACTCTGTGATCAAACCACCATCATTGGATACACTCAATCTAGAAAGCATAGCTCTCAACTCAACTACAACTTTTCTACTCAAAGCATCGGCTACTACATTTGCCTTACCCGGATGGTACTCAATGGTCAAATCATAGTCTTTCAACAACTTTTTTGTCTCAAGTTCAACTCTGTCTGTGTCATCAAATACTTCAAGCTCTAATGATCGGTGTAAACTATACACTTCTCACCATACAAGTAATGACGCCAAATCTTCAATGCAAACACAACTGCGGCTAACTCTATCATGAGTAGGATAGTTCTTTTCATGTACCTTCAACTGTCTCGAAGCATAAGCAACAACTCTTCTTTCTTGCATCAAAACACAACCTAAACCTATGTAGGAAGCATCACTATAGATCACAAATTCTTTACCTGAAACTAGTTGCACTAAAACCGGAGCATTTGCTAAAGCTTCTTTCAATTTCTCAAAGGCCTTCTGTCTTGCATATGACCATTCAAACTTAACTCCTTTTTGCAACAATTTAGTCAAAGGAGCAGCTACTCTAGAGAAACCATCAACAAATCTCCTATAGTAACCGGCTAATCCTAGGAAACTTCTAATCTCAGTCACGGACTTAGGTTGTTTCGACACAACAATAGCCTCAATCTTCGATGGATCAACACGGATACCTTCGGCTGAAACAACATGGCCAAGAAATACAACCTCTCAAATCTAGAACTCACATTTGCTAAGCTTCGCATACAATTGATTGCTCAACAATCTTTGTAAAACAAATCTCAAGTGCTCATCATGCGCTTCTTCTGTCTTCGAGTACACAAGGATATCATCTATGAAGACAACTACAAAACGGTCTAGATAATCTCTAAAAATTCTATTCATCATATCCATGATTGCTGCAAGTGCATTCGTGAGCCCAAACGACATCACAAGGAACTCATAGTGATCATATCTAGTCCTAAAAGCTGTCTTCGGAACATCACACTCTTTTACTTTCAATTGATAGTACCCTGATCTCAAATCTATCTTCGAGAACACTGAGGCACCTCTCAACTTATCAAACAAATCATCTATACGAGGCAACAGATACTTGTTCTTCACAGTCAACTAATTCAACTGCCTGTAGTCAATACACATACGCATACTACCATCTTTCTTCTTTACAAACAACACAGGAGCACCCCCAAGGAGAACTACTAGGCCTAATGAAACCACGGTCTAATAACTCTTGCAGCTGACTTTTCAATTCTTTCAACTCTTTCGGAGTCATACGATACGGAGCTATAGAAACTGGAGTAGACCCTGAAACAGTCTCAATCACAAACTCAACATCTCTGTGAAGAGGCAAACCTGGTAACTCTTCTGGAAATACATCCGGAAAATCACAAATTGTTCTAATATCTTTCGGTCTAGCCTCACTCATATTCGGATGCATAACATATGCTAAGTAAGCCCCACATCCGGAATCCATCAACCTATGAGCCTCTAAAGCTGACACAACATTAGACAAGAACTTAATGTTCTCGCCTACTACTACTACCTCGTAGTCATCATAAAGTTTCAAAGAAATCCTCTTCGTCTCAAAATCCACACTAGCTCGGTGCTCAACTAACCAGTTCATACCCAAAATAATATCAAAACCATAAAATGGAAGCTCCATCATATCAACGGAAAACACATGACCCTGAATCTTCAGCGGACACCTCCTATACATTCATCTAACCACAAATGTCTCACCAAAAGAACTAGTCACATGCATACCTACATCTAAGATCTCGATAGGTATATCTAACTTCCGTGCATGCTCACTCAAAATGTAGGAATGTGTAGAACCTGAATCAACCAAAGAAAGCAAAGACATAGACTGTAACTCAAAATTACCTGCTATCACATCAGTGTCGTTCCCGGCCTCTCTCTGAGCATAGACTCTCGCTGGTCCTCCTGCCTCTGGCTGTACTGCCACAACATGAGCAAGGTTCCTCTGAGCATCTACCCTAGGTGCATCAGCCCTAGGCTGGAAGTAGCCACGACCGCGCCCACGGCCTCTCTATTAATCATTGGCCCTCGCAGGAGCCTGAGCTATGTTCGGTGCCTGTGCCGCCTGATGCGGACACTCTCTCCTAAAGTGGTCCCTCGAACCACAGTTCCAACAAGCATGAATGTTACCCCAACACTCACCAGAATGTTGTCTCCCACAACGTGTACACTCGGGAAAACGCCCTCCACCTCTATGGCCTTGGTGGCCTCGACCATGGTGGCCACCGCCACGTCTATGGTCAAACTGTTGTCCACCGCCTCTATGCCTCTTGGCATCTCCAGGGTCAAAGTTATTATGTCTCTTACTAGAACTAGATCCTCCAGAACGCTTGGTCAGCCCCAAGCTATGCTCAATGTCCTTGGCGCTAGCAACCAAGACATCAAAGTCTGAGTAATCTGAAGCTAAGGTACCTCTTAACTTCCTCATAAAGCCCATATCTGAAACAGTTACAACGGTCCCTCTTAGTGGAAACTAACTCTGGAGCATACTGACTCAAACGGACAAAACGGATCTCGTAGTCAGTCACAGTAGCCTCTCCCTGAACAAGAGCCATAAACTCTCGCTTCTTCTCATCTAGATACCTCGAACCCAAGTATCTTTTCCGGAAAGTAGACTCAAAGAAATCCCATCCTATCTCAGCCTCAGGAACTCCAGTAGTAAGGGTGACCCACCAGGTGTAGGCATCACCCTGAAGCAAGGAAATCACACAGCCCAATCTGCGAGCACCCACACAACTCATCTGAGCTAAGATGCGAACGGTCTTCTCTAACCATAACTCAGACCTCTCCAGTGTAGACTCTCTGAACTCTTCAGCCCCTAGACTACGAAGCCTCTCCAACGGTAAACTAGCATCATCACCTCTAGGCTGAGCTGCAGCCTGAGCTCCGGCAACTGCGGCCTGGAATGCTCCTGCTATAGCTTGCACAAGCGGAGCCATATCTATTCCGGCCGGACCTTGGCCACCATGGCCAAACAGAGGTCCCTCTCCCTCGACTCTAGCCTCGCCTCCCTCACCAGGCGGAGGAGGTGGTGGTGGTGGTGGAGCTCCAGCTCCAGCAGCAGGCTCTCCTACATGAGCCTTTACTCCAGCCACCGGCTCATTAACAGGAGCCGCAACACGTGGTTCCTGACGAACCACCCTCGACCTACCTCTCGGACTCGACATCGTGCTCACAAACAACAACTACACACAACAACAAAGCACAAAAAGAAAGTGTTAGCAAGGCAAGGGCGCCAAGTGGCGCAAGTATGTTCCCTCACTTTAAAAATCCTTTTTCCGATGTAATAGTAGCAATGGGACTTTAAACATCATGCTTCAAACATAACAACAAGCATACTTGTTACACAAGCAATCATGCTTACAAGGCAAGCAAACACCGTGCATTTCAATCATAAAAACACAACTTACCTGCCCAAGGTCTCGGAAACCTTAGGCTCTGATACCAGCAAGTGTAACCCCCTCGACCCGGTCTGAACGCTTGACCGGTCTGAGCGAGCTACACGGGGATAACCGAGATGAAACCCGTTAAGGCTCCACTTCGGTTACCGACCCTAGGAAAAACTTTTTCATTTTACCTTATCTAGAATGCATTTATTAAACCTAAGCAGAAGCCCGACAACAATAGAGCCTAAGCCCAACCATTGAAACCCTTTAGAGATGTCAAGAAACCCAAATTCAGGCATGTGTTTCGAAACAGTCAGAGCCCGTTTCGAAACACGAGCCCAGTTTTAAAAGCCAAACACCTATTTCGAAATGCATCCACCCCGTTTCGGAACAGGGTCCCATTTTGCCTTGTTGTTTCGATACTAGTTTTGGAACAAGCAATTCCAATAGCCAAAGTGTTTCGAAACTGGTTTCGAAACAGGGGCTCACAGTAGCCAAACTGTATCAATACACGTTTCGATACGGGGCCCTGGAACCACACCCGTTTCAAAATAGGGTAACCCGTTTCGAAACATCTGCTGTCTGCAAATTTCCAAAATTAGTTTTAGACATCTCCAATTGATCCCAAACGTCCGAAACGACTACACGAAGCATACAAATCATACAATTACATTCTAGAGGCATGCACCCTAAGCAACATACTCAAATTACACAAGATATAAGATAGGCATCCAAACACAAGATCATACATAGCATTCAAGGTTCATGTTTCAAAAGGACACACACTTAGCCAATTTAGGGTAGGCATGGTTTACAAGAAACATGGCATCCAAAGCCAAACCAAAAAAACATAGGGAAAACTACACTGGTGGTCCCCAAACTATTACCATTTTTCTATTTTTGTCCCCAAACTATGTTTTTCGGCAAAATCATCCATTCTGTTACATAGTTCTCCTATTTTAGTCCCCGGCGTTAAATAGCTAACGGTTTTGCTGACATGGCATTTTTTAAGAGGTGAGAGAAATGATTAAAAATATTTAAAAAAAATGCCATGCCAGCAAAACCATTAGCTATTTAACGTCGGGGGACCAAAACAGGAGAACTATGTAACATAAGGGACAGTTTTGCCGAAAAACATAGTTTAGGGACCAAAATAGGAAAACGGTAATAGTTTGGGGACCACCAGTGTAGTTTTCCCAAAAACATATAAAATGAGTCTAACATGCTCCTAAACAACAACATCAACATACTTCAAAAGTATCACACCACAATTACATGTCTCATTGCTTGACCATTACATCATAATTAAATTAACCATACTTGATAGCTAGGCTAGCACCACAAAGCACACACACTTGGAGGCCCCTTCTTGCACTAGCAACCCACGAACTAAGGATCTGCATTGTCGAACAAAAGAGAGCGTAAGCATAAAGCTTAGTGAGGGTAAGCTCTTTAAAAACAAACCTCGACAATGCAGGGTCCAAGCACGAGCACAACAAGGTAAAATGCATGTTTTTACCTTCGATCCACAAGAGCCAAAATGTCAATGATGCATAAACAATTATCCAATAATATGCCATGCTCAACAAGCTCAATCCTCATCATATGTAAACACATATAATCATCCAAATATGGATCACATTTCATAACACATTGATACACATATCAACTCATATTGGCACCTAGCTATGACTCGATTACGCGGATAAACACATTGGAACTCACATCCAACCCAACCATTACCTTACGGTGGGATTACACTCATCACCGTTCTCGCGGAGGGGATTCCACTCATCCTCACGTCCCGTCGATGAGATTACACTCATCACCGACTAACATATATATAAGAATAATTTCCGGGAGAACCCATACTCCATCTTGATGACTACCATCATCAAGACCACGCGCGCATTTGACTCTCGTGTACACACTAACATCCTAATGATCGATCATTTGTACCCAAGCATACTAGTGCCAATACTAAACACAATCCACAATATCCATTTACAACCATTTCCGTGGTTAGCACGTACTCACCATGATTAACATCATGTTCATACTTCATGCATATAACAATGCATCACAACCATGCCTCAACATACATGTATAACACATTTATACATACCACCATAAACACAATCATCATGAGGCATAAACCACATTTAAAGAGTGCAACCAAAGTCTCTAATTAAAGCTTAGGATTAGGCTACCACTCTAATCCTAACTCTAGGTGGGTCTACCAAGCCCAACCTAGTCCACATGCTTGAACCAATTACACAAAACCATTTAAAACACGTTTAATCACTCACCTTCACTTCCAAGCCCAACTATCAAGCAACCAACACCTTCAAGCTTCTAGATTCACTTTCGATGTCCCATCGATGTCAAACCTTGATTCTAATCAAATCCAAACACAAACAAAACACCCACAATCAACTACTAGTCGTCGGAATAGCCCGAATTAACATTTCCAAGCAATTTAACACCCAAATTCATGCCCAAAACATAATTCCCGAGCAGCCCTCAAGACCCACTGAAATCTTCTATTTCAATCAACCAAACGATCATCAAACACACCCAAAATGACCCTCATACACCATACTATCATCAGTCCTCAAATTCCAACATAAAACAACCCCAAAAACTCCCTTAAAACCCTCCTAAAAACCCACCAAAACTCAAATCCTGAAATGTTTATAAAACCAAGTAAAAATCACATATGTTGGACGCCATGCTTCATAAACAACATATCTAACGTTATTAAATCAAAAGCTTTAGTAAAAACCCATAAAGTTTTAACCTTTATCATTTTTCCATGAAAAACCAAATTTCCAAAACATGGATAAAAATGCAATTTGAAGGTACTTTTGAAGAGAGGAAGATGAGAGCAAGATAAAAACGCAATTACCTTTCAAAACCGAACTGAAATAAAGGAGCAAGGAAATGGAATAGTAAAATGGAGAGGGGTCTTACTTATCGTGAAAATGGGGATTGGAAGAGTGAAAAAGATGACAAGGTTTTATTTTTAATAGAAAACGGGTTTAAAATTTGAAAGACTATTTTATTACGAAAATACCATTAATGAGATGGCAATTCCCCTTTACTTTAAAATTCATGTAATTTGAGTTTCATTTCAATTTAGTCCAATCATAAAATGTTTGCTTGAAATCACAAAGTCCAAATAATATATATTATTATTTTAATTAGAAAATCGAGACTCAAAATATTATTTAAATATTATTTTCACCCGACCCCTAAACTCGGGTGTTACATTTTATAATTATGCCTCTTAAAATCATTTTTTTACAATTAGGTCCCTAAAATTATTTTTTTCTATAGGCCGGGTCGGGGTCGGGTTTAGAATATTTATTTTCGGTCATGTTGGGTCGGGTTTTTTAAAGAATTTGATCGGGTCGGGTCGGGGTCGGTTTTAGGATAATTAGTTTATGGTCGGGTTCGGGTGGGCAAAAAACCCGACCCGACTCGTGCCCATCTCTACATGAGATATCGTTGTAAAACTCTCATGGAGTAGAATAAGACCCCAAAAGGATTCTTATTCGAATCTCCACTTTTACCCATTCGAAATATGGCTCAAAATCATTTTCCTCGCATTTTTCTAACAAAAATAAATTTTAAATAACTGAAATAAAATATAGTTAGAAATATTATTATTATAATAAATAAAATAGGAGTAAATAAACAAAAATTTTAA
Organism: Hibiscus tridactylites; assembly: GCA_958450335.1. Classification (NCBI taxonomy): domain Eukaryota; kingdom Viridiplantae; phylum Streptophyta; class Magnoliopsida; order Malvales; family Malvaceae; genus Hibiscus; species Hibiscus tridactylites. The sequence goes on along the minus strand of OY288275.1, from coordinate 67,364,579 downwards.
AAAAATGGCATTAGAAAGATTCAAACCCGAATTAAAATGAGGTTAAAAAAATTCTTTTTTTTATATTTTTCATTTTTCTAAAATATTTTTTATGAAAATAATGAAAACGTCTTTTTTATGTTTTCAAAATTTTCACTTATTTTCTATTTTCCATTCAAATACGCTTTTTCATCATTTTTCATGAAAATAAAAATAAAAATAGACTATGTTCTCTAAAACCAAACACACTCGTATCTTAATCGGTAAGATTTAGGGCATTTAATATCTGCCTCTCGTCGTCAAATTTTGTGGCTGAAACGTTGGAAACATGCAGCGCCGGGTGTAAGAGAAGTGTGGAAAATATCGAATCCTGTGGCTGTGTGTCCACTTACAAATTCCCTGTGGACCTTCTAAGTTCTAACCCATCACGTCAACAACACAAAGTGGTCTGGTCTCCGTGGGAACAGGAATGCCAGTCGGTGCTCCTAAGTAAATGTTATTAATCTGATCCAAATTCCTGGTTTCACTATCAACAACGACAGTGATTTTAAAATCCTTGCCAATTAGTAAAACACATTACTAGCACTAGTAGGAAAAATTATTAAATAGACTCGTTTCACCACGTTATTTATGGACTATGGTCCCAGACAATAAAATCTATCTATATTAAAGTAATTTTTAAGTAATTATTCAGTCTTTATTACATCTAAAAAATTGATAAAAATTCACCTTAAAAAAATTAAATAAATGAATTTTATTAGTTAAGAGTACAAATTGTATAGTGTGTCGGTTACATTTAATAATTTTTCTACTAACAGGTTACCATGTAAGAAACAAGTCAAAGTTGCTGTCCAAGTTGTTGCTAAAGCTTCGACTACTAAGCTCCAAATTAGCATGCATCAGTATGGTCGTTTCAAACATGACAGCTAGTTTATTCACTTGTTTAATGTTCTATGTCAGGTTGCTGCTATCATATTGATTATAATAATTTCTTGTTTACATTTAGGTTTAATGGTTGAAAATATTACTGTTTTTCTAAAAAAAATCAAATATGTCAGTCTTATTCACACTCAATTAGTTATTTAAACTGATAAAATTAATTAAGTAAATTCTTTGACTAATTTAGGGGTGGGCAAGACCGGGTACCCGACTAATTTGTCTAAATTTCGTTCCGGTTTCGGTAATCACCAGTTCCTGAAAATTAGAATCAGTCTCGGTCTCAGTTAAACCGGATCCAAGATTTCAGGAACCGGCCCGGTACTAATGGGAACCGGTACTAATACCGGGTACCCGGTCAATTAGTCTATTATTAATAAACTTTGAGCAGTAGGAGAAAAATTCCAACCATCAATAATAATATTAAATAACAAAGTTAGAATATTGTAGGCTTGAAGGTTAAAGTCTTAAAACAAGTCATACTCATAATATTCATACATAAAGAGAAAAAAAGAAACGCCTTCAATTATTTTCAACCTCTTCAACACCATTCGGTACCAGATCAGTATCGGGTACTTGGTACTGGTCCCGGTCCCATTGGGTACTCACCTGGTACCGGGTCTAAAAAAGCAAGATCTAGTCCCGGTTGCAACCGGGACCTAATTTTTAGATCTAGTCCCGGTCCCGGTTGAAACCGGGACCTAATTTTTAAATCCAGTCCCAGTCCCACCAAAACCAATTCCAGGTAAAAATCCACCGCGTCCGACCGAGTCTGAGACCGAGACTTGATAATCGAGTTTTTTGCCCACCCATAACTAATATTGAATGTTGTTGTGCATTTACAAAAAAATGTTTTTGTGGTGACGTAATTGTTAATCTTACGGCAATTTTGGGCGAAAACCCCAGTTTTAATTATTATTAGGGAAAATGGCTCCCAAAAAGTTTTATTTGGCAAAATGACCCCCAAACTTGCCAGGTCGGCAGACCTCGCGTTGTGTAGGACGTGAGGTATGATATCGCGTTCTGCACAACGCGATTTTCGTCTACCTGACCTTGTTGTTTGTGTTAACGGTTTTACAGTACCTCGCGTTCTGCAGAATATATCGCGTTCTGCAGAACGCGAGGTCCCTGAGAAATTGAAACGGCGGCTGAATATATCGCACAGACCTCGCGTTCTGTAGGACGCGAGTTCTGTGCTAATCTGGCCTGAAGAACAAGGGAAAACAAGTGTGGGTAGGCATGTTCGAGCCCAATTTCGAGCGTGTAAATCGTATATTTTTAGCGATCATCGAGTTTGGGGTCGTAGTACTGGAAATTGTCTATCGTATGATACCAACATAGTTAATTTCCGTCCATTCTACAATGGTTTAAAATGGCTTCGAAAACCCTATGCTATCATCTTTTTTTATTGAAGTTGCATTTCAACTAATGTCGATAGGCATGTTCGAGCAGAATTTCATACGTAGAAATTTAAAATTTTTAGGTAACATCGAGTTTGGGGTTGTAGTAGTGGAAATTCTCTATCGTATGACACTGACACGGTCAATTTTCGTCCATTGTACGCTGATTTAAAGTTGATTCGAAAACACTATCATAACATATTTTTTTGAATGATTGAAAATATAAGATGACGTACTGTATAAATCGAAGTAGACTGACTTTATTGATTCGATTGTCATGGGCGAACTCACATATACAAATTAAAAAATAATTAATTAATACGAGGGGCTGAGCGATTAGGACACTTAGGAGCTCTGTGTCCAGGATTTCGACATATAGTACAATGCTTCTTTTGTTCGGTTTTCTCTCGATGTTCGACCATATCCTCGGCACAGTATAATCTTGTAGAACGTGGACATCCTTTGGCTCGTAGTAGTGCTGGATCTGGGTGTATGATCGGTTCATTGTCCACAACATTCGGATCAAGCTCATTTCCGATTGGAGGAAACTCTTTTTCGTAAACCTTAAACACCGTTTTGAGAGTATACCGTATCAACCATATGCACGTATTCTATCCGTTGGTTAGTGCAAGCAGCAATGGCGTGTTCGCACGAGTATTTGAAAGTTTGGAAAATTCCGCACTCGCAGGTTCTTGCCCTCAGATCTACCACGTAAGCGTTGTACTGAATGCCTTCCAACCGCCTAGAAAATTCCGCAACACGAAACAAGTGTCCTTCTCGCGAGAAGAGAGTTGCTTGCATCTGTCTTGATTGGCCCAATTGAGTATGCAGTTTTGTGCGGAAATCTGGATGGACTTTGTGTCCACCTGCCATGTACTCAGTTGCTTGCCTTCCCAAGGTTGCAAAAAGGGTAGCTAAACGATAATAGGTCGCTTTGACAATGGAAGTGATAGGCAACTTCCACACTCACTTCAGTGATGAGTTCACTGCCTCAGCCAAGTTCGTTGTCATGTGACCTTAACGTTTACCCTCGTCATACGATCGAAGCCATTTTCCTTTGGGATTTTTTCAAGGTATTCTGCGCCATGTTTGTTTCTCGCTCTCAGTTCCTCGAGCAGGTCAGCCACCTCTTGTTTGTAGTGCGAGTTGCCTACGGGATGACAGTTGAATAGTTATGGGCGAAAAACACATGCAAAAAGGTGGTAAATGAAAGCGAGTAACAAGTAATATAGTAAATGAAAATGACATAAATGACGTACCCATATCGAGCACCATTTGACGTTCATCACGATTCTTGTATTTCAGCAGGTAGTTTGCGGCTATGTGCCGCAAGCAAAAAACGGTGGTGAATGTATGGAGGCTTCCAATAGTCACCCAAATTTTCTATCGCCCACAACAGTGATGTGCCTCTGTCAGAAATAACACACACCCCTTCATCCCTTCTTCGTATTACATGATCAAGGACATATTTTCGTAGGTTCTGAAGGAAGAACGTCCAAGACTCCAAATCCTCCTTCGGGATGATTGCGAATGCAACAGGAACGCATTTACGATTGTCGTCTTGTGCTATAGCTAGAAGTAGGATCTGTGTATATCTTCCGTACAACCATGTGTCGTCGATTTGGACCATCGGTTTTCAGTGCTTGAATGCGTTGATGCACTGGGGCAAAGTCCAAAATAACCGGTGGAATTAAGAAACACCTCGGACGACACGATCATTTTCGTATGCCAGAACCGTATCAAGTTTGACAACCATTCTAGGGATGTGTTTCTGTAGGAGATTAAGCCACGGGCGCAACTCTTTGTAAGATTCCTCCCATCGGCCATGCATTTCCTCTTTGGCCTTTTTCCTTGCATACCATGCTTTCGAATAACCTGGACGGAAGCCAGTGACAGCTAGAGCTGCAGCCTGACATGTGGGGATCGACACAGTGGGATTTGTTTTCACCAGTGTCGAAAAGATGTTCGCGAGGTACTTTGCATCCAGGTTCTTGTGATCCTGGTTGAGGCTAGCAACGGTGCATGTATGGGGCCCCTCAAGTTTTGTTATTTTCCAACGGTTGCTTGCCCTCTTCAACTCTGATATACGGATTTTCCATTTACAACCTTGATTTTTTTGGACGCAATAAGCCTTGTAGTATGTGGATTGGGTTTTATCCACTACCATCTCAACATTATGACGAAGGTTGTACTGCTTAACTGCCGTCACCGCAATTTCCTTGTTCGAGAACGCCATACCAATTCTTAGTTCACCATCAGAACGGTTGACTCGGCCATCTATTGTGTCGTCATGGGGAAAATTAGGGACGTCCATTGCATCCATATCAACCGTTGTGAAGTGGGATGGTGGCTGGAACATAGAAATTGGTGTTGCGTCTACAGGAAAGTCGGTGGCAGTCGGTTCTTCGTCCAAATCTGGTGGTGAAATAGTAGTGTCTTCCGGTAACTCTGTCAAGTCTTCTGGTTCAGGATAGAATGACCATAGCTCGTCTCCGTCGGGCCCGGGTTCTCTAATCGGTTCTTCGTCAGAAGCATCCTCCGGGAGCTTGAATAGTAGAGCTTCGTTGATCACTACCATTCGAGGCGAGGATTGGGGTCAATGAGCGGGAGACCTCTCACGAGATCGCTCACGAACCGCATTTCCAAGACCAAAATCAAGATCACCATAAAAAGAATGTATTCCCATATATGGTTAAACGTAGTCCGTGCTAGGGACATACGTTGAGTGTCGTCCATATGAGGAATCATGGTCATGCATAGCGTAAGAAGAGGACGCTCCCTCACCTCCAAAAGAAGAATGTCTCCCCATAGATGGTTGACCGTAGTTGGTGCCAGGGACATACATTGAGTGTCGGCCATATGATGCTTCATGGTCGTGCACAACGTAAGGAGCCGACATTCCCTCCCCCTAAAACTATAAGGATTGTATGGATTGTATGGATTGTACGAGGCATTTGTTGGTGCATCGAATTCATCGTTTGGGGGTTGGTTCAGGTCGAACCCGATACTAGCTACGCACGACTACCTTGGAAAGCAGATGACGATGCACCAAACTCGTTGTCTCGGCACAGTAGGCTAAAATCACGTCGTAGACCTATGGCCGGGCTAGCAACATTGGCATTCAGATCGAAGTCGAAATTCGCCCGGCCCCAGCTTCGTATTTCGACAACTGGATTAGACTCGGAGAACGATGCATACAGCTCGATGGGCGTTCCAATTGAATACTCGAAGTGGGTTTCCATCATCATGTCCACATCAGCATTTTCCGCAATTTGGCATACAGAGTACTGTAAAGGGTCTATAGATGTTGGCACCCGATACTTCACGTCGGACAAAATGTGATTATCGAAATGAGGGACTTTTGCCTCCAATTCCTTGACCAACTTCTTGAACGATAATCTCCTCGGAAGCTTTATCGTTACCGGATCTTCGCAGTGAAAAAGGACGCCGAGTTCGGTACCCTCGAATATCTGCCCATCGTAGTAAACTAGCGTAGTAACGCCTCGTTTGGCCATTTGAATATTTTATGAAAGACTTTTGAATTTTTGATACTTGGAAAATTATAGGAATTGTTTGCCAATTGAAACTTATATTTTCGTTTTATGGTTCTGCTTCATCTATAGGCAAAATTATTGGCCCTTTAAATCCCGGAGAATATGGTTGTGTAAGGTAAATAATGGTTCCAAGAGGTAACTTTGCTTGTCCATTACTTAAAATTGATAAGCAGGTAAATGATGAACAAGTCAGGAATGGCGTGTGCCTGGGAGGCAGTCCCCTAACTTTTGACAAGTAAGGGATAGAGTTGATGGGAGGCAGGGTTAACCAGTACCTCGCGTTCTGTAGAACGCGATATTAGTACATCGCGTTCTATACAACGCGAGGTACATTAATATCGCGTTATGTAGAACGCGAGGTCACTTTAATTGCTTTGTTTCAGATATTCCGTCAGAAGTTATAATAACCGTACTGTTTACTATTTATTTGTTTGTGTAATTGAGAACATGTTCGAGAATTTGAGACAATTGTAGTCTGGTAATGTAATTGAAAACTACTAGTGGTGCATAACATGATGTCCCTTTATATTATTTGAGGCAGAGATTATGTCAAAAAAATTTATGTTTGAATAACTTAGACAATTGTAGTTTATCAATGTAATTGTGTAGTAGTGGTTTTACCTAACTTCAGGTTCGTTGAACATTAATAAAGGATGAAATAAGACGTCATATAACATAATTGGAAGATAATTTCATAAGTTAATGGTTAATCTGAATCATCGTAGTCAGTGGACACGTCTGAACTTAGGTTTAGTTCTTCGATCAGCTGTTGTTTTCTTTGTCTACGCCTGTACATAAAAAGTTGCAGCTCCTCCACAGCCGCATCAACATCCGGTGAAGACGGTGCCTGTTCAGTGTTCGGAGCAGGTTGTACGGGTGCAGATGTACTACCTTCGCCAGCGTTGACAAACTTAACATTGAAATCGACGTCTCTAGCTCCGACAGAATTGAGCCGGTCATACATGTTACGAACGTCTGTTTCGTTCGTAAGCTTCATAACGTAGTGCGTTTCATTAGCTGACGGTGTTGGGATTCGACATTCCATGGAAGAAATTTGTTTGTCGGTGTGTTTACTAACCTCGATTGTTGTCAACTGTATTAAATCTTTCAGTGACATTTTGCCGGTGATTGTTGACTCAAAATAAGTATCGAGAAAATAAAATGTTGCCTGAAATTTTGCCATAAGGTGAGAAAAGATTGGGTGTTTAGAGAGAATTTGGAATGAGTAAATGATGGTGGAATTCGTGGGTATTTATAGGAAAGGAAAAACACCACATAAGTAAATTTAAGTCGCATTTCATTTAACAAAACTTTCAACATGTATTCTTTAATAAGTAAATTGAGACAACTACATAAATTATCTACAAAATTCGAAACAATATATGCAAAAACTCCGGTGGGCAAATGTGATCAGAGGTCCCGACTGAAAAAAGCAGAGCGCAATAATCAGATTTCTTCTGAAATGGTAGCAGCTTTGATCCACATTAACAAATGTAATCGGCACCAGCCGCATCTGAAAATGTTGGCTGCCACGGCAGAATGTCGATCTGAATCCGCACTCACTTCCTAAAAGTCATTTCGTTTCAAAACTGTAGCTAGGGATCCTCTCGACGGCGACTACAGAAGCTGCCATTGAAGCCACTACTGCAGCACACAACCTCCAAAATATTGCGATATGTCGGTAAATATTATTCAATGAACGTATCATGCGGGGGTATGTACCCCGCGGAACACAAATCTTTAAGTGAACTCCAACTATCATAAAGGAACAAAATTTCGGACATAAAAATTTCAACTGTAAAAAACGCAGCATTACACGAACTCATATTCAACTGACCTAAACTTAACTGGTTACAAAAATTCATCGCCGTGCATATATATACCAACATCTCATAGACCTCGCGTTCTGTACAATGTAAGGTTTGAATGACCTCGCGTCCTACAGAACGCGAGGTTGCACGTCAGCATATTCACCTCCCTCTATAAATAGCATATTCACCTCCCTCTATAAACATATTCACGTAAGCAGTTTCGCTTGCAGCTACTAATGGCAACATAGCGCGTATTTTGGAAGTTTTGTTCCAACTAACTTTCAAAATATTGCGCTATGTCGTTATTTGTAGTTACTAATGAATATATAGCACATATTTATGAAGTTTTTTTTGATTATTATTATTATTAATATTATTATTATTACTATCATACTAATAATTTTTATTATTATTGTTATTATTATTATTATTGTTATTATTATTATTATTATTATTATTATTATTACTATCATACTAATAGTTTTTATTATTATAATTACTATTATGATATTATTAGTATGATTCATTATAATTATTGTTATTATTATTAATATTATTATTATTATTATTATAATTATTTCTATTATTATTATTATTTTTATTGTTATTATTATAAATAAAATTTTTAATATTAAATGAGTTTCCCGCCTCGAAACTCTTCATTTAAAAAACCCCACGACCTCGCGTCCTGTAGAACGCGATTTCTTTAGAACCTCGCGTTCTATAGGACGCGAGGTCACTTCTGACTGTTCAGTTCACGCGTTTGTTCATTGACGTGCCTTTTTAATGAACCTCGCGTTCTATAGGACGCGAGGTATATGAATATCGCGTTCTACAGAACGCGAGTTTCATTAACCTCGCATCCCAAAAGCTGCGAGGTCTTCTATAAATTGGAGGTTTTTTTCTATAAAAAAAAAAACCACAGAACGCGAGTTCTATAGCATTTTTACAAAAATTGTCAGCAACTTTTATATGTCGTTCGATAATATGGAGCCCTTGCTACGCAACCAAGCAAGTCACTGCAGTAAATTTTGACGAAACACTCCAGAGGTATTATTTTTTTTTCCTTTTTATTTTCTAAATTTTTTAATTAAATTATATTCTTTTACTTTACTAACTATTTTATTTTATTTTTTTGCAGGGATACGAACGTAACTTACAATGTTACCTTAACCGTATCAACATCGCACCCGTTGATGCTATTATGCATTGGATTGAGCGCGCTGGTTTTGGGAATATAGCTCGGTATATAGGGGGTGAAGGTTAGACCGTCGTTGATCAGCGCGCTGATAGAACGGTGGAGACCCGAGACGCACACGTTTCATCTTCCATTTGGCGAGGCAAAAATCACGTTGGAGGATGTTGCCTACATTCTGGGGTTGCCTATAAACGACAGTGTAATTACTGGTGTAGCGTTGGAACATTGGCCAACTCTATTTGCTGAAGAAATGGGCGTGATGCCCCCTGAGGACGTGTGGGACGGAGGGAAAATCGATCTATCGTACTTGGAGGACCAGTTTGGAACCCCTCCCCCCAATGCGGATGAAGTTGCACTTCAGGTATTTTTTCTATTTAAAAATTAGGATGCCATTATTATATATTTAGTATGCTTTTATTATATTTATGATTAAATTAAAAATATTTATTTGCACATTAGGATGGTTTATGAAATTTTTAGGATGACTTCAGTAAATATTTAGGATCCTTTTAATAAATTTAGGATGCAATTACAAATCAATACTTCAAAATTAGGATGCTTTTATTAAATATTTATGATGACTTTATTAAATATTTAGGTTGCCTACATTAAATATTTATGATGAAATTACAAATATTTATTTGCAAATTAGGATTAAGTTACCAATTTCTTTGGATGCATTTTTTAAATTTAGGATGAACTTACAATTTTTTTAATTAGGATGTCTTTATTAAATCTTTATTTTCACAGCGGTGTGCGCGAGCCCACATCTTGCGCATTATTGGCGGGATATTAATGCCCGACAAATCCCGCACAAAAGTGCACGTTATGTGGCTTCGTCATCTTACAGATTTAGAGGAGTCTGGACGAAAATCTTGGGGGTCAGCTGTCTTCGCGTTTCTTATCAGAGACCTCTGCAGAAACGTTGACGCCTGCAGAGCATCGATGGGAGGATGATGTTTATTCCTACAGGCTTGGGTTTGGTTTCGGATGCCTACTTTGAGTCCACAGCTTAGGCAGCCCACCGCTATGTTATTTCTGCTTCTACGGAGGTACTACGTAATCTACTATATTTTTATTATTAAATTATTTTATTTAACGATGTTTTTCATTATTTATAGGTGGACCACCACAGTGACCCACACCGGCCTGTCGAACTCCCAGAAAGCATACATGTATGCTTTCGATGTCTTGACGGAGGACAAGGTAATTCAACGATTATTTTGATTTTTTTCATACTATTTTTCCAATAATATTTCATATAACGGTTACAAACGCTTTCATTCTTTTTAGTTCGTGTGGAGGCCCTACGAGTCAGGGGAGATTCGGCAGATTACTCCACCAGATATTATGCGACACCGAGACCTCTGGATTTCCGTCGTGCTGCTGCTGAACTACGAAATTTGCGTGTGGCATTCTACGGATAGGGTACTCCGACAGTTCGGGTACTTCCAAAATGTTCCAGCCCCTCTGCAAAATATGGACAGCTTCCACAATCTTACGCGCCAGGGGAAGACGGAGGTTGACTGGGCCGAGCACCACGCTATCTGGATAGCGCTTTGGGCTCACTGATTTGACAGACGCCCACAGTTTCTCCAACAAATTATGGAAGGGGGTAATTCGGTCGCTTTCAATTATGACTAGCGGTATAGGAACAATGGGATGCCACATATCCTTACTCAGGCCGAGCACGATGAAGGGCTTCCCCAGCAACCTAAAACCGCCACGCGGGAGCCGTCGAGCGATCCAGAGCCAGAGGCAGTCGACGCAGCGCGGTCCGAGACCATGATATGACACTACAGGGGCATCATCTTCTGTCGCACCATTTCATAGCGGTCCATCCAGTTTCCAGTAGACGATGCCTCCACCCCAGTTCGGCTCCTCTGATGCCTATCGACCCCATACGCCCACGACTGACCTTTAGCTTATCGATTATCCACAGCTGCACTCTCAGTATGGGTTTCCCATTGTGGAGAGTACGTCAATCGGTAGCTTGTTTTACTCCCCGCCTAGGCCCAGCACAGATCCGCATATCGTGCACGATGGTCAAGATGATGGGGACCAGGGACCAACACACGATGGACATAGGAGGTATCCGGATCTTGAGTGTCATCCACCCAACTGCGGAACGGGTGGACATAGGCATTTTTAGTCTTTTTTTTAGTGTTTTGTACTTATGTTTTTAATATTTATGTAAAACACATTTGAATTTTATAATGTCGTATTATAATTTTGTTTACGTTTTATAATTTTGTTTACATATTATAATTAAACTTTATAATGTTTATTTAATTTTTGTTTTTAATAAATTTAATGGGATTACTAAACCGAAAACCGACATTAGTTGAAATGCAACTTCAATCAAAAAAAGATGATGGCATAGGGTTTTCGAAGCCATTTTAAACCATTGTAGAATGGAGGGAAATTAACCATGTTGGTATCATACGATAGACAATTTCCAGTACTACGACCCCAAACTCGATGATCGCTAAAAATATACAATTTACACGCTCGAAATTGGGCTCGAACAGGCCTACCCACACTTGTTTTCCCTTGTTCTTCAGGTCAGATTTGCACAGAACTCGCGTCCTACAGAACGCGAGGTCTGTGCGATATATTCAGCCGCCGTTTCAATTTCTCGGGGACCTCGCGTTCTGCAGAACGCGAGGTACTGTAAAACCGTTAACACAAACAACAATGTCACGTCGACTAAAATCGCGTTGTGCAGAACGCGATATCATACCTCGCGTCCTACACAACGCGAGGTCTGCCAACCTTGCAAGTTTGGGGGTCATTTTGCCAAATAAAAATTTTTGGGAGCCATTTTTCCTAATAATAATTAAAAAGGGGTTTTCACCCAAAATTACATAATCTTACTAATGTAGCAATCAACATGAAATGATGACACCACAGAATAATTTGATTGATTTTAAAATATAAGGATTTATTTAAAACATTTTTAAAGATAATACAAAAACATTAAATTTAGAAATATTTAAAAAATAAAAAATACTTTTAAAATTTAAATAAAATTATTCATATAATTAAAAATAAGACAACATTTATAAAATTATTAAAATCAATAAAAAGTTTAAAAATTATTTCAAGAAAAGTGTTAAAATATTAAAAATTATAAAAAAAATAAGAATTATTTATCAGATCATGCTTTCGATCTTGTCAGTTCGAGCATATTATTGTTCTTTGAATATATTTTCAAATGGATCAACCTTGGATTGAAGTAATTATCTCTAAGTTCGCTTATAGGATAAAAAATGTTGGGTAAAATGTGCAACAAATCGATGCACGGAGCTCAAATTTTGGATTTTCAAAAGCAAATAACATAGAAGACGACATTGGTTTGAGTCATGAGCACCACTTAGGTGCAAATTGTGCCCACATCATTTCTAAACCGTATGAGAAAACCTCATAAAATATAGTTGTTCCAGTATAAGATTGATTCTTTTTAAAATATGTACGAGGAATGACAATTGATTCGAGTTGGCAAGAGTGAAGATTAATTGATTAATAAGTTCGAACTTTTTAAAATTTTAATAATTTTCTTGAATTATTTTACAAAGTTATTATTTTTTTGTTTTTATTTTTTTTTGAATAAGTGTTGTGTATATTTATCTAAGAAAGCAGGAAGTCTGCTACAATGTACAAGAGAAAACTTTACAAGAAAGAAAGAAAACTACTCTAGTTTCCAAGCTGTACAAAGATCGACATTTGTCTGTATGGTTCTATCAATTTTTTTGTAACGTAAACGTAAGCGTATAGTATCTTGGACACAAAGGACAATGTCAGCAACAGTGTGAGATTTCCCCCTAAAGTGTCGGGCGTTTCGCTCTAGCCAGATATTATAAATGAGAGCATTCCAGAAAAGTCTAAGAATAGTGGAGCGAAGAGCTTTACCCTTGAAGTGAGAGATGGCCCAATCGAGTTCTCCATTCCAGTTCAGCACAAGTCGAGAGATAGATGACTTCTAGATTCAGCATCGGAGCCACATAAGAGACAAGCATTCGCCACCGAGAGGCCCATTTTCTGTAACCTGTCGTACGTAGGAAGCCGATCTAAGATAACCATCCAGTTGACAATAGCATGTTTGGGAATGTGAAGAGGAAATCAAACCAGTTTATGCCAAGAAACCTTTTCTTTCTTTTCACGAATCATCTCCCAGATCCACCTAGACTTAACCACTGACCAGTTTTGGTTAGACACAAAAAGAGAAGCCGCAAGGGGGCGTAGCTTCAAAAGCTTCTTCATTATCCAACTAAGGTCTGGCTTACCTCAACATGCCAAAAGTCCACATTTTTCAGGACATATTCATTTGTCCAAGCCACCCACAAAGAACCATGACTAGCTAAGATGTTTCGAATGAGTGCAAGGAAGCAAGCTGTAGACCAACATTCTAAGTTCTTTAGCCCCAACCCTCCTTCAGACTTGAGGGAACAGACTTGTGACCAGCCTACACGCGCACCATGAGCTGCATGATCAGAACCCTTCCAAAAGAAATGGGAGCAAAGTTGTTCAATTCGTCTGAGGACAGTTTTTGGAAGAGGAATCTGTCTACACCAGTAGTTGGTGATACTGTAGAGAACAGATTGTATAAGATGAAGTCGTCCCCCATAACTGAGATGCTTTCCAGACCAGATCTTCAGCTTATCGGTGATTTTATCGATCAAAGGCCCACAATCTTTGACAGACAGTTTCTTTGTTACCAATGGGATGCCCAAATATCGAACAGGGAGGTTACCGATCATAAAACCAGAGGTCTCACTAATGTCAGCAAGGCAAGAAGGAGAGATGCCCGAAACGAACAATTCAGATTTGGAAGCATTAAGCTTCAAGCCTGAGTATCTGTAAAAGACCTCCAAGGTACTAAGTACACCAAGAACCGAGTCCAAGTCCCCTCGACAGAAAATCAGAAGGTCATCCGCGAAGCACAGATGAGTGAGGCCAATGCTATTTTTTGTTTTTATTGTATAAATAATTTTTAAAATTTATTTAAAAAAATTAAATACTTTTAATATTTCTAAATTATATATTTTATAATCTTTTTCTTAAGAATATAAACCCCAAACCTTTTTAATAAAAAGTCAAATTTTTATTTTTATTTTAGAAATATCAATAAGTCCATCCCGTCATGCTATCATTCTATGTTGCCTATCGCATCAAGAAAATAAACAATTATATTAGTACAATAATAATCAAGGTTGATCAAAAAAGCTTATTTATTCGTTTACTAATTGAATGTTCAATTGAGTGTAGAAAAAAATAGGGATATAGTTATTTATTTTTTATTTTTTTTTTTTTGAAATAGTTTGTTGGAATTTTGAAATATTAAGCCTTTAAATTATAGGATCCTCGGGCGACGTAATTCTCGATTGAATTAAATGGATTAATTACATTATACATCATTAACTTATAGGTTAAATTTTAAATTGGTTAATGAATTTCATAATGCTCCTATTAAACCCCTAAACTAACGAATTATTCCAATTAGTCCTTCTATTAGTTTAGTTGTATGTTTTAGCATAAAATGTTGGCTTGAATTTGAAATGTTTGAAAACATGGTTGATATTGGTAGGAGTTTTCAAATTATGATCTAAAGTTTAAATTAGTCTCTAAGTTTTAAAATATTTTATTGAGTCATCAAAGTTTCTTTAAGTCCTTTTGTTTGTCTAGTCGATAGTTTAGATATTCAATTATAACTTGAATTTTGACGTGGAGAGTATTTAAAATATGTACATCAAAATTTAAACATGTATGTAGCAACTATATAATTTATGGACAACTTGTATTTAAATTGTTAAAAAATTAGTGTCATTTACGGTTTAGAAGGGCTATTCTTTCAATTCATATATAAAATAACATCTAAAATCGATCATTCTCCAAGACAATGTTATCGCAAAAGCTGTTCGAAACTTTCTTAACTTAGATTGAGAGGTCCGAATTCACAAAATTAGTCGCGAACTGAACAAGGTAGCTGACGCATTGGCTAAGACTAATCATAGTACATATGTTGGGGAAACCCTTTATAATATTTTTATGTCATTATTTTGAAGTTAGTTCATGAAAAAGGCACTAGCATAGCCCTTTACATTATGTATGATAAAAAGATAACATCTAAAATGAAAGCTAACTACAAGACTAAGAAAATAACATGATTGGAAATGAAAGTTTAGCTTGAGAATTTAGTTGTAATGTGTTGAAGTTGAGAGACCAATTTAAAACGGAAGTTATAATTTGAGAATGTCAATGAAATTAGCCCAAAAATTATATACAAAAATAAGAAATATCAGTGGTATCCAGTTCATACCACAAACCTCCTCCAAAACCCACATTGAAATTTGGAACTCCATAACTTTGCTCACTCACAGTCACAAGCTCTTTCTTCTCTTCCATCTCCAGCTCCGCTCTCTGCTTTCGACAATGGAAAAGAAGAATTCCAAAGCAAATAAAAAGCAAAATCCTGTCTCCATCTTCAACGCCCTGTGTTTTCTTCTTCTCCAGCTTCCTGTAGCTCAGGGATTGACTTTCCTGCCCGACATTTCAGCTCTCAAAGCCTTCAAGGCCTCAATCAACCCAACCTCAATCCCTTCTTGGTCTTGTCTCGCTTCATGGGACTTTGCCACCGACCCTTGCGCCACCCCTCGCCGCACCCATTTCACCTGCGGCGTCACTTGCTCGCCTGACTCAACTCGTGTCACCCAAATCACTCTTGATCCTGCTGGTTATTCCGGCCAGCTCAGCCCACTCGTTTCCCGGCTCACCCATCTCACAAATCTTGATCTCTCTGATAACAAATTCTTTGGCTCTATCCCTTCTTCCATTTCTTCTCTACCTAGTCTCCAGAGTCTGACTCTCAAATCCAACTCCTTCTCTGGTTCAATCCCCGACTCAGTTACGGCTCTCAAATCACTCGAGTCCTTGGACCTTTCACATAATTCTCTTTACGGACCTTTGCCCAAAACCCTGAACTCTCTCTCTAGTTTGAGGAGACTCGATCTGAGTTACAACAGACTCACTGGTTTTCTGCCTAAACTGCCGTATAACTTACTGGAGCTTGCTTTAAAGGGGAATTCTTTATCCGGGTATATCTCGGAATCATCTTTCGATGGGTTAGCTCAGCTGGAAGTGGTTGAACTCAGTGAAAACTCGTTCACCGGGACACTCGGAGCATGGTTCTTTCTCTTACCGTCATTGCAACAGGTGGATTTAGCCAATAACAGCTTCACACGCGTGGAGATCTCGAAGCCCCAAGATGGCAACAGCGACCTCGTGGCCGTCAATCTGGGGTTCAACAAAATCGAGGGAAACCCCCCCGCCAGCTTCGCTGACTACCCACTGCTGTCCTCTTTGTCGTTGCGTTACAACCGCTTGCGTGGGTCCATCCCACTGGGGTACAGCAAGACGAAGTCGTTGCGACGGTTGTTTCTAGACGGGAATTTCTTGATCGGGAAACCTCCGTCGGAGTTTTTCGCCGGAGAAAAGTCGGTTTCCGGTAGCTTGGGGAACAACTGTCTGGAGGGGTGTCCAGGATCTTCTGAGCTATGCAGTCCATCGCAAAAATCTTACGCAGCTTGCAAGCAAGCTTATGGTGGAAAAGGAAAACCGAGGTCTTAGTGTCAGATTTGTCGGTTCATGTTTCTCATTATTATTATATCATAGTTTCTCATTATTTTTTACTTATGGAGGATTTATCATGTACAAATGTGTTAGTATATTATTTATTATTATTTTTAATAAGAGGATCGGGTTTTTTTTTTAGCAAAAGAAGATCGTATATTAAGTTTTAAAAAAAACTTTGAAGATAAATCAACCAAATAAATAAGGCTCAAAAGCAAGAAACTGCAGCCCTTATGGGAGAAAGAAGTGTAATATTATTTAAGAAAAAACTTTGACACAAGTTGTTTAAATTATATAAATTGTTAGATTTAAGATTTAAATTTTTTTGGAAATTATAAAATTTTCGATTAAGCTGATTGTTTTGATCATTAGCATGGGTTCTGTTAAAAAATCACTCTAAACCCTATGTGAAAGAAAAAGATTTATGGTTTTGATTTTATACTCAAGTTTAAATCGTTTTGTATGTAAAGTGTGTGCGTATTGTTAAATAATTTAAATATGTATGAACAGATACTATTTTATATTCACTTTTAAACAATTAAAAAATTAAATTTTCCAATTCAAAAAAAAAATAAATTTTAAAAAATGTTGTGTAATATTTATTTACACAGTTTACGTATTAAAAATATAATTATATTATTTTTTTTACACAGAAATAATGTTCCAAAGTTAAAGAATAATCACCTATAATCTCTTTTTTTGAATGGTCTAAAGGTAATTACAAGGTAGTATTTGTCCATACATATTCTTAACTCTTTGATAATGCGCATACAGCTTGTAGACAAAGCGATTTGTACTCGTGCCTCCGAGGATGAACATCATCCGTTTTTCTACTGGACATTTGTTGGGTTCAATCACCTATAATCTTCACTTTTAAATTTTAGGGTAAAGTACACATATGGTCACTGAACTTTGGCAAAAAAAATAAAATGGTAATCAAACTTTCAAAAATCACAGAAATGACAATTAACTTTTATGTTTCATAAAAAAATGGTAATTAGACATTAAATCTCATTAAGTGTCTGTTATAAATTTTGGTATAATAACACATTTTGTCCTTCATATTTATACATTAAATCCATTTAGTCCTAGTTCGAAACAATTCACTAAATTAAGCCATCGTTATATACGCATTCTTTCAATTTGGTCCTTAAAGCAAAATTCCAAAGTATGATAACATGATAAATAATTACAATTAATTTTTTATAGGAACTCGAAAACTCAACTCGAATTGAAAAAATTTCAAATAAAGTTTGAGTTGTAAAATATGACGTGTCAACTCGAATAACTCGAAATTTTTTGACTCGATCGAACGCTCATCTCTATCTTAAGATATGACGCATCAACTTGAATAACTCGAAATATTTGAATATTTTAAATCTTTTTTTTCTTTTAAATCGAATATTTTTTAAAATAGAATATTTAATATTTTTATATTTAAATCACATCGAATATTTAATAACTACTTTAAATATTCAATTTAATTTAAAAATATTCGATTTAAAAGAAAAAATTGATTTAAAATATTCAAATATTTAATAAATACTTTAAATATTTTTCTTTTAAATATTCGAATATTTAATAACTACTTTAAATATTCGAATATTTTAAATCAATTTTTTCTTGTAAATCAAATATTTTAAATTAAATCGAATATTTAAAATAGTTATTAAATATTCGATGTGAATATTCAAATACTTTGAGTTATTCGAGTTAACGCGTCATATTTTACAAATCAAAATTTATTTAATTTTTTTTCGAGTAGAGTTAAGTTTTTGAGTTCCCATAAAAATTTAATTAAATATTCAAATATTTTAAATGATTTTTCTTTTAAATTGAATATTTTTAAATTAAATCGAATATTTAAAATAGTTATTAAATATTCGATATGATTTAAATATAAAAATATTAAATATTATATTTTAAAAAATATTCGATTTAAAAGAAAAAATGATTTAAATATTCGAATATTTTGAGTTATTCGAGTTGACGCGTCATATCTTAAGATAGAGGTGAGCGTTCGATCGAGTCGAGCCAAAAACAATTTGAATTATTCGAGCTGGCGCATCGTATTTTACAACTCAAACTTTATTTGAATTTTTTTCGATTCGAGTTTTCAAGTTCCTATAAAAATTTAATTGTAATTACTCATCATGTTACCATACTTTGGAATTTTGCTTTAAGGACCAAATTGAAAGAATGCATAAATAACAAGGGCTAAATTTAGTGAATTGTTTCGAATTAGGACTAAATTGATTGAATGTATAAATATGAAACACTAAATGTGTTAGTATACCAAATTTTATAACAGACACTTAATGGGATTTAACGTCTAGTTATCATTTTATTATAAAACATAAAGTTTAATTGTCATTTTGTAATTTTTGAAAGTTTGGTTACCATTTTATTTATTTTTTTATCAAAGTTTAGCGATCGTCTGTGTACTTTACCCTAAATTTTATGCATCAATCATCATAAAAGTAAAATATCAATTTATATTAAATTAAAATAAAAACAAATAAATTTTAAATTCTAAGCATAGTATAAAAAACTCTTGAACTTTTGAAAAAAATTAATTAAGCCTATGAATGTTTTTTCACTTAATTAACACCTTGAACTAAGAAATTGAATCGATTAAGTCTTTTAACCAATTTTAGTCATTAAACATTGACAATTATTTTCGATTTTTTGGTGCAGTAGTCGTGTCACAGTATTTCCACTTGACATTTTTATTTTACATTTTTATTTTTCTAAAATTCTAAAAACCTTATACTAGTAAAATTTATACAAAAATTTATTTTTTTAAAAAATCTTTAAATACAACATTATAAATTGTAGTGTATTATGTGCTAGTAACATTTAAAGAAAAATTGTCAAGATTTAAAGGTTAAATTTGGTGAAATAGCTTAATTGATTCAATTTCTTGATGCAAAAATTTAATTGGATGCAAAAAAAGTTCAAGGGCTTAATTGATTTTTTTTTAAGTTGAAAAACTTCTTAGACATTGGCATTGTTTGGTAAATAACGGTTGAAGAACTTCTTGATTCAAATTTGCTAATTTAGATGTTTGGTAAATAGCGGATTGGAATAACGGATTCGGGTAAAATTTCTAATTTTGAATAAGTTGCTAATAGGAGTTTTTGAAATTAGAAGTTTTAACATAATAGTTATAAAAACCATTTTACCCTTAACAATTATAAAAATCTTCAAATAAGCTAAATTTAACATTTTCTATTTTAATTCTTGACCCTCACTTATTTACATTGTTGCATTTGTAAATTAATATTTTTTCTTTTTATTTCCACCCGTTTATATTGTATTTAAATTTAATAATTAATTAAATTATATTAAAAATAATTATATAAATAATAAATTAATATATATATATATGTATATATATCCTTCAAATATGCTTAGTAATGTTACATTAAAAAATTGTTTTCGTAATCTAATTAATATACAAAATATTGTTAACTAATAAACGATTCAAACAAGTATCGAATATAATCATGTCCTTATATGTCATTTTTCTTGTTTAAATAATTAAAAAGCTATCAACTATTAGTTAATTTTATCAAACGCTTTTATACAATCAGCTAATACAGTCCGCTAGTTAAATCAAGTAATACATCAGTGGTGCCCACCCTAGAATATGAATTTTCTCCTATTAATTACCTATTATATTGATTGTGGCCACCCTGAAATTTTATTTGTGTCATTCTGAAATTTTATTTGTCCACATTCACATATAAATTATAATAAAAAAACCGACTAAAAATATCCATAAGTATAACTTATTCTTTTCTTTGAGTCCACAACCAATTCATTTTGATTCTGATTTATTTACAACACTACATAAAAGTCTAAAAAATAATAACCAATTACAAGACTCATAAATCTCTTAAGCTTGAAGGTGTATAATTTTCTTTTAAATTATTCATTTATTATATATATAGAAATTTATTTCAATTATTATTTAAATTTTGTTCTACAGATTTCAAGAGTCCAATACCTTTTGTTCTTTTTATTACAACTGTAACAATACAAATAAGGATAGAATAATTAAATTGTTAGTGAATTTATGTTTAATGATTTATTTTCTAATTTTGGGTTTTAAGTTAGAGATTAAATTAATTGAGAGTAGAAGTTAAAATATGACTTTAAGAATTAATAGTTCTTTACACTAATTTCGTTGAATCAAGTTAACAAATGTATTCTTTTTTGTCCTTACTTTTTAATGATTGAATATAAATTGGTAATAGGTAGAAATTAGGTTGTTCCGAATTTGTTTTAGCCTTGTTGGTATTATATATCACATTGCTTTGTAAATTTTGATTTAGAAATTTTTGATTCATTAATGTGTTTTAATGCCTAGCGTGAATGATATGTTTTCCTCGTTGTCGTTATGCAGGATTGTACTCAATCCATACAACATGGGGGAAGTAAATGTTTGTATAAAATTGTTCATGTCTTGAAGATGTTATATAGGTTTGTCTCTGTGAGTTGTATCATAAGACATTGTTTTCTGCTTTTTATACAGACTTCAAAATATATATGTAACCCCCTCGTCCCGGTCTGGCCGGATGACCGGTCCGAGTGAGCTACACGGGGAAAACCGAGTGAAAACCCCTAAGAATTTCCCCCTCGGTTAGCAACCCTATTTTTTTTTCTTTTAATTCTTGGCTAAATGGATATTAAACCCTAAGTGATCATACAGCGGAAAACATATGCGAAACAAATCAAACGAACTCAAACAATCATGTTACGGCCAAATTTTAAACTTTACTGCAGGTGGTATCGATACACCTAAGGGGTGTATCGATACCCCTTGACCAAGTCAACTGGTCAAAGTCAACCCGTGGAGACCGTATCGATACACCCAGGAGTGTATCGATACCCTCCCCAAATGTTGACTTCCCACGGTCAACGCTAAGGGAACCGTATCGATACGCATGAAGGCCCGTACCGATACGGAACTTGACAGTGGCTCCAGTAGCAAAAATAGTATCGGTACGCCCCCTCGCGTATCGAAACACGGGGCCTGAACCATGAAGGCCGTATCGATACGGGTCCAACCGTATCGATACCCCTGCTACGAAAACACAGGTTTGAGCTGATTTAAGGCACAAAGTGGCCCTTAAATCCCTCTCAGACCTCAACCAGCACCCTAACATGCATCCTAGTAACAAACCAAGAGTTTAGGCATGCTTAAACTTACAATTACTACACGTTTCATACATGGTGAGGGTTTAAGCATTCAAGCAATTTAGACCTTCAAGCATGGCATTCTAACAAAAGATATTTCAACCATTTTAAGTCATACAAGGAACTCATATTGCCTCTAAGGCACAAGACAAGCACATAGAGGTTTACATCCGCATCAAGACAACCTAGCATAGTTAGACATACTAGCACACACAATACTCAACATAGCATATCATGCTTACAAACCATAGTCAACACAACATCAAACCACATATAAACGAGTCATACAAGCTCATACACAACCCTTGCCACATTGCCAACTATTACAAAATTACCACTGTACTTGAGTCACAAACTTGGAAGCCCTCATTGCCTTGCCTCGAGCTAACACCACGCTAATGATCTGCATTGTTGAACATTGAGAGCGTAAGCTATAAGCTTAGTGAGGGTGCTCTAAAACGAAAAACAACAACAATGCAGGGTCCAAGCATGTTAATCCTAGTCTTACATACATCAAGCATAGGCATTAAAGTCAAGTAGACCTAGCTAGTCTTTCAAGTGGCATGTATGGTCTCTCGATCCTAACAAGCTTAAGCATCAATATCATCAACATACAACCATACCATATATCACACTCGTACATCACCATATAAAAACAAGTTAATTGGCCACTTTAACTACCCCGATTGTGCGGATTTAAACCATGACAACACTTTACCTCGGTGGGATTCCACTCATCACCGGACCATGCATATGCGGGATTCCACTCATCGCCACATGCCCTACGGATGGGATTTCACTCATCATCCCCTAGAAATATATAAAAAGCTTCCGGTGGAATGTTACATCACCGTACTCCTCCTTGATGACTTAACGCCATCAAGGTCACGTACGCTTTGACTCAATTTGTATGCACACTATCCTAATGATCGATCATTTACAACCGGTAATTATTTAGTGCCAATTATTATGACCACAACACGTATCATCAACCACATTCCATGCTCACCACACATATACAATTCATGATATGCTTGCATCAATTTAATCACAATCCACAAGAGCATAGATAGGCTAATTACACAATAGCATGCAATGAAGTTAAAGGCTAGAATTAACAACTCGAAATAAGGAAATGGCCTACCAAGCACATCTCACACACACACCCTACACACACTCGAACCAAACTTTAAAAACAAGTTGAAACCACTCACCGCCCTTCCTTAGCAAATCGAACAATCCTCCTACGAACCCGGATTCGGTCCCAAAGCCTCTTCCACGTTTCCTCTTGCTTCTAGTCAAACAAAAACACATACGTTACTTCCCAATTCAATGCTAATTCAACCTTCAACCCACTTTGCAATCACAGCCCCATTTCCACAAATTTCCAAACCACATTACATCTCCAAAAACCCAATTTTCGGACTCCCACAACCAAAGGCTAAAATACCCAATTCCAAGCACCCAAAAGACTTCCTAAGCATCCCAAATCACCCTCCAAACATAGGTAGACCATCAGCCCTTCAATTTCAACATTAAACTTACCAAAAACCCAAATTTTAGTACCCTAAAATTTTCCCTAAAGACCCACTACGAAATTTCATCCAAAATTGACCAAATTCATATATGTTGTGTATTTCATTATGCTTAAACAAACCCCCAAAACAATTTATCAAAACGAATTGAAAAACCCCTTTGAAACCCAAATTTTCAACATGAACCCTAATTTCCAAATCTCTATATTTTTGAAATCTAAGACAATGGTTAAATAGAGGGTAAAGAGGAGATTAAGAAAATGACTTTACCTTTCAAAAAGCCCTTGGATTGAAGTTGAAAATGAATGGAATAGTGATTTGCTATTTGAGAGGTTTTGAAAGAGAGGAGGGGGAGTTTTACATGGGTTTAGGGAAAAAAAGGGGAAAAAGATGACAATATGGAAAAGTTGTCATCCTTTTTCAAATAGTTTGGGTAAATTACATTATGAGTCCTCCTCTTTTTAAATTAAACTTAATTAGGTCACTATTTGAAGTTGAGTTGTTTTAATTAACTTTTTATTTAACCCGACTAAAACCCGGTTAACTCCTAGGCCCAAAACACGGGTGTTACAACTCTCTCCCACTTAAGGAATTTCGTCCCCGAAATTACCTGACTGAAAGAGATACGGAAACTGCTTTTCCATATCCTCCTTCCGTTCCCAAGTGGCCTCGTCCACACCTCTACGTTGCCACCACACCTTCACTAACTCAATCGATCTACCCCTCAACACCTTACTGTCAGAAGCTAAGATCTCAACGGGCTCTTCTTCATAAGTCAAATCCGGATTCAATTCAATTTCTTCTACGGGCATAACATGTGAAGGATCAGACCTATACTTGCGAAGCATCGAAACATGAAACACATCATGTATCTTTTCAAGCTCGAATGGCAAACGCAACTGATATGCAACTGGACCAACCCTCTTCACAATCTCATATGGTCCTATATACCTAGGACTCAACTTCCCTTTTCGGCCAAATCTCATCACTTTCTTCCACGGAGACACTTTCAAGAATACCTTCTCACCCACTGAGAACTCAACTTCCTTCCTCTTCAAATCGGCATAGGACTTCTGCCTATCCGAAGCAGCCTTCAAGCGATCACAAATCAATTTTACCTTTTTGGTTGTCCCCTTGAGCAAATTCGGCATAGGTAACAGTTTCTGTCCTATCTCGGCCCAACACACTGGAGTTCTACACTTCCGGCCATACAAGGCCTCATACGGAGCCATCTGAATGCTCGACTGAAAACTGTTATTGTACGCAAACTCTACTAGAGGCAAATGTTTCTCCCAAGTACCCTGAAAGTCGATGACACAACAACGCAACATATCCTCTAAGATCTGAATGACCCTCTCTGACTGACCATCTGACTGAGGATGATAAGAAGTGCTGAAGTTCAGACGGGTACCCAAGGCTGTATGCAGACACTCCCAAAATCTAGAAGTAAACCGCGGATCTCTATCTGACACAATGGACTTCGGCACACCGTGTAGCCTCACAATCTCACCAATGTACAAATCGGCCAATCTATCTAGAGTGTAAGTAGTGTTGACTGCCAGGAAGTGAGCACACTTCGTAAATCGATCCACTATCACCCAAACTGAATTCTTCTTCGTAGGAGTCAGAGGCAAACCCGAAACAAAATCCATAGTGATGTTCTCCCACTTCCATTCCGGAATCCTCAACGGCTGTAACAAACCTGAGGGAACCTGATGTTCCGCCTTCACTCTCTGACACACTAAGCACTTGCTCACAAAGTCGGCTACATCTCTCTTCAAGCCAACCCAAAAGTACTCATTCTTCAAATCACGGTACATCTTCGTACTTCCAGGATGCATAGCAAACGGACTACTGTGGGCTTCAGTCAAGATCGTACGTCTCAAATCACCGTCTTCTGGCACAACTATTCTATCTTTGAAACACAGAACCCCATCAGTGCTGAAACTGTAGTCTGAAGATCTACCCTCTGCTATATCTTGCACGTGAGGTGCCAAAGATCTATCTAGAAGTTGTTTCTCTCGAATCATTTGACCTAGAGTAGGTCGAACTTGAAGCTCGGCTACCAAGCCACCATCTTCGGACAAACTCAATCTAGCAAACATAGCTCTCAAGTCTACGGCCACCTTCCTACTCAATGCATCAGCCACTACATTGGCCTTACCCGGATGGTACTCAATTGTGAGATCATAATCCTTTAGCAACTCTAACCACCTACGTTGTCTGAGATTCAAATCTCGCTGAGTCATAATGTACTTCAAACTCTTGTGGTCGGTGTATACTGTGCATTTCTCACCATACAAATAGTGTCTCCAAATCTTCAAGGCAAATACAACTGCAGCTAGCTCTATGTCATGGGTCGGGTAGTTGCGATCATGAGTCTTCAGCTGTCTTGAGGCATAAGCCACTACTCTTCGGTCTTGCATAAGGACACATCCTAACCCTACATACGAAGCATCACTGTAAATCACATAGTCCTTCCCGGACTCAGGCTGAATCAAAATCGGAGCTTGGGTCAAAGCTTCTTTCAATTTCTCAAAGGCTCTCTGTCTTGCATCTGTCCACTCGAACTGAACACTCTTCTGAAGTAACTGTGTTAACGGAGCAGTTAATTTAGAGAAGCCCTCTACAAACCTCCTATAGTATCCGGCTAAGCCTAGGAAGCTACGTACTTCTGTCACAGACTTTGGTTGCTTCCACTCAACAATGGCTTCAATCTTTTTCGGATCAACTCTAATGCCTTCAGCTGACACTACATGTCCTAAGAAGACCACTTCTTGGATCCAGAATTCACACTTGCTGAGCTTCGCATACAACTGATGATCTAGAAAAGTCTTCAAAACAAGTCTCAAGTGTCGGTCATGGTCTTCTTCAGTTCGCGAATACACCAAAATGTCATCTATAAATACAACCACAAACTGATCTAGATACTGATGAAAAATCCTATTCATCATGTCCATGAAAGCTGCCGGTGCATTAGTCAACCCAAATGGCATGACTAAAAACTCATAGTGTCCATATCTAGTCCTAAAGGCTGTCTTCGGTACATCAACCTCTCTAACCTTTAGCTGGTAGTAACCCGATCTCAAATCAATCTTCGAAAAGACAGATGCTCCTCTCAACTGATCAAACAAGTCGTCGATTCTAGGCAACGGATATTTGTTCTTTACTGTCAACTGATTTAACTGTCTATAATCTATGCACATTCTCATACTTCCATCTTTCTTCTTCACAAACAACACCGGTGCACCCCAAGGTGAAGAACTAGGCCTAATAAAACCTCTATCTGTCAATTCTTGCAACTGAGTCTTCAACTCTTTCAATTCTTTCGGTGCCATACGATACGGAGCAATCGAAACAGGAGCTGAATCAGAATAAGTCTCAATGCCGAACTCTACCTCTCTGTCCGGTGGTAACCCTGGCAATTCTTCCGGAAACACACTAAGAAAATCACATACTGTCCGGATATCCTGAGGTCTAACCTCACTCATGTTAGGGTTCATCACATACGCTAAGTATACTTCACACCCCAACTCAACCAACCTCTTAGCCTCTAACACTGAAACAACATTGGACAAGAACTTCACGTTCTCACCCACCACTACAATCTCATAATCATCCGTGAGCTTCAAAGAAATCCGCTTAGTTTCAAAATCTATCCTAGCTCTATGCTCCGTGAGCCAGTCCATACCCAGAATCACATCAAAACCATAAAAGGGAAGCTCCATCATATCCACTGGAAACACATGTCCTTGAACCATCAACGGACACCTTCGGTACATCTTCCTAACTACTACTGTGTCCTCAAAGGAACTAGTAACACTAACTCCTACCTCTAACATTTCACAAGGCAAGTTCAAAGACTGTGCATGCTCACTCAATATGTAGGAATGTGTAGACCCAGAGTCAATCAAAGAAAGCAAACCCAAAGACTGTATCGAGAAGTTACCTGCGATCACATCGGTGTCATGCTGATCTCCCCGCTGAGCATAAACTCTGGCCTGACCTCCGCCCTCTGGCTGAACTGCAACTACATGTGCTATGTTCCTCTGACCATCATTCCTCGGCTGAAAGTTTCCTCTACCGCGCCCGCGGCCTCTCTGAAAGTCGTTGGCTCGAGCAGGAGCCTGAGCTGGTGCCTGTCCCACCTGATGTGGACAGTCACGCCTAATGTGGTCTCTAGCACCACAACTCCAACAAGAATGGTAGTTCCCCCAACATTCTCCGGTGTGGTTCCTCCCGCAAGTAGCACATGTGGGCAACTTCCCACCAACTCTCTGACCCTGATGGCCCCTACCGTGGTTACCGCCACCACACCTATGATCATACTGATGCCTATTGTCCCGATGCCTCTTGGCATCACCTCTGTCAAAGTTGCTAGACCTCTTACCCGAACTAGGTCCACCTGACCGCCTGGTCAAACTCAGACTGTGCTCTAAGTCCTTGGCCCTCGAAACCAAGACATCAAAATCAGTGTAGTCTGAAGCTAGAGTATAAGTCTTGATTTCTTCACTCAGCCCATATCGGAAGCGGTTACAACGTTCCCCCTCAGTAGGTACAAGCTCAGGTGCATACTGACTCAATCTGACAAACCGAATCTCATAATCAGTCACGGACATACTCCCCTGAAGCAATGCCATAAACTCTCTCTTCCTCTCATCGAGGTATCGCGGACCCAAATACTTCTTCCGGAAAGCTGTCTCAAAGAACTCCCAAGTGATCTCGGTCTCATCCATCCCCGAAGTAACGGTGACCCACCAGGTGTAGGCATCACCCTGAAGCAGAGACTCAACACATCCCAACTTGCGCTCACCAGTACATCCCATTTGAGCAAGAATACGGACGGTCTTCTCAAACCACATCTCTGACCTCTCCGGAGTAGCACCTCTAAACTCTTCGGCCCCAAGGCCCCGAAGTCTCTCTAATGGTAATCTGGTGCCCTTACCCTGATGATGAGCTGCCTGACCTCCAGCTACTGCAGCCTGGAATGCTCCGGCTATTGCCTGAACCAACGGAGCTAAGTCAATCCCGGCCGGTCCTTGGCCACCTTGGCCTCCTTGTGGTCTCATTCCTCCGGGCCCGGCCTCGCCTCCCACTCCAGGTGGAGGAGGTGGTGGTGGTGGAGGTGGTGGAGGAGCTCCAACTCCAACCACTGGCTCTCCCACTTGAGCCTCAACTCTCACAACTGGCTCAACTCTCGGAGCCTCTGCCCGTGGTTCCGGTCGAACCATCCTAGGCCTCCCACGTGGTCTCATGGTTCAACTAGCAAGGTAAAACTACAACAAGAAACAGATAAGGATTATGTTAGTCAAAGCAAGGGTCCAATAGTGCTCAAGTACTCCTTTTTCCAAAAATCTTTCTAAATTAAGTAATAGTAGCAATGGGCACACACTCACACCAAACTCGACAATTCATGCTTCAAAACATCATACGAACAGTCAAATATTCAAGTATTCATGGCAAGACATACGTCGAACAGCACAATCATTTAATACATCAAGCTTACTTCACTTACCTGCCCGAGGTCTCGGTAACCTCAGGTTCTGATACCAACAAATGTAACCCCCTCGTCCCGGTCTGGCCGGATGACCGGTCCGAGTGAGCTACACGGGGAAAACCGAGTGAAAACCCCTAAGAATTTCCCCCTCGGTTAGCAACCCTATTTTCTTTCTTTTAATTCTTGGCTAAATGGATATTAAACCCTAAGTGATCATACAACGGAAAACATATGCGAAACAAATCAAACGAACTCAAACAATCATGTTACGGCCAAATTTTAAACTTTACTGCAGGTGGTATCGATACACCTAAGGGGTGTATCGATACCCCTTGACCAGGTCAACTGGTCAAAGTCAACCCGTAGAGACCGTATCGATACACCCAAGAGTGTATCGATACCCTCCCCAAATGTTGACTTCCCACGGTCAACGCTAAGGGAACCGTATCAATACGCATGAAGGCCCGTACCGATACGGAACTTGACAGTGGCTCCAGTAGAAAAAATAGTATCGGTACGCCCCCTCGCGTATCGAAACACGGGGCCTGAACCATGAAGGCCGTATCGATACAGGTCCAACCATATCGATACCCCTGCTACGAAAACACAGGTTTGAGCTGATTTAAGGCACAAAGTGGCCCTTAAATCCCTCTCAGACCTCAACCAGCACCCTAACATGCATCCTAGTAACAAACCAAGAGTTTAGGCATGCTTAAACTTACAATTACTACACGTTTCATACATGGTGAGGGTTTAAGCATTCAAGCAATTTAGACCTTCAAGCATGTCATTCTAACAAAAGACATTTCAACCATTTTAAGTCATACAAGGAACTCATATTGCCTCTAAGGCACAAGACAAGCACATAGAGGTTTACATCCGCATCAAGACAACCTAGCATAGTTAGACATACTAGCACACACAATACTCAACATAGCATATCATGCTTACAAACCATAGTCAACACAACATCAAACCACATATAAACGAGTCATACAAGCTCATACACAACCCTTGCCACATTGCCAACTATTACAAAATTACCACTGTACTTGAGTCACAAACTTGGAAGCCCTCCTTGCCTTGCCTCGAGCTAACACCACGCTAATGATCTGCATTGTTGAACATTGAGAGCGTAAGCTATAAGCTTAGTGAGGGTGCTCTAAAACGAAAAACAACAACAATGCAGGGTCCAAGCATGTTAATCCTAGTCTTACATACATCAAGCATAGGCATTAAAGTCAAGTAGACCTAGCTAGTCTTTCAAGTGGCATGTATGGTCTCTCGATCCTAACAAGCTTAAGCATCAATATCATCAACATACAACCATACCATATATCACACTCGTACATCACCATATAAAAACAAGTTAATTGGCCACTTTAATTACCCCGATTGTGCGGATTTAAACCATGACAACACTTTACCTCGGTGGGATTCCACTCATCACCGGACCATGCATGTGCGAGATTCCACTCATCGCCACATGCCCTACGGATGGGATTCCACTCATCATCCCGTAGAAATATATAAAAAGCTTCCGGTGAAATGTTACATCACCGTACTCCTCCTTGATGACTTAACGCCATCAAGGCCACGTACGTTTTGACTCAATTTGTGTGCACACTATCCTAATGATCGATCATTTACAACCGGTAATTATTTAGTGCCAATTATTATGACCACAACACGTATCATCAACCACATTCCATGCTCACCACACATATACAATTCATGATATGCTTGCATCAATTTAATCACAATCCACAAGAGCATAGATAGGCTAATTACACAATAGCATGCAATGAAGTTAAAGGCTAGAATTAACAACTCGAAATAAGGAAATGGCCTACCAAGCACATCTCACACACACACCCTACACACACTCGAACCAAACTTTAAAAACAAGTTGAAACCACTCACCGCCCTTCCTTAGCAAATCGAACAATCCTCCTACGAACCCGGATTCGACCCAAAGCCTCTTCCACGTTTCCTCTTGCTTCTAGTCAAACAAAAACACATACGTTACTTCCCAATTCAATGCTAATTCAACCTTCAACCCACTTTGCAATCACAGCCCCATTTCCACAAATTTCCAAACCACATTACATCTCCAAAAACCCAATTTTCGGACTCCCACAACCAAAGGCTAAAATACCCAATTCCAAGCACCCAAAAGACTTCCTAAGCATCCCAAATCACCCTCCAAACATAGGTAGACCATCAGCCCTTCAATTTCAACATTAAACTTACCAAAAACCCAAATTTTAGTACCCTAAAATTTGCCCTAAAGACCCACTACGAAATTTCATCCAAAATTGACCAAATTCATATATGTTGTGTATTTCATTATGCTTAAACAAACCCCCAAAACAATTTATCAAAACGAATTGAAAAACCCCTTTGAAACCCAAATTTTCAACATAAACCCTAATTTCCAAATCTCTATATTTTTGAAATCTAAGACAATGGTTAAATAGAGGGTAAAGAGGAGATTAAGAAAATGACTTTACCTTTCAAAAAGCCCTTGGATTGAAGTTGAAAATGAATGGAAAAGTGATTTGCTATTTGAGAGGTTTTGAAAGAGAGGAGGGGGAGTTTTACATGGGTTTAGGGGGAAAAAAAGGGGAAAAAGATGACAATATGGAAAAGTTGTCATCCTTTTTCAAATAGTTTGGGTAAATTACATTATGAGTCATCCTCTTTTTAAATTAAACTTAATTAGGTCACTATTTGAAGTTGAGTTGTTTTAATTAACTTTTTATTTAACCCGACTAAAACCCGGTTAACTCCTAGGCCCAAAACACGGGTGTTACAATATAAGTATTGACCACAGTGGCAATTCATCATATAATTAGGTTGTGCAAGTTATTTATCGTTGTTTTTTGATTCACTAATGTTTGCATTGATAACTTATTCAAACCGTTGTAAATAAGCATTATTAACTTATTGAAACTTAGTCCCTTATCATGTTCGTGAATGTTAAACGAACATGTTCGCAAACGCTAAACGGACCGAGCATGAACAAACTAAATAATAAACAAATTGAATTCGAACATAATGTTAATGTACGTGTGCACACCCTCAAAAATATTTTTAAATCTGCCACTAAATACAATCAGCTAACAATTACTAAATAATATAATCCACTATCAACTATCCGCTAATTGCCAAATAGAGGTATCAAGCCTAAATTCTAAAATAAAAATAATTTAAAAATAGTGCACTTATTAGTGACAAGAGGCTAAAGAGATTACTGACAGAACTGTCTGAGATATGTCGTTTAGTGAGTAATTTAAATATGAGAAAACTACATATTTAATATTTCAATTATGCTTGCATTACCGTTTTAGTATCTCAACTATTATTTTTGGTAATATAGTATTTAATTTTAGGTTTATGTTCTATTTACGTGCCCGACCGTTAAAAACTAACGGAGATTATGAACGTGACTTGGTATAAGCACAGTTTTAGTCCAAGACACTTATATATATTATCAATTTAGTCCAGAATCCACCAATTTAAAACATCATCTTCATTTTAAATGGCGGAGTTACCAAAACGGAACAAAAACCTAACATTAGATATTATTTTGCCAAAAATAATAGTTAAGGTACCAAAACAGTAATGGTGACATAATTAGGGTACTAAATATGTAATTTTTTCTTTAAATATTTGAAAACAAAGCTTTTTTATAAGAACAAAAAACGGTTAAAGACAAAAATAACATCTTACATCCTAATATTACCAAACCAACACCTAAAATTTTATGTTTCTCATGCTATTGCAGAGAACTCGCCGTAGAAGTACAACGAGTTTGAATAAAATATTATTTTTTTAAAAAATTAAACTTGTCGTAAAAGCACTACAAGTTCAAAAAATAATTAACATATCCTAATTGGAACTCAACGTGCATGCATGACAAGTTTTAATTAATTTTTTACGAACCTAGAAAAAATAAACTATTAGGAACACGTCTATTAGGAATCCACTTCGCATCTTCAGTATAATATAGAACAAAAAAAAATTAAACTAATAGGAACCAACTTTGATATTTAGCTCCATAAATTACAAAAAAAATAGGGTAAAGTACACAGACGGTCACTAAACTATACCCGAAAAAATAAAATGGTAACCAAACTTTCAAAAATCACACAATGGCAATTAAACTTTATGTTTTATAACAAAACGGTAACTAGACGTTAAATTCCGTTAAGTTTCTGTTAAAACTTTGGTATAATAACATATTTAGTCCTTCATATTTATACAGTCAATAAATTTAGTCCTAATTTGAAATAATTTACTAAATTTAGCCCTCGTTATTTATGCATTCTTTCAATTTGGCCCTTAAAGCAAAATTTCAAAGTATGGTAACATGATAAATAATTACAATTAAATTTTATAGGAACTCAAAAACTCGACTCGACTCGAATCGAAAAAATTTCAAATAAAGTTTGAGTTGTAAAATATGACGTGTCAACTTGAATAACTCGAAATTTTTTTACTCGACTCGATCGAACGCTCACCTCTATCTTAAGATATGACGTGTTAACTCGAATAACTCGAAATATTCGAATATTTTAAATTATTTTTTCTTTTAAATCGAATATTTTTAAAATAGAGCTTTTAATGTTTCATATTTAAATCGCATCGAATATTTAATAATTACTTTAAATATTCGATTTAATTTAAAAACATTCAATTTAAAAGAAAAAAATTGATTTAAAATATTCGAATAATTAATTAAATTTTTATAGGAACTCGAAAACTCGACTTGACTCGATTCGAATCGAAAAAATTTCAAATAAGGTTTGAGTTGTAAAATATGACGCGTCAACTCGAATAACTCGAAATTTTTTTGACTCAACTCGATCGAACGCTCACTTCTATCTTAAGATATGACGCATCAACTCGAATAACTCGAAATATTCAAATATTTTAAATCATTTTTTCTTTTAAATTGAATAATTTTTAAAATAGAATTTTTAATATTTTCATATTTAAATCACATCGAATATTTAATAACTTCTTTAAATATTCGATTTAAAAAAACAATATATTTAAAATATTCGAATATTTAATAGCTACATTAAATATTTTTCTTTTAAATATTCCAGTATTTAATAACTACTTTAAATATTCGAATATTTTAAATTAATTTTTTCTTTTAAATCGAATATTTTAAAATTAAATCAAATATTTAAAGTATTTATTAAATATTCAATGTGATTTAAAAGAAAAAAAATGATTTAAAATATTCGAATATTCGAGTTGACGCGTCATATCTTAAGATAGAGGTGAGCGTTCGATCGAGTTGAGTACAAAATTTTCGAGTTATTCGAGTTGAAGCATCATATTTTACAACTCAAACTTTATTTGAATTTTTTATTCGAATCGAATCAAGTCGAGTTTTCGAGTTCCTATAAAAATTTAATTAAATATTCAAATATTTTAAATCAATTTTTTCTTTTCAATCGAATATTTTTAAATTAAATCAAATATTTAAAGTAGTTATTAAATATTCGATGTGATTTAAATATGAAAATATTAAATATTATATTTTAAAAAATATTCGATTAAAAGAAAAAATGATTTAAAATATAAGAATATTTCGAGTTATTCAAGTTGACACGTCATATCTTAAGATAGAGGTGGGCGTTTGATCGAGTCGAGTCAAAAAATTTAGAGTTATTCGAGTTGACGCGTCATATTTTACAACTCAAACTTTATTTAAATTTTTTCGATTCGAGCCAAGTCGAGTCGAGTTTTCGAGTTCCTATAAGAATTTAATTGT
Source organism: Hibiscus tridactylites (assembly GCA_958450335.1). Lineage (NCBI taxonomy): Eukaryota > Viridiplantae > Streptophyta > Magnoliopsida > Malvales > Malvaceae > Hibiscus > Hibiscus tridactylites. Next base: position 67,330,041 of record OY288275.1, on the reverse strand, counting down.
AATTATTTATCATGTTACCATACTTTGAAATTTTGTTTTAATGACCAATTTGAAAGAATGCTTAAATAAAAAGGCTAAATTTAGTGAATTGTTTCAAATTAGGACTAAATTAATTGACTGTATAAAGTTGAAGGACTAAATATGTTATTATACCAAAGTTTTAACAGAAACTTAACGGAATTTAACGTCTAGTTACCGTTTTGTTATAAAACATAAAGTTTAATTGCCATTTTGTGATTTTTAAAAGTTTGGTTACCATTTTGTTTTTTCGGGTATAGTTTAGTGACCGTCTGTGTACTTTACCCAAAAAAATATATTGACATTAGCTTATATAGGCTTAGCTAGAGTGTAAACTTTTGTTTTCTTATCAAACGAGGATCTTGAAGCTAAAATATAGTAGCAAACTCTTTAGCTCCAAGAATCCTACATTGATAAGAAACAAATGCTTACACTTTAGCTAGACCTATATATAACTAATACCAAAAATTATTTTTTACAAATTATATAGCTAAATATCAAAGTGAGTCCTAATAGTTATTTTTTTTCTGTTTTTCAATATATTGAAGATGCGAAGTGAGTTTCTAGTAATTTATTTTTTTTTTCATTTTTGTACTTTAGTAAAAAAGTTTAATTTTAATTTTTTTAAACTTATCATGCTTCTACTATGAATTTAATTTATTTTAAAAAAAATAATATTTTTTCAAACTCGTCGTGCTTGTATGACAAGTTCACTGTAATAATATTAGTCTGAAAAATATAAAATTTATGGTGCTATTTTGATTATATTAGGATGTAGGGAGCGCTATTTTTGTCTTTATCCCCAAAAAACTTTAGCTTTCTGATTGTTAATGATGCATTTTGATGACTTTTCTTTTATCAACATTTTTCTGACGACTTATAAATGAAGCATGAAAAAGGATGGGATTTTACAGCTTGGGATGAGTGTTTTAGATTCTTTCAAAAGTAATAAAGTCAATTACTTTTTTCTTATCTTTTTATATAAACAATATGCTTAATATTAAAAAATTGCCCAATATATATATATTGTTTTAGTTTGGTGTTTAACGTTTCTTTGTCACTTTAGTGTCTAATATGTTATTCTATAATTTATATTGAATTTTTTCGTGAACGGCTGTTAAAATTTTTTCGTTAACCAATTATAACATGACATGTGACCCACTTAAAATATTTATTTAATTTCTGAATTACTTAAAAAAATTGCTAACCAATTATAACTAATCATGGGGCTTTTGGTGGAGGGCCGACGAAGGTAAGGGTGGCTGGTGGTGGTTGAATCGGTGGTGGGAGGGGAGGAATTTAGGGATCTAAAGTTTGGATTTGGAGTTTTAGAAAAATTAAAAGTTTTCTGATTTTTAAAAAAATAAAAATTAAAGAAAATATTAGAATATGTCACGTGTTGTGCAAAAAAATTTAATGTCCTTCACGGAAAAACTCAATCTGAGTTACATAATGAAACCTCTTTGTTCTAATCTTCAGTGCCATGCTCATCGTTGTGGTTGACCCTTCTCTGTCGGTGAGCTTGCATGATAACCATTTACCGGCGCAGTTCAACCTAACCCAACACCGATAGTGTGATTTCTACAAGCGAGCTTGCACAATAACCCTCTTTGATTTCGTTACTCACCAAACAGGTCAATGTTTAGATATTCCAATGAAAACCAGCCATGAAAGTGATGAAGGAAGATGGGTTTAGATATACCAATAGTGGGCTTGGTATTAAGCAGGTCGCCGAGCTTTAGATTGTAAGGCTATGCCTGAAAACAGTTGACTGTTTGATTAAGATGAGATTTAGATCATTTCCTAGGCCAGAAATGAGCTACAGTAAAAACAAAACTTTGTTGAATAAATGTAATGGATTGAAGAAAGACTATCTTCTTGTAAAAATTTCATCAACCAAAGGAAAGACCCTACATTCATTAAAATCAGATGAAAATCTCTTTGTTGCAAACCTCAATTATTCATTCTCCACCTTTCTCGTCACCCTAAACGCTACGATACAACATACTCGAATGACGGTTTTCAAAATTGAACACTACAATACAATGTAGTATAAAAATGGCGAACCATCCATATTAAGGAAAAGATATATTGGTACTAATACAGCCAGACTACAACTTGAGGAAAACAAACTCCTCAATGGCAGGGACTTCACCAATCCTCTTCAAACTTTCCTTGCTGGGTTGGTCGTCGACTCCAATGGCCATCACTGCATGCTTCCTCGGAGCAACCCTCCCAACACTCATGAAGCTCACATTCACATTCTCCTCGCCCAAAATACTGCCAACTGTGCCTATCATACCTGGCTGATCAACCTGTCTGCAGAGTATAATACTACCCTCCAAGCTCACATCTACTTCGAACGACCCTACTTTTGTCAAATGGGGAACTCCGTCCTTCACCCTTCCTTCAACCCTAACCTCACCTGTCTCTGACATGGCACTGGCAAATTTTGATTCCACATTCGCAATCTGAACTTGGATGGACTCCAGTGGACTCTCGGGTGAACCATCTAAAAGGACACGTTCCTCTGTAATCCGTAGTCCTCTCTGTTTGGCAGTGAAATCAGCATTAACCAGGTTCACAAAAACACTGGAAATTGGTTCAATTATGCCCTTTGTGATCATTGCACGGAGCAACCTCGTATCGAAGTCATCTGGGGCTCTAGAGGTAGCATATGATACTTTCACAGCTTTAACACCACTTCCCCCTGCCACCAGTTGGACAGCCAACCTCCCAAGTTTCTCAGCGAGTTCAACATATGGTTTCAACTCTGTCAAAACCTGTAGGGGAAGAAGAGATAAATGAAACAGCAATCCTCAATGAATAATTAAGCAAAATCAAAATAACTGATTGTACCTCAGCAGGAACCATTGGGGCATTGACTGCAGTCGCAGCAAGTTCCCCTTTCAAGGCTCCAACAACAGCTTCAGCTATTTCAATAGCCACTCCTTCCTGAAAGGTATACCAATGATTCATTCAATAGTCCCGTTTGGAAACAAGTGAGACACGAATATATGCACTCAACGATTAACGAACCTGAGCCTCCATTGTACTAGCACCAAGATGTGGAGTGACAGTAACCCTCTCATGCTGCACCAACTTGCTGTCTGGTTTTGGTGGCTCCTCGCTGAAAACATCAAGAGCAGCTTGAGCTACAATTCCATCATCCAATGCCCTCACAAGAGCCTCTTCATCAATCACTCCCCCACGAGCAACGTTGACAATACGGACACCTTTCTTCATCTTAGCAAATGTCTCATCGTTGAGCATCTTATTAGTAGCAGGGGTGAGAGGCATGTGTAGAGAGATAAAATCAGCAGTCCCTATGGCTTCATCAAAGCTCACTAGCTCCACACCTATAGCACGAGCACGATCAGCCGGGGCATAAGGATCATGTGCAATAACATGCATGCCAAGTCCCTTGGCTCGCCGAGCTACTTCTGATCCAACCTTTCCAAAACCCAAAACAGCAAGTGTTTTCCCAACAAGGGATACACCCACATATTTGTTCCTCTGCCACTTCCCTACATATAAAAAGCCATAAAAGTTGAAACTTTTTTTTTTCAGAAATCTAGTTAAGAACCGAAAAATCAATGTAACTCATAAAGAACTAAGAACAAATGATCCCACAAAATCATACCGGCTGAAACTAATATAAAAACTCAACCACATCAATATAAACTGCCAATAGTAAGGATATATTTCTTACACACTATCATTGTCATTCAAAACTTGTAAATATGGTGATATCAAACACCTGAGTCACTAAAATAAACAGGGGCGATTTCCCTCGGAAATCAATCTACAGAACCAATAATTCACCTTAGTATTAACTAAGGTAGATCTATAATTATATACCATTTCCTATATTTAACATGGTATTAAATTGCGGCCGCAACTTAAAATAAAGGCTCATAACAGTTTTTAAGATCACCATGGCCGATCCAAAAATATACTTGAGGTATGCTCAAGTAAAATCTTAAAATTTCAGCCGAACACAAGTCATAAATATTAAAAAATATTTAAGACTAATTCATAAAAATCAAGTTTAGAGAGGGCACGGCCTACCCCACATAACGATCCGCCATTGTGACACCACGACCGTAATTTAGAAACATGGTGATTTTTGGAAGAAAAACCAACATAAAACTGGGGTCTAAGCAATCAACATGGAATATAAAAAATAAACCAAAAATTTTTATTCTCGAGGACTCACCAGACTTAACGGAAGCATCAGCCTGAGCAACGTTTCGAGCCATTGCAGCCAAGAGCGCGATCCCGTGTTCAGCCGCCGCAACGGTATTAGCAGTAGGCGCATTGACGACCAAACAACCATGCTCGGTGGCGGCAGACAGATCAACATTATCGATCCCAACACCAGCTCTACCAACGACCTTCAGTCTCCCGCCAGAAGATTCAAATACCTCGCGGTTAACTTTGGTCCCGCTGCGCACAATCAAGGCATCGCAAAGCGAGATCTTGGTGCAGAGCTCTTCGGGGGAGAGGTTGTAAGAGCAGTCCACGTTGGCGAACTGCTTGAGCAGCTCTAAGCCCGCTTCGCCGAGCTTTTCGGCGACGAGGACGGTGGGTTTGTTGGAGGCGGCGGAAGCGGTTATGATTAAGAAGCGGCGGCGCTGCGGGTGGGAGGGAGGGAAGTGGAGGGTGTTGGGGAAGGCGGCGGAAAGAGCAGAGGGGAGGCGAGGCTTAGAGGAAAGGGAAAGGGAAGATGGGTTTTTGAGTGTTGGGGTTGCCATAGAAGCCATTATCGATGTGATGAGAGGAAAGGGAAGTTGGAAGGAGTGTGGGCGAATAAAATGCAGCGAGGAAAAGGATGGGGGAAGACTGGAATTTATATGTTTTTTTTTTGTTGGTTTAGGTGAGATACAGTGAATGTGGGTTTGGAGGATTGCACGCGCCGATATCTTTGGAGCGGGAAAGTGGGAGAGTGTTACTACGCTACAAGAATGGCAATTGGATCAGGATTAAACAAATCTGCCATTTTTTGGTACAAAAATAATTGCCCACTAGCTGTTAAATGGTATTTGAATCATTGAAATTGTATGGTCACTAATTTATAAATGTAGTTAATACCGGAAATTCCAAAAAGTTAGTTCTGAAACAAGCACTCAAAGGAGCAAGAGCTTTCCCTCCTAAAGTTTTCCACTCACAGTTTGCCTGGACCTCAGGGCCGGAACAGTGAGGTGTTTTGACTTCCTTTAGTTGGGTTTGGTTCCTCTTGTTTTCTCCTTTTGTTTTAGGTTTTCCTTGGTTGTTCTGTTTTCTCGTTCTCTGTTTTTGTTTTGCTCCTTTTCTTCCCTTCTTTCTGTCCAAGTTCTCTTGTTTTGCCTCGTCTCCTGCCATGCATACGACAGCAGCTTTAAGTATGGGGGTTGTCAACAGTGGTTATCCCAACAACCCTGCTGACCCAAGTTTGGCAAGTCAAGAGTTCATTGATGAACTCGAATTAAATGAAGATGGGGATGTCAACCTGTCTCTGAAAAATCAGGCTCTTGTCGGGAAACTGCTCTCGCCAGCTACCATGAAGCCGTTAACTTTAACAGCCATTATCCGCAAAGCCTGGAAGAGTGAAGGAGTAGAATGCCACGATCTAGGGAGGAACTTTTTCCTCTTTATCTTTCCATCGACCGACGAGAGACTGCGGATTCTCGGGGGAAAACCATGGGCCATTCAAGATTCGCTTTTGATCCTGAAAGATTGGCAACCAGAGAAGGCTCTTGAAGAAATTGATTTCTCCCTTGAAGAATTCTGGGTCCAAGTGCATAACTTGCCCATTGGGTTGATCACTCCAGAGAACGTAAGGAGGATAGGGAAGTTATTTCCAGTTTACTATGGTTCTACCCTGGATGATGGGAGCATTGAACACAGGTTTGGGGAGGTCAACGTTAGGGTGGCTGTTAGGGTCGAAGATCCCTTGAAACCGGGGTTCATTTTAACAGGAAAAAAGATCAACCTCTGGAGGTTGCCTTCAAATACGTTGGCTTGCCAAAATTCTGTTTCCGGTGCGGTAGGCTAGGGCACGTTGAAAGAGATTGTCGACACGATACGACTATGTTCAAACTTTCTGGGAGATTCGGGCTGTGGCTCCGAGCTACTTTCATCGGAAAAAACCAGAAACCTGGAGGCTCCATTGCAATAGGAAACGCAGGGGAAGCTAGCTCGAGTCACAACAAACGGCAACTTTTGGAAGGAGATACGACAAAAAGCCCAGGCACTAAAGACAAAGGCTTGATGCATCCTAATCATAGGAAATCCCTAGGAGTATCCGAAATGGCAGAGTCATCATTATGCTTGTCTGCTACACCTGGGCCACCTAAGCGAATTGTCAACGCTAGTTTACCCGGTTTTGGCAGTATACAACCTGGCTCCTCTCTCTCTACTGGGGCAACTAACATAATTGAGGAAAATATCAAAGATTTTCCTGTACTATCGAGCCCAATTTTGGAGATTTCCTCAGCTCCTAAGCAAGGCCTGCTGAATCTCCTTGAGAAGACTAATCAATCTGGTGATGGAGTCTCTCACACGGAAGTGGGCTTTGGACACGGGCCGGACAAATGGACTAGTCCACCTATGGACTCCCAAGGTCTATGGGGTTGTTTCCTTGCTGAAGGTCTGAATAAAATGGAAGTTTCCTGTAATAAGAAGAGGAAACGAGACAATGACGAAGGTGAATACATAAGCAAACTCCACCGTCGGGAACTCTGGAATGAAGTCTCCAAAGCCATTGTGCAAGTTAGTCCGGGAAATTGGTGCATTGCAGAAAGGGGTATAGCCGCCAATGATGAGGTGCTGAAAGCTGCACTATTCCCGAATTCCATCTTCAACAATTCCACCATAATTCATAACATTGAAAGAAGGAAGAAAGGAAGAACGTTTGGAACCAAGAGGTTAACGTTAATAAAGAAAGCAGCTAGACGCAAATTCTCAATGGAATGTTCTCGTGTAATGGTGGACGAAGTGGGGCTTTTAGAGCTTGGTGAAGATCCTTTCGGTAAAAAGATAACGAAGATGCCCTCAATGTGCATGAATGCTGACTATATCCTCAACGAGGAAATCATTATCAGTGACGGGGAGGAACAGGGAAACACTAACAGTGACTTCAATGACGCTTTTTCTGAATCGGATAACTCCGCTGTGGGTTATCCGATAACTCCATGATTGCTTACAAGGCTGGCACCTTCTCTCTGGGGACATGTAGGTGCCATGCATTCTGTAGGTCTCCGTTCTTTAGGTTTTTCTGTGTTGACGCCTTAAGGTCGAAGCTGTCGATCTTAGGAACCGCGTCTGTTCTTTGTTGGCCGTTTGGCCTCGGATTGGTGTTTGCAAGCCGGAAGCAGCTGGAGTCCTTTTTTTCTGATCAATGTTCGATGGTTATACACGATGCCGATTGCCTTGACAAGGACCGTCGCCGACGCAACGGAAGCATGCCTCTGGATAGAGCTCTCAGGCGAAGACATGGTGTTCCGATATTATCCAACGTTGTGGAAAAGCTTTTTGTCTCCAGCTTAAGTCTGGTCGGTTGCTTGAAGTTTACCAGTTATACCATCCCTAGGTTGATGGCTCTGGTAGTTTGCTCCCTGTTTAGGGTTTATGTTTTTAGTTTCTTTTGGTCTGTCTTTTGTTTCTGTTCGTTAACCTGCTCTTGTTTGTCTTGCATGGTTTGCTGTGGGGATGTTTCCCCGTTTTGTTTGGACCAGGGTGGGGAACCTCCTGGTTATCGAGTCTAGAGTCTGTTGTTTCCTGTTTATGTGCAATGAAAGTTATCTTTGAACAAAAAAAAATAATTTATAAATGTAGTTTATAACAATATTTTTGTCAAATGTATAAATAATTTAATTCTGAAATATAAAAATATTATATCAATTATAATTTAACTTATGCTTAATTATGTAAATTAGCTTCTGAAGTATACACAAAATATCGAATTGCACTTTAAAGAATTTTTTTTGGACGTTTTGCCCTTTGAAGCATACACCGTGATTTTCGTGACCTTATATGCCCCTTTTATTAAAAAAATTCTAACATACCAATCAAAACGTGCCATGTGTCACTAATAAATAAATAAATAATTAGTCGACTTATTTTAAAAGGGTAAATTGCATGTTAAGTCTATAAAATTTTTATTTTTATTCAATTTAGTCCCAAAAATCTTTATTTAACCTGAATTGACCCAAATTACGTTCTAATTTTCATAAATTAGTCCATTATTTTTAATATGTTCATGTTTTGTTCAATTTAGTCCTAAAAAAATCATTTAACCCACAATTAACCCCTACTACTTTATAATTTTTATAAATTAGTCCAATATTTTTAACATGTTGATATTTTTGTTCAATTTTGTCATCAAAATATTTATTTAACTCACATTTTACCCCCACTACTTTATATTTTTTATAATTTAGTCCAATATTATAAATATAATAACATTTTAGTCAAAAAAATCATTTTAACTTGAAACTAACCCCAATTTCTTTCTATGTTTTATAATTTAGTCTAATATTTTAAATATAATTATATTTTTTCAATTTAGTCCAAAATATCTTTATTTAACCTGACATTAACCTCAATTTCTTTGTAGTTTTTATAAATTAGTCCATTATTTTTAATATGCTGATATTTTTGTTCAAAATTATAAAGTAATAGGGGTCAATTGTGATTTAAATAAAGATTTTAAAGACAAAATTGAACATAAATATTAGCATATTAAAATTATTGGAATAATTTATAAAAAATATAAAGTAGTAAGGGTTAATTGTGGGTTAAATAAATTTTTTGAGGACTAAATTAAACAAAAACATCAACATATTACAAATAATGGACTAATTTATAAAAATTAAAAAACAATTTGGGTCAATTCGGGTTAAATAAAGATTTTTATGACTAAATTGAACAAAAATAATTTTTTTATAAACTTAGCGTGCAATTTACCCCTTTAACATAAGTTAGTTGATTTTTTTGTTTATTAGTGACATGTGGCACATTCTGATTGGTCTGTGAGAATTTTTTTAACGGAAGGGACATATGAGGTCATGATTTTTAGTTTAGGGGCCAACGGAGGTCGCGGTGTATACTTAAGGGGCAAAACGTCCAAAAAAAAATTTTAGGGGACAGTTCGGTATTTTATGTATATTTCAAGGCCAATAGGGCATTTAAGCCTTTAACCTAAATATAATTTGTCAAATGTATAATAATTACTTAAAACTGTTGTCGTGGTTAAGTGTAAACCTAGATCACATGTCTCATGTTCAATCCCCTTGAACCTAATCTATATTTTCCTTATTTGATAAAAAAATCTATATTTTCCTTAAAACTTTGAATCAATTTCAGTTTAAAATAAGTACTTAATTTTTGAATTTTTAAATATTAGGGTGAATGAAAAAAATCAATAAAATATCGAAGACTGTTCTTGTTATTATACCTTATTAAATGGATATGTTTTTTTATAAAAACAAACGCCATGTGTCAATTCCTAACTAGTTTATAGAGTCCACACCAACTTTTATAACGGAAGTGGGTATACTCGTTAACTGCAAAAAATTCTAGCATGAAATTAAAAATTTTAATATATTATGTATAAAATTATAAATTCGGTATAGTTCATGTGTCAACAGGATAATTAATCCATCATAAAATGAATACTTAGTTCATGTTTGGGAAGCATTCCTAACGAAGCAATGGGTTGGTGGATCAAAGAAAGTGATAGGAGAAAGGTGGAGTTGCCACGCTCTTGAAAGTCGCGTGAAACTTGTGCAAGTTGAAGGTAGGTGGTGGTCACCGGAAAGAGAGATACCAAACATGTAAAACCAGGTTCGTAGATCTGTACAACGACCGGATGTTAAACCAGGTTCTTAAAGTGTGAAGGGAATAAAAACCGGTTCTGTTTTAATTTGGTTTTTGTAATAAAATATTAAAGGCACAACAAACAAGGTCTGATTAGGCACAGCTTTTTGTTAATCCTACTCTAACTACATCCTGTTTGTTTGTTGTAGTCCAGTTTTATATAATTATATATTAAGAGCCACAAGGGGATTTGGATTTGTTTTCTTTTTGGATGCTACTGCCCATGGCTTCCACTTTAGTGGTAAAATTATCTAAATATTGTTGTTCATTTTTTCAAACAATATGACATTTTCTATTTTATTTCTAATAATATAGTAATTTAATGTAACATTCAAAGTCGGATTGCAATCTGCCCTCTATTTCAAACAAAGTAACTCACTTATTTTTAAATAATATTTTCTAAAAAATATTAAAAAATTAAAATTCAAGCCGCCCTCTATTGAAATGCACTTATCCATAGACACCCTATAAAACAATGTTTGAAATCGGATTGTAATTTACCCGACTTTTAATTTGAATAGTAATATATCACATTGTTGGAAATAAAATGATAAGTGCCACATTGTTAAAAAAAACAATATTTGGGTAATAACTCCCACTTTAGTTTTACATGTTACTCACGTATACTATCAAATTAGTCATAATTTTTAATTTAATTCAAAAATAAAAAAAAATCAAAATCCGGTGAGAGCCCACTACTTTTCGTCCCTAATTCAATCAAAAACAGAAATCTGCTACAACTATATATATATATATATATATATATAACTATGTCCCAAACTATACACAACTGGACATTAACAAAATCAACACTTCTTATCTATTTCCCCTTAAACTTAACATATACAATTTCTCTTGTAAACTTGTAATGTTCGTGAAGAAAATGAATAAAGAATTTTAAACATATATCAGGTGCTATGCATTACAATTTACAATGTTTTAAAAATTTAACATCAAGTGCTCGATGTGCATTAATTTCTTATGATCAGTGGGTCAAATAAGTTACACTTTTTTCTCATATCGGCAATCTATCCCGTTGGAAAAACAAAATCACTTTAAAACACAAAACAATAACAAATAAGACGTGAATGCATAGGTTAGGTTTAACATGAGGAGGAAGCTATTTTTTCCAGGATTCCAACTGCTTCTTTCATGGAAGGTCTCTTCTGTGGCACATACGATGAACAACTAAACCCTAATCTAAAACATGCCACCACGGCTTCTTCTTTGCCTTCCATGTCACCCCTTATCGCCACGTCCGCCAACCGAACAGCCCGGTTCTTCTCTTCCCCGACGGAACATGGCGGTACCGCCCACTGCCCCAATTCTCCGGTCGAGAAAACCCTCCCACTCAGAAGTTCAAGCAGAATTATGCCAAACGAGTAGACGTCCCATTTGGGGTTTGGTTTGAGGTTCTTTGTTGACTCGGGTGCTTGATACAGCGACAGCGACGAGGTTGCGGGGTCGCATGAGGTTGTGGACCGTTGGCTGCTTAAAAATCTGGGCGAGTGTAGACGGTCTAGTCCTAGATCACTTATTAAAGGGTCCATATTGGAGTTGAGTAGGATGTTGCTGGGCTTGATGTTGCCATGCACTTGTTTGTTTTGGTGGATGTAGGCCAGCCCGCGACCCACTCCCCTTGCGATTTTGAGACGGGCTTCGAGTGTGAAATGGCAAGGCGATGATGAACCCCATCTTCCTGCTTCTCAATAAAACAAAAACAAAACAATGGTCATTTCACCCAACAGCCACGACCCTCGAGCTATCGAGCAATTGGTCATTTCAATCAGGGAAACTTTGTTTCTCTTCGGTCTAGAAAACATCAAAAGAGAATCACATTCTTAATATGAAAATCAAATTCACAAATCCTAAAACAAAAAGAGAGGGGACACTTATTCCAAGGCGCAAGAAAACTTATCCCACGTTAGAAATGTCTTCGTATCTCTAAAAAACCGATTAAGCTTAGCTCGATTGACATTGTTGTCAGCGCAACTAATAAGAAGATGTAACATAGAATATGTAAGTGTTCAAAATCTTTTAATTTATGGATGAAAAAGATATAGGTAGTATAGACATTGTATTAATTGTTGAAAAAATTGTGTGGGTTTAAAATAAAAGGTCTAGTTATAATTTTAGTCCTTCTACTTTTATTGGAATATTAGTAGGTGTAAATAGACTACATGAATTTTGATTTACTATTATCAATCATAGAATTAGGTTAAATTATATCAAATTAAAATATAGAGATGAAATTTTAAAACCTAACATATTCAAGGGGCGAAAACCAAAAGAAGATCAGAAAGGGACAGTACCCCCCACATGCCATGCCCTTGGCGTATTATGCAGTTTTCAACATTATCATTGCTTTTACCGACTACTGAGCTGACTCACTTACTTCTATTATCACAGATCTTTTGTCACCATTTTTTACGGGCTACCGTCCATTATTCTGACACTACTGTGAGGGAGACATCCTACACAAATCTAAAGGTTCAATTGCACCGGCGTAATTTAGCAAAATGGTATACGATATGCACAAGCAAGCAATGCAGCTTATTTTAGCGAAATGAAAAGAGTCTCTTCTAACGTACGCACATAATCGGGAAATTAGAGAAGATGGACTTACTGTAACCGGAGCAACCGAGGCTGCCATTGGAGATGTATTCATAGATGACGAGCTTCTCATCGTTTCCCCAGTAAAACCCCACGACCTTAACCAAATTCGGGTGCTTTAACCTTCCTATACTTCTTACTTGGCTTTCGAAATCCTTTAATCTCTCCACTGAACTGTCTCCGATCCTTCTCACGGCAAACGCAGTGCCGTTCTCCAGCACGGCTTTGTACACAATGCTCGACCCGCTCGACCCCAGAACATAAGCCGATGATTTCAACAAAGTCTCTAACTCCAGCTGCTCCGTTTCCTCGTCCACCGTCATTAGCTTCCCTCCTTTCTGGTACGCCGCGGTCGGGTTCACACTGAACGCTTGTTTTTTCTCTTCCATCTCGCTGTCGGAGCTGGTAGTCTCCGATGTCTCTACCAGCTTTAACTTGATGCATGAGCACGACGACGACATTATCGTCGAGAGTGAAACGTCGACTGGTTTTTTCCCGAGGTTGCTTGTTGTACTTGTGATGCTTTGTGTGAGAGCTTTTCGCTTTTTGAGTTGGTATACGTAGAGAACAAACATGCCGATAATGGAGACGCCGGCTAAATCCGCTACAGCTATTGCTGCTATTGTGCCTGGATTTAGACTGGCTTTCGCTTGGTTTTGTACGTTATTTGGTTCTCCAGGTGTTGAGCTTGCAACCGGGGTTGAGTCTATTGACTTTGGAATCACTGCAATGGCTGGTGATATGGACTGGGACGTGTTGGACGGAGTTGAAAGTGTTGAAGGAATCGAGCAAGGGTTTTTCAATGGTTTCCCACATAGATCGACATTACCTGAAAAGGACTCAGTTTTCTGATTGAGCAAAGCTGCAGACTCCGGGATTGCACCGGTTAAGTTATTGAACGAGAGATCAATGGTGGCTTTACGAGGAATTTGCTTTGCAAAGTCTTGTGTTATTGACCCTGAAATCTTGTTGTAAGATAAGTTCAATAAACTCAGATTCCCACCACCAAAATCTAAAGGGAGAGAACCATTGAGCAGATTTGAAGACAAATCCAGTACCTCAACTGAATCGAACCCAGTTGGTATATCACCTGAGAAATAGTTACCCCTTAAAGACACGACAGTTAAGTTGTGTAAAGCAGTCAAATTCTTGGGTACCTTCCCAGCCAAGGCATTATCAGAGAGATTCAAGATCTGAAGACTGGTCATCCCACTAATGGACTCAGGCAACTCACCGGAGATGACGTTACCAGATAACGACAGTACCTGAAGCTCAGTTGCGTTGAAAATAGAGCTGGGCAAAGTTCCATTAAAGAAGTTGTTTGAAAGATCCAAGTGGCGAAGGTGGTGGATATAGGCAATGTCGTCTGAAATGGAACCGAGAAGTTGGGTATCGGGGAGGACCAAGCTGGTTACCCTCAACACATCTGGCGTCCCTGGAATTCCAATGTCAGTGCAGTTCACTCCGGTCCATGAACATGGGGTTTCATCGTCATAGTTCCAGCTTTGCAAGACTGATAATGGGTCACTGAGGATGGAGTATTTGAAAGAAAGCAAACGGACCCCGTCATTGTTGAGAGCTGTTGAAGGAGCTAATAGAAGAGGAAGAAGAAGAAGAAGAGAAGTGAAGCAATGAAAAGATTTCATGTTGAAAGGCAAGGATGATGAGCTGAGTTTGCATCTCGGGCTTCATATTCATATTGAGCCATGGAAGGTGAGAAAGAGGAACAGAGATGGTGACCGACTGCAGTTATACCTGCTTTGGACACCAAATCGATGGTGGAGTTGCTAAAAACATATAAGATATGGGTAATGAAAGGTACCCAACTAAATGAACAGAAGAGTTTGTAGTGAAAATTTGAAGTGGGGGTGGATTTTTCTACCGTGCGGCAGATTAATATGCGGTTAATATACGGCGTTACCGGAAACATGGTTGTGTATATAATGTAACCGGTAAAGCGGTACCGGATATGTGGATATCAAATGATAAAACCGGTAAAAACCACACAAAAAATGATAAAATAATGGTAACCGGCTAATTTAAGTAAAAGGTCACACATAATAAAACCGGTAGCGTCTAATTTGTTATAAGGTATATAATGTATTCGGTAACGCGGTACCGGATATGTTATATTCGAAAGTTTACATACTTTTGAAAAGTTTATCGAAACTTTTTATCAATGGTGCCGGATATGTTGAATTCAAAAGTTTCCATACTTTTGAAAAGTTAATCGAAACTTTTTAGCAATGGTACCGGATATGTTGAATTCAAAAGTTTCCATACTTGTGAAAAGTTTTTCGAAACAATTTATCAATGGTACCGGATATGTTGAATTCGAAAGTTTGAATACTTTTGAAAAGTTTTTCGAAACTTTTTATCAATATATGGATACTTATATTAAATGTTTGGATACGTCTATGAGAGGTAAAGATACTATCGAAAAAGTATGGAAACTTTATAAAAATTAGAATCAAGAAAATAGTAGGCATCAGATAGAAAGGAAAAGATTACAAAATGAAAAGATTACAAAACGATATGGCAACGGAAATAAAAAGAAATTGAGAAGAAACAAAAGATTCATTGTCCCTTCAAGCCTCCTCCCTTCAAGTCCCCCTGCCACCCATGGAACTTGTTCCAGCACCAGCTTGCTGTCCAACCATCTCCGCATATGGTCGCATCTCAAACTTGACCTTTTGGTTGGCTAATGAACAAAATTTTATTGCATAAGTATGAGCAGAAGAGTATCTTGTTATTAATAATAGAAGAAAATGATAGAGAAAACCTTGGAGATGGCGGTTGAAGGTGTGTATATCTTCTTTTTCAGCCATGTAACCATATAGTTGGCGCTGGCTGGATGGAGGGGAAGGAGCATGACGTTGCCAAGCATCTAACCCGAAACCTTGGGCAGCAAACTGGTTATGCAGACGCTGAGCATCTAAATAACCTCTCGCTGTGCTCTCAAAAATCAAAAGGCTCATCCCACGATGGCCTCGTGGACCATATGAATGGCGAGCCTTGGCAACAGCACCAAAGGTATTGAAAGCGTTGAGAAGGTCTTGGTTTCCCATGCCAACCCACTGAAGCAAAAAATTAAAGAAATAAGAAGTTAAGTATTATAATAGTAATGAAAACATAATTCAGAAGTTATATAACTACCTTCCCCTCTTCATCTGTATGAAGTTGTGTGTTCCTAATCATCACCATGGGTGGCCAGAGTATTTGGTGATTAGGTTCCTGGTGGCTTGAAGGCGGGGGGGAGACAATAGCAGCATCATTACTCAGACCACGCCAATGGCCTGAAGCGTTTTGTTGAGGTTGAGGTTGAGGAGTGGCCGAAGCAGCCCTTCTTCGTAATTCCTCGTCCAACGTCTGAGCAAGGAGGCGATGGATTTTCATCTTATCTCCTTTTTTGGTTTTTGCATGGGTGAGTAGGGACTGAAGGCCAGAAAACGACTTAGAGGCACCAGGACCTCCGTGGCATGCTGGACAGCGCCATGTAGTAGTAGGGTCGTTGATAGAGTTCATTCGATCGAAGGCCTCGAAGAAACTCCTGAAAAATTTGCTGGATTTTAATGCCTCGTGGCTTAGTTGTTCGTCATTTTCAGAATCAGAATCAAAGTAGAAATCATCATCACTGTTTGATGATGTGTCGAATTCAATCTTCCTCTTTGCGAAAGACTGAGGAATTTTACCCGAATTTCTGCTTGAACTCATTTTATAATAGAAGATTGGGAAAGAGAATTGATTATAAAAGCAAAGGAAAGGGTTGAGTAGATAAAATTGAAGATGTTGTGAAGAGCAAAATAGAGGAGTTGTTAATTTATAGGCAATTTCCGTTTGGGAGGGAAAGTGATAATGCATGAGACTGAAAAGGCAGAGATTCGTTCGTTCTCCTCGTTTCCCGGGTTATAGAAATAAATGAGGAGAAGGTACATGAACAGAAACGGTGCATGTGATACATTGGAAAGACGCGAAACTGAAAAGGTAGAATCAGATTCGTTCTTCTCCTCTTTTTCCGGGGATATAGAAGTAAATGTGGAGAAGTAGGAGCAGTAAACGGTGCATGCGTGATACAGGGAGGTAGAAGTGAAAAGACACGACACTGAAAAGGAAGAATCAGATTCGTTGTTGGGAAGGAGCAGTAAACGGTGCATGTGATACAAGTGAGAAATGACATAACACTGGAGTGCAAAGTTGTAGAAGTGTATAATGAAAACGGTAATAAAAAACCGGATACATTGATGTAATGAATAAAGAATAGAGTAAAAATAGACCGGGATCATGAATGTTTTTGCAAACTTATCAATAATTTCCATTAAAACATGGAAAAGTATCGAAAATCTTGTTAATTATCGATATTTGTGTGTCAAAAGTATCGAAAATCTTGTTTTTTTATCGATATTGTCGAAGGAAATTCGTACCGGAACATTGATTTTCTGGCAAAAGTATCGGGTTTTTTATTAATAGTGTGTAAATTGTATCGAAACATTTTGTTCCAGTAAGCTATGGGAATCCGTTGTTTCGTAAAGTATCGGTATTTGTATGGTAACGTTAAGGAACTATCGATATATTCGAGGAGATTCACTAATGTATGATGGAATTTAACAGCAGTATCGAAACATTTTCAGATAGGGGGAATAATGTATCGAAATTTTATTTGGAGGCAGTGGACAAGTAAGGGATAAAGGATGAAATAAGACGTCATATAACATAATTGGAAGATAATTTCAGAAGTTTTTTGTTAATCTGAATCATCGTAGTCAGTGGAAACGTCTGAACTTAGGTTTAGTTCTTCGATCAGCTGTTGTTTTCGTTCTCTACGCCTGTACACAAAAAGTTGCAGCTCATCCGCAGCCGCATCAACATCCGGTGAAGACGGTGCGCGTTCAGTGTTTGGATCAGGTTGTACGGGTGCAGACGAACTACCTTCGCCGGCGTTGACGTCGTCAAACTTAACATGTAAATCGACGTCTGTAGCTCCGACGGAATTGAGGCGGTCATACATGTTACGAACGTCTGTTTCGTTCATAAGCTTCATAACGTAGTGTGTTTTGTTTGCTGACGGTGTTGGGATTCGACATTCCATGGAAGAAATTTGTTTGTCGCCGTGTTTACTAACCTCGATTGTTGTCAACTGTATTAAATCTTTCAGTGACATTTTGGTGGTGATTGTTGACTGAAAAAAAGTATCGAGAAAATAAAATGTTGCCTGAAATTTGGCCATAAGGTGAGCAAAGATTGGGCTCGGTGTTTAGAGAGAATTTGGAATGAGTTAGTGATGGTGGAATTCGTGGGTATTTATAGGAAAGCAAAACACCACATAAGTAAATTTAACTGGAATGAAAACTGTAATTCGCATTTCATTTAACAATACTTTGTTTTTACAATAGTATATAAACATATTTAGTAAGTTGGAATAATGTTGCCTGAAGGTATCGATAATATTTATCGTCATGTAAAGAAAGAATCGATATTTTCGAGCTGATTCGGTAACGCATGAGGGAATTTAACAACAGTATCGAAACATTTTCAGAAAGGGGAAAATTGTATCGAAACTTTATTTACAGTAAGCTATGAGAATTCATTGTTTCTTTTAGTATCGAAATATTTTATCGTGAAGGAAAGAATGATTCGATATTTTCGCGCAGATTTGGTAATGTAACAGGGAATTTAACAAGAGTATCGAAACATTTTCAGAAAGGGGAAAACTGTATCAATACTTTATTAACAGTAACCTATGAGAATTCATTGTTTCTTTTAGTATCGAAACATTTTATCGTGAAGGAAAGAAAGATTCGATATTTTCGCGCAGATTTGGTAATGTATCATGGAATTTTACAAAAGGATCGAAACTCTTTCAGCAGAGGGAAAAATGTATTGATACAAAAATAGAATTTATTGCACGTTAACTTTGTAGGAAGGAAGAAATAAATTGCTCTAAATGCTTTCAACCACCATCAACCACCATCAACCACCACCACCTACCGAATTTAGTACCTGAAAATGAAAGCAACACAACAGAAGTCCTGTGCAGGAAAAGTTAGGACCACTTCAACCGATCGTGTTTAAGAAAATGGAAGATATTCCATCCAACGATGTTAATGGTAGCGGGAATTTGCAAGATGAGAAGTTGACCGTTGATGATTCGGAACTGTTGGTAGGTCAGCTCTTTTCTTCACGAGAGGAAGCTTGGAATTTTTACAAGGAATACGCAATGAAAAAAGGTTTTAGTGCACGTCGAGGAACATCACGGCTGGATGGCGAAGGGAATGTTAAGACACAATAATTTTGTTGTTCAAAAGAAGGGTTTAGGTGTTCGAAGGTCGAAAATGTTAATCGTCGACGTGCGCATACGCCAGTCACACGAACAGGATGCAAGGCCAAAATCGTTGTCACAGCAACAAAAACAAAAGATCAGTGGGTTCTGAGTAAGTCTTTCCACGAACATAATCATGCATTGTGCACACCTCTTATGACACCATTTATGCGTTCAAATAGAGGTGTGACTGAGGCTGATGTGGCTGAGGCAACAGCGTTGAAAGATGTTGGTGTTGGGACATCAAAGGTAATGAAATATTTCATGAATCAGGCAGGGGGATTTCGTAATGTTGGATTTACTAGTAAAGACCTGTACAATGCACTTGATAGAGGTAAATCAAAGGAGCTTGTCAATGGGGATGTGAATGCACTCCTTGATTACTTTGAGTACAAGAAAGATGATGATCCAGGGTTTTTTATGACATACTCCACAGATGAAACCGGGGCATTGCAGCATCTTATTTGGGCTGATTCAACATCGAGATCTGATTACACTTGCTTCGGTGATGTTATTGCCTTCGACACAACATACAAAGGTAATTACTATGCACGACCAATTTTGCCTATTGTCGGTGTCAATCATCACCATAGCACAATAGTTTTTGCTACTGCGATCATAGCTAACGAAACGACTCAATCGTTCGAGTGGGTGCTACGAAATTTTCTACAAGCCATGCTGAATAAAGCGCCTCTTTCAGTTGTGACAGACGGGGATAGGGCAATGCAGAGGGCTATCAAATGTGTTTTCCCTTATGCTAAGCACATATTATGTTCCTGGCATCTAGCTCGCAATGTACAAGCTAACATTGGTGACAGCAAATTTAGCACAGCGTTTAACAGATGTATGAGGTCGTGGTGGACAACCAGCGAATTTGATAGAGAATGGTCTAGGGTGATTTCCGAATTCAACGTCGAAAACCATCCATGGGTGATAGAGAAGGGAAATACTCGGAACTTATGGGCTCAAGCATATCAAACGGGTCATTTCTTTGCCAATTTGCGATCCACACAAAGAAGCGAGTCCTTGAATGCTGCACTCGGACGTGCCCTGATACAGAAGAAGACATATGTAGAATTTATGCATTATAAATTACAAAATGTATCGACACATACTGTTTTCTTTGTTTGCTCCACTCTAGTCTTGTGCCGGGGAGATCTATGTAGACTATCAAGAAACGATGCTACACGATCAACCATATCCAACACCAAGAGACACCAATGAGTATTCGAATCGTTTATTGGCATGAAGATCTACAACAATTGTCACACAAGATATTAGAACATTTATTGTTATTATTTAAATACTTAACAACATGTAAGCAAAAATATCTTACCATGTCACAATCAGTGAGTTTATTATGGCCCATCAACGTTCTAGAATAGAACTGTACAAGATACGGCGCATTTTGACCGTCGCTTATGAACGCGTTCTGCATTTCAAAAAACAATCTCCCGTAATTGACCAGCCATGACCAAATTGGACACGAAAATGTGTAAAAATGTAACTTACTTACCACAAATTCGGATGGAAGATAGCAAATCTTCCGCTTCATGGTAGGATTCCTCATCGACTCGTAACCCAATAACCAGCCTTTCAAATTAATGATCGGACTTAATAGCCATTCCCCGGGTATTAAGCTGCAAAGGTCGCCTGCTGTGCAATGTTCGAGCCCGTAATCTACGGTGACATCTCTATAGAAGCAATTTTTTTTGTATTAATTTTTTGACCACATTTATTTAAATATCACTCGCAAAGCAATATATATAACTTACCCTGGTTCTAACAAGCCACTATTCCATACATAATCACACATAGCAGCCTCGACGACATCAATTCCCTTTGGTATTTTTACTTTTGTAACCGACGATATATCAATAGATATTAGCCGCAACACAATAATCAAAATGGATGTCATTTGTATTATTCATTTTATCTTTTTACTCTTCTGCTTCATTGGTGCAGGACACCCTGAATCGAGCTCTACATCTATTGCATGACCCGATGTCCTAGTATCTTCATGGTGGACCTCTCTTATATGTTCCTCCACCCTCTTAGTCAATTCTTCGACATTTTCTTCATCATTTTTTATAAGTTCTTCATATTTAGCCTCAACATAGCTCCTCTTTTTGTTTGTTTCAGGAATTAAATCTATCCCCTCATCCATATCTTCCTTGAATTCAGGACTTAAATGTATCCCCTCATCCATATCTTCCTTGAATTCAGGAGTTAAATGTATCCCCTCATCCATTTTTTTGTTTATTTCAGGAATTAAATCTAACCCCTCCTCCAATTTTTTTTCCACCGTTTCAATCACCCCCTTTAACTCACCCCTCATTTCCACCACTTCTTTAACAACACCATTACACTTTTCCCCTACTTCCCCCTTTAAGCTCTCAATAGCCTGTTCGATTCTGGATTGTCTTTGCAAACAATCAGAAACGAGTTTTTTAACCTCCGCCAACTCAGCAATCAATATGTCAAATTTACTTCCCCCTTCATTCACTTTCAACTTATATTCTACCTTCTCCTCTTCCTCCTCTTCCTCCTCGCCAACCTTCAGAAATAAAGTACATTATTAGAGCATCTTTCTTTTGTAAGTCCTTAGTAATCTATAAATACTGAAATTACCATTACCTTCTTTTTCGGTAATTCCAACTTTAACTTTGCCATAACTCGAACAACTTCTTCCTTGCCCCAGGCAGTGATGCGTGCCACTCCGATTTTTCGGAATGTCGGCACAGAAGAAGAATCTGACCAAAAATCATACAATGCAACCTGCATTTTGTATAAACTTTATCATTTTCTATAATAACTACTTACAAAGTTTTCTAAACCAATACCAATATTCAACTCGTGAAAAGTTTACCTCTAAGACAGCAATGCATCCTTTCAGATATGAGGGGTTTTTGGACTTTTGAAAAGTCGTGATTGCATCAATTATTTTCTCATACACATATGAAGCCCAATTTAATTCACCTCTAAACCCGGAGTCGCACAATAACTTCATACTATCCTTGCTCGGGGATGAATCACCCGTTGGACAAAGGAATACTCCGACAATGTACAATAGTACACGGGCCTTCAGATCATCCCCTTCATACTTGCCGCTTTTTATTTCGTCCTCAAGTGTAGCAAATGACACATTAGACGTTAGGCCATACTTCTGCACAAGTAATTTCCAATCCTCCCTGTTTATAACTTCATCCACACTCTGGCCTTTATTTTGTAGCCCCAATACGGCTTCAACAATTCGGACACTAAAATGAAATGAATATTCTCCGTATCGCACATCACACTTATGCAAATCAAAATCTCCCATCAACAACCGACACAATTCCCTCCGAATTGGTCGGTCCTGAATCCCAATAAGAGATCCAAACCCCATTTCTTCCAATAGATTTGATTTACCCTTCGCTTTCAACTCCTCTACTATGTTGTGCACTCGTTTTATGCTACACCTAGTCGACACTTCCTATGTAAATAATATTCATATAATGTCAGAGTTTTTATATATCATTTATAAAATATTTACAACTATAATGAATACCTTCTTCTTCTTCTTCTTCTTCGCCTCATAGTTTCCTCTAGCATTTATGGACAACATTTTGTATGGTTGCTTCTCAGTTGCACTCATCTTGTACCATTTCTTCACCACCACGTCTCTCACCTGCAAATTATACATAAACCATAAACAATCAAAATATTCAACCTCCAATATATTCACTATAATTTCAATATACATACCGAACCGACAGTGTAAGTCCCAGAATCCCTCATCCTCTGCAATTCGTCAATACTGTCATCATAGGAAAGTTTAAATGTTCTTATATACTTTCATCCAATAACAATTTACAGATTAATTATTTCACAATTTCTACTTACTAGAAGTACAGATATCCACCCTTTGGTCTCTTCGGATTTTCCTCCCTATCTACTCTCTCCGCCTCCATTTGAATCATTTCAGTCTCATCTTGAACAACATCTTCATGATCCTTAGAACCCATCTCGCTTCAGTTTTCTGACACAAGTATCGATATATAAATTCTACCGACATTATTACTTTCTACCGATAAGTTCTCAGAACAAAGTTCCGATATTTAATTCCTAAATATATTTACACAATTTCGACCTATATCGATCCGAATTCCGATTTTACTTCAAGATCACTAAACCCAAAACATTATCCCCAACTACCCAATACTACATTACCAAAAAATTAGGGTTTCGACAACATACCTTTTACTTCAAAGTCCCCAAACCCTAAACCTATCCTTTCGATTCTGATACAACAAATTAGGCTTTCTGTAAATGCAACCAAACTCGTGTCGATTTCACAGCAACCAAACTCGGGTCGATTTCAAATACTCTCCTCTCTTAGGTTTTCTGTAAATGCAAGCAATACAAAGGATACTTTTAACCGGTTATATCATTATGATATGTATAATCGATATAATTCCCAAAGGTTTCGATACGTTTTTGAATTGTGTCGATTCTTTCCACACAAAACAATAAATCCGGTAAAGATTTACCGGTTACATTATATGAATTAATAATGTAATCGGTTATGTTTTACCGGTTAGATTATATGAATTAAATATCGATTCTTTTCTGCACGCTCTTACTTAAATATCGATATTTTCAACATTTTTTTCAACCACGGTTTCGTTGGTGTTCAAAAATTTTCGATAATGATTTATAAAGTATGGATAATTTCTAAATAATATATTCGGTAAGATTTACCGGTTAGATTATATGAATTAAATATCGATTCTTTTCTGCACGCTCTTAATTAAATATCGATATTTGCGCCATTTTTTTCAACCACGGTTACGTTGGTCTTCAAAAAGTTTCGATAATGATTTATAAAGTATGGATAATTTCGAAATAATATATCCGGTAAGATTACCGGTTAGATTATATGAACTAAATATCGATTCTTTTCTGCACCCTCTTAATTAAATATCGATATTTGCGCCATTTTTTTCAACCACGGTTACGTTGGTCTTCAAAAAGTTTCGATAATGATTTATAAAGTATGGATAATTTCGAAATAATATATCCGGTAAGATTACCGGTTAGATTATATGAACTAAATATCGATTCTTTTCTGCACCCTCTTAACTAAATATCGATATTTTCTACATTTTTTCAACCACGGTTACGTTGGTCTTCAAAAAGTTTCGATAATGATTTATAAAGTATGGATAATTTCGAAATAATATATCCGGTAAGATTTACCGGTTAGATTATATGAATTAAATATCGATTCTTTTCTGCACACTCTTAATTAAATATCGATATTTTCGACTTTTTTTTCAACCACGGTTACGTTGGTTTTCAAAATGTTTCGATAATGATTTATAAAGTATGGATACTTTCGAAATAAACAACAATTAGGCGCTACCGAATATATTGAAATTCGGATCAACATAACCGGTAATTTTACCGGTTTTGTTATAGTCCAAATGTCCGAGTGCCCATCCGCTCCAACTTAATGATAAATTCGGCGCTACCGATTATATCGATATTCGGATCAACATAATCGGTAACTTTTACCGAAAACATGATTTTTAACCGCTCACCGCCCTAGCCGGTTACGCCGTATATTAGCCGCATAGTAGGCGCCGTACCGCAGAACCTCCCAGTGGGGGTTGGTTTTTTATTGCAGAATTTTACTGGAAGTGGAAGTGGGAGTTGATATTAATGATGACATAAAAAGGAGTAGCTGAGGCTGACATTGTCCTGTTCTGTGTATTCCAATTCTGTGTTTTTGCTACGGAATCCCCATTCACTTGCCTGGTACTACAAGACAATCAACAATGAGATTATTCTTACCTCTTATTTTTGTGTTGGTAAAAGAAGCCTGGGGGACACTGCTGCAGCCTGCAGTGGTTTTTCAATGATCAAATTTTGGCCCCTATCTTTTTAAATATTTTGATACTGACCTATACACATGTGTGTAAGATTAGTGAGAAAGGAGCATTGGGGGTGTGAAATAGGTAGAAATATAGCAAATATGTATGTCCCCACATGAAAGTTGTCACGGGAGGAGGTTCTCAGCAATGCTATTGCTAGCTAGTGTTTTAGTTGTCTTCAACGACTCCAAGTGTGTGAATGTGTCTGCCAATCTAACTCCCCTCCACATTCTCTTAGCCTAGGGAGTATTACTTTTCCCAAAACAATGGTTTCATCTAATCTTTATATAAACAATGGCAATATTATGATTGATCCCACTGTGACTGAGTATTTAAGGTTAAACAAATACACGAAGTTGGAATCTCTAGGACTAGGATCACTGTCACCACTCACCACCTGCTGTCCTTTATATATAATCTCAACGTTTCTAACATTTTTCATTGTTTGCTCTAACAATGAACAAACAAACATAAATTATAAAAATTACCAAACATAAATTTAATACTTATATTATAAGTAAATAAAATAAACATAAATATTTTTAAATTTCTTTTTTATATAGAATATTAATTTTAGATAAATAAATTAATGAACGAGCCTATAAATGAAATAATGAAGGAGTTTGTTCACAAATATAAACGAACCAAACACACTTCTCAAACTTGTTCACTTAATAAACGAGCATAAAAGTTTTGATCATATTCATATGTTTATCTTACTAAACAAACAATACGATCACTTTTTTGTCCACAACCCTAATATTCATAATCATACACACATTCTTAAAGCTTATGTTGTTCCAGACAAGGATATAATTTTTTATATATATAAAAAAACTCCTAATAAGTGGGAGTATTGAAACAATTGATCATGAATCTTTAATGGTTTGATGCCTACAATTTACAATCGAAGACCTGGAAATTCACCTCAAATTCTGGGATTTATAATGCAAAACAAATGCCAAACTTTGGAAATTAGAATAATACAGATTCCCATTTATGTCAATTACACAAAATAATTTTCCTAGAAAACAAAGCAAACACCATACAAGTACAGGTACTCTACAGTCTGCACCTCTTTCCAATCCATACTGGGATGATGAGAAGTTCATACAGAGAAAAAAAAAGGAATGTATAAACTGCAGACCAAAACTTAATCAGGATAATAAGGATCCCACATGGAAAAATACAAGATAAAGCACCCCCCCCCCAAAAAAAAAAAAAAAAAAGTTATTAAGGTTAGCCCTGCTCACAAGTCACAACAACTGCTATGTAAATGAAAACTAATGAAATCTGAACAAAAGGGAAACAAACGCTTCACATCATGAAAACCCAATCCTATGCCCCAATTCAAACTCAACAACCTGAATACCCTGTATAAAAATAAGTGCATACGCTTTGGTGAGAGAGAAGCAGAGCGGCAACAACTGAACCCAAACAAGGCAATAGGATTTAATGGTTAACATTTTGTCTGAGGAGTGCTGCAGCCAAAAGCAAGCAGTTCAATCTGTATCTATATTTATCACATCAAAGTCCCAAAACTTTCCTACCTTCTCTGGTAAAGCATGCAAGTTTGTGTTCAACATTAATTACATGAGAGATTTTAAGCCGAGATGTATTGTAAAATTCTTGAATCAATAAAAGAACATGATTCTCACTTTGTACAAACTGCACCTAGATCACAGTAGCAGCATGACTGACTCCTGGTTAAATGTTTTAGTCACATTAATTTTATAATCTCATCTTAGCTAGCCTCAAAAGTGCACCTCTTAGAGGCAAAATCATTTGCTATCACCAAGTCATGGTTTGATCGTAGCTCTCTTGCCTAGGTTTTCCAATTGGCTAAACTCAACTAAGTTTGATCAAGGTGACATTACAGCTTTATCATAAAGGTATCATATCTCAAACCCGTGCATAACATGGATAGATTTCTAGCTCAGAATAATGACATTACAGATCTAAAAACTTTTAAATTGTGGAAAGAATGTCATCTGATATTTAGATAATCCCTGTTTCTCCGAGCATAGTTAAATATAATGCAAATTATTGCAAGGATAATAGACTAAAATCTCTTTGTTTAATTCGTTTTCATACTTATTCCATAAAAAACAAAACTTTATAGCATGAGTAAGATATCCAAGAAAATGATGAACAACTCCAAATGACGAATAAGCTGAAAACTGATGCAATCAAAAGGCAGAGAAAGCAAACTTACCTACTCCATCTTCTTTACTCTATTAGCAGGCAATGGAAGCTTCCTTAATACTGTTTCGTCAATTTTCCTGTACTGCGCTTGCATGATTTTGTGTGTTACGGAAAGCTTCTCATCGACATGGTGTTGATACTTATCATATAGCATGGGAACTGATAGACTAAGAACAATTCCTGCAGAACATACTGAATGAAATAAACATATTTGAATAAAATTGAAGGACTCATCACTTCCATAGAAAGTGATTAGGGGGGTTCAATAAAACTCACCGATATAGACAAAAGTGAGGAAGTTGAAGAAACTACCGATGTAAGAAACAAACCACAAGCCAACAGTAACCTAAGAACCAGACACACAAGGCAAAGATATTTTAAAGTTTTATATCAAACAATTGGAGAATGCCCTTATAGAAAGGTAAAAACTAAACCTTCAAAAAGAGTTTTAAATCCTGGCCGAGGGTAATGTCGTGTGCAATCGACAATGCATAATTGACCCACACTTGTAACTCCTTAGCAATCTTCCCAGCATTCCTCTCAGAAATTTCCAAATTAGGAAGGGGTGGCAAAGGTCTGAATCAGAAGTTAGAAATCAGAATTACAATTAACTTCCATTTTTTCACTTTATAAAATTGTTTTCCTCTAACAAATCCTCACATATTGTTCTAATAAAGGAAGGGTAGCATCTAAGTTGCTAAGAGGCTAATATTGAGCAATACCTGTTGAGAAGTGAAGCAGATTTGGCCCAGAAGAAGAGAATAACAACAAGAAGCAATAATACGTTTGCCACGAAAGACACGATACTATAAGTAGCTAATTCAAAGAGGGACCAAAACGCCGTTGCCGAGGCTAGAATTGCAACCCCGCCGCACCATTTTCTCCATAATAGCACATCAGCAACTGCGGCACGAAAATGACTGACATAAATAAAAATCAAACCCCCCCAAATCCAGACCCAACAATTAAAATTAAAATAACAAACACAGAATAAATCAGAATCATGTAAACGTAAAAGAATGATGTTGAACAATATAATTAACTCATTTTTTGCACTGTAACAGAACTCTGAAAATATTAGTAATCGATAAAAAAACGAAAACCCAAAAACATCAATTCATAGAAATGATGAGAGAAGAGTTAATGGAATTGAAACAGATCTTTCCCAAAATGAAACGAAAAGGGTAATGCTATATCTATCTATCTATATATATACATATATAATATTGAGAAAGGAAGGGATGAGACCTAAGCCATCACCCAGAGCTTGATGAACAGAAATGCGAGAAGTAGGGGCGGAATCTCCCATGGGACGATTGATGTGAGAGTCGGGGAGATGAACCAAAATGGGCTTTTTTGTTTGTTTCTTTGTTACCTACGCCTTGTTTACCTGAAAGGTGGGCTTATTTGTTCACACCTATTAATTATATTAATTAAGAGTACTAAATGCAAGCTCATAACTATTTCAATTTTCAACTTTACTTGTTTTTTTTTTTATTTTGTTATTAATTTTAAAATTTCCTCTTTACAATTCAAAAAATTAATATCCTAACAAAATTTGTATTTTTCTTAAACACAAATATATAATTCATCAATCAAATAATTTAAATCTAGTTTATGTAGAGATTAGTTTGGAGAGAAATTTATTTTTTTCATTCACATCGTCGATATTTAAAAGTATAGTTTTGCTTAAGAGATCTAACTTATCTTCCCACTAGATCAACTAGTTACTGGTTTAGTAAAATTTATATTAATAAAATTGTTTAACTATCCTTTTCTTAGTTATTTATTTAATTTTTTTACCATTCTAGTTTTTAAATTATCAAGTTTTTACTAAAATTTTGGCGTTGTTAATGAAATAGATTGGGTTGGGATGATCACCCAATAACGAGTCTCTACAGTACTCGATCCAGATTAATTAGCCGATAAGTTGGGTATCGATAGTTAAACAAAATAAATATTTTTTATTAAAATAATTTTTTGAGTTAATCAACATCAACTAACATTCATTTCATTTCCATCACTTGTAAGTGGTCTTGAAAATAAAATATGATCTTTTTAAATTTAGATTTATATGTTAACTTAAAAATAATTAGGCCTCTGAACCCAACAAGTGGTCCCAGTGAAAAAACGAATGATGTTCATCCTAAGAGACCCGAATTTAATCACTCTGTCTACAAAGTGTGTACATTGTCAAAAGGTTAAAACTATGTATAAACATATATTACCTTGTAATCACATTTAGAATATTAAAAAAAAATTAGGCCTTCAACTTGTAACCCAATCATTCTTTTACCTTATTTTAGTGTGATGTTTTTTTACCTTATCAACCATCAAGCAAGTAGTAGCAACAAATGAAAATAGCGGGACACACAAGAATATGGGTGGTTCAAATATTTCATGGATCTGATATAATTTATTAATATAAGTTTTTTAATTAAAAAAATTAAATATTCATCGACTTATTGTGTCCATGATAGGTCGATTTTTAATAATAAAAAAATAAGTTTAACAAGACTCAAACTCATGAAACACAATAATATTTTATTTTTTAAAACTACTTCAAAGATAGTAGTGAATCAAACACAATGAGCCACATATGTTAAAAAAACAGGATGGAAAACCCTAACCCTAGCGTGCAATCTCTGAAGCTACACTATGAGAACTCGAACGACCGACCACTGGAAGGAGTTGTGTCGTGCATTCCACCGCACTCCACGGACTCTAACAGGCTGGAGGTGTCATCGGTTGATGTTCATGAGAACCCTAAGTCCCACAATGGAAACCCTAGCGTCGTCTCTCTTGAAAACCCTAAGGATAACACAACGGCGGTGGTTGTGGTGGATACTGATGACAAAGTTGTGCCCGATAGCTTGTGACCGGTTGTGCAGTTTGATTTTCTACCACCTCTTGAAAGACCAGGATCGCCTCTATTGTCGAAAGACCAACACATAACTAAAAAAGGGAGACGTAAGGAGATTTTACCTTGTATGGCCATGGAGAGTACCCTTTCTGGTTATGTACTAGATGAACATGGCTTACATAGAGCTTCTAAGATGATGGAAACGAATGAGGTGGTAGGTGGCAATGATAGTAGAAAGGAAGGTTCGACTGATGATAATACGGGTAAGATGTCATCGTATGATTGTGCAGTGAATGGTAATTCTTGTGTTGTGCCATGCAAAAAGACCCCTAGAGTGGAGAAGGATATTATGGTCAACGCGGAGGACGTCAAGATTGATAAGAGTGGCTTGGTACCCTCTATCCAATTTTTGAAAAGGGTGCATGCTCTTATTGGCTCTAGAATGAGAACTGCTATTGTTGTGCGATTACTTGGCAAGACTATTAGTTACAGAGCTCTCTATACTAGGATTTCGACATTATAGGCTTCGATAGGAAACTTTCAATTAATTGACATTGATAATGATTATTTCTTGGTTAAATTTACGCATGAAGAAGATTTCATGCGGTTGGTAACGAATGGTCCGTGGTCTATCTTTGAGAGTAATCTTACGGTCCAGCCATGAAGTCAGAAATTCTCCACGTCTAAAAAACATCCCTCACAGGTTATGGCGTGGGTTCGTTTACCAGGGCTACCGTTTCGCTACTACACTAAGGCTCTCTTCTGGTGGATTGGTGAGCTAATAGGCAAAATGGTTAAAGTTGATTAAAACATGAAGGTTGGCAAGCGAGGGCAGTTCACGAGATTAACGGTGATTGTTGATCTAAATAAGCCTTTATTGCCAAGTCTGAATATTAATGGCTTCAATCAAAAGCTTGAATATGAGGGTTTGACGCTAATTTGTTACAAGTGTGGTGTTATGGGCACACTAAGAAGTGCTGTGGAAAATCAGAATTGCATACAACAACGGCTACAACTTCTAAAGTCTCTGAGCCCCCTTGACAAGAAGCAAACTTGTATGGTCCTTGGATGATGGCTACATATAATAACTGTCGACCACAAAGGGGTAATATACAAAAGCGAGCTGAGGTTGGAGGTGTCGGGAATCCCAATTCATCCCGCTTTCAGGTGCTACAACATGTTGATGTGGATTCAAGACTGAGTGATATGAGTGTTGCTCCATCTACAGGTTCTCCTGTCGTGCTTGGAGGCACTGGTAAGGGCAAAAAAGTGACAGTGAGTAATACATCCCTCGAAATTAGGTTTGTCCAAGGCCATAATGGAGCATCGAAACTGGATGTTACCGCTGCACATGGGGTTGGTTCGATTAAGGATATTGGCCCTCAGTCGACTTAGAGTAGGGTGTCTCTGGTGGTGGATGGGAATGTGGGGCAGAAGGTTTTAGTCCGGGCTGATATCCGAGGAGGTAATCACACGACAGCTGACATAACGAAGGAAGGCCAATGTGTTCAGGGTCAGTCGAGAGGTACTGTGGGAAATAGTAGGGGATTAAAGTTGAGGCGAAAAAAAGAAGAATCAAATAAAGGTCTAAAGATTCGTAAGGCTCCTAAATTCAAAGTCCCAACAAAACCTACTATTTTGGAATGGATGAACAATGCTCTTGCCAAACTTAGAGTGGATTGGGAAGTGGAGGATGTAGTGGCTTCTACAATTGTGAATGTGCTTACAGGGGACCAACAGCCATATGATATAGAGGTGATACCACTGAATATTGGCCAACCTTCAGGTTTAGATAATTCCCAAGTTGTGGTGCCGCAACATGATGAGTTGTCTGTTTCCTTGCCGGTTGGGACCGATGCAAGTACCTTGTAGTAAGGTATTTCTCCCCTTTCTTATTTATTATAATAATTAATGTATTATGTTGGAATGCGCGAGGCATGGCAAGCCCTGAATTTTAAAGACACTTTAGGGATTTTATCAAGATGAATGATCCTCAAATTGTGGCATTGGTGGAACTGCGCATTAGTAGGTTACATGCAAGTAGAGTTTTAATGTAGCTTGGTTTTCCAAACTCTTTTCAGGTTGAAGATCATAGGTTTAGTGGAGGGATATGGCTCCTCTAAAGGGACTCAAATTCGGTGCCGGTTGACAGAATATCAAACCAGTTCATCTATTGTTGTGTTCATGTTATTGTCTTGTCGGAGTGGTTCTATTTTACTGCTATTTATGCTAGTCCGAAGGTAAGGGTATGCCAGTCTCTATGGTCTTTGCTTGAGAATATCAACCCAGAGAATGATGTGGCATGACTCCTAGGTGGGAATTTCAATTCTACTTTGAGCAGAGATGATCGAAATGGCGGTGCTTACATTGTATCGGGGGTTCATAATCTTTAGTCTGATTTTGTGTTTGATTTGAGTCTCATTGACGTGAAGTTTGTGGGGTTTAGATTCACCTAGAGTCGTGGTGATTTGCGCAAATGCTTAGATCGATTTCTTGTCAATGCAACATGGTATTTCCGTGTTCAGAATTTTTTAATGATGCATTTGGATCAGATCATAGACCCATTTTAATGAGGCCATGTTTGCGGCTGGATCAGACGCGGCTACGCCCGTTTCGGTTTCTTTTATGTTGGCAGGATCACCCCGAGTTTGGTGAGTTTTTAGCCTCGTGTTGGATCGGTGATCGAGATTTAGAGTCTAACATTTTCGAGTTTACAACTGATGTGGGTGAATGGAATAAAATGGTTTTTGGTCATATTATGAACGAGAAGAAAAAACTTATGGCGCGAATAAAAGGAATTGACCATAAACTTGATTCTTGCCCGTCAACCTCGCTGAATCGGCTACATGAATCTTTAGTTTTACAGTTAGAAGAGGTGCTTGAACAGGAAGAGACCATTTGGTTTCAATGAGCTCGCACACAATGGATTTCTCAGGGTGATCGCAACACTAAATATTTTCATGCTTATGCTACTAGCAGGAAGAGAAAGAAGATTGTGTCTACTCTCCGTCTTGAGGATGAAACATAGAACGTGAATCAAGATGATTTAAAGAGGTTAGCTAGCACTTTTTTAACAACCTTTTTACTGCTAATCCCAATGCTTTGCCTCATTTTCCCATTGTGGGCAAGTTTCATCTGTTAACTGCACAGAACTTGCACTGTTTATCCTTATTGGTTATGGAACAATAAATTAGAGATGTGGTGTTTTTTATGAGTCGTATTAAAGCCCTTAGGATCGACGATATTCATGCTTTGTTCTTTTAGAGGAATTGGTAACTGGTAGGAACATGAGTGTGTGATAAGGTCAAGGGAATTTGGTGTTATGAGTGCACCTCTAAATCGCACATTATTAGTATTGATCCCGAAGGTGGATAGCCCGAAAGTGATCTCTTAGTTCAGACCTATAAGCCTCTGTACAATGATGTATAAAACGGTGACTAAGATTATTGTTAACAGGCTGAATCTATTTTTACCAGCTTGGATATCTGAAAATCAAACGAGTTTTGTCCCTGGCAGGCTTATCACGAACAATATTATTATAGCACAAGAGGTTATTCACTTTATGCGGAAAAAGAGTGGCTATGTGGGATGGATGGCGTTGAAAATAGACTTAGAGAAAGCTTATGATAGGTTGGAATAGAGCTTTATGAATGACACTCTTGTTGATATTGGGATTCTAGAGGATTTGCGTCAGTTTATCATGAGTTGTGTTTCATCTGTTTCGACTCAAATCTTATGGAATGGTTTTGTTTCTGCATCTTTTACTCCGATTAGAGGTATCTGATAAAGGGGTCTGTTATCCCTATACTTATTCATTTTATGCATGGAGGGGCTTGCTCATGCAATCCATCATGAGATTGTGTTGAGTATTTGGAGGCCGATTCAATTGTCATGTCGGGGCCCGTCTCTGTCACACCTCTTCTTTGCTGACGATTTGGTGATTTTTTCGAAGCGAGTTTGGAACAAGTTGCGGTCATACAGTCAGTACTTGATGGTTTCTGTGCTAGCTTTGGGCATAAGGTTAACACGACTAAATAAAATCTATTTTTCTCTCAAAATGTGTCAGATGAGGGTAAGAGTGAGATCTGCCATATGCTTGGTTTTGTGGAGGTGAGCGACTTGGGCATGTATCTTGGTGTGCCACTTTTACATAGTATAGTAACAAAGGAAACACATAGCTATATTTTACAAAAGATTCGAGATAAATTGACAGATTGGAAAACGACGAATCTTTCATTGGCAGGTCGTATTACACTTGTCAAATCTGTTCTTTCTGCTATATCGGCTTATACAATGCAGTTGATTCTTCTTTCAAAGGGTGTTTGTGCGGAGATTGAAGGTCTTATTCCTCGTTTCCTTTGGGGTGGTTTGGATGTCCGAAAAGGGATCTCTTTGCTCAAATGGGAAGATGTTTGCAAACCTATCCCGGAAAGGGGTTTGCACTACAACAAAACAGGTTTTTAGCGGCGTTTTTAATCTTATAGCGGCCTTTTTAAGCGCCGCCAAAAACACTCACGATGTTTGGTAAAGCGTTGCAAGAAGTGTCGCTAAATCGAGCACCGCAACAGTTAGCGGCATTTGTGAATGAAAAACGCCGCAAAAAGGTGTATATATATATAGTGGCGTTTGATATTTAAAACGTCGGTAAATGTTGACTTTTAGTGGCGTTTTTCCTCAAAAAAGTTGTTATATGTTTGTGATTTTTAGTGACGTTTTTACTCAAAACACCGCTATATATTAGTGATATTTACTGACTATTTTATTGACAAATGCCACAATAACATCAACGACTCAAACAACAGGTGCTTTCTATGGTACTCACAAATCTGCATTTAAGTAACAATCACTTCACTAAACATTAATTTTGGATTAAATTTATCCTCTTTTGCTAAAAAATAATTGCAAAGATCAAAATCACTCAGATTTATTCATGCTGCTAAGAGAAGAGGCATGATTTGGGTAAGATTTCAGCTAGCATTTTCGATTCAGGGATAAGAAAACGAAAGTACCTCCTTCAATCTATCATAAAAAGTGCTAAAGACATTAATTTTAGTAGCCGATTGACCTTCAAGAGCCGCGGTTTCATCTTTCCCGAAGTCAATCAAAAAATAAATACAAAAAATAAAATAAAGCTTTAACCGTAACTTTAATTTACATAAGATAGGGAGGAATTACCAGCTTCTCGGTGGTGGAGATAACTGTGTCGATATTATTACGGACGTGGTGGCTTTGATATAATTGGTCTTTGGCGGTAGGCAGATCATTTTGCAGGTCTTTCACTATCAGCCGCTCAAGCCGTTCACATCTTCGTGAGCAGCCCGAGTCACCTCGAGTAGAGGCGGAGAGGAGGGGGGACGAGGGGTGGGAAATATTTGGGAAACTATGGTTAAAGGAATAAAAGGGATTAAATGACTTCCTTCACTGGCGTTTTAAATCTAAAACGCCAGTACAATAGGATAATTTACAACGTTTTTCAAACCAAACGCCACTAAAATGCTATTTTTGCGGCATTTTACACAAAAACACTATTATATACCATTCATTAGCGGCGTTTGTAATAAAACCGACGCTATATTTGTCATTTTGTGGCGTTTGCTTCTTAAACGCCGCAAAAAGCGCCGATATATGCCAAATTTGGTGTATTGTTGGGAATTCAACAAGTTTATGATCAGAACGAGGCTTTCATTATGAAGGCGGCTTTTCGACTGTTATCTCGACCGAATAAGCTTTAAAAAATTGTACAATTGTTCACCTTATGTTTTTTCAAAAGGCATAAAGTCAAAATTAGCCCCCCAACGTTTGACCTTTTGGTCACTTTAGCCCCTATTCTTTTTTTTTTCTGGTGCAAACATACTCCTAACGTTTCATTTTTGTTCAAAATTTACCATCATTGGATGAAAACCGTCAGTCAACTAACGGTCAACGCCCATCGATGATGTGGCATGCCACGTGGAAGGATATGCTGACATGGCAATGATGACGTGACATCATAATTTTTTTAAATAATTATTTTTTATATTAAATTTTAACCAATCAGATGATGACACGTAGCATCATCTGATTGATTTTAAAGTAAATAATTAAAAGGGTAAACTACTCTAGTGACCACCCAACTATTGGCCGTGACCTGTTTTGACCACCCAATTAAAAAAATTCAAAATTTAACCACCAAACTATTTAAATAGAGATATTTTGACCACCGACCGTTAAAATCTAACGAAAAGGTGACGTGACAGTTAAAGTAAAATTTGTATAATTACACTTTTAGTCGTGTTAATTACCTATTATATTAATTTGGTCCTAAATTAATCAACTAATTAGATAACAACACATGTCATCACCCAATTGGATGAATTTATTTTATTTTTTAATTTTATTTATTTAATATTATATACTTTTACCTCCAATGTCACCACTTGGTTGAAGAAAAATTAAAAAGAAAGGTAGAAATGGCTTTGGTAGGGTTTGAACCCATAACCCTTATGAATAAAAATCAAGGTTTAACCATTACACCAAGTACTCTTTTGGTAACATAAACTGCACCATTATGTATATATCATATAATGAAGTAAGTGCTGGAAAAAAAAGAAAAACTGTTTAAGATGACACTCGAATATGGGTCACATGAGATATATAAAAACACACTAAATCAAACATATTCGGTTTAATTAAAATATGAAATTATTAAATATTCGATTTTAAAAAATATTCGATTTAAAAAAAGAAATTCGATTTAAAATATTCAAATATTTTTTCTTTTTCATATTTAAATTAAATCTAATATTTAAAAAAGTATTCGAATATTTTAAAAATTGAATTTAATATTTTTAAATTAAATATTCAAATATTTTAAAAAAAATATTTGAATACTTTTTAAAATCAATTTTTTCCATTTAAATCGAATAATCTTTAAATCGAATATTTGAATACTTTTTAAAATCAAGTTTGGTGTATGAAAGGCTTAATGCCTAACCACCAGACCAACCTTTCAATTATGATAAAGTACATCAAGTATATTATATAAGTCCATCAAAATAACATATCTTCTTCTTCATGAATCAACTTCACGATCAATTTTTAGGCTTAGTGGAATCAATCACAGTGTTCCCATCACTCCTTTTCTCGTCCCTAACTGTATTAAAAAGGTCATATATTCTTTAGCTGAGGCTGAATCGTTTACATCCCATTCACTAAATTTGGTAGTGACTGCGAAAACATGAACATATTATTCATCTAATTAAATTTAAAAAAAGTTTTTTTTATAAACAATGATAACATTTTTGAGTTTTACTTATTTTTTTAGAAAAAACAACAACAAAAACCAGAAAGGAAGGAGAGAAAGAAGGACTTACAGTAAACATGCTAGAGGAAGAGATGAGGATGAAATGAAAGAGAACTTTTTGAAATTAATTGATTTGGTGATATTAAGATGGGGAAAATTTAAAGATTAGTGGATTTTATATCAGGAATTTTAGAATTTTTAAATCGGTAAGGGAAAATTAAAACTAAAATTTTGATCCGTTCAAAAAATTGAATTGTAACCCCTCATCCCGGTCTGGTCGACTGACCGGTCCGAGTAGGCTACACGGGGAAAACTGATGCGAAACCCGTTAAGGTCCCACCTCGGTTAGCGACCCTAGAAAACTTTTTCGTTTATTATAGTCTTATCTAAATGCTTTTATTAAACCTATGTGTGAAACGACAACGGAAACAAGGCTCACGAGAAGCCTAACAACAAACAGGGCCTAAGCCCAACCTTTGGGACCCATTAGAGATGTCAAACAACCCATTTTTAGGCCTGTGTTTCGAAACAGACGACACCCGTTTCGGAAAACGGGCTTCAGTTTAAAAAGCAAGACACCCGTACATAACACTTCCACCCCGTTTCGGAACAGGGTCACGTTTTACCTAGGTGTTTCGATACCCATTTCGAAACAGGCGTTTACAGTGGCCAAAGCGTTTCGAAACCTGTTTCGAAACAGGGGCTCACAGTGGCCGAACCGTACCGAAACGTGTTCCGATACGGGGGACCCTGGAACCACACCCGTTCTGAAACGACCCAACTCGTTTCGAAACACCTGCAGCCTGCAGTTTTCCAAAATCAGTTTTACACATCTTTAAACGATCCCAAACTTCCTAAACGACCCCAAGAAGCATACACAACATTCAAACACACTCTAGAGGTATACACCCTATAGCAACCATGCTCAAGATACACAAGATATAAGATG
The DNA here is from genome assembly GCA_958450335.1 of Hibiscus tridactylites. NCBI lineage: Eukaryota > Viridiplantae > Streptophyta > Magnoliopsida > Malvales > Malvaceae > Hibiscus > Hibiscus tridactylites. The sequence continues at coordinate 67,292,016 of OY288275.1, read as the reverse complement.
GGCATCCAAACACAAGATCATACATTCACCACAAGAAAGCATACATAGCTTTTAAGGTTACATGCCTTAGCCAACAAAACATATAAGCATTCAAGACATGCAACATAAACAAGGTTTACAATTCAAACAAAGCATCCAAAAGCCAAACCAATTCAACATACATCAAAGCTCAAATCAACAACACATATCCCATTGCTTGACTATTACATTCTACAATTTAAAGTTCATACTTGAGCTAACCAAAAGCGACACTTGGAGACCTTTCCTTGCCCTTGCCACCCACAAGCTACTGATCTGCATTGTCGAACAAAAAGGAGCGTAAGCATAAAAGCTTAGTGAAGGTAAGCTCATAAAACAAACCTTCGACAATGAAGGGTCCAAGCACGAGCAAGAATTAAAATAGAATGCATGGTCCTACCTCCAATCCTCAAGAGCCAAAATAAAAGATGATGCATGAGCATGTCATCAAAGTCATGCCATGCTCAACAAGTCCATAACCACAACATATAGAAACTCATATAACCAACATATGAGCAACATAATCCACAATCCGTATTGGCACCTAGCTATGACTCAAATACGCGAATAACCGTTGGAACTCACGTCCAACAACACAACCATTACCTGACGGTGGGATTACACTCATCACCGTTCACGCGGAGGGGATTCCACTCATCCTCACGCCTCTTTTCATGCGGAAGGAATTCCACTCATCCTCACGCTCGTCGATGGGATTCCACTCATCACCAACTAATATATATAAGAAGATTTCCGGGCGAACCCGTACTCCATCTTGATGACTACCATCATCAAGACCACGTGCGCATTTTAACTCACGTGTGCACACTAAACATCCTAATGATCGACCATTGTACCCAAGCATACTAGTGCCAATACTACACATTTCATTAATCTTTCACAATATCATTTTATAACAGCTTCCGTGCTTAGCACGTACTCACCATGACTTACCGTCATGCACAAACAATAACAAATCAAAATCTTAAGTTAAAAACAATAAAGATATCATTTTTATTCAAATCTTCCAAAAACCCAAATTCTAAAACTTGAACCAAAATGAAATCTAGTTGTACTTTTAAAGAGAGGAAGATGAGAGCAAGTCGGAAATGTAATTACCTTTCAAAATCAAGCCAAAATGAAAGAGAAAGAAGGTGGGATAGAAACTTGGAGAAAAACTCTCATCTTGTCGTGAGAATGGAGAGATGAGGAGGGAGGAAGATTAAAATTTTGTGTTTTAAATGAAAATGGGGGTTTTTAATTTGGAAGTCAAACTATTTACAAAAATGCCATTAAAATGGCTATTGGGCTTAAATATAAAAAATTTGGTTCAACACTTTAAATTTAATTTTGCAAAACAAAAAACCGGGATATTATTTTTTTTATTTATTTCACCCGACTCCCAAACCCGGGTGTTACATGAATTTTGACTGATAATAATTTTTTTCTGGATTTCTTGTTAAGGAATTGATCGTGAAGTTGATTCATGGACAATAAGAAGATCTGCTATTTGGATAAGATTATATAATATATTTGATGTATTTTATCACAATTAGAAGGTTAGTTTGGTGGTTAGGCGTTAAGCTTTTCATCCACTATACTTGGGTTCAAATCCCACCATTATTATGTATTGTAATTTTAATTATTTACTTTAAAATCAATCTGATGATGCCACGTGTCATCATCTGATTGGTTAAAATTTAATATAAAAATAATTATTTTTGAAAAAATTGTGATGCCACGCCAGCATCTCCTGCCACGTGGCATGCCACATCATCGATGAGTATTGATCGTTAGTTGACTAACGTTTTCCATCCAACGAGGGCGAGTTTTGAACGAAAATAAAACGTTAGGAGTATGTTTGCACCAAAAAAAGAATAAGGGCTAAAGTGACCAAAAGGTCACACGTTGGGGGTTAGTTTTGACTTTATGCCTTTTCAAAGTTGTCGGGACAAAAAGATTTAATTGGCTGAGTGATCAAGAATATTCATATTACCTCACTTTGTGTGGGTCCAAATCTCGATATTTACGTTGAGAATATAATTTTTTTTCTACTTTAATCAAAAAAACGTTAGGACAATAAAATCATGGTCGCATAACAATTTTTTTTAAAAAAACCATGGTATATACTATTCCAATATATACAAACAAATCAATCTAAAATATATATAGATATAGAGGTGGCAAACGATGCATTCAGTTTCGGTTCGGGCCTAATTGCATTCGGTTTTAGTTCAGGTCTTGTTCGATTTTAGTTCAGGTTTATGGTCATTTTGGGCCGGGTCAATAGAAGATCAGTCGGTTTTAGTCAGTTTTTAGGTCAGTTTAGTTTTTTATACCCCTATATGTACATGACTTTTTGGTGAGTTGTGCAATAGTTCACATCATATCTTTCTTTATTTCTTTAAATATTTTTTTTTATTTTGAGTAGCCTTCGGTTCGGGTGAAATTGGTTCGGGTCCATTTGGTTCAGTTAAAAATCGGTTCACATCTATTTCGGTTTAACTAAAATTCAGGTTAATTTTGATTTAGTTCAGATCTATTTTAAGTTTCGAATTAAATTCGGGTTAATATCAAATTTTATGTCGAATAAATCAGTTCGGGTATTGATTCAAGTTTGCGATGTCTATATCGATACATGTAAACAGATAAGAATCGCGAAATATAGGTTCTATGGTTATGATATCTCTCTTCTAAATTTCTTTTCTACCAATTATTCTATTATTTGTTCCGTCTTACTACCCTTCTTCATATACGATTTTTTTTATAAATAATGAGGGGATCGACATAGGCCTCGTTAAAAACCCTCCTAACCTAACGAGGGAAAAGAGTACCTATGTGCAATCCGAACAACCATGATAAAGAATCGAAACACATTAGGGACAATCGTCCCTCAAGAACTCAAGCACCTCAAACGGAGCATTATTGAAAACGTAAGCCTCAAAGCTTGACTTATCCGCTAACTTTGCCATCGCGTCCGCCACGCCATTAGCATCCCGACAAACATGACGAAACTCCACCTTTCCATGAAGCAGCACAAGGCTCCGAATAGAATCAATCAACGAAGAAGACCGCGAGCTATGCGATAGGCCGGATAACGTATGAAACACATCCAAATTATCTGTCTCCACCACGATACTCGCCCCATCAACCCCCATCGCACACTTGAGGCCCTCAAACACTACCCAAAGTTTAGCGTCAAACACCGAGCACTTACCTATGAATTTTGTAAAGCCCGTAATCCAATTATCGTGAGAATCACGGATAACCCCTCCACACGATGCCACACCATCCGAAACATTTCTCGCGCCATCCACATTTAACTTCACAAAACCCCTTTGCGGTGGACGCCACACACGCCCCCTCACCTGCTGTGCCACATCGACGATGCCTGAAGGTTTCGTGCAAGACTGCTGCACATGCTGTGCGCCAGCAGCCAAGCATCTGCTGCGTTCAATAACGCCTGCGTCAAACTCCCTATCAGCCCCAAATAATCGTTCATTACGGGTGCGCCACAACGTCCATAGGACACTCCCAAACATCACACCCCAGTCGGTGCCATCCCTCGCGAACCCAGCGTTTGGTGACAGGTTTTGCAGCAACCACACCCTTAACGGCAGCTCCATAAAGTTCCTCAAACAACTTGGTTTGATCAAGCTTACCCACGTAGCAACGGCCGTAGGACAGTGGCGAAGGACGTGATCAATGTCCTCGCAAACCGCCCTACAAATCCCACACGCAGTCGAATCCGAGAGATGACGACGGGTCCGTTCATCATTTGTGAGGATACGGCCCTTCTCTAAGAGCCAAAGAAACGCCTTAATACGCGGTAACCCTTTGAACGCACGTATCGCCTTCCAAACACCATCCTCCGCCTCACCCGTAACCGGTGTCCGCACCTCGTAGGCTGACTTGACAGTAAACTGTCGAGTGTTGCTCCATTTCCACCCCGGCCAATTAGGGCCATACGCAGCTGATGGAGGCCGAAACGCAGCAATGTGTTCAATTACATGCATAGGTAATGCTTCGCAAATAGGCTCCCACGCCCAATGCCCCTCACCGTCCACCATATCCCTGACTAGAGTAGGCTCCAAATCCATTGTTTGACGCGTGCGATGAAAATGAAGCGGGCCAATATCCGCCAACCAATTATCCTTCCAAAAATCCACCGTTGCGCCATCCCGAATATTCCAAACAATTCTCTCCCGGACAACATCCCAAACCGCACATATTCCTCTCCAAATAACCGAGCAATTACTCCTTAAAATATTGATCGGAATGCGTTCGATACATTAATATTTCACCCTCAAAAAATGAACCCAAAGCTGGTCCGGTTTCGCCACCATATTATAAGCCACCTTCATAAGGAACGCATCATTTGTCGGTCCAACCATTTAAATCCAAGACCACCATTTTCAATAGGTGAAGCTACCTCTTCCCATTTAACAAGATGTATCGTCCTTTTCAACGCCGAATTACCCCAGATAAAAGCACGTATGATTCCCTCAATTTTATCGCATACCCCTTTAGGTATTTTAGTCGTCTGCATGCAATAAGACGGAATCGGCGAGAGCACTGACTTTGCTAGAACAATACTCCCAGCAAACGAAAGGTATTTTGCCTTCCACCCATTTAATCGGTCCCTAACCTTCTCAATCAAAAAGCCGTAAGTCTCCTTTGTAACCCTTCGATGTAACATTGGCACCCCTAAATATTTTCCCAAGTCCTGAACTTCCAGAAAACCACACACCCTGCAAATCGAACTACGCAGTGAGCTCGGAACATTCTTGGAAAAGAAAACATTTGTCTTTGCCACACTAACTTTCATCTCAGAAGCGCTGCAAAACTCTCCTAAGACTGCATGCAGGACCCCAATATGCTCCATCGAAGCTTCCGCGAATAAGACCATATCATCGGCAAACATGAGGTGAGAAATAATTGGGCTTTGTCGCGATAACCGGAACCCCTTCCATACCCCCTGTACGATCTTTTGCTCAATAAGATGACCAAGACGCTCCATGCACAAAACAAAGAGATACGGCGATAGAGGATCCCTTTGCCTGATTCCCCTAGTTGGTCGGAACTGCTCCGTCTGCGCCCCATTCCACAAAATACGTGTCGAAACAGAGGACACACACCGCATAATAAGCTCTATCTTCCTCGGCAGCCCAATATCACAAAGCGTGTCCGCAATGAAGTTCCACTCTAAACGGTCATATGCCTTTTCCAGATCAATTTTAATCGCCATCCACCCCTTAGCACCAGTCTTCCGTCGCATAGAATGAACCACCTCCTGAGCAATTATTATATTATCTGAAATAAGCCTTCCCGGAACAAAGCTCGTCTAATTATCCTTCACCCACTCGGGAATGAAAGGCTTAATTCTATTCACAATCACTTTAGTTACAATCTTGTACAGAACCTGGCAAAGGCTGATAGGCCGAAACTGCGACATACTCTCTGGCGACTGAACTTTCGGAATCAACACTAACAATGTCCCAAAAAATATCATGCACTAACTGGCACACACTCAGTCCAACAATATCCCAATTCCGCTGATAGAACAACGCCTGAAACCCATCCCTACCAGGGGCTTTAAGCGCATCCATCTGAAAGACCGCCCTGCGAACCTCATCTACGGAAACAGGATTATCGAAAAGAGTAAAAGCAGAATTAGAAATTCCAGGGAAATTACCGCTGATAGGAAACTGAGATGCATCCGTATTGCCGCTAGTAAAGAGACTACTATAAAACTCAATAGCATGCTTTTGCAGGTCTGCCTGCGACTCTATCCACCGCCCATCACCATCTCGCAAACGAGTAATCATATTGCGTTTCCTTCGACTAATCGCGGAGGCATGAAAGTATTTGGTATTTCGATCGCCTTCTAGGAACCATTGGCATCTCGATTTTTGGAACCAAAGACTCTCTTCCTGTTCCAACACAGTGTCTAACTCCCCCCGAAGAGTTTTCTCAAGCTCTACTAACCGCTCCGAGTAATTTCGCCGGAGAGCGCAGTCAATACCTTTTAGCCGTGCAAGTAGAGTCTTCTTCCGTTTACCAATGTGCCCAAACACCTCAACATTCCATTTTGTCACAATATTCTAGAACCGAGCAATATTATGCGTAACCGATCCCATCGGATCCCATCTATTTTGCAACAAATGTGCAAACTCCGGGTGCTCCTGCCAAGCTGCAATAAAGCGAAACGGTCTATCGTCATCAGCACATGTATGAGTATTCCTATCCAGAATAAGCGGACAGTGGTCAGATTCCAAACGGTCAAGGTGTACCACAAGACTATGCGGAAAAATATTCTGCCAAGCACCATTCACCAAACACCTATCCAGACATTTGAATAACCTCCCCCGGCGCCAGGTAAAATTATCCCCCCTGTAATCAACTTCAATCAGACTTGCCGAAAAAATAAACTCCTGAAACAGCGAGCTAACCCCAGATAACCCCGAATTGCTACCCCAACATTCCTCATCACGGAGGATGCAATTAAAATCCCCTCCGAGGGCCCATGCCTGATTATCATTCGGACGAATACTAAGCAAATGATCCCACAGTAGTTTCCTTGTTGTAGCCGTCGGAGAAGCATAAACAGCTGTAAAGAAAACCCATCTACTAACGGATACATCAAAAAACTTTCCATGCATAAATTGATTAGCCACCACTAATATCTCAACCTGCACATCCCCACGCCAAAGAACCCAAACACCCCCACTAAAGCCTCGACATTCAACACGAAAAGAATTCTCAAAACCCAATCTTCGAATAACTCTATCCGCCTGAATATTACTAACTCTTGGTTCAACAAGACAAACAATCCGCGGATCATTCTTCTGCACAAAGTTACGAAAATAACGGCAAAATTCCGGGCTCGCCGCACCCTGAACATTCCAGAACATTAACTTAATCATTAAAAATAATGAAGAAAAGAAAGGGACCTTAACACGACGGCCGATCATTCTCCTTGCCAACCCCCTCGACCACTGCCGTGCTCACTCCCGCCCCTGCCTCCAAACTCGGATTCACAGTAGGCAAATTCAAAGTCATCACAGGTGCAACAGACCCTCATCGTGTCGCTTCTGTACTACTCAAAGCGGCGCTCTCCTGCAAATTTTGGAGCTCACCCGAGAGAGATTGAACCCAGTCCGCGAGGATCGGCTTAGCCGGTGTACGCCCCACATTACCCCGCTTCGTCTGCTTAGAAGCCTTTTTGAGAGTCGCCTTAATCGGTAAAAGGCTCTTCCCTCTTGTAGCATCCTTCCGCTCAACACTTCCCCCACCCTTGGTCGAATCACCATCCGCAATAACAACCGCTCTATGGGTGCCGGTGGGAATATTCGGCGTGTGCTCTTGAACTTAGACTTCCACATTTGGCTTCATCGACACCACATTAGCACCTTCGCATTGTTTCGCTTTCAAATTCGATATATCCGCCAACGGACTTCGCCCCGTATTGGACTGCACCCTATCCTTTGTCGAACCTGCCGTGCTGCTTCCCACAGCTTGGCCCTGCGCTGTAGTGTCCACTCCCTTACCATGAGGTCGATGCCCCCTCGGTTCGTCGTTCAACGTACCCCTCGCTCCCCCACTGTCGACATGCTGCATCTCCCTCACTTCCTGCAGCTCACCCCCTGCTTCTCCGCAACCCCTGCCTTTGTTCCAGATTCCACACCCAGCACGCCAAACCTCGAGCCTTTAGTTCCATGCATACTCCCCGTTTGCTTATGCTGATCCACCACCTTCCTTGGCTTCCTCCGCCTAGCCTCAACCACCATCCACGACCCATACATGCTCTCCGACACAACTTCCTTTTCCACAGGCCCCTCACTCGGCTTCTCTACAACCACACTTCCCCTATCCGATTCCCCATTACTAGACAAGCCACAACCATCCGACAAATGGCCATAAACACCACACTTAAAGCAAATAAGGTGAAGTCCTTCATACTCCAATTTCTGCGTGAATCCGTCGATACCAATGCAAGGTAACAACGGCTTATTAAGGTCCACCAACACCGCAAGCCTCGCAAACTTTCCCCTCTTGGCTGCCGTTGTGTTATAGTCGATGCGCACAACAGTCCCTATTATGCTGCCGATAAGCTTAAATAGCGCCTTGGTGTAGTACCGGTAAGGGAGACCCGGCAAGCGAATCCAAACCATGACTTGCGAAGGGTGTTTCTGCGATGTCGAGAAGGATCGCGACCACGGTTGCACCGTCAAGTAGCTGCCATATATCGTCCAAGGACTCGCCGATAGCACCCTCGTATAATCCTCCACCATATCGAAATTCACAAGGAAGTAATTATTATCCAAATCCATTACTTGATAATTCCCCGCCGGTGCCCATAGGCTAGGTATTCGAGATACTAATGTCCGAAACCCAATACTACGCCCAAGTAGCCGCACGATCACTGCCCGTTTCATGGTATCATCTATCGAAGCATGCACTCTCTCGGAAAACCTAATTTTCGGATACGCTCCGCTACGATCGATCGTAAAATCCGAGTCCAAGACTTGCACCCCATTAGTAGCCACCCCCGGCTTATGCTGCCCCCACCGTTGGTCGATCGCGATACCATATTCGTGTAAGATTCCTTACGTGCATCCGAAGAGCCCGCACCCATCTGCACATCATCTACCACCACCGCTGTTGCCCTAGCAGCCGACAAACCATCCCCCACAGCGCCCCCAACGTCCATATCCTCCAACCCAGAAGTCTCCATGGCCACTGATTGTTCAACACCCCCGTCCTCCACAACCTGGCCAGCCGATGGAGGCGGGGCTACTAACATAGCCAACCCTCCTCCCGGCGGCTGTCCCCCGGAAACCGTAAACCCCCCTAGACTAGGGTTATCGCCATTAGGTCTTGAGCCCTCCGATAAAATATGAGCCGCCATATTAGTTAAACAACTCTCTTTTATATACGTTTTTTTTATAAAAGAAATCCTTGCTATTTTACTTATCTTTTTAAAATTTGTTTTAAATAAATATCATTTGTTTTTAAATATATATCTTTATATGAATTTATTTTTCATTCACTTCTCCTTGAAAACATTTTACAGTACTCACTTTCGTTGGTGTGCTACGGTAAACATGGATAAACCAAGGGTGATTGCATCACTTGAAAAATTTAAATTCTTGTATAATTTAGATACTTTCTATTGATAATTTAATTTTATACTTTTTAAATTTTAATATAATTTTTTAACCTTTGAACATAAAATTATATATCTGTTCCTTATGATAAAGTTATAATTTTAAAATCTTATATTACCTAGGTTCGACTCCGTAATGTATACATTATATCTGAGTTCTATCTAAATTTTACTATGGCTTAAATCTCGTCATATAAGATATTGTCTATAATTATAATGCTCTAGGTTTGTTCAATTTATGCTTATTAATTTTACTTCATGTGATTCATATGTATTGTTTTTATATTTGTCTATAAATATTATTGTAATTGCACTCATTTGTTATGATATACAATAAAGAAAATGACAAGTATATGATCACAGATAAAAAATAAAATATCAAGATTTACGAGAAAACCTCTAGAAGGAAAAAAAAAATCATTGGATAGAGAAGAATAATTCACCACAATATCGAATATTACAAGATGTTTTGTGTATTATCTGTTTATAAGATACTAACTACTCTCTTAATTACAAAGGAAAACTTGCGTAGCAAACGACCAATAAATCTACCCCACACCCTCCTCATCCACCATAGATCTTTACTTTTCTCAATTTTATTTTTTCACCGAGCGAGTTGTGTCATCAAATTTTCTGAATGAAACAAAGCGAAATTGAATAACAAACTCCAACATATAGGGGTGAGCATTCGATCGAATCAACTCGAGTCAAAAAATTTTGAGTTATTCGAGTTGATAAGTTCTATTTTGTGACTCAAATTTTATTTGAAAATTTTTCAAGTCGAGTTTATCGAGTTCGAGTCGACTTTTCAAAATTTTGAGTTTCTTTACAAATTTAATTGTAATTATTTATACTGTTATAGTACGAATTGATTATAATTTAATCGGATTTATCTAATCATGTAAGGTATACACATATATATTTCTTCATATTCTTTTTCACATGTGTAAGTAAAATTTGTTATGTTATTTTTTTTCGTTAATACAGATTCATCATGTTGGGTTCTAAGCACCCATGTCAAACAATAATGCGGAAGCAACTTCTGCAGGTGGCTCTGTAAAGATCCAACCCTCACATGGTGCAGCTCGACCCAACTTTGCCATACAATCGGCCATTCCATTACATTTGCGGTTTATGTGACGAACATCCACGGACCACGGTAATTCCAGCAAATCAGTGATTTTAGAGACAAGAGCATGTGTCTTTAACGAAGGAGAGGAGCCAGTAATTATGCGAGTAGCCTCTAGATTATCCGATTCCAGCACAACTCGTCGAAACCCACGATTCCATGCATGTTGGAGGCCTTCAAAACACGCCCACAACTCAGCCAATAATACAGCACAGTTACCAATTTTGCGGCAAAATCCGAACAGCCAGCCACCATCTTTGTCTCGGAGCACGCCACCGATCGATGATAATCCGATGGGGACCTTAACCGCGCCATCTGTATTCAGCTTGACCCAACCCTCGCTCGGGCACTCCCAGCTCGCCTGATCAATGCTTGTGGTTGGTTTCGGCTGCACCTCTCTCGCGGCTTCAAATTCCTTAGCCAAATTCACGCAAAAAAGAGGAAAATCCACCCTTTCAACATACGTTGGATCTAATATTAGGCTGCATCTTCTCTTCCATAATAACCAGCACATAGTTGAGAATAGCACCGGCCAACCAACACCCCATACTCCACTCATGGCTGTTGAAATCAAGTTGTTCCTAAGCCACTGCTGCAACGGGACAGCCATGAAAATAGGTAAGGAAACACCAGGAATCAACGCCAACCAGACACGCTGAGATGCAGGGCAATCACGCAGCACATGGCTCACAGTTTCGATATCAGATTTACAAATACTACAAGTTCCCTCAGCCGACATATGTCGTCTCACTCTTTCCGCGTTCGTGAGAAGACCTTCACGCATCGCAAGCCATATAAAGACACGAACCTTTTGTGGCGCCGGAAGGGACCAAATGTTCGACCATTTCAATGAAGACTCACACGGTTCCCTCCTCTCTAAGGCTTTATAAGTCGACCGAGTGGAAAAAGAACGTGATTCCTCCCATTTCCAACCTAAAGAATCAGCGCCCAGCATTGGATCCGGAGGTGGAATCGCAGCAATAAGATGCAAAATTCGTTCCGGAAGAAGAACCTTTAAACGATCCCAGTCCCAAATTCCACTTGCAGTAACAAATTCACTCACTTTGGCCGATCCGGGAGACTCTCTCATGTTACAAGACTCAAATAAAGGAACATCAATATTTAACCAATTGTCATTCCAGAATTCAACACACGAACCATCACGAATATTCCAAATAATGCTTCGATATATATCAGCCCACACATTCCGTAACCCTCTCCAAAGGCGCGAGCAGAGATTGCCTCGTAACTCTGTAGGCAAGATTCCCCTCCATTTATACTTGTGTCGCAACACTTGCACCCATAACTTGTTGTCATCCGAGGCTAATTGAAAACCAATTTTCATAAGGAATGCCTTGTTGTGTTGGTGAAGATCTCGTAAACCAAGTCCTCCATCAGATGTAGATTTTTGGACCTCATCCCATCGCACCAACGCAATACCATTTTTCTCAGCTGAGCCACCCCACACAAATTGGCGAATTAATTTTTCTAGCTCCTCGCAGGTCCCTTTTGGCAACCAACACGATTGCATAGCATAGACTGGAATTGACTGCAAAACAGATTTCGCTAGAGTTATCCTTCCGGCTAAAGTAAGAGACTGAGCAGCCCATCCCGGAAGCCGTTGGCGCAAACTATCAATCAAATAGGCATAAGTCGACTTATTCACTCTAGAATGAAGTAGTGGAACGCCCAAGTACTTACCCAAATCCTTCACCACCTCAAAACCCAACATTTGATTCACCCCCATTTGCATGTTAATATCAACATTCGCCGAGAACAAGACTTGCGTCTTGGATGAACTCACTCGATGACCTGAAATGTTGCAAAAATCATCCAAGACGTGTTTCATCACTAACATTTGGTCCCAAGAGGCCTCTGTAAACAAGATGAGGTCGTCGGCAAAAAAAAGATGGGATAAGCCAGGCCCCCTTTTGAAAGCCGGATTGGTTTCCACAGACCATTCGAAACCGATCGTGAGATAGCTTGGGACAATCTCTCCATGCAGAGAACAAACAGGTAGGGTGACAGTGGATCACCCTGCCTAATTCCCCTTGTTGGATGAAATTCCGCCGATAATTCACCATTCCACACAACCTGAGTCGAGACTGATCGCACACAAGTCATAATAAGATTAATGAAGAACGAATGCATACCAGTAAGAATCAGCGTCTCCTCCAGAAAATCCCATTCAATCCTATCATACGCTTTCTCGAGATCCACCTTGACTGCCACCCAACCTTTACGACCTTTTTTATGCGACATTGAGTGAATAGCTTCTTGCGCCAAAATTATATTATCAGTTATGTTTCTTCCCGGAACAAAGCTTGCTTGTGTTTTATCAATCCACAATGGTAAAAAGGGCTTAATGCGGTCAACAATAATCTTCGAGATGAACTTGTAGCAATCAATACATAAACTTATCGGCCTAAATTGCTTAATTGAGATTGGATTGTTCACCTTAGGAATTAAAACCAATAAAGTCTTGTTGACCCAACTCTCCAAAATACCCTCTACAAAAAAATTCTGAATCATGCGATAGATAGACTCACCAATTATTGCCCAATTCTTCTGGTAGAAACAAACCGGTAGACCATCCCAACCTGGAGCCTTAAGAGGCGCCATACCGAAAACCACTTGCCTCACTTCATCACGTGTAATTGGCAAGGAAAGTGACCGAAAATCAATGGGATTGAATTGGTGAAAATCATTGAACACTTCGGGTAATACAACACTCCTTGGTTCACTTGTGTACAGTGCTTGGAAAAATTCACTTGCATGTGATTTTAGAATGCTCGAATCCTCACACCAAGAACCATCATCAAGCTGAAGCACACGTATAATATTTCGGTTCCTGCGTATCAAGGTGCTGCGATGGTAAAAAGATGTGTTTCGGTCCCCATCAACAATCCACTCCACCCTTGACTTTTGATGCCACATACTTTCTTCCTGCATAAGGACTTGACTCAATTCATGTTTTAGCTCGTCCTCAAGGTTTGACAGGAATGAAGAATCTAAATTATCCCGCGCCTTCTCAACACCTTTAATCCGAGCCATGAGAAGCGTTTTCCTCTTCCCAATATGACCGAAGATAGTATCATTCCATACCTTAGCTTCCTGCTGGAAATTATTAACATTCTCCTGCATAGAAAGATCTGTATTCCACAGATTCTCTAAAAAAGGTTGGAATTGAGCATGATCATTCCATGCAGCCAAGTAACGGAAGGGTCGAGGAGAGAACCTGTTCCCACAAGGGTTTGTATCAAGTAGGATGGGGCAATGATCAGACCCCAATCGTTGTAGGTGAAAGACTTCCGAGCTAGGAAACGTATTATACCACTCAGTGTTACATAAGAAACGATCTAGCCTTTGCGAGAGGTCACCCCTTTTCCACGTGAACGAAGGTCCATGGAAACCCATATCAAGAAGCCCGGATGTAAACACAAAATCCGTGAAAAGAGGACAAACCCCACTACGGCGTTGCAAACCCCCATCACGTTCTGAGAGGCTTCCAATAACATTCAGATCACCACCTAAAGCCCAAGACCAACCACTACCCGGTTTAAGAGCTAGAAGTTGTTCCCATAAACCCCTTCGCTGCTTTTTATCAGGGCTAGCATATACAAAGGTGAAGAAGAAACTACAAATAGCTCCGGAAACCGAAACCAAGCCGTGGACAAACTGGCTTGAAACAGCCACCACGTCAAAAGATATTGTGTTTCGCCATAACACCCAAATACCACCGGAGAAACCTGTAGCCTCAACCCTGTAAGAATAATCAAAGCCCGATCGACGAATAAAGGAGTCAGCTTTTACACCACTGATACGTGGCTCTAAGATCGCAAATATATCCGGCTTCTTCAATCTAACAGACAATTTGAAGTAACGATTAAAATCGGTGTCGAGAGCACCTTGAGCATTCCATGAAATAACTCTAACCATAAATACTAATGAGAGAAAAGGAGGGGAGAAATCAAGCCTGCATCTCGGCCCCCTCTTCCGAGTCAAAAACCGTATTACTTCGCCATTGAACTGCACCCACAGCTTCAATCGGTCGAGACTTAGTGGTTGCATTCTCCACCACCTCATCAGCGTGCGATGCCTCTCCCAGGCTTGCCTTAACACGATCAAGCTCCACTGTTAGCACCTCAACCAGTTCCGCTAACGGAGGCTTAGAAGAACTGTGGCCATCTTTCTTCTTTGACTTAACCCCTTTACGTGAAACCCCCTTGAGAGCAGCCATTGGCCTACTCGAATTTTTCAAGCTATTACCCGAAATTGACATCGGAAGAATCCTGCCATTTCTTTCTTTAAGGACCGGTCGAGCAGGATGCTCTATTAGTTTCACTGCAGTGTGATTCTCCTTATCCAAGGAAGTAATCACTGGTTCCATTCGCACTGTAGATGCAATTGGTTTGGGGTTCACACTCGGAACAGACAACGGAACATTAGGACGCTCCTCACTCCTCACTTCCCTTGAATTTTTGGTCCCCTGCTGCTCTCCCCCGCGGCCAGCTTGCACCCCGACATGTTTACTTGATTCGGCAGCCTCCTTCGTATAATTCTTAACCCCGGAAAGAGCGGAGCCATGACTTTTCATAATCGTACCCACTGGAACAACAGTTTCCTGCACCACAATATCATCACTAGCCTGCGTAGCATTATCCGACAGTAATGCTGCAAAACGAGACCCAGTCGAACCAGTCTTAGGATTCGATGTAGGCAACCCTTTCCTCTCGCTTTGTCGTTGAGCTTGAGGCTTCCTTCGTTTAGTATTGGCTTGCATCCAAGGACCATAGGGTTCTTTATCCCCTACTCCATTAGTCTGCTGCACCATCTCACTCGGCTTCGGCAAAGCGATACCACAAGCTTCCTTTGAATGACCGTACTTCCCGCAGCCATAACAAATGAGAGGCAGACCTTCATATTCAATTTGCTGTGAATGACCGTCAATAATTATACTAGACATCAATGGTTTTCCCAAGTCCACAACCACCGCAAGACGAGCAAAACGACCTCTATTTGCCTCACTAGTGTTGTAGTCAATCCGAACCACTTGCCCCAACATTCCTGCGATATGGCAAAACAAGCTTTTCGTATAATATCTATATGGTAGACCAGGAAGTCTTACCCAAACCATAATCCTCATTGGGTGATCCTCTGCCGTTGAAAACTCACGACACCACGGCTGAACAGTAAGATATGAACCATAAATTACCCAAGGACCGCCATTCAAAACCTTGTCCAGGTCTTCCTTCAGAGCAAAGCGAACTAGGTAATATTCATTATCTAAATCAATTAGTCGCATCTCCCCGGAAGGTCTCCATAGGGATTCTATACGATTCAGTAAAGCCTTATAGCCTATCGATCTCCCCAAAAGTCACACCACCACCGATTGTTCAAGTTGCTTATCAATAGAAGAATGTACCTTCTCTGAAAAGTTAATTACAGGAATCGTACCCTTAGTTGATAGTGTTACGTCCTCATCTAGAACAGCAACATCCAAATCCTCAATGAACGATTTGCAGGGAGTGGTTGAAGCAGCACCAGTCATTATATCGCGGAACGAACTTGATCGTACCCTTAGTTGATAGTGTTACGTCCTCATCTAGAACAGCAACATCCAAATCGTCCCATAGTCTGCTGCAAAGTATTTCCCCCGTCTCTTTGGCATACAACATCAGTAGGGTTACCAGCAACAACCACGGACTGAACAGCAGCAGCACTCGCTTCTGTCATTGAAACATCAGTAAGGACGGCCTCACCTCCTCTAGGTTCCTTCACCGAAGCCTGATCACTCAGTGCAACGCACAAACTTGATCGCACAGGGGTAGCCACCGTGGTTGCAAGACCAATCTGATCAGGATTGGCCGCTAGAGGAGAATCCAAATTGGTTTCCATCGCACTCACCGGCACAGAGGGGTCACCGGTATCAACATCCGGTGGCCGTCCGTTAGGATAGCCGATCGGATTAGAGGCACGGGCCAATCCCGCACCCAAGACTTGCGGAGAATTGGGGGGAATCATGGAAAAAGTCAACGATTGATTTTATGTCCTTTCAGCCTTAATTTGTTATGTTATTTAATAAAAAAGAAGTGTCTAAAATTATAAAATATATTTATAATGTTATTTTTAAAGAAGGAAATTTTGAGAATAAAGTATTTATGTGCATATAAAGGAGTTAAGGAATTGACGAGAATAAAAAATTCACAAAAAGTTACAATTGAATGACTAAATTGAATAAAATGCAAATTTAAGGTACTAAATTGCAAAAGAACATTTTTTTTAAAAAATATATAAATTGATTTTACATAGATATTATATAGTGGTAGTGGATCATTTGGTTTAAATTTGGTTAAAATGGAGGAGGAATTGAAGAAATGAGAAAATAATATAGAGTTGAGGGGCTAAACTGCAAAAATAGAAAATTTATTTACAAAAGTATGAATTGAAGCTAAATAGTTATTCTACATTAGTTTAGAGCATGTGGTTCAAATTTGGTAGAAATTGACTTAAAACGAATGATGAATTGAAGAAATGAGAAAATCATACAAAATTGAGGGGCTTAATTGAAAAAAAAACTTTATTTTCAAAAATATGAATTGAAGCTAAATAGGGATTTTATATTGTTTTAAGATCACATGATTCAAATTTGGTCAAAATAAACTTAAAACGAAGGAGGAATTGAAAAAAAAAAGAAAATCAAAGACTAAATCACAAAACTATAATGCAAAATGAACTTAAAATGATTTTTTCGAATCGAATTTTACTCACCTTTACTAATATATATATATATATATATATATATATTAATTAGGGACATGGCTTATATACCCCTTAATTTTACAAAACTTGATAATCTAATTTTATAATGCCATTAATCGATCTAAATAACTATCGTTGTTATCTGTTTAACTTAAAATATGCATTTTAGAAAAGGGTAATTATTTGATACATTCGTGGTAGAAATTAAAAGTTTCCATAAGCGTCTCAATTTTAGGGTTTAAAGACTTAGTTTAGGGTGTATGGTTTAGAGATTTAGGTGTATATGTTTTGAATTTATGGATAGTAGTTGAAATTTACAGTTTTATGATCATTATTTAGGGTTTATATATTAAAACTTAAATCCTCACTATATTACCCTAAAAACTAAACCCTAAATTCTAACCATAAACCTTAAATTCTAACTACTAACCCGAAATTCTAAATCCCTACACCTAAACTCCTAAACCCTAAAACTAAAACATTTGTAAAAACTTTTAATTTCCACGCCCGTATATAAGATAATAATCCTTTAGAAAAACCCTCTTTTAACTCATCATGCTCACGTGTGATTTTGTGTATTTGGAAATAATGATTTTAAGGTAAACTACACGTTTCTCTTTTAACTCATCATGCTCACGTGTGATTTTGTGTACGGGTAAACTATACCAATGACTTATAAAAAAATTATACTAATGACCACCAAATTATATGATTAGTGTCGATTTGATCATTATATTTTTAATTGTGTCAAATATACTACTTAACTATTTAAATAGTTCCAATTAAGCCGCCCGCAGTAAAAAAAAACAAAAAAGTTGACGGAGTTAAAAAAATTGGTATAATTACACATTTGGTCATCTATATTTATACAATATATCAATTTAATCCTAATTTTAATCTAATAAAATAAATTAATTATTTAATAAGATGGTGACACGTGTCACCACCTTATTGGAAGTCAAACCTGGGACCTTAGAATGCAAGGAGCAAGTGTTTGCCACTAAGCCAAACACTTTTTTCTGCTATAAGATACAATCTTTGATATATATATTTAAATGGTAGTAGTGCCCAGAAAAATTGAAGAAGAAAAAATGATGTTGGGTGGATTTTAAAAAGTTTGAAACTTCTCACAAAATGGTTCAAATACGGGAAATTTTAAATTTCCGACAGTAGAAAAAAATCTCCAGTACGAAGGTCTCCATTCGAGGCCTTATATATATATGGGAAAACTACACCAGTGACCACCGAAAATATTGGGGATACCTATTTGAACCACCGAACTAAAAAAAACGTCAATCACACCACCAAACTTATAAAATCAACCTATTTTGACCACCGCCGTTAAAAACTTAACGGTGGAGTGACGGAACTGCCACGTGGCAGTTGATGGGTATATTTAAAAATTACACATTTGGTCCCTGTTATTTACACATTCTTTCAATTTAGTCCTAATTTTCAATTAATAAAATAATAAATTATTTAATTAAGTGGTGACACGTGTCAAGACCTTATTGGAGGATTTTAATTATTTATATTTAATTTTATTAATTTGTTTTCCCCCTCCAATCAGGTGGTGACACGTGTCACCACTAATTTAGAGGAGAAAAATAATATTTCACTCACATGCGTGCTGTGGGACTCAAACCTGGGTTTCCCAGGTGTAAATGCAACAGCTCTGCCACTGCACCAAGCACATCTTTGTGCTATAATTCTCCACATGTAATATATATCTCTTATTAGTTTCTACATTTATAAGCCAAAAGCTCAAACCCTAAACACTAATTTCACATATATAAATCCTAAACCCTAAACTCTAACCCTAAATATTTCAAATTAAACATCAAACCCTAAAAATTTTAAATTAATTCCACGCTAAATATCCTAAACCCTAAACCTCAAACCCTAAAAATTTCAAATTAATTACACGCTAAATATTTCAAATTAAGCCTTAAACCCTAAACCCTAAATATTTCAAATTATTTTTACACTAAATATTTCAAATTAAACCCCAAACCCTTAACCTTAAACCCTAAAAATTTTAAATTAATTACACGCTAACTATTTTAATTAAAACCCTAAACCCTAAATATTTCAAATTAATTTCACGCTAAATATTTCAAATTAAACCCTAAATATTTATCGTATAATTAATTTGAAATGTAGGGTTTAAGGTTAGGGTTTGGGGTTTAATTTGAAATATTTAGGGTTTAGGGTTTAAGGCTTAATTTGAAATATTTAGCATGAAATTAATTTGAAATTTTTAGGTTATGGAGTTTAGGGTTTAGGGTTTAGGATATTTAGCATGGAATCAATTTAAAAATTTTAGGGTTTGAGGTTTAATTTGAAATATTTAGGGTTAGAGTTTAGGGTTTAGGATTTATACATGTGAAATTAGTGTTTAGGGTTTGAGCTTTTGGCTTATAAATGTAGAAACTAATAAGAGATATATATTATATGTGGAGAATTATAATACAAAGATGTGCTTGGTGTAGTGGCAGAGCTGCTACATTTACACTTAGGAGACCCTGGTTCGAGTCCCTCAGCACGCATGTGAGTGAAAAATTGTTTTTCTCCTCTAAATTGGTGGTGACACATGTTACCACCTGATTGGAGGGGGAAAACAAATTAATAAAATTAAATATAAATAATTAAAATCTTCCAATAAGGTCTTAACACGTGTCACCACTTAATTAAATAATTTATTATTTTATTAATTGAAAATTAGGACTAAATTGAAAGAATGTGTAAATAACAGGGACCAAATGTGTAATTTTTAAATATACCCATCAACTGTCATGTGGCAGTTCCGTCACTCCACCGTTAGGTTTTTAACGGCAGTGGTCAAAATAGGTTGATTTTATAAGTTCGGTGGTGTGATTGACGTTTTTTTTAGTTCGGTGGTTCAAATAGGTATCCCCAATATCTTCGGTGGTTACTGGTGTAGTTTTCCCTATATATATATATATATATAATTCGATGAAAGATTTATTCACTATAAATCGATCTAAATTAATAAGATAAAATTCTAGAAATTAGAGGACATGAAAAAAGCTTATGCAGTAATCACATTGTTTTTTGTACATTATTATAATTTTTTGTTTTAGTCGAAAAAATTGAATAGTTTAAAAACTACTACTCCCTCCGTCCTATAAAATATGCCCCTTATTAACTTTTTTAAAGTTAATTTTTTTAAATTTTGATTATTATTATATTGAATATTTTAAATAATTAATTTTTATAATATATATATATTTGAAAACTACTCGATTAGAGGTTTTTAAAATATTTTTTTTCATATTTTTATCAATGATACATTTTAAATAATTATGAGTCAAAGTTGAAAAAAATGACAAAAAAAGTCAATAAGGGACAAAAATTATGGGACAGAGGGAATATATCTTATCACTGAAATTGTTCTTTTTATCTTCTGAGATTTTTGTTTTGTTTTTTAAAACAAAAACAAAGCTACCAAATTACATTTTTATTCCATTGAAAATCTAAAACTTCGATTAAATGTGGTTAAAATACGGTTCGAATTCACCCAACATTATTTTCCCTTCTTCAATTTTTCTGGGCACTAATACTATTTAAATATATATATCAAAGATTGTATCTCATAGCACAAAAAAGTGCTTGGGCGACAATTCTTGGCCACGGGTAGAACGTTAATAGATGTGGAACAAGGGGAGTTGACCATAAGGGTAGACAACCAAAGCATAAAGTTAAATGTGCTACAACCCTCAGGAAAAGAAAAGAAGGGAAGCCCAAATACAAAGGCTGCCAAAATCAGCATAGAGACGGGCCAAGGCAGCAGCTGTCGTGACAGACCAAAGGGCAAGCTGAAGGAACCAGCAACACAGAACCTGAAGGAACAAGAGGACCCCAGGAGGGAAGGACATGCCAAACTACCTCAGGAAGTGGTTATGGTTGGGAGATGCACCCAAATGCACTCCCAACATAACTTAATTTTTTTATAATTTCTTAATTTTTATTTTTATGCATTAGGATTAGAGTTTAATTTTTTTTAGGATTAGATTAGTTTTCAGATTTTTTATTTTTTAGAAGTTATTTAATTATTTTTATTTTTGTTTTAGGAATAGGAATAAAAAGAGCCGGATCAAGAAGAAGGCCCAACAAGGAGCCCGCCCACCATCCCATCGAGACAGCCCAGGGTAGCCCAGCGCAGAAACGCGTAACGGCTAGTTGACCGCCAACGACTCTGAAAATAACGGGCAGAAATCCTGTAACGTGCGTGAGACAAATGGACCGTTAGACATTTAATGCCGCCACGACATCTCTCGGCAACCTCTATTTAAACCTTTCTCACTCCATTCATTTACTTTACCTTCACCTCCTTGCTATCTTATTCTTGCATCCACTGCTCTCTAATTATTTTTCTTTCAAGTTTCAGTTAATCACAATCGTCTCACATGGCTTCCTTATCAGCACCTAAACCCACCTTCCAACGCTTTTTCTCCCGCGCAACTGAAACGAGATACCAATCTTAGTTCGCAAAGCAGAATATTTGGGAGGAGCGTGGCTTCCACTATACGAAGTAGACATTAGACCTTGGCTTAGAGCCTGCCCTGTTCGAGACCATCCACAGCAAGGGATGGGAGATGTTCGCACGATAGCCAAAGATAACCAACAGCACCCTGGTCAGAAAGTTCTATGCCCACCATCCTCATCCAGAGATGTCATTCGTGTACGTCCGAGGGGAGCCTGTCAAGTTGAACGTTGCCATCATCAACAACTTCTATGGCCTGGATATGCACGACAACCCTCACGGGGAGTGGAGGCAGTCACTGACGGTTGCTGATTATGAGAAAATCAAGGCCAAACTCTGTAAGCCCAAGACGACGTGGTTAGCAGGCAAGCATGTAGGATCTGTCCAATGCCGCCACCTACTGCCCGAGGCAATGCTGTGGAACACATTCGTCAAGAGGCGCCTGCTGCTCATGTCCCACAACTCTACCATAGATCAGCCGCGCCTTGCCCTAATCCACAACATTATGATGAATCGACCCATCAATGTTGGGGAAATTATCTGCAAGGAGATCCACACCTACTTCCGGAAGACGAAGGGCAAGTTGTACTTCCCGTCCCTCATCATAGGCCTTTGCGCCAACTTTGGACTGCCGACCGACCCAAAAGAGAAGATAACAACAACCAAAAAAGGGTGGACCAGAAAAGTCCACCTGCAGATGATGCAAGCCCTGGAGATAGAGCCCATAACGCCCAGCCAGCCATCTGCCACCCAGCCTAACACTCTAGCCGCCCCCGACAGTACTGAAGCTGCCCTAGACAACGAAGTCCTCAGGCTGCTGCACACCTTTATCGACAGCAACAAGCGTATCGAGCAGCAACATCTGACCTTCATGAAATACGTAGGGGAAGTCCAAGAAGCATTGGTAGCTTATCTTCTGCAGAAATTCCCTAATGAAGGACCCATCCTGCCTCCATATCTTGCAGAACTTGCAGCATCAGCCCCAGTACAAAGAAATCCACCCGCCGCCGCTGCCCGCCATGCCGCTTCCCATCGCTAGGTGCCCTCTCTAACGCACTACCCATCTTACTCAGCCACTAACGCATCCAACATAGTGGTAGACTCCCCCAAGAGGCATCAACAACACCATTCACAAGCCTGTATAGTAGCGACAGTGGCAAACACCTCCTCATCAGAGGAGATCGAGCAGCAATCGCCGAAACCAGCAACAACAGTGGTAGCAGTAGCAACATCTATCCCAGTGGCGATTGACCCTCCGACAGCACCCACAGGGAAAGACACTAGGAAGAGGAAGCGGCACATCATAGTTGCCGAGCCTGTGGACGCCGAGACATAGTCAAATGAGAGCGAAGCACCTCCAGCCACTCCCCCTGTCGAACCTCAAGAAGAGCCTCGCCCTACAAGAGTCTAGTCGTCGCGGTCAGAAAAAATCTCACATGCTAAGATTGCCGCCAAGACATCTGTCGGCCTCCACTTCATCATCCAAACCTCTTCCTTCTCCTCAGAAGAAAAGACTCAAGCCTCCTCTCAACCCTTAACCAATTTTTAGTTCTTTTTCTTTCTCTTTTCTTTATTTTATTTTTCTGTTGTATTTTTCTGTTGTATTTATTTTTCTGTTTTATTTTGTGCATTGAGGGCATTGCCCATCTCGAGTTTGGGGGGGGGGGGGGGGATAGCTCTTGCATCTTTTGTCTATGCATACTTGGTAGCATATAGGTTGCATTGTATTTGCCGTAGTAATAATCGAAACAGAAAAATTTGTTATATAACTTATGCCTATGACAGTTAGCCGATTACTTATTTTCGCACCAATAATAAATTGAACTTAATATGGGAAAAACATGAAAAATGACTTAGAATTTTTTTAATTTGCCAAAACTATCAAACACTACTGTTACTTGCTGGATTTTTTAGAATATCTAATGAACACTACCTGCTTGTTTTTAGAATTCTTTGCAAAATTCTAACAATGGTTATAAGTAGCCGCTGAGGCAGGCAAGAGAAACAAAAAAAACAGCACTGCCACGGCAGCAGAAGTAAAAACAAAAAAAAACATTGTTGTTTTACCCTAGAGGTGCCCACAACAAGCTCTAGGAAGAATCATGTGCGAGAACACCCCGCTGCTATCAAAGTCCATGAATCTGAAAGTTTTGAAGTGACAAACAAATTAGCATGAGTGAATGAAAGTCTTCACGTGATAACTCTACTCTATGGGTTTGGGGTTTTGTAGTTTGCTCCTATCTTAATTTCAGACCTAAAAGATTAGTTGTGATAAGCTAAAGCCCTCATTGCCATGATTAAAATATTGTGCTTAACTGTGCTGCCTCGATAGCAACCTTATATATCATTACAACATCTTTGTTTATTTAGTTATTATGCATATTCAGCCTGTACACAGTCCTGCATACACTGCACTAGCATTAGAAATTAATTCTGAGTTACTTTCTTGTTAAATTCCCTTCACTAATTTAATATAGGTGACAGGGCCTTGAGGTATGAGATCAAGTTGAAAACAAGTTTTTCTTTATGGTTATTATAAGGGCAAGTATGTTAGGTTGCATTGCTTGAGGACAAGCAATAGTTCGAGTTTGGGGGTGTGCAAAGTGTCCACAAGTTCTATATTTCATGCATATTCCATCTCATAATATTGTTGTTTTGAGTACATCTTAGGCATAATTAGGACCATGCATTGCATTTTAAAGTATTTCTTTACTTTTCCATGTTTTTATAGACTATCTTTTATTTGGTGAAGAAAAGATAATGTTATCGTGTACTTTTGGTTTTAGGTACTAAAGGTTGACAGAAGGAAAGAGGAGCTGAGGATGCGATACTGAGACAACGAACCAGGGAGTTGTACTGGTGCAGTTCCAGACAGAAACAACAACTGCTGAGTGCTGCCGCCGCCGACCTTGCTACCCAAGGCAACAAACTATGGAGTTGGAGAACTAGAGCAGAAAATCCTGATTCTATCGGTGTTGTTCACTCGAATTTTGACGTCTGTTGCAGCGTGTAGAGCCGCCGAAGTAAAACTCGAGATTGCTTGTGGGACAAGGCAACATGATAAAGTCCACATTCAACTCAAAGAAGTTAGAGTTTAAAGTCACATTTAATGTGGAAAGTTACTTTTGAAGACTTCTACTTCAAGAAGGAATAGACCTAGCTATTGTCTATAAATACTTATTGTAATTCTAATTCAAATGATCTTAGGTTTTCTTTAGGCATAGTTTAGGTTTTCTTGCCGCCGACATGTTCTAAATTTCTCTTGGGTTTGGGTTATGTTGTAATTAGTTGTGAGAACGATTGTTTAGGTTTTAAAGTTTGTTTTTGCAATAAAATATTATGAGTTTGCTTAATTCATATGCTTCACTTCTTCAATTAGTTCCAAAAGTCCAGTTGAAGAAATCCATTAGTCGGGCATGAGAGTGTCAAACTCACGAAAGAATGAAGCACGGTCTCATCATGACGAGGTGTTGACTAATTCAGCTTAGACACAAGTTAGAATTTCAGCAGCTAAAAAGAACAACCAAACGTCGATTGCCTGTGTTAGGATGACTTCTTCAATTATTTCTAAAAGTCCAGTTGAAGAAATCCATTTGTCGGGCAGTGACAGAATCCTAGCCTAGACATAGGTAGGATTACTTCAGAATTGCTTCGCCGAACTTAGAGTATCTGGCAGATTTGCCCCTGGGACTTCTCTCCATTTCACCTGCCGGGACAACGAAAGTTGCAAGAGTAGATTTCCGTCGTGGTAGTGAAAGTTGCCGTCGCCTTAATCCGCCATTACCCACCAAGGCAGCAGATCGTGGCAGCGCAAAACAACTTAGCCTATTGATAAGGGCGAGGCGAGGCTGATCGACAGTAGAGTTGTGGAAGGTGGGTAGCAGACGTCTCTTGATAAATGTGTTCCACAGCATAGCCTCGGGCAGCAAGTGACGACATTGGACAGATCCTCCATTATTTCCTGCCAACCACTGTGTGTTGAGCTTGCATAGTTTGGCCTTGAGTTTCTCATAATTGGCAGCCGTCAGTGACTACCTCCACTCCTCGTGAGGGTTGTTGTTCTTATCCATGCCATAAAAACTGTTGATTACGGAAGCATTGAGCTTTACAGGTTCCCCTCGGAGGAACACAAACCGCATCTCAGGGCGGGGATGGTGGGCATAGAATTCCCTGACCATGGTGATGTTGGCTATCTCTGGCTGTCGTGCGAATATTTCCCATCCCTTGCTGTGGATGGTTTCGAACAGATTTGGTTCTAGGCCGAGATCTTCTATCTGCCTTATATAGTGAAAGCTATTCTCCTCTCATATGGCCTGTTTTGCAAACTGGGTTCGATATCTCTTTTCATCTTTGCGAGAAAAGAAGCGTTGGAATGTGGGTTTGGGTGTCGATGTTGAAGCCATGTAAGACGGTTGAAGTTCACTGAAACTTGAAAGAAAATAAAGTGAGAGTAGTGGATGCAAGAATAAGATGGCAAGAAGGTGAAAGTAAAGTAAATGAATGAAGTGAGAAGGGTTTAAATAGAGGTTTCCAAGCAGTGCCGTGACAACATTAAATGTCTAACGGTCTATTTATCTCACACAATTTATAGGATATCTGCCCGTTATTTTTGTAGCCGTTGTCAACTAGCCGTTATGCGTTTTCTGCGTAGGGTTGCCCTAGGCTGTTTTGGTGGGATGGTGGGCGGGCTCCTTGTTGGGCATTTTTCTTGATCCGACTATTTTATTCCTAGTCCTGAAATATTAAATAAAGATAATTAAATATTTAAAAAAATTCTAAAAATTAAAAATATGGAAATTAATCTAATCCTAATAAAAATAAATTGCAATAAATTAAACTCTATTCCTAATGCATAAAATAAAAATAAAGAAAGTAAAAAAAATAAGTTATGTTGGGAGTGCATTTGGGTGCATCTCACAGACATAACCACTTCCTGAGGTAGTTTGGCTTGTCCTTCCCTCCTGAGGGGTTCTCTTGTTCCTTCAGGTGATGTGCTGCTGGGTCTTTCAACCTGCCCTTGGATCTGTTGCGAAAGCTGTTGCCTTGGCCTATCTCTATGCTAATTTTGGCAGCCTTAGCATCTGGGCATCTTTGCTTTTCTTTTTCCGAGGGTTGTAACACATTTAACCTTATGCTCTGGTTGTCTACCCTCATGGTCAGCTCTTCATGTTCCACATCTATTAACGTTCTGCCCGTGGCCAAGAATGGTCGCCTAAGGATGATATGGGATTTTTCATCGGCCTCATAGTCTAGAATGAGGAAATCGGCTAAAAGAATAAGGTTGCCCACTTTCACAAGGATGTCTTCGATCTTTCCCTCCGGTTGTACAAAAGAATGATCGGCAAGTTTCAGCACGACGGAGGTAGGTTTTGCTGGCCCAATTCCTAATTTATCGAAGACTGCTTTAAGCATTAAGTTGATGCTAGCACCCAAGTCGCACAAAGCTTTTGTTTCGTGCTTGCTGACTATCCTACATAGAATAAAAAAGATGCCCGAGTCTGTTTGCTTGGGCGACAATTTGTTGTGCAGCATTGTTGTGCACTCCTCTGTTACATTAACTATTTTGAACTCCCCAATCCTCTTCCTTTTAGAAACCATGTCCCTGAGGTATTTGGCATAGTTGGGCATATTTTGAATGGCTTCTATTAGAGGGATATTTATGTGCACCTGCTTTAGAATATCCAGGAATCTCCTGAACTGGTGCTCTTGCTTCTGTTGCTTAAGCCTCTGGGGGAAAGGATCTGGCAGGCGGATGTCCTCTATAGCTCCTTGCATGGGAACTTTATCTATGGATGATCATCTGCTTCAGGACCGCTGTCTTGTTCAGCTGTCGAGGTGGCTAGTGTTGATGCCGCCGCGACAGGCTATTCTTTTTGTGTTGGTTGTGTTTCGGGTTGCTTTTCTACCCTGGGTTCATCCAATTGCTTCTCACTTCTGTTAGTTATGGCTTTGCACTGCTCATAAATG
The DNA here is from genome assembly GCA_958450335.1 of Hibiscus tridactylites. Taxonomy (NCBI): domain Eukaryota; kingdom Viridiplantae; phylum Streptophyta; class Magnoliopsida; order Malvales; family Malvaceae; genus Hibiscus; species Hibiscus tridactylites. Next base: position 67,264,464 of record OY288275.1, on the reverse strand, counting down.
GGCTTGGATGCTACTTCTGTGCTGCTGGATGCTGCTCCTATTGTTCTACTACTGAAGATCTATGTGAACTTCCCAAATTAGGTCTCCAAGTTCTTTATAGCTGCCTTCTTGTTGTTCATCTTCATCTCTGTCTTGTCCATGAAAGACTCAGTTTTATCAATAAATTTATTAGTGCAAGCCATAAAGTCACTAGTTCTAGACATAATAGTATGCATAGTTGCTTCTAGTGAATTATTGTTTTGCGGTTGCTGAGCCTGTTGTCTGGGCAGGTTTTGCTGGTAGCCTCCATGTTGTTGTTGTGGATTGGCAGTAGTCTTGGAGTTGCTCCAGGAGAAGTTGGGATGATTCTTTTATCCAGGGTTGTACGTGTTCTGGGCAGGCCTACTGTTCCTCTTGTACCCTCCCATAAAGTTGGCAGATATAGTGCATTCAGAGGAATTGTGGTTGCCTCCATACTCATCACAGAATGGCTCAACAACCTTGGCCTCAAAGACTTGCCCAGACGGTTTCATTATGCTCATAACCAGCTCTGTCAGCTTGTCTAGGCGGGTATTGACAGATTATGAGGCTTGTACTTCATTCACAGCAGTTGGCCGCCTAACGCTGCATCGGCGGGTTGTTGGGTACTTGTAATCGTTCTTGGCGGCTTGGTTCAAGATCTGTAGTGCCTCATCTGGTGGTATATTGAGGATGATTTCGTTGGCTAAGGCATCAATCATCATCCATGTTGGATAGTTCACCCCGTTATAGAACATTGATACTTGTGTCCAAGCCGGGAAACCATGTAGCGGGCAGTTGTTCAACACCTGTTGGTACCGCTCACATGCTTCATACATCGGCTCGTCATCCCCTTTTCGGAAGGCTATTATTTTGTTTCTTAGTTTGTCTGTGACATTGGACGGGCTAAAACGGTCCACAAAATCCTTACACAACTTTGTCCATGTGTTGAACGATCCTGCTGGCTGGTTGTTTAACCATTGTTTTTCCCTATCCCTCAGTGAATAGGGAAATAATCTCAGTCTTAGTACGTCTTGATGGACCCCGTGTATTTTGAATGCTCTGCAAATGTACAGGAATCCTCTTAAGTGTTGTCGAGCATCTTCTGTGGCAGTCCTTCCAAATTGCCCTAACATGTTGATCATGTTAAACATAACGGGCTTCAGCTCGAAGTGATCCGCCTCAATCTCAAATTATGTCACTGTCGGATCGAACCCTCTAAAGTCATGTTCCAGATAATCCCTGGTGGTTCGAACATATTGTGGCTGCCTGGGCGGAAAAGGGGGTTGCTGCCTTGGTGGATCTTGTTGTTCTCTGGGCGATGGGTCTTGCTGCCCATCCCTGTCGTTCACAACATTGTTGGCAGGGTTGTCGTTCTCCATGTTTTCCTTTGCTTTTTCTTTTTCTTCTTTAGTTTTCCATAGGGCTACTCTGATTTCCTTCTTGAGATCTCTTGCTCTTTTTTCGATATCGTCGTAATAAAGGATTTCTTCTTTTGAGTTTGCCCTGGTCATACACTAGCAAAGAAAACCGTAAAATTCTTTTTTTCGATTAAGAATAAAAACAAAAATAAAATAAAAGTTTAAAGAAATAAAAGTGCAGAAATTAAAGACAAATTCTGTTGTTACCAATCCCCGGCAATGGCGCCAAAAACTTGTAGAGCGTTTGGGTGTTCTCTATTTATGAGCGCAAGTGCACACTTCTGTCAAGTTATAGTATAAAAGATATCGTCTCCTACAGGGATTGGACAACTTGATTCGAGTTGTAAGTCCTGCACAAGAAACCTAAATGCACACTTAAATTGGATGTTGAAGAAGAAAGTAAAATAAAAACATAAGTAATTAAAAAGGAAGTGTTCAGATTGATAGAGAGGGTACGGTTATGCTGCTGCTTAGTGTAAAACTGTGTTGAATAGGACAATTCGTTTTGCGCTGCCAGACTCTGCTGCCTCGGCGGTGGATGGCAGGTAGACTGCTGAGACCCTCTCGTTGCCTCGGCAGGGGAATGGAACTGTGTCTCGGCGACAAACTCGGCAGAACTACAAGGCTCGGCAGAATGCTTCGAAAGTGACTTCGCTTATGTCTAAGTCAGAGTGCTGTTGATGCCCACTGCAGATAATACCAGTCGCGTCGTGAATCGTGCAAAGACAGCAATGTTAATTCGTCCTCTTTTAGCCGCCTTAAACCTTTAACCTATGTCTATTCCGAATTGATAGCACCGTCTATAGATGAAATCGTACTTACTCCTTTCGTGAGTTCAACTCTCTCGATACCGAACAAATGGATAGAATTCAACTAATCTTTCGCCTTAATTGAAAACTATGAAGAACATGGAATAAGTAAACCTTGTAATTTTATTTGCAAAAACAAACTTAAAACTCTAAACAACCGTTCTCACAACTAATTACAACATAACCCAAACCCAAGGAGAAATTTAGAGCATGTCGGCGGCAAGAAAACCTAAACTATGCCTAAGAAAAAACTAAGCTATTTTGAATTAGAGTTACAATGGGTATATATAGGCATTAGCTAGGATTAGTCCTTCTTGAAGTAGAAGTCTTCAAAGTAGCTTTTTACATTAAACGTGACTTTAAACTCTGACTTCTTTAAGTTGAATGTGGACTTTATCACGTTGCCTTGCTCCGCAAGTAATCTCGAGAGCCTCTTTCAGCGGCTCTGCCCGCTGCTACAGACGTCGGAAAGTTGAGTGGACAACATCGATTAAATCATGATTTTCTGCTCTACAGATCGCACTCCAGTTTCCAACTCTACAGTCTGCTGTCTTGGGCGGCAAGGTGGGCGGCGGCTGCTGCTGTCTCTGTCTAGAACTGCATCAGTACATCTCCTTGGTTTGCTGCCTCAGCATCACTTCCTCAACTCCTCTTCCCCTCTGTCAGCCTCTAGTACCTGAAACTAAACTAAGCTAAAACAATATCTTTTCTTCACCAAATAAAATATAATCTAGAAAAACATGGAAAAGTAAAGAAATACTATAAAATACAATGCATGATCCTAATTATACCTAAAATGTACTAAAAACAGCAATAATATGAGATGGAATGTGCATGAAATATAGAACTTGTGGACACTTTACATCTACATGCATTGAGGACAATGCACACCTTGGGTTTGGGGATGTGTGTTGCCTCACATCTATTGTCATGCCATGCATTCATGTTTATATTTCTGTTTGCATTCTGTTGTCATGTCATGTAAATTATCCATGCATACCAAACCACTAATTTTTTTTTGCCTCAGTCAAATTTAAAAAAAAATGCTAACATGTTGCTAGTGTAGTTTAATTTGTTGTAGAAAATTCTGTCCAATGATGAAATTTAAAATCCTTAGTTTGCTTGTGCCAGTAGAATAGTAATGCTAAGACTGCTTGGGAATTGATCTCTAGTTTAAAGTAATTGAACTTTCACTTAACATGTAGTATGCATCTAGTTCCTAAACAAACTTAGAATTTTTGAAACTAAGCTCATAAAAAAAGAAAAAAATAGGATATTTTGATGTCAGGGTAAAAGAAATTAATAAGGCAACAATGTTTTACCAAGGCAAGAAAAAATGTTGAACTCTCATCTACCTTATGGATAATAGGTAACTTGGGGCTTCGTGGTTTGCTCTCTTTTAGTTCTCAAGTAAAAAACTTTAGGGTATGAGTTGAAGAGTAAAGCCTAGTAATGTCTAGATTAACGTGGGGGTTCATGGTATGCTCCCTCTTATTTCTCACGTCAAATAATGTTACGAAGCAAGCTTAAAAGATTGCCAGCTAAAACCCTTGGCAGAAATAAAAGAAAAAATAATGATAAAATTCTGAGTTTAGGTAGTAAATTTGACTAAGGGAGTAAACAGATACTTGATGCATATTGCCTGCACTTCATGCACTCTTCATGACCTTAGACTAGAGTTATATTGTTGAACTTGAATTTACTTATATGCTTGGCAATATTGCACTGGGATATCTGAGGACAGAACTAGGACCAGATTCAGCTTGCCAGCACCTTATTGGCATTTCGACCAAATTTTTACCGAGGTACTATTTTCATATTTTTGTTTTAAGTTCACTTGCATTACTTGAGGACAAGGAATGGTCTAGGTTTGGGGAGTGTTAACTCCTCAAAAGTACTGATTTTTATGCTTATTTCACAATGCCTTTTCTTGCCTTTGATTACATTTAGTTGTTAAATTCATGCATTTGCATAAGGAGTTAGGGTGCGGTGTTTATGCCAGTGTGAAGGGTTGCTTTGTTGGTATTATTACAAGCTTGGCAAAGCAGCATAGGAGCAGAAGTAGGGAATGCTGAAGAGAATATCGAGTTGCAGTTGGAGGAGATGGACCAAACAATGCCAAACTCGGCCGACAAAGGATCGACGACCGATGACGTCAGCCCTAGTCAAAACCTTATCAGCTCAAATTCAAATATGGATAAGATAATCACGTGCTTTATCCCTATGCACAATCGAATTTCAAACTCAAAGGGTTATCCTAGGGTTCCCATGCAAGCCTATTTAAAGAGATCGAGCAAGCACTTGAGAAGAAGACAACTCGTGAGAGCTTGAGTGAGAAGAGGCTGCACTGTGGTGAACCGAGATCGATGTGGTTCAACCAACTAAAGACCAAGGACTTGGATCCATTGAAGGGATTCATCGACGGACCTCCTTTGTGCTCATTCTCTTTGTTTTATTTATTTTTATTCAATGGTGATGTTAAGATACAATGATGTTTTGTGGATGGACCCCCAACCATGAACTAAGCTTTTATAGTTGGTTGGAGGATGTTTGCGTTTAACGATGGTTTTATGTTTAATTTTTAATAATTCAATTGCCTTAGCATTGTTTTCTCTATCTGGCATGAACTTCAGTTTTCTATATTCTTTTCCATGCGACCGTTGGCATTGTTTGCTCATTACACCTTAATATCTTAACAGACTTGAGGGGTGACGATTAGTTGCCAGATATTAACGAGAGAAGCTTCGAAAGAAGATGTTCAAGTAGATGAGCTTACTTCTGAAGTGAATCTACCCATTAAGAGTATAGATTTGAACTTAATCAAATTAATTAATGAAACTTTTCACTATAGACATATAAGGGTTTAACATGATTAATTTCGGGAATTGCCATCAACAAGGGCAATGCCCTCTTTGGATCTGCTCGGCAATAATATCAAAGCAGAACGTTACTAAAGGTTGGTATGAATAGCGTGAAAACCAAACATCCCTTGCCAACGCCCATCACTCATTTGAAAACTCTTCTTGCCAACGCTGTTTTATTTTCATTGCACTTCTTTAAGTCATTTTCTAAAACAAACTTCAAATCAGTTAACATTTTTTCTTGGCTAAAGGGGTACTTTTGCCCCTGAGTTCGACCCAAAAATGCAATTTTGCCCATTGCCGAAAAGTGCACTCAATGTGGCCCTCCAATTCATGAAATCGATCAAATTGACCCTTTGACCGACGTTGACCGTTACGGTGCTGACGTGGCAGTTAACGGTGATGACGTGGCAATCCATGATGCTGACATGGCGGTCAACGATACTGACGTGGCAGTACACGTGGGATGATGACGTGGCAAGAGGGGCTGAATTGATTATTTTAACTGAATTCGAGGGCATAATTGATTTTTTTTCTGAGTTTAGGGGCATAATTGATTTTAATTAAAAGTTCGATAACTTATTTAATATTTAAGTTGAAAAATAAGAATTTATGAAATTATTAAAATTTTAAATATTAAAACTAGATAAATAAATTTATTAAGTGAGAATAATTAAAAAAATAAAGTGAAGACTCTTACAGAGGATCAAAATATTCTTCAATTTATTTTATAAAAATTCATAAAGTTAATAAAAATAAATAAAATATTCTAAAAGTTAATGAAAATAAAAATTATATAAAAAATTAAAATATATTATGAATTAAAAAAGATAAAATTTAATCTAAAAACTTAATAATTTTTTTATAAATTATTAAAAAATTAAACACTTTTATCGGAAAAAAATCGACTTCGTCATTTTGAGTATTACTATTCGTTAGATTTTTTTAGTGGAATCAACATTGTACTAGAGTAACAATAGAATTCAATTTTTTCCCGCTTTTTTACATCAAATTGATGCTCATTAATATTTGATGTACAGAAATGAAAGAGAATTTTGGCTTTATTAATACTTTAATACAAGGATGTCTCAATTGAAAATATGTTCAAGAAACATTAGTACGCATAACATAACGAGAAACAATCGAAAGATTCTCTAATGGTTTATAAATATTTTTTTAATTTTTTATATTTATAACTTTAATGTTTTTACTTATATTTAATTCATTATGGTGTTTTTATTTTTTTAATATTTTATGAATATTTAAATATTAATAGTTTTTATTTTTTTAGCTTAAGGATTAAATAAGTTATCGAACTTTTAATTTTGCCCCTAAACTCAGGAAAAAAATCAATTATGCCCTAGAATTCGGTTAAAATAATCAATTCAACCCCTCCTGCCACGTCATCATCCCATGTATACTGTCACGTCGGCATCGTTGACCACCACGTGAGCATCATGGACTGCCACGTCATCACCGTTAACTGCCACGTCAGCACCGTAACGGTCAACGTCGGTCAAAGGGCCAATTTGATCGATTTCATGGACTGGAGGGTCACATTGAGTGCACTTTTCGATAAGGGGCGAAATTGCATTTTTGGGTCGAACTCAGGGGCAAAAAAGTACCCCTTTAGCCTTTTTTCTTTGACAAGAAATCAATCAAAGCAGTTAACTCTTGGTCAATCCCTGTGAATTCGATACTTGGCTTACAACTGTATTATTTGCTGACAGTGTATACTTGTATGTAAAAGACTCAATCTTGACAATGTTTTCATATATTTCTATAACATTTCCCTCTTTTGCCAAGCATTAGCATAGTCAACAATAAGAAAGGAAAAAAATAATTTACTGCATTTTTTTACACAAAACTCATTTTTAATAGGATACGAATTTAAAACTCGCTTTTGGTAGGACGTGAGTTTAAGCTGCGTAGACTAAAATAGGTTAATTTTCTAACTAATCAAGTTTTAGGTTTTTCTAAATTAATTATTAAAAACGGGTGTATTCATTTAAAATTGCCCTTTTTTCCTGGTATCATTAAATGAATTTTAGAAAACAAAGTATTACATAGAAAATAACACCTAGACATTTTCAGGAATCACGATTAGAAATTTAAGAACACTCGGGTTAATTAATTAAAGGCTTAATAGTTAAATAGGCGTTAAAACTATGCTTTTTATTTCTTAGTTAAGTGCTCAAATTATTTTTCAGGTCAAATTAGGACCTAAAGTTTTATTTTGTGACCCATTTAAGATTCACCGTTATTTTTTTCTGTTAAAAGACACGTGTCATATCCTAAAAATTTCAAAAATTATATTAAAAAAATAAAAAATATATCATGAAATTTTCAAATATTCTCATAACTGTCCTTAAATCCCTAAATCCCCAAATCCGACCACTCCCGCATGCGGCGGTCGTGTTGCCGTTGACGGAATGAAGCGCCCTCCCCTCGCCGAATAACCCACACGTTGTTCGTCGCCCCTCCTTCCACCGTTCATCGCGAATCGTTCGAAAAAACCATTTGACAATTTCGTCGATTTACCCAACGTCGATTGATATCTGGCGACGGGATGGTGGGGAAAATGGCCGTGATAGTCCGACGACCGATGTGGTGGGCAGCGGCGCGGCAATCAGCGACGGAATCAGCCCAAATCAGGATTTAGGTTTTGGAGGTTTAGGGATTTTGAAATTTGGGGTTGTTTTATAAAATCTGGAAAATTTAGAGATTTTTTGAAAATTAATTAATTATATTTATTTTTAATATACTTTTAGGTTATTCTGGAAATGACACATGACTTAACAGTGAAAATTAACGACGAACCTTAAATGAGTCACGAAATGAAATTTTAGATCTTAATTTAGCCCAAATATAATTTAGACACCTAACTGAAAAAAATGGCATAATTTGGTTACTTAATTGACTGTTAAGCATTAATTAAAACGCAGGAAAATAGAAAATAGATAAAGAAAAGAGTAAACAAAACAGGTGTGAGTCTTGCATCTGACCCTAAACATGTCCAAGTTCATCAAACACATGTCAAAAAGCCTTAAAATATATCTTCACCGGTGGACACCAACTCCACTTGTATCATTTTGAGACCAGACAGCAAAGCTGACATGGATCCTAGTTCAATGGCCCCCATAATGTCTTCGCCGCTGGCAATGGCATGCCCTCCTTTTTAGTTCTACAGAGTTCAGACAATAACGCCGCTCTCGTTCTTGTCATAAAATGAAATGACATTTTCCAAGTTCAGTCCTCTCGACGAGGAATCACTCCTCCGATACACAAAAGCGACGCCATCTTTGTTATGGGAGATCGGCCACAAAGGAAGCCGGAGACGGCAATCTTAGTTTCGTCGTCTACATCGTCGATGGCACTTGGGGTTCTTTTGTCATCAAACAGGTTTGATTTCACTCGGTTTTTCTTTTCATTAATCTCTTCAACTTGTCATGTCTATTCGATTTAACTCATATGCTCGAACCCTGATCTCGACCATGATGCCAAGGCTCTTGTTGATTAAACTCTGATCTGATAATCTTGTAAGGATTTTTTTATGCTTAAATTTTGTAGGAGAATCCTCGGTGTGAATTAGCCAACACTCTTCTCAACAAGAGGCGAGAGTTGTCGATTTGTCAAGTTATTTCAGCTGTCGGGTAAATCCATCAAGGACGATGGAAATTACCTCGAAACTGAAATCGGTTCCCTCAGAAAAACTTCAAATATTTCCTTGCCAAGCCGCTGCTGGTTGGATTTGGATAATTTCATATATTTCGCTTTTTTCTTTACTTTTGGATATTATAACCGCTATCTACAGTGGATTTATATAGTATTAATTATTGAATATTAATTATTTTATTTCACTTTTCATTCATTATAGAAATTACAAACATCCAACTTGCTAACATTCCCGTCAACTTATGGTCAACTTGTATTAAATTCAGCTTATTCAGAATACTAATTGTACTTGATTCATTTAATTGCCATACCTGGCCTTATAATCAGTCCAGAGCTGATCAACGGTCTTCCCCAGCAGCTCAACAAAGTAACCAGCATTATAACCATTCCTCATCTTCTTATTCAGCTCCGCAACGAACCCATTTCTAAGACCATCGCAATACTCCAAAAACCTGGCCGTAACATCATACCCTTGGTCCCATCTGTTCCCCTGCCCTGGCTGCACCCAATGGCTCGGGATGTAATTAGCCTTTAGCCTCACGAAATCAGCTATCCCTTCGATCAACCCACCAGGGGCCTGTCCGTTCCCATTCCATTGCCAAATATGCGTCATTTCATGGTAAATCACCCCGTTGAATTCCCTCCTCACGTCCCCCGAGTAGCTTCCCAGATAATTTGCGTTAACGTGGATCTCGTTGTTGATGGCAAAGGCTACCCCGTCGCGGTTTTCGATGAACAATGTTACTCTCGGCACGTCTTTCCTGTCGGATGGGTTTTTTTGTTGGAAGATGTTCCAGATGAAGTTTGTGGCGGAAGACATGGTTTGAAGGCTGTTGGCCGCCCCGATCTCGTTCCGGAAACGAACACCGCCGCCGCTGTTGCCGCTATTGTCGTTGATGGCGTAGTCGACTGCATGGCTGCCTTGCATGGCTGCAAAGCTTAATATTAGCAGACTCAAGGAAAACAAGGTGTTAGCCATAGTTGTATCAGTTTTCACTTAGTTTTTTTTTTTGTGGCAAGAAATGGCTTGATGTCTATGGTATATTTAATAGTTGGACGGCAGCAGCAGACAGCAACGGGAAGGCTTACTTTTCTAAGGTGAAATTCTGGTTTTAGTCCTTTGCTTTAATGCCCGCAACAAATATGGTACATCATATTCTTATTAAAGCTATTGCCTATTGTTTAATTCAAATCATTAACATACGACTCTCAAGTTTGGAAGGTTAAGGACTAAGGAGTAAATTGAACAATTATATGGACAATTGATTCCATAGATGGAGAACAAAGATCATTTTGACAAGGCAAATATAAATTTTGGTATCTAAATTTAATTTTAAGGTGCAATTCTGTATCTAAACTTTTTTTAAAATAGGTATTTAAAGTTAGTTTTTAAGTTTAAATTAGTACATAAACTTGACTTAATAGTTCAAATTAATTTTAAAAAACCATTCATCGTAAGTACTGATTCAAAATAAAAATGACGTTCCAGTCCGAGTTTGAACAAGTACCTAATTAGATAAAAAAAAATAATCTTTAAATACTAAATTGATCTATAAAATCAATTTCAAATGTTAAATTGCACCTAAAATCTAAATTTAGGTAGTAAAATATATATATTTACCTTTTTGATAAAAGTACTATTTTTATTTTTAGAAATACAAGTTGGGAAATTAATGTCATCAACTGTGATGATGTGGTAGTCTGCTTCATAAAATGCAGACTTGGTCAAAATTGGCGGGGTAATGAAGATGCGAACAAATGATAGCCATTAAATTTGATGTTTTTTCCCCCTTCTAGAATAAATATTGAGTTTGATCTTTTCTATGAGGAAGACGTATGACTTTGATTTGTATGTAAACCGACACAGTACTCTTTTTTTTCATATATTGGTTGAATTTTATTAAAAATTAAAATGAAAAACAATTTTAAAAAAATTACAAAAGAAAATAATAAAACATGATAAGTTTAAATAAATTTTTTTAAAAACGAAATATTAGACCAATAAAACACTTTTAATGGGTTGTAAAACATGAAGATAAAACACTGAAGAAATAAAAGCAGGGAGCAAGATTTTTTGTCTTTATTCACCCACACACTTCAGGATTAAAATGGGAGTGATGAGTAAAACTAACAATGTTGAAGACTGCTTCGTAAAATGAATCTAATTGTATGGACAAACGAACTACAAAAAGAATCAAATTATAGATGAAAAACGTGCTACAAAGGCAGATAAACAACTAGAAGAAAATCAAAAACATCAAAGAAGACGAGAACTAAATATTTAAACACAAAAGAATGCCGATGATCAATAACTAACACTAAAATTGATACTATAATCAACCAAGATAAAGAAAAACAAACAATTCAGTATATTATTAAATAATTCAGTGTCAAACTAATGGATATACATTCTAGACTAACAACTTTTCTTTTCTTTGATTGAATTTGTTGTTAGCAAGTAACTTAAAACTTGGGTAATATCTGAATTTAAGTTTTATTTTTTGACAAGTTAGAATTCAAAGATTTCAGTCATAAAAACCAACATTTTCTTCACTAATCGAGTTCAAATAGTGTTGCTTGAATTCATAATATATAAATATATTAGATTCACCTTCTTTCGTTATTATAAAGGTCATGTGATATTTATATTTATATCACATTAGAATTTAAAATTTAGTTTTTATATTTTAATACAATATAATTTGGTCTTTTTTATGTCATAACTAATATGAATAATTGATATTGCTACGAGTAACTTTTCTAATAAAAACATTGATGTGTATTTTTTTATATTTTAGAAACACCATTTTTGTTATAAATATATGTTGTTTATTAGGATTATAATTTACAAAAATTTATAATGAACGATATATACCGCTACATATCACTAACGCTACACATTGTTATACACTATTAATTTAATATTTGTTTAATATGTCTATAAATTTATAGTTTAAAGAATGCATTATTCTCATATTATTGAGAAAATAATTAAAGTTTCTCTGCATATTCCTGTATCTCTTATTTTATTTGTCCTTTCACTTCACTCCACCCCGTTTTATTTTATAACATATTATCGTTATAATGATCTTACTCAAAAGTAATAGTCGTCTAATATCAAATATTAGATTTATCCTTTGTGATTCTTCATATGAGTTGTTAGACAACAAAACAAAGAGATTTATTGTATTTTTTATTTAATATTTAATAAGTAGTTAAATTTTAATTAGTTAATTCATGATTTATTCGGATTGTTTAGATCAAATTATTTAATCTTATCTTTTCAAAGATGATGAAATACTTTATTTATCTCATTATAGATGTTGAATTTTATTTTTGTTCTCATACAACACGATTTCGTAAAATTTTATTCTTAGCCGATGAATAAATAAAAATAAAAGATTTAAGGTAGGTTGATGAGAGCCGACACCTAGCGGCATGATCGATTTTTAGAAACGTTGATCTCCATGGAAGAAAAAGAAAATCAACGGATCAGATTATATCTGCGTCAAAGATATTTCGATGCGTCAATAATGTTGAATTTTTTTGCTGCATAAATATAAAAGAAGAAGGGGGTATTTGGCCAGATATTCTCTTTTAGGAATTTATCTGGAAAAATACCCCTAAGAACAACATTTGAAAAAATAACTCTCATTCGGCCCACGTAAGAATAAATCGCGTTATGCAAGATGCGATTTTTAAACTCGCCTTCTACAGGGCGCGGCTTCGTTCATTACTAGATAAGGAGTGTAACTAAATAAGGAGTGTAATCAGCTTAACTATTAGGTACATTATTCAATTCATCAATCTTACATAAGATCCTTATCGAGATTAGTCTAGAATACTTAGCATTGGTCAAATCGGGTACGTGCTCACAATACAAAAATCAAGAAGCTTATACTAAACTTAATTAAATTTCAACGAACTAACAAGCTTCCAAAGAAGTTTCATATAATAACAAACAACCATTTGGTGCTACTCAATTAAACATTCAATCAATTTTAAGGATTAACCTTCACAAGCAACCTTACTTGATAGACTCGGCCTTGATTAGTTGTTAGTCTAGAAGTACATACTCAATTGAAACATTATTAGGCAATTGTAATTTAGTACCATTGAAACACATCATCTTTCGATTCATTCAGGGATGCTTTAGTACCATTCAGGGGATCTTAGTCCAGATAAGGCTGAGCTTAAGAATCTCTATTGGCATGTCAATCTAGCTCGAACTAAAACTAATCAAGGCTCACTATTTTTTTAGGAATTTAACCAACCCTTTTTAACAATATTCAAGTACATAGTCACCATTCAAGATGTTACTTAAGCATTTACTAAATTTACTTATAAACATGCTTGGTTTGGCTCAATACAAACAAACTTACCTTGGTACTTATCATCCCAAGTTTCAAGCAAGCACAAGTGAGATAGGCATTCAAGCCTCAAGGATAATTCATATAGTTTAAGCAATCATAATGTAACACCCCAAATTTTGCCCAATTTAAAAATCTCTAATTTTGAAATCCCTAAATCAGAAACCTTAGAATTGGGGAATTTATGTGCAAAACCTTAATTGAAAATTCGGAATTAAATTGAATTTTGGTTATGATTCCAGTGACCTAATTGTTAAAATCGGAACTTGGGTGACCTTTTTGTAATTCAGGTAAAGATTGTGACCTTTATTTGATGTTTTACCCATTTGACCATGGTATTTAATTATGTTTTAACCCTAAAATCTCTTCATCTCCCATTTTTGGGAGACTCAGCCGCCTCTCATCTCTCCCACTCTCATCTCATCCCTCTTCCGACGTAAGCCTCACCCCTCACCCTTGCTCCGATCAAGCTTCAGCGAGGGAGTCAGCGTCGCCGTTTAGAGCGCTGCCACCGTCATTTGAATCCCTTTCATCGTCCGACCGTAACCCACCCGTCCGCTCACCATCGTTCCCCTTGGTTTGCTCGAAAATCGTGATAAACCTTTCGGTTCTCTCTTGTGCCATCATCCGCCGCCATCCTCCTCCCCCTTGTGTTGTCGCGAGTAAAACCTGACCATCGGCTCGCCCCATCGACCATCGTTGCTGAGTTTGTGAAAGGGAAACCGTTCGACTTCTCTTTTGTGTTGCACCGTCGCTTGAGCTTCGTTCATTTGTAGATCGTTTTCCTTGCTTCGTTCGTCCTCACGCTGTTGTTCGCCGCTCCGATCGTGTGTGGTCAGTTTTGTATCGTCGTCGTTCTCTGTTTAATGTGTGTAGTGAGATGTTGTTGTCGTTGTTCGTTCATCAGTCGCCGCCGGTGTTAAGCTATCAGAAGTCTTTGCCGCCGTCGCGATGTCGAACCGTCGTGTGGTCAGTTGCCGTTGTCGTGTTTTGGTTGTCGTGTTTTGGCCTGCCGCCGCCGTCGAGTTGTGTTGCGCCGTCAAAGGGGGTTCTGGAAACCCTAGATGCATGATCTGTTGAGAAGAGTTAAGGGTGTTGGGCTTTGTGTGTATCAACATGGTTTGTGTGTTGGGCCCAAATGTGTGTTGTATATGAGAAAGCTTGGGAACCGAGAGCCCAACCTTGTGACCCGATCAAATTTGAGATAGGGTTAGCCCGTAAACATTTGTGTCCTGAACTGATTCAGTAATTAGACCGAATCATTGAGTCGGACCGGACTAAAAGAATCAGTATTGAACCGAACTAGTTTTTGAACACAACCGTGAACTGGATTGACCGAACCGATCTTTTGAATTGGCCGATTTTGTTGATCGAATCCGGTTGACCTTTGAACCAATTTTGACTTTTACCTCGGACTTTGACTCTTTTGACCAGAGTTGACCACTGACCTTGGACCGTTGACCCGTTGACTTTGACCGCCAGAGTTGACTTTGACCAGTTTGACTTTGACATTGACTAGAGTTGATCAAGAGTTGACTTTTTCAGAAAACGTTCATCTTGACCTTTTTCGATATCCTCAGCCCGTATCTGCTGCATGTTTTGTCAAATTCAAATCCGAAAGCTCCGTTTTGCTAATTTCAGTAAATTATTCTTAAAATCTATTAAGTTATGGTGATAACATCTTCGATATCCTGTTTTCGATATCCTGTGTTCAGGTGATAACATCTTCGAGGCCCACGAGTTACCTCCAGTTGTACAGACCGACCGTACACGTTCTCCGAGATCTTCACGTGAGTATATCTTCAGTTTAGTTCCAAATGTTTTAGTCAGTGGCTTAGTGTTAGTAATAAATACTATTATAGTATTCATACCTCGTAGGTCCTGGTTCAGCTAGATCTGAGCGTAAGATGCGCTTTTCTCGACATTAGAGCTTCCGTTGCTTAAAGGTGTCTCTTCATGTTTTATAAACTTGTGTGTTTCTTTCTGTTCTATAAATTTTATGTGCTTCTTTTGGTATTAATATAAGTAAATGTTTTGTACATTTTGTGTGCATACTCTGTTGTGATTGGGTGAATGTTTTTAGAAATCATGCATAACATGTCATACTGTGATTTAAATGAGAAACCAAACTTACCAAATTGTGAAATATCAGATTTTCGGAATCGTAAAACATCGGATTTATAGTATTGTGCAACTTGAATTTTCATGATTCAAGTTTTGGATCAGACTCGGATTTTAAAATCTGCATCATATCATTGTGGGTATATGGTTTGGGATTTGTTCGGGGAAGTTCAGTGGTTTCACCCTTCGGGATGAATTCTGCTTCGGATCAGTGGTTCCACCCTTCGGGCTGAGTTCCACTTCGGATGGTGACGATGGAGAAAGTAGGTTCTGGGGAACCTTACTTTTCGGTGTATCGGAGATGGGTATTATGATTCATGTGCATCAAACATCATATCATTATGATCCGGTTTTTGTTGTGTTTTCAGAAAAGTCTTTATCAGAAAATAAAATACTGTTTGATTTTTGTTTTGTTTTCGGTTGCACTTTAGAGACACACTAAGCTCTTTAGCTTACACTCCTTAGTTTTTACTTTTTCAGATATCTCAGACTCTTTTAGGCGACTCGGTACTAGGAGCTTCTCGCATTTTACTCGGATATTTTTATAATTCAGTATGAACTCTCTTTAATTATTTCAGACTACTGCTTTGAAATATTTTAGAACATTTATGTAATTCGGACATTGGGACTGTTTATTGTTTTTATTTTGGGTATTATTAAATGCATTCATTTATAAGGTTATTTTAGAAATTTAACCAAATATCGGAATAATGTTTAAACGACTACATTTTATAATAATGTGATCTTATTGAGTTTATTTTTTTGTAATAATAATTTTGTTTTAATTAAGTAAACTTAAAAGGTGTTACTTGAGGGGTAAGTTTTCAAACACGACTTCCTAGATTTGACCCATTTCTTTTGGGTCAGGTTTAGGGGGTTACACATAAGCTTATTCGAAAATATAGATTACACTCACAGATAGTCCGAGCTAAGCTTGATCGTGTATCACTAGTCCTTTCTGCCTTTCTTCCTCTTGATCCAACTTCTTCTTATCTAGTATATCAACCATTATGGGTGCATTAGGATTATTTCATTAAATTTCTATAATCAATAAACCCATGCTAATAAACATATCACAATTACACATAACATCCCCTTCGTAACACAAGCATTTAGAAACTATCCATGTCATACTACACCTTCTGTCCATTAAAACTTCTATCAATAGCATCAATCCTAGCTACCAATTAACTAATTACCATGCCTTAAATTGTCAATTAGCTATTAACTTGTCTTAAACAATTACTTAATCAATTTAAATTCCATTAAAAAAATCATGAATGGTACAATTCAGTACATGACAATTGTTGTTAGACTCTTCAATTAGTTGAACTATTATATTAGTTTGTTAAGCCGTTTGGGCTGTTAGCAATTAGTTGTAGGCTATAAATATTGAATACTTATAATGGGCCGAGCACCGAATATAGATCTGTTTTAATAAAAGATCAGATATTCCTTTCCTCTGTAACTTAGTTACTCCTCTAACCCTAACCACCATTCACTTTCTTCACCCACACTCACCTCCGTTAACTATCTCCGGCAATCATGCCTAAATTCTCACATGGTATCAGAGCCATCAACAGTCCTGACGTTGATCCTCTTCCGCTGCTATCGTTCGAATATGGTTTATCAGTCTTGTTCTCTGTTCAAAGAATTTGTCGATCCATTCGGTGAAGCTATCGTCAACGTCGTCATTACATTTTCTGCTGGAGATACTGTTGCCAATTCTTTTTCGCTACTGTCGTTCGGTTCTAACGTTGTTTTTCCATTGCGATCGAGGGTTGTGTTACTGTCGCGATCACTGTTTCTCACTTCACTTTCCGTCACCTGAGATCGCCTTCGTCGCTCCGTCGTTATTTCCACTACTGACAAGTTGTCTGTTCGATTTGCAGATTTGATTGCTTTTGATCTTAGTCACGGTTGTTATTCAGATCCCAGTCACCATCGTTCAACATTATTTTGTTTTAGTGTTGTTTATCGGAACTACTGGTTTTTCCTTCGTTTCCATTCACATTGAGGTTCTTCTAATTTTTCTTCTTTCAACTGATTTGATTGCTCGTTGCTGCTTGGATTTGTTGTTGAAACCCTTCTTGAGTTCATCAATATACACTGTGGTTCAATCTTCTATTTGGCCAGTGGATCTAACTTGATTTGCTAACTATCTATTTGGCTACTGAGTGCTGATCTGAACTGCTGAGCCTGCTTATTTCACTGCTTGTTAGTGTATGTTTTCTTTTTCGTCCAGGAATTTGATTAATCAAGTACTGCTAGTGTTACACTTGGCTTAGCTGCTCTCAATGTTGGTGGCTTAGTTCATTCTAGTGCTGGAAATGAATTAATATTAGAAAGACCTTGGAGTTGATCATGTCTACTGTGGTTGCAATGGACAGATCTCCATAGGATTGTTTTTTTCCTTCTGTAATGTAGTCTATTGGATTGCTGCTGGAGTTACTATATTAATTGTTGCTTGGTTGCTGCTAGAATTACTATAGTGGTTGTTTTTAGAAGTTGGATCCTCTACTATATTGTTGCTTAGCTAGTGATGTTTTCTTCAATTGACTCTGGGATAAATGTTTACTACAAGTTTTGGATTGTTTGATGCTGCGGGGAGCTTCATTGTCTTTTGGTTTGTCCACACGGGTACTTGAAACTTTGGTTTAACAGCCGAGTTTGCAAAATAGAAAATCTCTGGGGAATGTACAGTGTTTAACAATCTTACATTCCTTAACCAG
Source organism: Hibiscus tridactylites (assembly GCA_958450335.1). Lineage (NCBI taxonomy): Eukaryota > Viridiplantae > Streptophyta > Magnoliopsida > Malvales > Malvaceae > Hibiscus > Hibiscus tridactylites. The sequence continues at coordinate 67,246,478 of OY288275.1, read as the reverse complement.
ACATAAGAGGGTGTTTTCTTGCCTAAGAGAGACTTCATATTGCATCTGAGAGTTCGTAGCTTAACCGCCTTACTCTCAACAAAAAGAAGGGTCGAATAAGTGGTGAAGGAAGACATGAAGATGAAGGAAGAGGTGTTTTCATAAGAAATTTCGGATGAAAAAAAGTTGTATGATAGAAAAAGTGAGTTAAGAAGAACGAAAGGATGAAGAGCAACTTCGATTCTCAATAAACCATTAAGTAAGAAATACAAGTTTCTTGTTTTGAAGGAATTCCGAATGAAAGAATGTTGAATGAGTGGGATCCAGCTTATTGAACCAGTATTAGAATTTGCATTGTGTTTGCTTTTTTTAGCATTTCATCAGTTTGAAGAAGAAAAAAAATTGAGAATGCTAGACTCTTCAATTAGTTGAACTATTATATTAGTTTTTTAAGTCGTTTGGGCTTAGCAATTAGTTGTAGGCTATAAATATTGAATACTTGTAATGGGCTGATCACCTAATACAGATCCATTTTTAATAAAAGATCAGATATTCCTTTTCTCTGTAACTTAGTTACTCCTCTAACCCTAACCATCGTTCACTTTCTTCACCCACACTCACCTCTGTTAACTATCTCCGGCAATTATGCCTGAATTCTCACAGTTGCTTGCTGAATTTGATCACTTTAATTGCCATCAATTTATTAACTCAATTTCTGGCACCAATTCAAAGTTTAAACAATACATATCATACAAAGAATCAAAATAGTTTCCATTAGTTCAAAACTATCCAGCACCTAAGTCACTTGATTAAGCTTCTTCAATTCACTTACCTAGTTGATTATACACATAGAACTCCTTAGCTATGTATCATGCATTAAGTTAAGATTAGCATTTAACCTATTTCAATTAATCGATTAATTAATCCAAATTTTAAGAAGCAACTACAAAGTTTTCTGCCTAAAATAGGACAGTTCGTATCCCCTTCATTCTCCCCCATTTATTACCAATTAAATATTTCCTAACAACTTCTCCATGGCCTTAAGATGTTTTTATGGACAAACCACATGTTGATTAAATTTTTAGACACCGAAACATGATCCAAATATTATTTAACAAACTAAAATCAAGGGAATTTCATATGGAACATCTCAATTCAAGCAGTTTATACTTATATTCAAATTGAGATCACAACCATTATCTAATGAACTCATCCTAGGGACAATTCAACATTTTATATCATTCTAAAAGCTTTAATTCCATCTAACACTCACCCTATTTAACACCTCAAGCTTCAATCTAGTTTAAGCTTCAATTCTACATTATATATGTTTAACCGAAACATTCAATAGCTCTACCCTTCACTAAGCAAGAATAAAATAACAAACTTCCACAAGACTATGTTCGAAACAAAGGTTTACCAAAGAAAACTTACTTTTCTTCCAACATGGAATCACAATGGTCTCCAAAAATCAGTTTACTTTTAAGCAAGATAATATCATGGCAAAATTTCTCTCCCTTCTCTCTCAATTTTTCTTTCCGTGAAACATAAGGAAGTGAGTAAGATGACAACCATTGTTTGGTTTCATCCAAGGTGGAAACAATCCACACGTGGGATCTTCTCAAGAAGCCACTTCATCAAACTCTTCCTAAGTTTTAATTAACCATACAAGACAACATTTTCTATTCATTCTCTTTTTAGTCCTTTCGATTAAAGACCCCTATTTGTATGAGTTCAATTTGGTCCTATAAGCTCTCAATTGTAGTTACATATTTTTAAATTCTCAAGGGTTATATCAAAACTTCCACCCTTAACAAAAATTTAGGATGTTACAGTACATCTCCAAAACTATTCCGCAACCACACTAAATTTATTTATTCACCGTAAAAACGCTCCAGCGCAGCCCCTAGCCCATTCAAACATAGGTCATTCCATTATTCTGTATCGGGACCAGTGATAGTCTCTCCATCAATAGGCAAACCTAGGATATGGGACAGGTAGGGGTGTAAACGATCCGAGCTTGAACGAACAAGGGTATGTCCGTGTTCGTTTATTTATTTTTAAAGGTGTCCGAACTCGGTTCGTGTTCGTTTAAATTTTTAATGGTATGTTCAAGCTCGGTTCGTTTATTTTTTGGTGCGTTCGGGCTCGGTTCGTTTAATGTTCACGAACATGTTCGTTTAATGTTCACGAACATGTTCGTTTAAATGTTCGCCAATTTGTTCGTTTAACGTTCACGAACATGTTCATTTAGCGTTCACGAACATGATTGTTTATATATGTTCGTCAACTTGTCCGTTTAGCGTTCGTCAACTTGTCCGTTTAGCGTTCGCGAACATGTTCGTTTAGCGTTCGCGAACATGTTTGTTTATGTTTTCTAGAATTTTAACTAAACAAACAGAAACTAAATAAAATAAAACCAACATAAACTTCACCATTAACTTATATAACGTACCACAACAAAATAAAAGCATAAAAATTCAAATTCTTAAAAACATTCACAAGTATTTTCATCCTAAAACTTCCACAAAAATAACAAAAAATAAAAGAAACATCCACAAATATTTTCATCCAAGAATATGTGGAAGTATCATAGCCGATTTTTTCTTTGCTTTGGGTCTTTGTTCCTTAGGCTCTCGCTCCTCCGCTTACTTAAAAAATCATAGCTGATATTATAGTATATCAAGAGTTAGTAGCAATATCACAACCACAAAAGATCCATTCATGCACACAAAATTATGTTGTATACTTCTGATATGCAAACTAGATTTACAGTAATCCTATTTACTTTCACAAGCCACTAAAAAGATACAGCAAAATAAAAGATAAAAAATTCAGTTTTCCTCACAAAGAGTTACCAGCAATCACAATACAAGGATTCTAGACTTCATTAGGATTTAATTACAGCCAAACAAACCTTGAATGAAAAGGAATTTTTAGAAAGGGTGAGGAGACGAATGTTTATTTTCAAAGGGATGCGGCTGTAGAAATTAGGGAAAAGGGTGATTAGGGTTATTATATGGTTTATATACTTTGAATTATGAGTTATTTTTAAAGGAGACAAGTGTTTATAAATTATAATATGGTTTATATCCAGATATTCAAATCCAAATTTATTACTTAGTTTAATAAAATTTTCAAATTTAATGTTTATAATTTTACACACATTTTTAGACTAAAAATTACATATTTTCATATTTTGATTGATTTTGATTTATGAGATTTAAAATAAATAGAACTCATGATTTGAAGAAACAAAAAATAGAAATTGAAAGAAAGGCAACTTACACCGGTGTAAGACAGTTCTTTAATTTACTAAACAATCAACATTGTTTTACACCGGTGTAAATCAGTTCTTTAATTTACTAAATAATCAACATTGTCTTACACCGGTGTAAATCAGTTCTTTACACTGTCTTACACCCCTACTTTGAACTTTATAAACGAACATAAACGAGCTAATAAACGAACATAAATGGGCTTATAAACGAACATAAACGAGCCTTTAATCGAACATAAACGAGTCTATAAATGAGCTTCTAAACGAACATAAACGAGTTTGTTCGTGAACATAAACGAGCCGAACACACCTATGTTCGTGTTCGTTCGTTTATTAAACGAACATAAAATTTTTGTTCATACTCGTTTATTTAGCTTAATAAACGAACATAAACGGACGTTATACGAACGGTTCACGAACAGTTCGTCGAACGCTCTGTTCATTTACACCCCTAGGGACAGGTCCTCCAGGGTAATCGTCACCTCGCCGTAATGAAGGTGGAATGTGTGTGTCTCCAGCCTCCACCTCTCCAAAAGAGCGTTTGCCAAATCAACGTCTATTTTCGCACCTCCAAGAATTTTGGATGCGTGTAAAAACTCGGCCTCCTCTATGTACTGTTGGATCAACAAGTTGGGTGATCTCGTCATCCGGTTGTAAAAAACCTCTAGACGTTGTTCTATCTCATTCTAAAAAAATAAACACGTATGTATAAATTAAACTATATAAAAAATATAAAAACATGTATGCTTAATAACAATATATAATAAAATAAAATAAATCTAGATAAAACTTACATTTCTCCGATGATAATCGAACATGTGCTTGTGATCCAACCTTATCAATCACGTCATTATATCAAACACGAAAAATCAACAGAGAAGTTGAAAGAAAGTAGATTTGAGAGAGAGTGAATTTTTTGGTGTGGGGTAGAAGTGGAGGGTGAGGACCAATTTATAGTGAAAATCGCCCCGATTGGGGTGCGACTATTGAATGAAAATCGCATTCTGCATGACATGACTTCCGTAAATAGCACCCTATAGAACGCGACTTCTTCAGAAGCCTAACGCGGTAAATAAATTTCCAACCGACACAATTTATTACCGCGGAAATCGCGGCCCACAAAACACGACTTTATCTTATCGCGACGATTCGTTTGAAATTCTTGTGGAAGTCGTGTCATGTAGAACGCGACTTCAATTTATTTAAAAAATAAATATTATATAATAAAATCCACATTAGACCGAAGTTGCGCCTTGTAGAACGCAAATTTAAAAATCGCATCTTGCAGAACGTAATTTATTTTTACGTGGCCCGAATGGAATGTATTTTTTCAAATGTTATTTTAAAAAAAGTGTTTTTCAAATAAATCCCAAAAAAATATCTGGACAAATTAGCCAAAGATTAAAAAATAATTATCGTAAAAGAGGTGAACGAGATATGTGACACTAAACAAATTCTGATTATGTCCGATTCAAACGTAAGAGAGAAAAATCGAACAAGTAGAAATTTCCTTATAAATTTATTTGTTATCCATTTTGCTGATTCTGAGAATGTGAGTGTGCATAGACTGTGCAGTTCGGATAGTGGGCTGGCTCCTACTAGGAAATTTACTAGTTGCATTTGCAAGTGCAACCCTACCTGCCATTCATAGACTGCGCTAACTTTGTAGGTCCATCAACGAACAGAAATGATTTGTTTTTTTTTTGGCTTCTGTCTCATACTAAAAATTAGATTTAGAGTTTAAGAAATTTAAGATAAGGTGTATTTTTTCCGGTACAAACCTTCTTTTATTATAAAGTGGTAACAAACTGTGTACATTTTGGTAATAAGTTCGGTACATACAAAATCCTTACATAACTTGTAAGAAATTATGTACATTTGTAACAAATAGGGTATGTACAAAAATCCTTACAAGACCATGAGCCTTTTTGGTCTTTGGAAATATTTGTTAAGAAATTCGGTACAAACCTTATTTTATTACAAAGTGGTAACAAATTGTGTATATTTTGGTAATAAGTTCGGTACATACAAAATTCCTTACATAACTTGTAAGAAATTATGTTTTACTGTAACAAATACGATATGTACAAAAATTCTTAGAAAATCATGAGCCCTTTTGGTCTTTCGAAACCTTTGGTAAGAAATTTGGTACAAATTTTATTTTATTACAAAGTGGTAACAAAGTGTATACATCTTGGTAATAAGTTCGGTACATACAAAATCCTTACAGAAGTTGTAAAAAATTATGTTTTATCGTAACAAATAGGGTGTGTACAAAAATCCTTACAAGACCATGAGCCCTTTTGGTCTTTGGCAACCTTTTTGGTAAGAAATTCGGTACAAACATTGTTTTATTACAAAATACTAAGAAATTGTGTACATGTTGGTAATAAGTTCGGTACATACAAAAATCCTTACAGAAGTTGTAAAAATTTATGTTTTATTGTAACAAATAGGGTATGTACAAAATCCTTACAAGACTATGAGCCCTTTAGGTCTTTGGAAACCTTGGTAAGAAATTTGGTACAAACCTTATTTTATTACAAAGTGGTAACAAACTATGTACATTTTGTAGTAAGTTCGGTACATACAAAAATTCATACATAACTTGTAAGAAATTATGTACATTTCTACCAAATAAGGTACATACAAATTTTTTTACAAGACTAAGTACCAAATAAGAAATTCAGTACAAACTTTTTTCTCTTACAAAGTGGTAACAAACTATGTACATGATTTATAATAAACTTTGTACAAAATGTTTACCCGGTCATCAAGTTCGCCGGTATTTAACCTTGAAATAACTGTCGTTTCCTAGAACTACCCCGGATAGTGGGCTGGCTCCTACTAGGAAATTTACTAGTTGCATTTGCAAGTGCAACCCTACTTGCCATTAATCGATTGCGCTGACTTTGTAGGTTCATCAACCAATAGAAATTATCAGTTTTTTTTCGGTGCCTCTATTTATTCCCCATACTAAAAATTAGGTTTAGAGTAGGGATGGAAAACGGGCGGGGCGGGTGCGGATACCCCCTCCTTCATCCCCATGCCCATCTAAAATTTTAATATCCACCACCTACCCACCACCCATAGCGGGTACAATTTTTAAATCCATTCCCGCCCATGCAGGTATATTCTCAAATCCATCCCCATACCCACCACCCAACTAGATACCCATTACCCAGCTCGTACTCGTCTGTACCCGCCCGCTTGGTAGCAACCATATCACATAAAACATAAGTTCAAGAACAATCATAAACATAAATTCAAGCTCGATCATAAAACACCATAAACAAACCAAAGTCTTAAAATTCTATAAAATTTTAGGATTTATAGAATAGTTTGTGAAATTACATCTAAATTCATAATGGTCCAAATTTATATGGCGGGTAGGATGCGGGGCGGGCGGATGCGGGGCGGGCGGATACGGGGCAGGAGGGTACGAGGCAGGCGGATTCGGGGCAGGTAAGGTCTTAAATCCACCACTTACCCACTATATGTGGCGGGTTTAACTTTTTTCATCCACACCCGCCCACTACCCACCAAACTTACATCCATCTCCACCCTAATTGGGGCGGGTGCGGTGCAGAATTCACGAAATTGTACTCGTCTGCCATCCCTAGTTTAGAGTTAAAGTTTAAGAAATTTAAGGTAGAGTGTATTTTTTAAGGTGTAAAGTATAGGGTTTAGAATTTAGAATTTAAGGTTAAATGTTGAAATTTAATTTTTTAGTTCTTTTAATGTTAGGGTATAAAAAGGAGCACCGAAAAGGATCAAATAATTTTTATCCGTCCACCAACTTCATCTTTATATTGAAACTTTTGCTTCATTGGAAGACCTCTACTTTCCTCTATAGCCCCCATTCACACCCAATTATAACATAAAGCTAATTCTTCTACAACTGACTAGGTTGAAAGTAACATCTTTAGATTAAATTCAATTAAAAACTGTATCCTGTAAGAACTAAGTTCTGATAAACTAATGGAGGCGGTTCAAGAGGTTTTTTAAATTGCTTTTGTTTTTTTTTTGTTTGCGGAATTTTATAGATGGATATTAAATGAGATTAGTGCAAGATGGATCATCTAATTCTTACTTCTTAGGCCTAGACTTGATTGAAACAAGTAATGCTAGATCTGTAATCAGAACTAATCTGTAATTCGGTGTCAGTTTTAAATTTTATAATTTTTTTTATATTTAACGTGAAAAAATTGATAACCGAGGTTAACCGAAGTGAAAATCAGTAGTTTCTTAAAAAAATTCCCGAATCATACACCCCCCAGTAGTGGACTCGAATACGGACAATTCTCTTCCTCTTCTGATCGAAAATGTACATAAATAAAATTTAAAAGATGATCCAATACGGATTTGGAGGGTCATTGTTAGTAATGAAAATGTGGATATCCCACATTGAGTGAGAAACTAACATGTGAAGGGTAATTATAGCCTTCTTCCTCCCCTCCCTTGTTGAGTGATAGAGAACAAGAGCTAGTCTCGTGCGTCGCCACCGCTGCCGTCTGTTTCGGGTTGGGGTTTGGGTAATACGTGTCTACGACACGTCCGCGCGCGTACAATGAAAATCTAGTATCCGACATACTAGCTGAGGGGATGCAAATGTGTGAAGTGTTGCAAGTCAGTGTTCTTATCGAAAAGCTGCCTAAGTATTGGTCCGACAACCACAATTCTCTCAAGCACAAAAAGAGAGATATTTCACTCCAGGAGTTGGTGGGTCACATGAAAATCGAAGAAGCCAATCAATTAAAATATAAGGGTTCTAATCATCTTGGTCAATTATCTTTTAATTCTAACTTGGTTGAATCTAGTGGTGCCTCAGGGTTTAAATTCAAAAAGACCATGAAAAAAGGTGTTTAGAATAATAAGACGAAACCTCAAAGGAGCACTAACTTTAAGAAGCCACCAAAATCCAAACTAGACAAGAAATCTCTGAAGTGCTATATATGCGGTCAAGTCGGTCATAAAGCGTACCAGTGTCAACACCGTTCAGACCGCCAGAACGAGAACAAACCACATCTTAACATGGCGGAGGACATTTTTAAAGATGTTATTACCGCAGTGGTTTCTGAAGTCAACTTGGTGGAGAGCAATTCTGAGTGGGTGGTGGACACCGAAGCATCCCCACATTTCTGTGCAAGGAAAGAGTTTTTCACCGAGTTAGAGGATGGGATCAATGGTGAATGTGTGTACATGGGGAACTCTAGCAGCTCTCGGGTGCTAGGAAAAGACAAGGTTTTTACTCAAGTTGACATCCTGTAAAACTTTAGCTTTGAATAATGTTCTGTATGTACCTGCCTTGCGTAGAAATTTGATTAGTGGAAGTCTTTTGAATAAGGTAGGCATTAAGTTAGTTTTTGAGGCAGATAAACTGATACTTTCCCGAAATGGTGATTATGTTGAGAAAGGTTTTTTAAACGAGGGTTTATTTGTCATAGAAACTCAACTTAATGAGAATAAAGCTACCACTTCTACTTATATTGTTGAATCTATTGATATGTGGCATGCTAGATTAGGTCACGTGAATGCTCAATCTCTAAAGAAACTAATAAAAATGAATATTCTACTTAAACTGGACATAACCAGCTTTAACAAATGTGAAATTTGTGTAGAAGCCAAGCATGCTAAACCTCACTTTAAGATTGTTTCTAACAGAAAGACTGATTTGTTAGAATTAATTCATACAGATCTAGTAGACTTTAAAAACACTGAAAGTAAAGGAGGAAAACACTACTATATTACTTTTGTAGATGACTTTTCTAGATACACAAAAGTATATCTCCTTAGAACTAAAGATGAGGCTGAAAACTTCTTTCTTATTTATAAGGCAGAAGTTAAGAATCAGTTAGATAGGAGAATTAAATGAGTTAGATCCGATAGAGGTGGTGAATATAGATCTAATTTCTTAAAGGAGGTGTGTGAGAAGAATTGTATAATACATGAAACCTCAGCCCCCTATTTTCCTCAACAAAACGGTATCGCCGAGAGGGAAAATGGAACTTTAAAAGAGATGATAAACTCATTGTTGATAAGTTCTGGTTGTCTGATAACATGTGGGGGGAAGCTATTCTGCCAGCTAATCATATTTTGAACCGAGTACCTCATAAGAAGTTAGATCACACTCCATACGAATTGTGGAAAGGCTATACTCCAAATCTTCAATACCTTAAAGTGTGGGGGTGTCTGGCTAAAGTAGGATTACCAGACTTTAAGAAATCCACCATCGGACCAAAAACCGTTGATGCGGTGTTTATAAGGTATGCTTCAAACAGTGTCGCATATCGGTTCATGATTCTACAAGAATACTCTATTTGTGAGTCTAGGGATGTTGTATTCTTTAAAAACATTTTTCCATTAAAGAAGCCCAGACTAGATAATGACACACAAATAGAAAAACTTCCATCCACTTCTTCTATTGAGTCTGCTAGGTCTTCTCAAGAGATTAATTTTGAGCCTAGAAGAAGTGAGAGACAAAGAGTTGAAACCTCTTTTGGACCAGATTTCATAACTTCCTTTATTTCTGAGATGAATGATTATGACACCCTTTCTGATCCTATAGCTCAAGCTTTCTTGTTAGATGAGGATCCTAAAACATATGAAGAAGCTATATGATCTATTGATGCTAGTTTTTGGAAAAGCGCTATCAAAGACGAACTAGAATCAATAATGTCTAATCATACTTGGGAATTAGTTGACTTGCCTAGAGGATTTAAGACCATCAACAATAAATGGGTTTTTCGAAAGAAATTTAGACTAGATGGTTCTATTCAGAGATATAAGGCAAGACTAGTAGTCAAAGGGTTCACTCAAAAAATTAGTATAGATTTCTTTGATACATATTCTCATGTAACCAAAATCTCAACGATCCGTGCATTGTTTGCACTAGCCTCCATTCACAAGTTGCAAGTACATCAAATGGATGTAAAGACTGTATTCTTAAATGGAGACCTAGATGAGGAGATCTATATGGAGCAACCTCTTGGTTTCGAGGCGCCTGGTATGGAAGGTAAAGTATGCAGACTAAAAAAGTCTCTTTACGGCCTGAAACAAGCTCCTAAACAGTGGTATGAGAAATTTCATAAAACCATACTTAGTTTTGGTTTTGTTGTGAATGGTTCAGATGCATGTGTGTACTCGAGGATGTTTGGTGTAGATTGTGTCATCATAAGTTTGCATGTTGACGACATGTTAATTTTTAGCACCAACATTGAGTCCATTAACAAAACAAAAATTTTCTTATCCACTAAATTTGAGATGACTGATTTGGGAGAAGTAGATGTGATCTTAGGAGTCAAAGTTTCTCAAACTGAAAAGGGTTTTTCACTAAGTCAAACACACTATATTGAGAAAGTACTAAAGAAGTTTGACAGTTTTAATGTCATCCCTGTTTGAACCCCGTATAACTCTAGTATTCATCTTTTTAAGAATAAAGGAAGTAGCGTTTCCCAAACTGAATATGCTAAAATAATTGGGAGTCTAATGTTCTTAATGAACTATACTCGACCAGATATTGCCTATGTTGTGAGCAGACTTAGTAGATATACTCACAACCCAAGTAGTGAACATTGGAATGCTCTTAGACGCTTACTTAAATACCTTAGAGGTACTATGGATTGGAAACTTAATTTTGTTGGCTTTCCTGTTGTTTTAGAAGGATATTGTGACACCAACTGGATTTCTGACAGTGATGAAGTAAGCTCTACGAGTGGATATGTTTTTACTTTGGGTGGAGCAGCAATTTCCTGGAAGTCTTCTAATAAAACTTGCATTGCTCGTTCTACTATAGAGTCGGAGTTCATCGCTCTTGACTTAGCTGGGCAAGAAGCCGAGTGGCTCAGAAATCTTTTTAGCTGAGATACCGTTGTGGAGAAAACCGACTCCTTCAGTTTCCTTACTATGTGATTCACAAGCTGTGGTATGTGTTACCAAGAATCAAGCTTACAATGGTAAGAAAGGGCACATTCGTATAGGACATAAATCAATGAGACATTTAATAAGGAATAGAGTACTCTCTCTAGAGTATGTCAAGTCGGAAAGGAACCTAGCAAATCCTCTTACCAAAGGGTTAAGTCGGAAACTAGTCCTAAATTCGTCGAGTGGGATGGGTTTAAAGCCCATTGGTTGAGGAATTCATGGTGGATACCCAACTTAGTTATTTAAGTTCAATGTGGTCAAACGAAACCATGGAAAGACTCATAGTGTACATTTCTTATTACATATCCCTATGACGAATAATGTACATGCACAAGTTGAGCATTGTTGCTCTTAATAAATTCATAACCCAGGTTTTAGGTGGTCTCAGTGAGAAAGACTTGATGAATTTACCGATTGTGGTTGAATATCTATTCTTAATAAGTTCATAACCCATGGTTAAGTGAGAAGTCTTTTATGTAAAAGACATAATGAACTTACCGCTAGAAAAGGATGAGTTTTACTCAAACTCGTAATGAATTCAAAATTTGAATGTTCTATTGAGAAAGACATATTGAATTCACCGATTAAGGAGTCTGAATACTTATTCTTAATGATTTCTTAGCCCAATTGTTGGGTGGTTCGTTTATAATGAACTTGAAGAAAATCACCATAAACCTTGAGAGGTTGAGCTATTGTAATAGTTCTTAATTATTTCATAGTCCTATTTAGATGGTTTTATTGAGAAAAACCTGATGAAATAACCTATGTAAGTGAGAAAGGTTAGCCGCCTTCGATGAAAAACCTTGGGCCGTTTTTCTAAAACACTTACTACAATCTTGGGGTAAGATGGCTAAATATACATTCGTATATATATATTTTACGCATCAAGTACTTCGGTGGATGAAGGATGAAGGAATTAGGTGTGTGTTATAAGTTTACCCTTATCTTAGAAAGTTCAAGACTAGTTTCACTTATCTAAGAGAAGAATTGCTAATTATCACTATGTACTAGTTCAAGATTTGTTCACTAGTGCTTAAGCATCTAATTCCGCTATTGACCTTCTTGGAAGATTGTTTTTCGAGTTTCAGTAGAATTCTTTCGCATTAGTGGGGGAATGTTAGTAATGCAAAAATGGATATCCCACATTGAGTGAGAAACTAACATGTGAAGGGTATTTATAGCCGTCTTCCTCCCCTCCCTTGTTGAGTGATAGAAAACAAGGGCTAGTCTCGCGCGCCGTCCCTGCCGCCGCCGTCCGTCTCGGGCGTGGGCTCGAGTAATACGTGTCTACGACACATTCGTGCGCGTACTATCTTTTTGGAGAAAATTCATATGATTTTTTCTCACAGAATAAAATTGTGAAAGAATTTTTTACTCTGGATTGATATTTATAGGCTGCTGGAGGTGACTGTTTGTATTCTGAATTTCAGAGGATAACAGCCATTTAATTGACTGTTTCAATTTTTGAAATTAGATCTGAATGGTCATATATTTAATCTGCAAAGAAGAAAATGTACCTGGATAGAATTACAACTTTATTCAGCTGTTTTATTCTGCCAGTTACGGTCATAATTACAGGGGTTACAATTGAGTTATAACAGTGTTATAACAACAATCATAACAACAGATTAAAGGCATTAATCAGGTTTTCTAAATCTGATCTTTTGAATGACGTTTTTACCCTCATTTCTAGCCTATAAATAGTAAGCCTTGCACAGCTCATTTGTATCCAGAAACACATAAGAAACTCACAAACTTTCTCTCATCTTCCATTGTTTTCCATTGTTGTCCACTCCGAATTCGGGTGTACGAATTTCGGATAGCCGTGTTAACCTCAGGGGACGATTCGCCTGCAGCAGCGATTACACACAAATGGGAAAATTCGTTTCTAAGGCAGTGGCTTTCTTCCACGACACAGTTTTGTTCATCACTTCTATTTTTATTTTATTTTCCAGTCAGTACTAACATGCCGTTTTGCAATCCATTTTTCCAACAGTCATTATGTTTAAATTTTTATTATGGCTTCATGTAGGGATGTAAAAAGCTTACCTGACCTGAAAACTTGACTGGAACCTGCTCGAGTCAGAACTTGGTTTGACCCGAGAATTTGATGACCTGAACTCGATCTGTAACTGACTGTTGTTGATCTGAATCCGAGTTGGACTTGTTACTGTAGTAACCGAACCTGACCTACATCCGATCGAGAACAACTCGAACCCGAATTGGACATGTTATTATAGACCTGAAACCCAACCTGCACCCGACTAAAATGAACCCGAACTTGAGACTGACCTGGCAGATAACCGATATTACCCGACCTATTTTGGAACCAACTTGTTTTGAACCCGACCTGTTTTGGACCCGACCTATTTTGAACCCGACCTGTTAATTAACCCAACCTGCTTTCAACCCGACCTGTTTTTAACCTGAACTGATATTGACCTAACTTAATATTTACCTGTCATATAGCTGAGGAAGTCTATGATTTGATAAATGTAAAGTATTAAGTGTTGATAAATGTAAACTATTAATTTATTAAATTAATTTAGTATTAACTCGTTCAATATAAATTATTTGTGAAGTTTAATAAGAATTAGCATACTTAAGTGTATTTTATTAAAAACTATTCAAAATTTAAAAGTTTTATTAAATTAATAAGTTGTGATGGATGAATTTAAAACAAATTATTTAAAATTTAAATAAATTAGTTAATTGTGATCATTAAATTAAAAAAATATTTTATTAAAAAATTTAATTATAACTATTAAAAAATTAGTTTAAGGGAATTTTTTTTTTGAATTAATGGGGGAAAGTCTTTTTTGATTGATAGGGGATTATAGGGGAGTTGCCGCCAAATTCCAAACAAAATTAGGCGAGGAGGCCAGGTTTTTTATTTAGGGGTTAATTACCCTTTAGGTCCTTCCTTAATTAGATGGTTAGGATTTAGGTTTTTTATGTTTTAGTTTGTTTCTTTTTAGTTCTAACTTTTGGTTTAGTTTCTTTAGATTTCATTCAATTAGGTCATGCTTCATAAATTGATTAATTATTAAGCTTTTTGGTTTGCTTTAAATTTGATTTGGTCCTCGTATAAAGATTTGGTAATTAATTGAGTTTAATAATTTGATTCGTTTGTGATTTGGGCTCTAATTAATAATTTAGTTTTAATTTAGTTTCGGATTTGTCCTTTTTATGTTTCAATTTATTTTGTTTGTTAGATTTATGTTTAGAGTTTAGGGGTAAATGTGTCAAGTTGATTATTTGGGGCTGTGAGATTAGTTTAGGTATTATGTGATTAGGCTTGCACTCTAATTATTAGTGAATAGTGCATGTAAGATTTAGAGATTTATGTTTGGGGTTTAGGGGTAAATGTGTCAACTTAATTATTTGGGGTTTTGAGATTAGTTTAAGGATTAGGGGATTAGGCTTGTACTCTAATTATTAGTGATTATAAGATTTAGGGGTTAAGGTTTATGGGTATTGTTTAGGGGTATACATATATACATACAAATATATATATATATATGAGTTAGGATCAACTTACACAATGTAAAACTCTTTAAGTTTTACACATTTTCTGGATCGTTAAATGGGAGAATGGATAGCTCAGATTAACTCCATACTCTTTTTTTTCAAGCGATAATCTTCACATATTTACTGTTAAACTCATCCATTCGTTTCACTCATCCAACGATCCAAAAAACGTGTAAAACTTAAAGAGTTTTACACTGTGTAAACAGATCCTATCCCTATATATATATATGTATACATATATATATGTATGTATACATATATACATGTATGTATACATATATACATATATATATATAAATGTATACATACATACATATTAAAACTTACATATACATACTAAAACTTAAATACATACATATATATGTGTTTTAGTATGTATGTATACATGTGTGTGTTTTAGTGTCTATATATATATATATATATGTTTAATTAATTATAACAATACATATACATATACATACATATATATATATATGTATATATATATATAAATATTATACATGCATATATATATATATAATATATATACACACTAAAACACATATGTATACATACATACTAAAACACATATATATTATGTATTTAAGTTTTAGTTGAATTTGACTCATATATATTTTTATTTTTTGGTAATTTAGTTGAATAATATTTTTATTTATTATAGTTCATACAAATTAATTTTTAGTCAAAATTGCCTCATATTGATTTATATTTTTGACAATTTAGTCCAATTTATTCTAGTCCCTAAAATTTAATTTTTAATTCAAATTAACATTTTTAGCCCAAATCTTAAGGAATAGTAATCAATCCTATTTCCCAATCTCAAATCTAACCCAACATCCAATTCTCATTTGACCATTTCCCATCTTTCAATTTCATTTGAAATTGAGTAAACAATTAAGATTAAAAAATAGTGGAGGAAAATCCCGCCCATTTTTTAAGGGTTATTTACATTTTAAGTCATTATTAGTTGATGAGCTTTACAATTAGTTTTTTTTTTCTTTAGTTTTAGTTGGATTCATTTTAGTCTCAATTTTAGTTTAGTCCAATACCTCTGATTTTAATTTATATTTTATTCAACAATTTTTATTCCAATATCTTTAATTTTAGTCATCGATTTAGTCCAATATCTTTAATTCTAGTCACTGATTTAGTCCAATGTCTTTAGTTTTAATTTAGATTTTTTTGTTCATTATCGTCCCTGAAACTTTATTTTTATTCCAAATTGACCCCTATTCATTTTTCTATATTACTCCAATATTTTTAATATAGTGATATTTTTATTCATTTTAGTCCCTAAAATCTTATTTTCCACAGAAAGTTACCCTTATTAATTTTTGTAATTTACTCCAATATTTTAGATATAAATCATTTGATGATATTTTTGTTCATTCTAGTGCCTAATATTTATTTTTAATGTGATTCATGTTTGTGAAAGACGTTAAATAATTAACTCGAAATGAATGACCAACCTGAAACGAACCCGACCTGAAATGAACTCGACCTGAAATGAACCAGTCAATTGTCTGATTCAGACCCGACCAGTTTTGACCCGACCTGAAACTGACCCTCACCCGACCTGAATCGAGTCAAAACATCAAATCAACTTAAAATGACATATATCCGATTTGACCCGACCTGACAGAACCTGACCTGAAACCTATCCGATTACTTGTTTTTATATCCCTAGCCTAGCTTCATGATATTCATATAAAAATGTCCCATCATTATCTTTTGAATTAATGCCACTAAATTTAATGATAAATCAATATTTTTATATTAAAAATAGTAATTTAATCATCTAATTAAAAATTTTATGATAAACATACCACTCTATTATTAAATTAAAGGAGAGGTTTCGTATAATAACACTTTTAGTCCCCAAAACATACATTTTATTAATTTGATTTTAATTTAAAATAATTTAATAAATCTAACCTTTCACATTTAAAATTTTGATTATTGAAGTGATTGTGTCTACTAGCAAGTAATGTTAAAGTCATAATAAGTCCTAATTTTTATGATTCAATTTTAACGACGGGTAATTTGTTTGCCATAAAATTTTAATTTAGTGATTAAAGTATAATAGCATTTTTAGTACAATACATGTCCCAAATTATCCATTACTTTTATTCTATCAAGTAAAAATGGGAGAAAACTTTCTCTACCCAGTGGGTAACTTACCCACCTAAATTTATTTAATAGTTTTATAAAAAAAAAGCATACATACTAATTAATACGTTAGTTAATGTTCGTTTTTTTTTTGTTTATTCAAACAATTTCAATGATTTTTTCAATAATTTTTTTTATTTACATGATATAAATTTTAGGAAATATAATTTTATATTTTACGTTTATTTATTTTTAAATGATTAAAAAATTATTTTATGCCTATCAAAATGTTAAAAAAGTATGAACATATATATAAAATCATAACAATTTTTTTAAAATACATGAACTGAAACTAGCAAAATTAGAATACATGAACTATTGACTATTTTTAACAAAAATCAACTATTTCATCTTAATTTCAAAATATTATATTTTTTCAATGGCTATTATTTGAAGCAACGTCACACTCGTTGATCCGAAAATTAGTGGAACATGATATTTACGATGGGTCAAAAAATATATTTTTTAAATTAGTTTAGTTTCTCTTCTTCTTATATTAAAAATAAAATATTAATTATATTACATTTATAGTTATAAAAAATTTTTATGGAGTAAAGTTGTATTAATTGTATTGTAGTTATGATCTTAAAATTATTTATTAATAAAATTTAAAAGGTGCATTTAACCATGAATTTTGCTATTGTTTTTTTCTTTTGTAATTGTAAAATTGTTTTTCTATTAATGTTGTGTTCGTTCTCAATAGTACACGCGCACACACATAAAGATAGACAAATAAATAGATAGATAAAAATATTTATATATTATGAGTGGTGGGCCCCCATAACTCACTAAGTTATATCTAAACTCTTCTACACAACGGTGCCTCAAATTTGGGTAAAAATCTCATGCCTCCTTCTATACTCCTGCTTAAAAAATAGTCAAAAATTAAATCTTGCCCCATAACCCTAATTTTCATATCCTAAACTCTAAAAATACACCCTATCTCTTATTCTCTACACCCTAACCTGAAGCCTTAACTTTAAATCACAAACCCTAAACCTTAAACTCACTATTTTAAAGTGGAGGCACAAATGAGGCAAGTAATTTCCATCCCTCAAACTTACCATTGTGCTTCTTTTAATCAACTCTGAAGAACAATATTCATTTAGTTTTCTTGGGTAGTGGGCTCTCTCTGGGAAGTGGGCCCTGGGAGGGCCTCTTTACTGCCCTGGCCCAAAACGGCCCTGATCGTTAGTATTAATTCATAAACATGATCTCATATGGTATATCCTACTTGTCTGGGAAATTCAATAGACAAACCAATGCCACAACACGTTTGAATCAGTTCGACTTTTCGATATTTCTTGCCATTACTTATTCGCATAATTATGTCTGCATTTTCGGAACTCTTCCGAACATACAATTCTGATACTTTCGTTAAAACCTTATAAAAAAGGAATAAAAAATTATTTGTCAAGGATTCTATGCCTTACACTAAAATACACTGAAAATTTAAATTTTAAACCCTAACTTTAATTTCCACATCTTAAATCATGAATTCTAGAAAATATACTATACCCCTAATTTTCTAAACTCTAACAACAATCCTTAACCTTAAACCCTAAACCCACTTTTTAAACGTAGAACACCAAAAGAGGCATAGTTTGACACCATTCATAAAAAAATTACATCGTTTCTAATTCAATTCTAATTTAAGTTTGTCAAAGTCATCAGCTAATCTTACTAACCGACAACCAAGACTATATTATTACATTCATTATGTCCTACAAAGCCTAAACTTCCCAAAGTGAGAATTAAGTGTAAGATCGAACCCGAACTCATCTCCCTTCTCTATTTTTCACAATTACCACTATCTCATTTTGTTCGTCGACAAACCTCGTATCATAATCTGTGTATAAATTATATAACTCTCAAACATCTGTGGACTAACTCAACCCGAATACCTCTCGACATGTCATTTGTTAGACGACAATATTACAGAAACATTTTAAAAATTTCAACTTGTAACATCTATAGCCTTACTTATTCATTGCATGCTCATTTTAACTGATGTTTTGATGATTTAGTGTCTCTGTGTGTTTATTTTTGTGTCAGTAACTCCATCTTATTGTAAAAATTAAAATATACATTAAGCTTCTCAGGTTAAAAATTAAAAATATAGCGGAAACAACAAAACTATTGTTTTGATTTATCAGATTATACATTAAGCTTTTCAAGAATCAAATAAAAAAACATAAATCTCATTGTGAAATCTCATAAAAAACACAGCTCATCGTTACAACTGTAGACAAAGAAAGAGCTAATCTGTTTTGATTTATCAGATTCATGCATTAAGCTTCTCAACCATCTTTCTATACTCTGCAAAAGCCAGACACAACCACATTCAGATTCAATGAAACCTTTAATGTGAAACTATTTGCATTCAAACTATACATACCTTCTTGATTACTCCAGAGCTGAGCTGCTTGGGTGTTCAATGGTGAGCTAATGTTTGGTTCTGCATTTAATTAAAAAATGGTTCTAAATCTCATCTTCAAGAACAAAGAAACATAAAAGACAAGAAACCAAAACAAATACCTCCAAGCAGACTCTGGATAGACAGCAGTATGGTTCTTACATCATATGCAGATGACCATTTATCCTACAAACACAAACAACAAGTCAGCAATGCACCCAACGAATATTATTTTTCTTACAAAATTTGGCCCTGTCCTGTGAGAAAAGAAAAGAAAAGAAAAGAAAAGAAAAGAAAAGAAAAGATCTTTTTTTTTGTTGTTGTTGTTGTTCTGTTTACCTGAAGAATATCCAAGCAAATGTTGCCGTAGACATCAACATTTGGATGGAAACAGGCAGTCTCAAACTTGACCTTTGGGGGTTTAAAAGGGTAATCATTGGGGAATGCAAGAGATAACTTGTATTCTTTTCCTTCAAAAACTGTGTCTTTGCTTCCTTTAATTGTCCCTTTCCAGCAAAATATGTTGTCCTCTTCAGGGAATGCTGAGATTCCAGGATCCCCACCCATCTGTCATACAATATATGCATTTAGAGAAAGAAAGAAATCGTTTTTAATCAAACAGATTCAAGGCACTAGAGTTCAATTCTTCTTACCATCAAAGCCATCAATTCAGTTTGCAACCTGTTGACATCGTAAAACAAAAGAATACAGAAATTAAAAAAAGTAAATAAATCAATTAGCAAAAATTAAGAAACAAAATCCAATTCAAACAAACTAATGAAAAGAGGGAAAACATAAAGAAAAAACCTTTTAAGAACAGATTGAGAATCAGCAGTCCTGGCTGTGGGGGTAGGTTGTTTCGAACCAGCGGTAGTCGCCACTGGTGTGTTTCCTGTGTACCCATTTGCGGTCGCCATTCGATTCTTTTGGCTTACGAAACAAAAATCACAAAGGATTTGAGAAAGGAGAAAGAAAAACAGACCAACAAAGGGTTTCCAAAACAATCAAAATCAAAGGGAGTTGTTAACGGCAGATGAGCAGAACGTTAGCAAAGGGGCATACGAAGAACGGATCCAGAGCCACAAAGGGAGTGATTTTTTTTTCTCCTGTTCTTCGTATACAGAGATGTGAGTAATTACTTGTGAGGGTTTGAAAGATGCTTTTGGGCCTTTGGCTTTAAAGTTTGGGAAGAAAAGAGGAAACGTCGTCGGATTATCAAGGTGGGAGATATTTGACCGTTGCCTCCAATTTGAAAATTTTAACGGCTAGTCGGCTAGTTTCCTTTTTACACTTTTCTTTGGAATATTGGGCCAATCCGAGTAAGCTTTAGCTTTTCGTACTATTTCTCACTTATTATATGGCCCATGATTTTCTTCTTTTTTGTTATCGTTATTATTATGATTATTATAAATTATTGCAATAATTTAATTAATTTCGGATAATAATATTTGTATTTAATGCGGATAATAAATTGATTTCAATTTTAAAGTATACTTCAGTAGTGAGTATTTCGTTGAATTGAATGAAAATTTAAGTTAATCGAGTTTACAAGTAATATTTTATCATTCTAAATTTAATTTTTGAATTGAGTGAAATGAAATTCAAGTGAAATAAATTTATTCGAGCTTAATTTTTTTTAAAAAAATAGGTCATATTTAAATATTGCCTCCAATATAAAAAAATTTCAAGCTAGAGCATATAATCAATATATATTTGAAAGCTCTTTTAGAGCAAAATACGACGCTTTAAAAAAAAAATTTTAATCGGCAACATGCATGTTTTATTAAGAAGTGAACATACATGACCATCACGCTCACAAGCCTCGTTAAAAACCTCTCTAAATCCTACAGAAGAAAAGAGTACTCATGAGCGTGTATACAAAACAAACACCAACGACACAAAAATAAGAAAGCTAGGCGCATTGTTTAAACCAACTCGGCCTATCGACACCACTTTTTGCCAAAACATCCGCAAGCCTATTCGCCTCTCTGTAAACATGTTGAAAGCATACATCATTTAACGCCTCACACGCTTCATCAATTCGCCGAAACCAGCGCCAAAATTTCCACGGCCTCTTCTCCAAATACATGACCCATGCCACAACCGTACTGGAATCCGATTCCACCACCAATGGGCGTTGTTCCCACCCCGAACCGACCACCATCTCCAATGCATGACAAATAGCTTGCAGCTCAGCTTCATTCGAATCCGCAACCCCTATCGGACCTGAAAATATTGCAAAAATACGGCCAGATTCATCTCTTAGCACGCCCCCACATCCTGCTTTGCCCGGTTTTTCTCTCGCTGACCCATCTACATTGAATTTAAACACCCCCACCGGTGGCCTCTCCCATTGTATATTCGCCCGTGGTAAATTACTCGGTACAATAGTTGCACACTACCATGGAGAATCCCACCACGCCGATTCCAAAATCACACAAACATTATTTACCATCCGCACCCAATACATCGGCCGCAGTTTGATGAGAAAAACAATTTCCCCCGATGTCGCCCGAATTTTATTGAATAAACCATTGTTTCGCGGCAACCATAGTGACCAAAAAGTCGCTGCACACACTGCCATCCACCAATCTCGCAATTGTCCCATAAACAAGGAACCGAAGCAAATTTCCAGCAAAGTTTTTACACTCCACGGCTGCACCATATCCACACCCCACCATCGGAAAAACCTTGTCCAAACTGCCCAAGCAATAACCTAGCTATTGGTTGTCGATCGCCGGTGTTTATTACTTATTTGTTTTTTTTCTTTTTCTTTTCTAATAAGATTCTCTGCTTTTATGGCACGCGCTTTCTCTACCATTGTGGCACACGTTTTCCTCTATCCTTGTGACATTTTTTTTCGTTTTTGTGGTTTTGTTTCAACTGTCCTTGTGGCATGATTCAACATACCCTAGCGATTAGTGGCGGATCCAGAAATATTTTTGAGGGTGGGCACAAATCACAATATTTTGGAAGGTGGGCACAAGTCATAAAAATCTCAAAATTTCAGGGTGGGCACAAGTCTTTAAAATTAAGAAATTTAAGGATTAACTCATAAAAATTAAGAAATTTAAAGCTAAATGTGTGAACTTTAAAAAATTCAGGGTGGGTACGGGCCCACCCAATCCTATATGTAGGTACGCCACTGCTAGAGGTCGATTGGTTTTTAATCGACGCTAGTTCCTGATTATGATTTTAACAGTGGTCACGCAAAGGTAGTGTTGGAAAATTTTGATAATTTTGGAGCTTTGAATAAGAAATTGATTCAAATGTTGTTGAGGAAAATGTGGAACCAATTGCTGGTTCGTAAATGTGCAGACGTGCACGACGTGGGTAATGCAAATGTCTGAACCGGTCTGGTCCTTCGAGGGCTTGCAGATATTTTGACCCAAATTTGAAATGAATTTTCCTCAAATAAAAGTATAAATTTGCCAAATTTTATCTTAGAATTAAAAGGGTAAATATTGAAAGTTACCCTTAATTCAGATAATAATTTTAGAAATTGTTTTATAGGAGAATCAATTGATTCTCAATATTAAATGCTCCATTTGGTCAAATTTTCCACTTATACCCTCATGACAATCCAATAAATAGGGAGTAAAGCTTCTAGGTTTACAACCAACAAAAACCACAGAAATTTTTAATTGTTTTACTCTGTGGATTTTACAAGTGATTTTCGGTGATAGGCGAAGGCAAGGGTCGGTTCGTGATCTCCACAGTAGTGCAACTGTGGCCACTACACCAGGCTTGTTCTTTCGCAGCGTTTTTTTAGCCTATTGCGGCGTTTTTTAGCGCCGCTAAAAACTCTCCCGGTGCTAAGAAAAACGCCACCAAAAACGCCATTGATACTTGCGCCGCAAACGTTCGCGGCATTTTTAGTGAACAAACGCCACCATAGATCTCATTCTTTAGCGGCGTTTTGTTCTACAAACGCCGCAAAAACTTGTTCTATAGCGGCGTTTTGTTTTACAAATGCCGCAAAAAGTTCATACTCTGTAGCGGCGTTTGACTGGTAAAACGCCGCAATATTCTGTTCTTTAGCAGCGTTTTTCAAGAAAAATGCCGGGATTACTTCCTCTATGGCGGCGTTTTATTGACAAACGCCGCAATGTTATCGTGACTTTTAGTGGCGGTTTTTATAAAAACGCCGCAATAGAGTAGGTATTTGCGGCGTTTTTAGGTGCAAACGCCGCAAATCTTACTGCCCATTGAAAGTTCGATTTGCATTATATTTATTACCCAAATTTAACCTGTGACATATCCAATCCAAGAAATAATTACAGAAATTAAGAAACAAATACTCAACAAGAAAATAAGTTCAAGTCTATAACATTAAAGTGCAAATGTAATTCAACATTGTAGTTCAAAGTCAAAATGAAATGTATTTAAACTTTCGTTTAGTAGAATAAACATGACCAAACCTAATAAATCAACTAAGATGGAGGATTCTGCGGTTGGTTCTGCTTGAACATGGCCATCAGTTTTTGAAATTTATTTTCGAGATTCTTATATGATGCTTCTCTCTCCGCCTCTCTCGTTGCTATCTCTGCTTCCATCGCTGCTCTCTCTGCTTCCCTCGCTTTTACTTCAGCTTTAAATTGAGTTAATTGTTGTTGTAAACGATTAACTTCTGTCTGGGAAGACCGGCTCTGTGATGGCATGTACTGCGACAATTGAGCACCAAAATATTTTGTTGGGGTAACGAATGATCCTTGACATCGAACTCGACCATATCGTTCAGGACCCAAAACATCAGCAATAACTTGGTTGTCGATGTCATCCAAATTAGCAGAACCATTAGTTTAAGCTGTAGCTTCAAACTCTAACTTTTTGTCATTCATTTTGGTCTAATAATCAATGAAGAAAATAAATTCAAATACTATTTCATATAAAAATGTTATTATGTTGATATAAATAATAACATAATATTAGATTTTGCATCAAATAAATATACCATAATTTCTGCAGCTTCAGGAGTAATAGCAGAGCCATCTTTCTTTGTGTGTGTGATGTCGAAGAGTTGTACTCGTCCAACACTACTTCCGGACTTAAGTTCCTACAATGAATGATAAAAATACTTATGAAAAAAGTATTAGATGAAAACATAATGAATAATGTCTAAAAAACAATACCTCCTCATTAGCAATACGGGCAAAGCTCTTCGACCCGGTAGTGTGAGTATACTTCTGTTTCTGTCTACTAGCAACGCCAACACGCTCTCGTTCCTAAAATTGCATATATACATATATAACCAATTTTGTAATGACATAATAATATTCTTTAAAAAGTGTAGCGGTCATACCTCTCCTTTTGTTGAACTCCAGAACCTGACTGCATCTTCTCATTGATACCGGAGCAATCCAGGTGGGACATTTTGCATCTTCTCTTGAAGGCTGAGACTATTCTCGAAATATTTCTTTTTCAAGAAGCTCTTATGATCTCTCCATTTCTTTCCTAACGCATGCTTCACATAATCGTCTGAGACTTCTAAAGAAAATCTCTCCTACAAATTATACAATCAAAGTATATAAATTAATATCAATCTATAATAGATTATCTATTACAATGACATTATAGTACCTTAATATGATCCACAGCCTGGTTCTTGTTACCATTCGGCATCTCACGTCATGACTCATAACTGATCGGTAAAAGTGCTCCATTACGTGCAGTCATGCCTATGACATTGGCTAGAACACCTGCTTCTGCCCCAATAGGTTGACCAACATCATTTCTCGAAACTTGTACACGTTCCCCAGGAGGAAGATTGTACAACCCCGTCAACATCGTGCGTCCTCTACTCTTGCGCCTTTGACCAACTTCAACTATATAAGAAATAATTTGGTAACATTATTAAAATCAAGTCAATAAAAAACATATACCAATTAAATATAGTTTTGAACATTACCTTGGGTTTCTTCAACTGTTTCCGGAACTTGTGAAGATCCAATACCGGACACTCCCTCATTATTTGAAACTTCCTCTTCTCGAGGAACTTGAACGATCCGCAGGTCACTTAATTTCCTTCTAGGCATAATATCTGTAACAAACAAACAACAAGTTTAGTAACTAGTAACTAATAACAATATTACTATCAATATATGTATTCGATAGCAAGTTAGAGTTAGAACATCTTACTACATTGTTATGCCATCAATTTTCATTAAAATCTACATCCATGTCCTCCCGAGCCCATTGAAATTGTGAACTAGAACTAGTGCTTGTTCCATCTAAGTTTTAAGCTGCAAAAGGTAAAGTTTCTGATCTTCTTTCAATGTCATCAGAATTTCCATCCCCTATGTCTATCAAGTCTCTAGGAGTGTTACGGAGGACAACATACCAACCCTTATTCATTGGATCATGGCAGTAAAAAACTTGTTTCACTTGAGAAGAAAATACATATGGTTCGTCCATCAATTGTTGACCAGTATGAATTAATCGAGAGAAGTTCACCACTGTAAAACCAAATTGATCTCTTTTAATACCTCGAGTTGTATTAACATCAGCCCAGTCACAACGAAATAACACAACCGTTCCTCTGCCATAATAATCCAACTCAATAATATCTGTAAGAACTCCAAAATATTCTACATCTTCCTCTACAGGATGATTGTCCCTAGCACTAGCATAACTTGTAATTGAAGAAGTAACAACTACTCCACAATTTTGGGTCCTTCGCAATCTTTCACGAGATTTTGCGTGGAACCTGAACCCATTAATGAGGAAGGCATTATATCTTTTTACAATTCTATCCGGACCTTGAGAAAGCCATTTAACCTCCTCACTAACTTCTCTTCTATTCCAAACCTATTATGCGTAAAAGGTGAAAACGTTAGCATTTATATAAAGTATTACAACTATACATTAGTTACGTGCCGTACAAATTACTCACCGTTCGCCCTAACCACTCATGAAAAGTTTCTGTGAACAACTTTTGAATCTCTCGTTGATGTAATCTTCGAGAGCGTACACGAGATTGTAACTCTTCTTTATACTCACTGTAAAGTAAGTTACGTGGTTAAAGATTGAGAAATATATAAGATAAAGTAAATACATTATCATTTATATTGTAAAACTTACGTGCGTAAGGAATCTAATGAATTGTGGTGGAAAAGAACACAGTGATGTGCTTGGACCCAAGATTTGTCATCTAATTGTGCAATTTCAACTTTGCCGAGTGGTTCACCATAACTTCCAAACAAATAAGTCTCATCTGAGTTATTAGAACTGCACACTTCATTTCTATTTGATCTATTAAATCTCGTTTCAACATCTTCCATATATCTAGAGCAAAATGTTAGACACTCCTCTGCTAAATACCCTTCAGCAATCGATCCTTCTGGATAACGCTTATTACGACAGTAAGACTTTAACTTGCACAAGAACCTGGACGTGAAATAAACACAACATTATTTTATAAAGTTATCGAAGAGTTAAATTTTCAATACTGATTGAATACATATTAGACAATTCATACCTCTCAATAGGATACATCCACCGATAAAAAACTGGTCCACCAACTTTAGCTTCGTAAGGAAGATGAACCAACAAGTGCACCATAATTGTGAAGAATGATAGTGGAAATATCTTCTCCAAGTTGCATAAGGTTAAGGCGACTCGATCTTGCAATTTCTCAAGTTCTTCGACCATCAGAACTTTCCCACAAATTACTTTCATTATATTGGAAAGTTCAATTATACAAGATGTCACCTCATTTGACATACAATTGCGTAATGCAACTGGCATTAAATCTTGCATCAATATGTGATAATCATGTGACTTTAGAGAATAAAGTCTTCGATCTTTAACATTGACACATCGAGATATATTTGATGCATACCCATTTGGGACCTTTATATATTTCAACACCGTGCAAAACACTTCTTTTTCTTTCTTCGACATCGCAAAAATAGAAGGCGGCAAAAAAGTCTTTCCATTAGCAAGTTGCTGAGGATGAAGATCGTGTCGAATTCCCATGTCAACCAAGTCAAGTCGACTCTTTAGATTGTCTTTAGATTTTCCATCGATATTGAGAATGGTCCCAATAATATTCTCACAAACATTCTTCTCAATGTGCATGACATCAAGATTATGTCTCAGAATGTTATGCTTCCAATAAGGCAACTCGAAGAAAATACTTCTCTTTTTCCATAACTCGGCCTCATTTGGATCATCCTCTTCATCAGAATCATCATCGATCAACTGATAAACATCATGGTCGTACACTTCCTTATTCTTTTTCTTTGCTCTCGAGTTTGGCGGTTGGTTTGTCTTTCCATAAGAAAACTGCATATGTTTCAACATCGACCAGATATCAGATCCTGTTGTTTGCTCAGGAGCTCTTCTGAATTCTTCAGTACCATCAAATAAATTCTTTTCATATCTAAATCTATGATTTTCATCTAACCACCGACGATGTCCCATGTAAGAAAATTTCTTTCCATTATACAACCACTTCGAGCATGTCTGTGTAGCACAACAAGGACAAGCATAACGACCTTTGGTACTCCAACCAGATAAATTTGCATAAGCAGGGAAATCATTTATCGTCCACAATAAAGCTGCACGCAAATTAAAGTTCTCCTTCTTCAACACATCATATGTTTCAACACCCACCCATAATTGTTTCAACTCTTCAATGAGAGGTTGCATATAGATGTCAATATCATTCCCTGGACCTTTTTCACCTGGGATTATCATGGATAAAATAAAGGATGACTGCTTCATGCAAATCCAGGGGGGCAAATTGTAGGGAACAAGCAGAACAGGCCAAGTACTATATGAAGTACTCATGATTTTAAATGGATTAAACCGATCAGATGCAAGACCAAGCCTGGCATTTCGAGGATCTCTTGCGAAATTTGGAAACTTTTGATCAAATGACTTCCAAGCTAAACTATCCGCAGGGTGCCTCAAAAATCCATCATTTGTTCGTCCATCATGATGCCACCTCATAGACTCGGCCGTCTTTGAAGACATAAAAAGTCTTTGAAGCCTAGGTATTAGAGGAAAATATCGCAGAATCTTTACTGGCTTCTTTCTTGATCGTTCTTCAACATCGTCTTCACTCACGTTTTCTACATCTCTATTCATCCACCGAGATTTACCGCATACATGACAAGACTCCTGATTTTTTCGATCACCCCAATACAACATGCAATCATTCGGACAACTATGAATTTTCTCATAACCAAGACCCAAATCCTTTATCACTTTCTTCATATCTTTGCTGGATTGAGGAATTTTTGCAAAAGGAAACATTTCTCCCAAAACTCTAATAACTGCGTAAAAGAGTTACCGGTCCATCCTCCCAAGCATTTTAGATGGAAAAGACGAATCCAAAAGGAGAGTTTTGAATATTTTGATCCCTCATAAAGTTGTTCATTCATTTCATCAAGCAAATTATAGAACTTTGCTGCTTCTCCATTTGGCTCTTCATGACATCCACTTCTTCTCATCTCGAAGGAATCATTAACACCAATATCACAATCTTCTCTAACTGATTGATGATAATCATGCATATTAAATGCATCCCGCAGCATACCCTCCATGTCATCTTCTCTATGAGATCGATGATGAGAATTAAGAGGATCAGTCGAGTTACTCATGGATGAAGCTCTACGAGGTGTAATCTCTCCATGGAATATCCATTTTATATATCCCCGGACAAAGCCACAAACAATTAGATGTTCGTGTACAACTTCACGAATGTGCCAATTAATGTTACCACACTTCTTACAAGGGCAAAGAATCATATCCTCTTGGCTTGCATTCGCAAAAGAAAAATCTAAAAAAGTTTCTACTCCATTTCGATAGTCGACGCTTACTCTTGGCAAATTCATCCAACTCCTATTCATTTTGTATTTTTGTAATAATAAAAAAAATTAAATACAACCTAACAGCCCTAGACAAATGAAAAGAAATATTGAAGAAATTATAGTCTTCCTTACACAAAAGAAAAGAAATAACAGAAGATTGCCTTATAATGCAAGACAACATATGCTGGTATCATTAAACATTATCAATTAAGTAAAAGTCAAGTTAAATATATAAACTACCTACCAACCAAACATGAAAATTCAAGAGAAAGATACCTGTTGGGGAAGAGCACCGATTCACAACTGAGAATTATCCACAACTTCGAAGGATGAACAGAAATGTGGAATCGCTCTCAACCTATTCAACATAACAATAAAGTAAACAAAATACGAATCTTCAAACATTCAAGAAATACTCTAGTATCACTTTTAATATAAAATAAAAATAGAATGCACATGACAACTACTAAATAAATGAAGATGGTAGTTTCAACCTAGTTTTCTTATTTAGAAAAAGGTGTAGAGAACAACTTCAAACCTGTATATGGCTAAAAGTCTAAAAGAGAACATAAGTAGATGATGTTATATACATTTAGAATTCAGACCATGTTTGTGTAACTTTCTGTGCTTAAATTCAGTTTCATTTTAACACCAAAATAAAGACATTTTAAAAGGCTGAAAATGGACCCAAAATTACATGCCTTGAAACTATTGTGCTGCCAAATAACTAAACAAATCTCAATAGAAAAGGGTGAAAACAGCAACCTTTGTACAATTTTTTTTTGATTCATCAAAAAATACAAATTGTATCAATACTAAAGGGGAGCATGTGCTTTCCTTTGTACCACTTTTAAAGTTTAAACTAAAGGAGGGAAATGGGAATCATAAGTCATGGCTTGGCTTTATTCTTAAGTACTTATTCTATTCACTGCACTCTACATCTTTTACTAAATTGCTTAATCTTCTCAGCCTGACATCTATTATTGGATCTAATAATTGTTTTATGCGTTGTGAATGTGGGTTTAATGTATAATATGAAGTTGCTTCATTTCCATTTTCTATTTCTTGATCGTGTTTACTTGTTTCTAATATTTTAATAATTTATATTCATCTAAAAAAACCTTACTTATGGCAGAATACTACTATAATAACAAATTGTTTATGGGACATGAAAAAGGAATAAATTGAGATTAATTAATTAACTTAGTACTTATTCATTAAGGATATTCACGTTGTCGCATCTTATATATGTTCGAATCTTTAACAGAGGTGGAGGAAGTTTCCATGTGATAGGTGAACTGGTCATACTCGTCCCTCTTTTCATCAAAGCCATTGACATCGACTCATCATCACTCGTCTCTGCCTAAAACATTATCCATGCCATGCATATTAGTTATAGTGAGGCTAAGACTGAACACACCCCAAGCATTTATTTATTCTATTTTCCTTGCTGCTAATGCCTAATAAATAAATACATAAGAACCAAGTCTGGGAATTTAGTTGGATCGGAGATGTACTAATCCTAAATTTAAAGTTTTAATTCCAGTAATATTTATTGCCCTGTGGTTCGGTTCTGAGTAAAACAGAGCCTCCTCCAAAACGAGCTTATCAAGAAAAATTCACATCAATAATTGCATATATAGTGAAAACATATTCTTAAATATTCACTTCTACCAATCATATATCTTTTCATCTAACAATTAAGGTTCACACAAAGCCACCCCTATTTGATCTAGATTAAAATTTAAGTCAACTCAAAGCTCTTAACTCAAACGTCAAGCAGATGAAAACCTTGCCTCGCCCAGATTTCACAATTCAGTAACATTAACAAGGCAAATAACAGTGTCACATAAAATTAGACCAATCACGAAAAAATTCCTGTAATCAAGTAAGGAAGCTCAGCACAACAGTGGCCTTTCAAATCACGAAAAAATCAGATTGAATTTACATTACCAATAGAAAATCAATAAAAGTTTTGTTTCCTAACCTTCAATCAATTGTTGTTGGCTACTGACCCGAGAGAGATCCTTGTTGAGTTTCCGGCTTTGGAAAAGAAAAGAGAACGGCGACGGAAGCTTTCGCCACCACGACCTTGGACGATCGACGGCGAGCCGAACGGCAAGTAGAACGGCGACGAAACGTGGAGGGATTTGCGATGATAAGAGCAGCACGACGGAGAGGTAGAGTTTAGGGATTGCACGATATAAATTGGGAAAATAAAATAAAAGTCTGACTTTGTGATAAAACGCTGAGTTTCGCCTATTGCGGCGTTTATTATAACAAACGCCGCTAACATGATATCTATTGCGGCGTTTGTTCTAAAAACGCCACGAAATCGATAGTTTTTGCGGCGTTTGTTCTAAGAAACGCCACAATATCGCTACCTTTACGGCGTTTTCCACTGCAAACGCCACTAAATGCTTTTTTCTATTCCAAGAACACGGTACTATTGCGGCGTTTATTTAACCAAACGCCAGGATAAGTTATACAATAGCAGCGTTTGTTCCCAAAACGCCGCGAAAGTTGTAAATTTGTGGCGTTCTTCATTTAAACGCCGGGATAAGTCGAATACGCGCGGCGTTTGTCTCATAAACGCCGCTGAAAACGCCGCGATAGAACAAGTCTGGTGTAGTGGGCTGATCTTATGTTGTTGTATCCTGGGAGACAGACAACCAATGAACTCAAGCACCATAGGAGTGGCCGAAAATCTGTTTTAAGGAAACTGCGCTCGTGCAGACCTCAACACGTTTCTTTTGGTTCCAAATCGGTTTGATTTATATATTGTTGTATTGTTCTTAATTTTGTAATGTTCATTTAAATAATATTATTTTATCTTATTATTTATTCTTGGATTAACACTTATTTTCTAATAGGTAGATCCCTACTCGATTAATGGTTGTTTGCCGATATAACCAGTCATGGGTAGCGGAACATTCTGCTTGATAGTTTAGATCGCTCACCAGTCCTTTTTCATCAGTTATGAGTCCCGATTGGATAGAGACAAGGAGATTCAAGAAACTTCTAAATTTTGATAGTATGCTTATCTCCATAGAATTTTTTCACTTTTCTTTGTTTTGGTTTGTAAAAAATTTGGGTAGATTATTCTCATTATTTTTCTTCTTGGATGCATTGTAATTATAATATCTTCTATGGTTATAATAAAAATTCAGTTTTCATGTTAAAAAAACAATTCATTTGTTTAAAATATCTTATTTATTGTTCTTGAACAATTTTCTTAAAGAATAGATTTTTAAAGATCACAATTTTTAAAATGTTTGGAGCTTTTGTATATTTTTAATTTTTTTTTGCTAAAAACGATCAAATTGCATGATTTTTTAAACTATAAAAGATCTCAATAGTATTTACATAAATTTGTAACTAGGTTTATTCAAATTATAAAATTTTATCCATTTCGAACTCAAAAAAAAATCAAAGAGCCTGAATAGTTCTATTTGGAAAGTTGAGTTACTCTAAATAAAAATTTTTTTTTGAGAAATTTTATTGCGGTCGCCTGATAATATTTATTCTATTTTTAACCTTCTATAAAACTAACACATATGTTACAACTCATTGGGTTTTGCTCACTCTGAACATACTTATATATTAGAGTTCGGATACAATCAAATGGAAATCTATTGTAACTTATTTTTTATATGGCGCATTTTACCATTTAATTGCCATACTTGGCCTTATAATCACTCCAGAGCTGATCAACAGTCTTCCCCAGCAGCTTAACAAAATACCCAGCATTATAGCCATTCCTCATCTTCTTATTAAGCTCTGCAACGAACCCATGTCTAAGACCATCACAGTAGTCCAAAAACCTGGCCGTAATATCATACCCTTGGTCCCATCTGTTCCCCTGCCCCGGCTGCACCCAATGGCTCGGGATGTAATTAGCCTTCAGCCTCACAAAATCAGCCACCCCTTCAATCAACCCACCAGGGGTCTGCCCGTTTCCATCCCATTGCCAAACATGCGTCATTTCATGGTAAACCACCCCGTTGAATTCCCTCCTCAGGTCGCCCGTGTAGTTTCCCAGGTAATTTGCGTTAACGTGGATTTCGTTGTTGACGGTAAAGGCTACCCCGTCGCTATTCTCGATGAACAACGTTACTTTTGTCACGTTTTTCCTGTCGGGTGGGTTGTTTTGTTGGAAGATGTCCCAGATGAAGTTTGTGGCGGAGGACATGGTCTGAAGGGTGTTAGCCACACCGATCTCGTTCTTGAAACGGACGCCGCCGCTGCTGTTGCCGCTGCTGTAATTGATGACGTACTCGACTGCTTCTGCATGGGCTCCGTGCATGGCTGCAAGGCTTAATGTTAGAAGACTGAAGGAAAACAAGATGTTAGCCATGGTTGTTTCACTTTCAGTAACTTAGAACTAGCTTTTACAAGTTCTTTTTGGTAAGAGATGCCTTGATGTATATGGTATTTATATAGGAGCTGGACGGCAGCAGGCAGCTACGTGAAGCTTTATTTTAAAGGTAAAATTATGGTTTTGGTCCTTGTATTATTTGGGAAAAATTTAGTCCTCTACCTTAATGAACACAACAAGTATAGTCCAACTCTAATAATTTCTTGGATTTGGATAACAAAATTGACATGATTTAATCATCACATTTAAAAAAACTCAAAATTTCAACAATTATATTATCAAAATAATTATTTTTCTTACGTTATTAAAAAAATCAATTCAATTCAACATTATGATTTGATTTTTAAAAAAAATAAATATGAATAATAACAAGGTTAATTATACCATGCACTGGCGGTGGAAACATTTTGTTTCCACAAGCGCCCTAATTTTAGGGAATAGAGATTCAATTCAGGGTTCATACTTTAGGGGTTTAGGTTTATGTGCTTAGAATTTAAGGACTGTGATTTAAATTTAGAGTTTAGGTTTAGAATTCAGGGGTTATAGGTAAAAATTTAAATCCCTAACATATTACCCTAAAACCTAAACCCTAACCTCTAAACACTAAACCTTAAATTCTAACAACAAGTGCTAAATTCTAAACCCCTAAACCTAAAACCCTAAATTTGACTCTTAACCCTTAAAATTAGGACGCTTGTGTGAACAAAATGTTTCCACCGCCAGTGCATCATATATTTTTCTTAATAAGTAATAACAATCCTTTAATCATATTGGTGATTTATATTATATATCAAACTAAAATAAAAAATAAGTAAATCATTCAGTGACGAAAACCATAATTTGCCCAAAAATATAGGAAAAGATGAATAAAACCAAAAATATGAGTGATTTGAGCAATTATATGAAGAGGTGGTTCCACAGTAGAAGAAGAAACAACAGGGTTTGGTCAGTATTTCATTTAAGAAATACAAGTTGAGAAATTAATGCACTCAGGTGTGACGACGGATCTAGTC
Organism: Hibiscus tridactylites; assembly: GCA_958450335.1. Taxonomy (NCBI): domain Eukaryota; kingdom Viridiplantae; phylum Streptophyta; class Magnoliopsida; order Malvales; family Malvaceae; genus Hibiscus; species Hibiscus tridactylites. The sequence goes on along the minus strand of OY288275.1, from coordinate 67,211,971 downwards.
CGGATTTGAACCAGGAGGGGAATAAATTCTATTGATTAGATTTAATATGATATTTATATGATTAATTAATAAAATTGATATTTAAATATTTTTTCTTAGAACGTATTGATTTGTTTCGAAAAAAAATAAACTATTACCTCCTGTCAAAATCATATAGAATCTCTTAATCATTTAAGAACAACTCGTTTAATCTTTAAACAATATTGTTGAACTGAATAATGATGACTCTGTAAAACAAGTTTTGAATTGATATTTGTTAAAAAGGAACACGAAACAAGTAGAAGCAAACAGCAATTCAACCAGCCAATTTGAACATTGATTTTAATAGTAGTATATTTATTGCATAAGCAAGACAACAAATGGCATATTGCCAAAGAAATCTTCTCATCAGCAGCCCAACCACCCACGCTTTTATACTCTGGAAAGAGGCCTACCGGAGAAGTTTCAGCTCACCCCAGCCGGCCTATTTTTTTTTATCTTTTATTTTTACAACATTAGATATATAATCACGTCTTTATATGACATTTTGTATGTTGAAATAATTAAACAATTATAATTATCAGTTAATTTAATTAAATACATTTTTACAATTTGATAATCATATCAATCAATGCAATTCGTTATCAACTAAAGTAATTTGATATTAGTTATTAATTATCTGTTAATTATCGAACATGAACATGAATATAATCATATAATTGTCATTTTGCTTGTTTAAATAAGTAAATAACTATCAATTAATATAATTCTCTAACGACTTATCAATTATCCACTACTTGCCAAACAAGATCAAAATAAACTTAACAATTTCAATATTAATTGATAATTCCTTAATTACCCTCTTCTTAATACGATTATTAAACACAGTTAAAAAATTAAAGGTTAGAAAATTTTGTCAATAATATGTAGAGCAAATAATTAAAGCTTTTACTTGACACCATTTTCTCTCTTGAGTTGTGGGTTCAAAACTCATTGGGAGCAAATTCCTTTAACTCCTAGGTAAAAATTGTTAATAAAAAATTAAAAAATTTATTTTTCAATGAAACTATAATTTTTAGCATTCTTTTTTTTTTGAAAAAATTAAAATTCACTAATTTTATTAAGCGATGATACATTCGAAATTACAATGAAAGTTCACAACTTAGTAAATAAAACACCTAAATCTAGACATAATCCTAGTAAACAAAACTACTTTCTCGAGATCAAAAGAGGACCATACAAGGAAAAGGTAAGAACCTAACCCAAAGACTCGAAATAAAAGAAGGATACAAACATCACCAAAATCGACGATGATAGATAAAACTATCAGCAAACAACATAAAAATGCATATTACAATGAAGGTACGTTGACAATAAGGTCATTACCACAACTCAATCGCGAATAAGGAACGGTAGATGTAATCGCGTATCCAAATTCAGTTCGAGAGTCCGAGATAGGAAGATCAACAACATAAAGAAAGGAGCACCATCATAATCAGTCGTGGCGTCGTCAGATCCAACCCTAAATAGAAAATCAAAAACAAAAAAGAAAAAGTGTGCCAAAAGACAGAGAAAAATGTACCAAAAAGTAGAATAAAATCGTGCCACAAGAGCAAAATAATTTATTGAAAACTGAAAAACAAAACAAACGAAACGATAGATCCCGACGGTCGGCGACCAATATTAAAATTAGTGTCGCCACCGGTGTTTAAAGAAAAAAAGGAACAAAAGTAAACATCTCTATAATTAAGAGAAAAAGATTAGTGAGAGGCTAAGGTTAGTGTTTAAAAAAAATTGGCTATTTCATATTTAAAAAAGATTAGTGAGCGGCTAGGGTTAATAACCGGATAACATTCTCTATGAGCAATGGATTTGATTATCTAAATTAATTTGATATTTGAAAAGGTAAAATAAACTTAGATATAATGTTGAAAGAAGAAGTTAGAAGTTTGTTAGCTAATTAGTTAGCTAGTGTAGTTAGTTTGTTATGATTCTTGTTAGCTATTTTTGTAAGTATAAATATTATGTAATGTGTAAATTAAAGGTTAATGAGAATTGAACTTCTATTTTAATATTTTAACATGGTATCGGTTTAGCCGGGTTTTAAGCCCATTTTTCGTCTTTTCTGATTTCCGTCCATTTGGCCCTTTTCCCCTTTGTGTTTGGTGAAGCTTTACCCTAGTTCTTTACCGACGTTTTCCCCCAAATTTCGTATTCTCCTCTTTTATTTTACCCTAATTTTCTTTTCGGCCGACTTTCTCACTTTTGCGACCACTGTTCTCTGCCTCATGGTTACTCTTGCGGCAACTACCACACTGGCGTCTGATTCGCCAGACTCCACTGTTCTCGATTTCAACCATCCCCTCTATTTGTATCCTTCCGATACGCCAGGCTCGCTGCTCATTTCTCACCAGTTAACCGACGTTGATACCTACAATGTTTGGAGTAGGTCGATGCGCATTGCTCTTCTTGCCAAGAACAAGCTGGCATTTATCGATGGCGACCGTTCTCGTGAGGATTTTCCGTCGGCGTTGCATTTCCAGTGGGATCGCTGCAATGCATTGGTTCTCTCCTGGCTTCTCAACACCGTCAGCAAAGAGTTGTCCGTCAGCGTTGTTTTTGCATTGAATGCGGCTCTTGTTTGGAGTGATCTTAAAGAGTGCATCGACAAGATCGATGGTTCCCGGATTTTTTTCTCCATCGCCAGATTTCCTTACTATCTCAAGGTGATTCCTTTGTGTCATCCTACTTTACCCGTTTAAAGCTTTTGTGGGATGACTATGCGTCTTTGGTGCCTTTCTCATCTTGCGATTGTGATGCTTCTCAACAGAATCTGAAGCATGTTCAGTAGCAGCGTCTTTTCCAATTCTTGAATGGGTTAAATGATACTTATGCTGCGATTCGAAGCTAGCTCCTTCTTAAGCAGCCCTTGTTGTCGGTCAATCATGCTTATTCCATGGTGGTACAAGAGGAGTCACAACGCCTTCATCTTGGTTTGTCTTCTCTAAAGTTCTTTATGTGCCAAATTTTCATCACAATCTTCTTTCTGTTTCTAGATTAGTTACAGATTTGAATTGTGTTGTTGTCTTCTATGTTGATTTCTGTCTATTGCAGGATCTCTCCAATGGACAGATCAAGGGGATTGGTAAGGCTGTTGGGGGCTTTTATGTTGTTGATACCTTTGTTTTGCATCCTGGTTTGTTTGTTTGCTTTTTGCATTCTGATTCTGCTTCTACATTTTGTAATGCTATTAATTCTTTGAATAAAACCTCTTTTTGGCATGCATGATTGGGGCATGTTTCTGATGTTAAAATGAATCAAATGCCTTATTTTTTCTTCTTTACATATTGCTTCTGATTGTTTTCATCATTGTTCTGTTTGTCCTAAGGCTAAACAGACAAGATTGCCTTTTCCTATTAGTTCTTCTAGGGTTGATAAACCTTTCAAACTGATTCATCTTGATTTGTGGGGTCCGTATAGAGTCTCTACTCACCAGGGTTATCATTTTTTTCTGACTATTGTTGATGATCATACCAGAATGACCTAGATTTACTTGCTACGTCTTAAATCTGATGTTGTTTTGCATCTTAAGAGTTTTTTCAATTATGTTCAAACACATTTTTCTGCCAAAATTCATGTCATTCGAAGTGATAAAGGTTTTGAATTCTTTAATTCAGAATGTTCTACTTTGTTTAGTTCCAATGGTATTCTTCATCAAAGTTCTTGCGTTCATACACCACATCAAAATGATGTGGCTGAATGCAAGCATAGACATGTTCTTGAAGTGGCCCGTGCTCTCAAATTTCACTCTAATGTTCCTTTAAAATTTTGGGGTGAATGTGTTCAAACTGCATGTCATATTATCAATCGTATTCCTTCTTCTGTTTTGTCTTCTAAATCTCCTTTTGAAATATTGTTTCAAATATCTCCCGATCTTTCTTATTTTAGAGTTTTTGCTTTGCCACTACTCCCAAACCTTCTGATAAATTTGCTTCTCGGGCCATTCCTTCTGTTTTTCTAGGTTATTCCTCAACTCAAAAGGGCTATGTACTGTTTAATTTGGCAGATAAGTGTTTTTTGTCAATAGAGATGTTACTTTTTTTAGGATGTTTTTCCTTTTTCATTCTCCTATACCATCTACTTCTCCATTCTTCCCTTTCTCTTTTCCATCTTTTGATTCTAATTTTCTTTATTTTCACCCTACTATGGTTGCAACTCCTTCATCTACTTCTTCTGCAAGTAATCCTGCTATTTTTTAACCTTCTTTATCTACTTTTTCTGCAAATAATCATGTTCTTGTTGAAACTTCTTCTTCTTCTGCAAGTAACCCTGATATTGTTGAGACTTCTGATCTATCTGTTTTACCTACTGACTTTGCTCATATTTCTTCTATGTCTGATTTGCCTCCTATTCCTCAATCTTTTATCACTGGTAAACCTCGTAAGTCTTCTCGTGTGTCACGACAGCCAGGATGGTTAAAGGATTTTGTTTGCCCCTCTCGTTCTTCTATTTCTTTTGCTTCTTCTAGCTTTTCTTATTCTCATTTGCCTTTATCCACTCAAATTTTTCTTTCTTCCACATCTGTTCTTGTGCCTTGTTATTTTTTTAAGGCTGCTAAAGATCCAACTTAGGTTCAGGCAATGAAGGATGAAATTCAGGCATTACAATCTAATAATACATGGTTAGTGGTTCCTTTACCAGCTGGGAAATCTACTATTGGTTGTAAATGGGTGTATCGAATCAAGTATCATGCCTCTGGAGAGGTTTAGCGTTATAAGGCTCGTTTGGTGGCTAAGGGGTATAATCAACAACATGGTATTGATTATTTGCTCCTGTTGCCAAGATGGTTACTGTCCGCACTACTTTTTCTTTTATTTCTCTCTTCCAGTGGCCCATTTATCAAATGGATGTCCACAATACCTTTCTTTAGGGGGATCTTAATGAGGAAGTGTTTATAAATATGCCTGGGGTTTTTGCAGTCAGGAGGAGAGGATGGTTTGTCGGCTGTAAAAGTCATTGTATAGACTTAAGCAAGCCTCGAGGCAGTAGAATTTGAAGCTAACAGAAGCACTATCACTTGCTGGTTATGTTCAGAGCAAGATGGACTATTCATTGTTCACAAAGAGGCAAGAAGATAGAATTGTGATATTGTTGGTGTATGTGGATGATTTATTGATAACAGGAAATGATGACAAGTTAATTCGGTAATTGAAGGAGTCCTTGAATCAGAATTTTAAGATGAAAGACCTTGATAGTTTGAAGTATTTTCTTGGGAAGTATTGAGAATCAAGAAAGGGATACTTCTAAATCAAAGGAAGTATGCCTTAGAATTAATAAGTGATGTTGGCTTAGGAGGAGCTAACCATGCACTGACTCCTTTGGAGCAAAATCAGAAGTTAACAACCATTGAGTTTGATGAAAGTATCAAAGGTAATCGAGAAGATGAGTTACTGACAGACAAAATAATTTTTCAGAGACAGAGTATAGAAGCATGGTCATCACAGCTTCTGAAATAGACTGGATACACGAGTTTCTTAAAGATCTTTGAGTAAAGAAGAGTGATCCAACGTTGTTATACTGTGACAATAAGGCGGCATTACAGATTGCAGCCAATCCTGTTTATTATGAGTGTACAAAGCACATTGAAATAGATTGTCATTTTGTGCATGAGAAGATACAAGAGGGTCTCATTAAAACTGATTTTTTGTCTATAACAGAACAAGTTGCAGATATTATGACTAAAGGTCTGAGCTCGCAACAACATGATAAACTAATGTCCAAGCTAGGGATGGAGAACATCTTTCTTCCTCCAGCTTGAGGAGGAGTGTTGAAAGAAGAAGTTAAAAATTTGTTAGCTAATTAGTTAGCTAGTGTAGTTAGTTTGTTATGATTCTTGTTAGGTTTTTGTAAATATAAATATTATGTAAGGAAAATTCTACAACGGGCGACGAACATTGATGAACACCATTAACGATGAATACCATTAATTTTTTTAAAAATTTTAAAAATCTGGACTAAAATTATAATTAAAATTATCTCTTAAAAAATAAAAAACAAATTTAATAGTTACTTTATAATATTTTTAATAGGTTAGAATCAAATATACCCGATTCTCCTAAACCCTAACAAAATCAATCTCTTAAGAAATAGAAATCAGTTTATAATTTTTTAATAGATTAGAATCAAATATACCTAACTCTCCTAAACCTAAACCCTAACAAATTCAACAAATATCATAAGAATTGAGAGGTTTAGGAGAGTTGGGTATATTTGATTCTAATCTATTAAAAAATTATAAATCGATTTCTATTTTTTTAAGAGATTGATTTTGTTAGGTTGTAGGAGAATGTCACGATACAAATCAGAATCCAGAAATTAGTGAGAAAAAGACAGAAATTTAGAGCAAAGGGAGACACAGAATTTCAGAGAAAATAGGGAGAGAATAACCAACTTCATTCCAAAAACGATAACTGAAAAAGATAAGGTTCAGGTTCTTAAAACCAACACAGCCCAAAACGACTACGTTCCAATACCATGAAACGCACCGTTTCACTAAACAAGTTTAACGGCTAACACAATCATTAAAATAAACAAATGAAAAACAGAAATAGATGTCCATCTGTCCCATTGACTCCCTCTCTTCAATTTGACTCGTTACAATGCCTCGTTCTTCAAAAGATCCTTGACCTCAAGGATCAAAGTTTGGAAATTGCATCTTCAAGTGGTGCAGCACTTCCCAAGTAGCATCTTCAGGAAAAGAATTTGCCCACTCTACAAGCACTTCTGTGACTGCTCTGTTGCCTCTTTTTCCAATTCTACGATCCACAATTCGAACATGCTCCTTGCTCATGCCACCATCTGGACCAATTATCGGCAACCCAGTCTGAAATTCAGCATCTCCGATATGTTTCTTCAACTGAGATACGTGGAATACAGGGTGAATTCTAGACTGGTCCGGCAGTTGTAACTCATAGGCAACTTCCCCCACTTTACTCGTAATCATAAACGGACCAAACCACTTAGGGGCAAGCTTCTGACAGCTCCTATTCTTGACTGATTGTTGTCTGTAAGGCTGTAATTTGAGATAAACCCACTCTCCCACTTGAAATTCGCATTCCACCCTATTCTTATCACATTGGTTTTTCATTCTATCCTGGGCTCTCCTCAAGTGGAACTTCAACATTTTCAGCGCTGCCTCTCGATGCTGCAAACTTTTATCCACCGATGCTACTTTTGAGTCGCCAGCAACATAAGTGAGGGGAATATGGGGCTCCTGCCCATATAAAGCTTGGTATGGAGTTGTTTGAATTGATGAGTGGTATGAGCTGTTATACCACCATTCTGCCAAGTATAACCAATTGCCCCACTCTTTGGGTTTTTCACCAGTCATACATCTAAGATAAGTCTCCAAACATTGGTTGACCCTCTCGGTTTGGCCATCCGTCTCAGGGTGATAAGAGGTAGAAGAATGTATGCTTACTCCCAAATTCCTGAACAACTCTTTCCAGAATGCACTCATAAATATCTTGTCTCGATCACAGACAATATTGAGAGGTAGACCATGCAACTTAAACACTGTTTCGAGAAAAGTATGAGCCACATCTTTGGCAGTAAAAGGATGTGCTAAACCAATAAAATGAGCATATTTTGTCAACCTATCCACCACCACCGAAATGGTGTTTTTGTTCCTAGAAGGAGGCAGACCCTCAATGAAGTCCATGCTCACAGATTCCCAAGCATTTTCTGGTATAGGTAAAGGTTGTAGAAGTCCCCTAGGATGACTCAAATCTCCCTTGTTTTTCTGGCAAATTGAACACTCCCTCACCATTCTCTTCACTTCCCTTCTCAGCCCTTTCCAATACAAAGTTCCAGCAATTCTTTTGATAGTCACATTGGCTCCTGAATGCCCTCCCACTGCACTGCTATGAAAGAACTCCAATAATTCCTTCCTCACTTCGCCATTATTGCCCACCACTAACCTGCCTTTCCTCTTCAATAGCTGTCCATCCCATTCATACTTCTTGTGCCTACTAGATCCCCTTTCTAAGTCTTTAATAATCTTACTCAACTTCTCATCCTCTTGCCAAGTGGCTGCAATTTTCCTCAGCATTTCAGTAGACACACATGACACTGTCATGGCATGGAAACTCCCCTCAATGACTTTTCTGGACAGAACATCAGCAACTATGTTGTTTATTCCCTTCCTGTACTGAACCTCATAGTCATACCCCATCATCTTAACCACCCACTTGTGTTGAGAAGGTGTGATAGCCTGATTCCCAGCTAAGAACCTTAGGCTTTGGTGATCAGTTTTAATTACAAAATGTCTGCCAATTAAGTATGAAGACCACTTTTTAACTGCCATAAGAACTGCCATCATCTCCTTCTCATACACAGACAGTTTCTGGTGCTTCACTCCTAGCCCTTTACTGAAGAAGGCTAATGGCCTCCCTTTCTGGCTCAGCACTGCCCCAACTCCAATGTCAGAAGCATCAGTTTCTATAGTAAATTCCTCCTGAAAATCTGGTAATACCAAGACAGGAGCAGAGCTAACAGCTTCCTTAAGCTTCTGAAATGCTACTTCTTCTCCTTTCTCCCATTTCCACCCTCCTTTTTTAAGCAACTCAGTTAAGGGTTTTGCTATGATCCCATACCCCTTAATGAATCTTCTGTAATAACCTGACAATCCCAAAAATCCCCTCAATTCTTTAAGATTCCTCGGGGAAGCCCAATCCAAGATACAACTCACCTTGCTGTTATCCATGGCTATTACTCCTTTAGAAATCACATACCCCAAATAGTCAATGCTTTCAGCCCCAAAACAGCATTTGCTTCTTTTAGCAAATAATTGGTTCTTCCTCAATATTTCCAGAACTGTCTCCAAATGTTGCAAATGTTGCTTCCATGATTGAGAATAAACAAGGATGTCATCAAAAAATACCAAAACTGACTTCCTTAATAACCCTTTAAAGACTTTGTTCATCAAACCTTGAAAGGTTGCAGGGGCGTTTCTTAATCCAAAGGGCATCACTACAAATTCATAATGTCCTTCATGGGTTTTGAATGCAGTTTTATGAATATCAGGTTCATGCATCCTGATTTGGTGATATCCAGATCTGAGATCAAGCTTTGTAAAAAAGTTGGCAGCTCCTAGTTCATCCAAAAGCTCTTCAATGATAGGCATGGGGAATTTGTCTTTAATAGTCATCTGGTTCAGCCTTCTATAATCAACACACATTCTCCACGAATCATCTTTTTTCTTAACCATGACAATAGGGGAAGCAAAAACACTACCACTGTCTCTAATTATCCCTGTCTCCAACATCTCTTTAACCATTCTTTCAATTTCATCTTTCTGAGATGCAGGATATCTGTAAGGTTTAATTCTCACAACTGCTTGTTCATCTACCAATCTGATTCGATGTGCATGACCTCTTTCAGGAGGTAAGGTCTTAGGCTCAGCAAAAACATCTTCATACCTTTGCAGTAACCTATCCAAATCTGTTGGTAGGGAGGTTTGTTCATTCCTTATCCCTAACTGGGCATTCATATATAGCAAAGAACCAGTGTAGGGGCTGTTAGCACCTCTAATCATCTTCTCACACGATTTTGATTTAATCCACTGAGCAGGTTTAGGTTTACACCCTTCTAGAGTTATAATCTGCCCACCTCTCTCTATCCTCATGCACAATTCGCCAAAATCCCATTTAACCACTCCAAGCTTGGACAACCATTGAATACCAAGCACAACATCACAGTGTTTCAAAGGCAGAATCAAAAAATTAGTTGTGAAACTATGCCCTTGAGACTCCCAGATTACATCTTTACTCTCTCCCAAGGTCTTAATAGTATTCCCATCTGCTATTCTTACTTTAAATTGTTCCTTCCTACTCATCAACAGCCCCACCTTCTTAACAATTGCCCAGCTCAAGAAATTATGTGAACTGCCCGAATCCACAAGAGCAATACATTCAAACTCTCCTATTTTAATCCTCAACTTCATAGTTTCATAACCTTGAGCTCCCCATATAGCATTCAATGACAGAATAGGCCCTTCTCTTTTGTTTCCCTCCTGATCTCCAAATTCACCCTCATCTTCACAGTCCAAAAACTCTTCTTGTTCTCCATCCTCTTCTGCCCCTTCTACTACTATTTGAAACAATTGAGACTTAGCACACTTGTGCCCAGGGGTATACTTGGCAGCACACCAGAAGCAAAGACCCTTCTTCCTTCTTTCTTCAATTTCAGCAGACGAAATTGTCTTCCCTGCCCCTTTTGGAGTGTTACTAAGTGATGTTTTACTCATTGTGGGGCTTAAAATGCTAGGTGAGATATTTCTGGAATTGGAGGTGGACCCAACAACATTGCCAACACTGGGAGTACTTTTAAAACCACTATGAACAGGTTTAGCGGGAATGGTTAATGCAACAGGAGCAGACACTCTAGGAGATGGCCAGCCAACCTTTTTTTGACTAGGGAAGAAAATTCCTTCTAGGTGTTTAGCTAGATGGAAAGCTTCCATCAAGGTTTTGGGTTGAAGCAGTTGCAAATATTGGCTAATTTCTAGTCTCAAGTGGTTCTTAAACATGCTCAAGACATAAGAATCTGGTAATTGTACCTGGTTGATCAAGTGAATGAACTCCTCGTAGAATTGTTCCACAGTCCCTGTCTGCCTCAGGTCCATCACATCTGCAAACGGGTCATCGAACCCACCAGGTGCAAATCTGTCCCTCATCAACCCCACATACTGTTCCCAGCTCAAATGTTGGAAGCCGTCTTGATTCTTCGATAGAAATTGATGCCATTGCAGGGCCTTGCCTTCGAGATGCAACATCACTATGCGAATCTTAGCTGCTTCTGGAACACTTTCAGCCTCAAAGTATTGCTCGAGCTTTGAAAGCCAGCCTCGAAAATCCTCTCCATCAAACTTAGGACATAGCAATCTGTATGCAAAATTGCTATGCTGCACTTGGTTGCTGCCAGAATTGCCTTGGAAAACCTCCTCATCCTTTGACCCCACTGGCATACCATGCGTTCGACGAATTTCCCCAACCATCTCTTCAGATCCTCCAGGTGTTTGATGTAATCCCTCAACCATCACGACATGCATTTTTGGTGTTTGATGAATTTCCCCAACCATCTTCCCTGTCGCTTGTCCATCCGGAAAAGATCCTAACATCCCAGCCTGAAGTCCATCCACCCCTTCGGTACTAATCTGCTTACCCATCGCAATCTCCAACAGTTTATGAAGATCTGCCATCATTGACAACCTCATATCCTTCATTTTACTGTCCATGGATTGTTCCAACCTTGACTCCATTCCATTCAAGTCTGCTCGCAGTAACAGAGTTTCCTGCTTCCATTCTGGAACCTGAGTCATTTCCGATTGTGCCGCAGCCGCTGCCAAAGCTGCCTGAGCATCCAAGGCTGCCTGTCCTGCTCGCGTGATCACTCCGTCCACCATCAGGATTCAACTGAGCTCTGATGCCTTTGTCACGATACAAATCAGAATCCAGAAATTAGTGAGAAAAAGACAGAAATTTAGAGCAAAGGGAGACACAGAATTTCAGAGAAAATAGGGAGAGAATAACCAACTTCATTCCAAAAACGATAACTGAAAAAGATAAGGTTCAGGTTCTTAAAACCAACACAGCCCAAAACGACTACGTTCCAATACCATGAAACGCACCGTTTCACTAAACAAGTTTAACGGCTAACACAATCATTAAAATAAACAAATGAAAAACAGAAATAGATGTCCAGCTGTCCCATTGACTCCCTCTCTTCAATTTGACTCGTTACAGAGAATTGAGTATATTTGATTCTAATCTATTAAAAAAATATTATAAAGTAACTATTAAATTTGATTTTTATTTTTTAAGAGATAATTTTAATTATAATTTTAGTCCTTTAAATTTTTAAAATTAAAAAACAAATTAATGGTGTTCATCTTTTGTGGTGTTCATCAATGTTCGTCCCACATGGTAGACTCATCCATTATGTAATATGTAAATTAAAGGTTAATGAGAATCGAACTTCCATTTTAATATTTTAACATATAAATTATCTGAATTTGTTATGCAAAGGTAATAGAGATTTATAGAATATCCCCGTTTTTAAGGCTTAATATTAGTATCTACATTAAATTTAAGGAAAACTACACCGGTGGCCCCCAAACTATTATCGTCTTTCTATTTTGGTCCCAAAACTATGTTTTTTGGCAAAATCATCACTTCTGTTACATAGTTCTCCTATTTTGGTCCCCGTCGTTAAAAACTAACGGAATTGTTGACGTGAAATTTTTTTCTTTTTTTCTTTTCTCTCTCCTATATATGTATTATTTAAATTTTCTATTTAGACTAATGTGGCGGTGACACGTGTCACCACCATAACAAAGCAAATAAATTAAATGTAGAGGGGGGAGCTAGGATTCAAACCCACGTCCCCAACGTCCTAAGCCAATGGGTTAACCATTGGGCTAAATTCCAATTAATAATGTGTTTTAGCACAAATTACATTTAAAACAATCAAATGAACCCCCAAGACGCTCTAGATGAAGCTCATGATGCTGGTGCATTAGGATCAATTCTACTTGCTGTTTCATAAAGATCACTTCTACAAACTTCATTCCTAAATGTTTCACTTGTTGTCCCATTGCCTGCTTCAGCTTTAAGCACAGACGACTTCGATTCACTCAAGTCCTACCAGAATTCCACCAAGTATGTAAACTTCTGTTTAAAGATATATGTTGGGCGAATGGAAACTGATTTCCTTTTGACTTTGTGTCACAGACAAACTATAGCAAAATTATTAAAAAGTGAAACAATTGAAGATTCTTCGGCTCCAGTAGTTGCCAAATTCTCTTCAAGGGGCCCTAATATCCTTTTACCAGACATTCTAAAGGCATGCATTTCTCCTATAAACCCACAGTTATCGCTCTGCAACTTTACTTTTTTTTATTGCTTAGCTTTTTTTCTCTAAATTTGATGCAGCCCGATATAAGTGCACCAGGAGTGGATATTTTGGCTGCATTTTCCCCAGTTGCTCCACCTTCAACAACTGCAACAGATGAAAGGCGAGTCAAATACAATATAATGTCAGGAACCTCCATGTCTTGCTGAAACAGCAGGTAGAATTGATCCTAATGCACCAGCATCATGAGCTTCATCTAGACCATCCATGTCATCGCATAAAACAATCTTATTCTTTACCAAACTTCTATTCAAGCAACCGCTGATGCATAACCTGGAAAAACACCAACAAATGTTATACATTTTGCTTATTCTAAATCTTTGCAAATAAAAATGCAACTTGTCAATGGAACCAACCGAGCACTACTCTCATTGCAAACAGTTGATGCTTGCAGCCCATAAACCAGCGGAACCTTTGTTCCGTTAAGACTGAAAGAGTTTACTGAAAGTCCATGTTTGCAATAAAGATTTCTAAAAACTTTTGGTTCTCAAAATAAAAGTAAATTTATCAACTTGTTCGCCATTACTTTTGACTGCAATGTTGTAGCTTCTTTGGTTTTGGGGTTCATTTGATTGTTTTAAATATAATTTTGTGCTAAAACACATCAATATTTGGAATTTAGCCCAATGGTTAACCCATTGGCTTGGGACACTGGGGATGTGGGTTTGAATCCCAGCTCCCCCCTCTAAATTCAATTTATTTGCTTTGTAATGTAAATAATACATATATAAAAATATAATAGTTTGGGACCAAAATAGGAAGATGATAATAGTTTGGGGACCACCGGTGTAGTTTTCCCTTAAATTTATTGTAAAAAATAAAAGCGTTAATCCTTCCCTTCTCTTTTAAGTTGTAAGTTTAAAATTTATTAGGAGTAAAAAAAATTTCTTTTCATATATAAAAATTGTTAAAAAAAATAAAAGTGTTAATTCGTAACATTGACATTGTAGACAATTTACGCTTTTTGAATTTTGATTTAGACGAAGAGACGTTGATCACGGTAGTCTTAGACTAAATAAAATGGAGGTATTTTGAGAGCATTTACAAATCTTATGATGTTGATAGGTGGAGAGGGGAAGTCCTCTTCAATTACGTATGGAGAAAAGCTCATTTGAACTGATGTTTTGATGATTTATTGACGGTGTATGTGTTTATTTGTGTCAGTAATTCTGACACCAACATTTTAGTCTCATACAAATTATATATATAATCTCACTGAAAATTAAAATATAAAAAATAAATCGGGAAGCAACAAAACTATTGTTTTGATTTATCAGATTATACATTAAGCTTCTCAAGAATCCAATAAGAAAACATAAATCTCATTGTAAAAAAAACACAGCAGACAAAGAAAGAGCTCAGCTGTTTTGATTTCTCAAAATCATGCATTAAGCTTCTCAACCATCTTCCTATACTCTGCAAAACCCAGACACAACCACATTCAGATTCAATGAAACCTTTAATATGAAAACTATTTGCATTCAAACTACACATACCTTCTTGATTACTCCACAGCTGAGCTGCTTGGGTGTTCAATGGTGAGCTAATGTTTGGTTCTGCATTAAATTAAAAAATGGTTCTAAATCTCATCTTCAAGAACAAAGAAACATAAAAGAGAAGAAACCAAAACAAATACCTCCAAGCAGACTCTGGATAGACAGCAGTATGGTTCTTACATCATAAGCAGAAGACCATTTATCCTACAAACACAAACAACAAGTCAGCAATGCACCCAAGGATTATTGTTTTTCCTACAAAATTTGGTCCTGTAAGAAGAGAGAAGATCGTTTTTACCTGAAGAATGTCCAAGCAAATGTTGTCGTAGACATCAACATTTGGATGGAAACAGGCAGTCTCAAACTTGACCTTTGGGGGTTTAAAAGGGTAATCATTGGGGAATGCAAGAGATAACTTGTATTCTTTTCCTTCAAAAACTGTGTCTTTGCTTCCTTTAATTGTCCCTTTCCAGCAAAGTATGTTGTCCTCTTCTGGGAATGCTGAGATTCCAGGATCCCCGCTCATCTGTCATGCAATACATACATTTAGAAAGGAAAAAAACCCTTTTTTTAAAGAAATCGTTTTTAATCAAACAGATTCAAGGCATTAGAGTTCAATTCTTCTTACCATCAAAGCCATCAATTCAGTTTGTAACCTGTTGACACCAAAAACCAAGAGAAGAAACAAATCAAAACAATCAACAATATGAACTTCAGTTTCACCAAGTTAATTAAGAAACAAAATCCAATTCAAACTAATAAAAAGAAGAAGGAGAGGGGGACCTTTTGAGAACAGAATGGGAATCAAGGGACTTAGCAGTGGGGGCAGTCTGCCTTGATCCCGAGGGATTGGCCACTGGTGTGTTCCCTTGGTAGCCATTTACGGTTGCCATTCTCAATCCCTTGTTTTTCTAAAGAGGAAAAGGAAGAAGAGATGAACACAGGTTTTCTTGAAAGAATGCAAATTAAGGGAACGAGCTACCGAGATCGCGAGGTTTTCTTGAAAGAATGCAAATTAAGGGAACGAGCTACCGAGACTGCTTTGGTTTTTAAAAGAGGAAACAACGTGGGTTTAACAAGGTAAGGTTGGAATTTCTAACGGCTACTTCTTTTCTCTGCCCCCCAATCCTTAGTCCCTTACTCCGCTCCCTTCTTTTTATGCCTACAAGCAAAAAACAATTCTTGTTATTTTTCTTCTTCTTAGGTTTAAAAAGTGAAATTGGCTCTAAGAGAAAAATCAAAAAATTAATTAAGTTTTTATAAAAATTTTGCACCTAATTTAGTTCTCATAATTTAAATCACACTCAATATAGTCCCTCTGTTAATTTGACCGCGTTGACCGTCAATGTCATCTAACGATCTAAATATAAAAGGATAGAGCGTGTCATGTCATCAAAATTGATTTTTTAAAAAAATATATAAAAAAATCATAATGAATTATAAAAAATTTAAAATATTAATTTAATTTAATTTTTCTTATTTTTTCTTTTTTTGTCTAAAGAACCAAAAAGTTTCATTTATTTCACAAAAAAACCTCATAAATCCCTAAATCAAGTATTAGCACTGAATCAACCATCGACCACTCCCCGTCGCAGGAAAACTCATGTTCTCCCTCAATATTTCTTCTCTCTAACACCTTTGTTTGCCACACTACCAACAACTTTCACCGTCAATTAAACTGGTTTGAGGACTTGGGAATGTAGGGTTAGGGTTTAGGGTTAAGAATTTGAATTTGAATTTTTTTTTGAATTTTTAGATTTTATAATTAAAAATATATTTTTGAAAAACTATACAGTTTTAAATATTATTTCATTATAAATATTTATATAATTTTTAATAATTATTACAATTATTTTATATTTTTATTTTAAGTAAAAATATTTTATGGTTTTATACATAATTTTAATTTTTTACACATTTAAATATTTTTAGATTTTTCTTAAATTTTTAAATATTTTTTTTATTTTTAAATTTCTTTATAATTTATATATATTTTTTCAAAATTTTTAAATATTTTTAATTTTAAATATATTATTTTATAATTTTAAATATTTTTATATGATTATTTACGGTTTTGATGATGTGGCACGTCTAGAATGTGCCACGTGCCACCATCATAATGACTACTTTTGAGTTAACAGTTGAGGGTCAATTTGACCTTTAAGCCTTGTTCTTATAAAAAAATAAATATTTTAAAATATAGAAAAAAGTATTTTATTAAATATACGAGATTACTTACATTGATATAAAATTAAACATTTTTCAAACACTTTTATAAGTTTTTGTAGTATTAATATTTTACTAGTACAACACTTGAATTCATTAATACAATTGTATTTGTCATGTATGTAAATTTTGAATCAATGCACCAATAAACAGTTTGTCCATCAAGATGAGACACTTGTTAAGTGCATAAAAGTTCTATATTTTAACTCTCATTTACCCATATTATTGATGCGCTCAAGCATGTTTAGTTGTATTTTAGGATCGATTTTTCATAACCAACACAAATGGAAAATATTGCATAGATACTGCTGATTTTGGTCCATTCTTGCAGGTACCTGTCGTAGCAGTATCCAAGGCAGCAGAGGAACAAAAGACAACAATAAAGCTGGAGTGAAGGATTGCAGGAGACGACCTAACTCAACATTGTCGTGGCATCTGCCGTGGCAGAGGAGGTGACAGTGAAAATTATGGTGATGGAAAATGCAAAGTGTTGTTCGATCGATAGAGCTTTCAAAGCCTGATTTTTGTTGACCACTTGCATAACTGTCAGAGCCCAGAAGCACAAGGAAGGTCTTGCCCAAAGTTTGAGGAAAAAGTCAAAGCAAGAAGATAGGGCGAATTAAAAGACATCTACTCAGAGATTTAGTCTTTAATAGATTTGTACTTTAATTCAAACTAGTATTCTTGGCCATTAAGAAAACTCAAGTCCAAGGCCTATATATATGAATGTAATTCGACAAGGCAAAGGATATCTAGCTCCTAGTCGTCTTCCCTCAAAACCCTAGTCGTTTCTCTCTCTCGACCATGTTCTAAACTTCCCATAGATTAAAGGGTTGATCTTGTAACGTAGTTGTAAGGGTTGTACTATTTTTTAGGATTTTTTCTGTTCAATTCAATAAAAGCTTCAAGTTTATTTAGTCTGGTTTTAACATCTCATAAGAGTTTCTGGAGAGCATTGTGAGGTTATCCATTTACTTAATATCGGGAGAGTTAAGTATATAAAAGGAGTAAATACGAGTAAATACCTGTGGGGTGCGTCCTGTTGGCCCTTTCCAGTCCCCCCGCGCGCGCTGCTGTCAGACCCGTGGTGTGCGGCGTGATCAGCTTACTCGGCCCCGTGGTGTGCGGTGTGATCGGCTTGCTTGAGCACGCGGTGTGCGGTGTGATCGGCTTGCTCGGTTCTTGAGCGTGGGCTGCTGTCGGGCCCCTGGGCTGTGTCGGGCTCGGTCTGCTCGGTTCCTGGGCATATGCTGCTGCTGGCCCCTTGGTGGGCGGTGGGATCGGACCCTAGGGTGCGTTCCGTGACATAATAAATCAAAATGATAAGCGATAATGCCACTAATGCCTCTATACTTTTCAAATCTTTTAATATAGTATCTATACTTTCTAAATGTTCAACGTGTCCTTGTACTTTATTTCGTCTTTTGAAATCTCGAGCCTAACAATATTAATTGATGACGTTTCCTTCATCTTACTCTTCTAATAAACTACTACCCTTTAATGGCCTCCCTTTCTTCTTTGGACTACTAATCCATTAGGGATAAAAGCATACAACTAAAATTTGCTAATTACATAAACTTCAAACTTGTGTCGTGACCCTTATCTTCCAATTGAAAATTTAAATTTATTAAACTAAATATAATTAAATTAATATTATATTTAAATAACAATGATCAAATGTCTAATTATATAGTTTTTTTTATTAATTGTCATGTCACATTCTCCGATAAGTGGCTTAATTACTATCATTTAAATAATTAATTAATTTTATTGTCAAAATTAAAAATATGATGATCAAAACAAAACATTTTTTATGATGGTAATTCGTGTAGTATACCCAGTTCTTTTCAGGTTGCCAAAAAATATATTAACCAATGGGCCAGTGAAACGGGTCAAAGAAACAATGGCCTTGAAACAGTTGGAAGGCCCATAATGGGTCAAATTAATCTCAGTCGCCGATGATTCGCTGGGGAAATAATTAGGCGCCAAATTAGACGATCAGTTGATCACTCTCTCGCTTCGTCAAGTCTACCGCTAGAGTTCCATCGCTCCACCTCTATCCGTCGCGGCTTCCGTCTCCAGCCCCTCCGCTTCTCCTTTGATTCTTCGAAGTCTTTGCTTTATAAATATCTGGAACAAATTCTGAATTTTGAAACCTCTAGTTATCCAATAAAAAATCATGATTCTTAATAATAAACCAAAACCGCCCTTCTTATTAGTTAATATATGACTTGATTTGTTAACGATAGAAGTTTGTTATTATAATTTGATGAAATTAAATGATTGGATTGTGATTTACATGAAAATGATGCTAAATTAAGTGACATAAAATATAAATTATTCCATTTTGTCTTTCTGATGTTGTTTTTTTTTAAGAAAAGAAGGGTAATCAGGCTTCGTTAAAAACCCCATCTACATTCTAAGGGGCAAAAGAGTACCCACCTCCCTATTATCCATTAATAGCATCATTCAATACAATGTTTTCAATACAACAAGGACATTCATCATAAAAGTAAATACAACGTTATTTAGTGAATGCCCAATGAGCTAAGGTGTGCGCAACTTCATTTGCCAATCAGGGAATGAATGCAACCTTAAGTTGTGGATGTGTGTGCAGCAACTCTCTTGCTTCAGCTAAGCTTTGTGTCATCAAGGATCTACCATCTTCTCGGCTCATCAATTGGTTTATCGCATTTGCCGCATCGCCCTCTATCCGCACGCCTATCCATCCCTGGTCCAATACAAATAGGACGGCAACATAAAATGCATGACTTTCCACCAACTCTGCGGATTCCGCTCTCGGTAACATACGTGCACAAGCACAACCAACAATGACTAGTGTGTGGTGATCCCGTGTGAGGAATCCTAGCGCTTCCGATTTTGAATGCACCTGGAACATTCCATCAATCGTAAGTGAAATTATACCTGACTGTGGTTTCATCCACTTGGTTGGTTTTGGCCGACTAGATGCACCATAGGAAATGGCTGTAATGGATACCCCATTAAATTCTTTATGTAAGTGATGTGCATTCTCAACTATAAGAAAAGCAGGTTGCAACTTCTGGTCATAAACAAATGTGTTCCTCCTGTTTCAGATATTCCATAGGAATACCACAAGCTCTATATACGTGTCAAGAGGCAAAATAGCCTCAAAATGTTCTAGTCATGATAAGGATGTCTGGGAGCTATCCATGATAAGTCGACCAGGGAGTTTGAATAAGTCCATCACCTCCCTAGTCATTGGACAGTCTCGTAATGCATGTACAACTGTTTCAATATCAGAGTTACGGAGAGGACAGATGCCATCTGGCGAGCTGAGTACACCAATGCGCCCATTTACAGGTAATGCCTCGTGAGCGACCCTCCAAATAAATATTCTGATCTTTAGCAAGACTTTAAGTTTTGACAAAACCTGCCAAAGTTTTGATGCATCATATGTGCCATGGAATTCCTTCATTAGCCAAGCATATCTGGATCTAGTTGAGTAGGTTCCACTAGAATGATTACCCCAAACAAGCACATCACCCAATCTATTAGCAATCAGACATGCCAATATTTCAGATGCATCCTCTAAATTGAAAACCTGACGGATTTTGGAAACATCTCAATCATTAAAAGATGGTATCATGAAGTCTCCACAGGTTATAGGAGTAACCATACTATCAACATATGTATTCGCTAAGTGAACTATGTGAGAACCACCCCATGATGCACTGAGAATTGGAACTTGACTATCCATTCCAATTTGCCAAAAGAAACCAGCCCGTAACTTTTTCATGGCAATAAAAATTGATATCCACACATAATAAGGTTTGTCGCCAAGTCTAGCATCAAGGACTGATTTTCCTGCAAAGTATTTGCAAGATAGAACACGAGATACAAGACAGTCAGGGTCAGTCAATAATCTCCAAACCTATTTACCCAGCAACGCGATGTTAAATTGGTGTAGATCACGGAATGCAAGACCTCCAACACTTTTGGGAGTGCATAGTTGCTACCAAGCTACCATCGACCAACCTCGTCCCGTCATTCGCCCCGACCACCAATAGTTTCGCATAACACTAACTATTTGTGTGATCAGGAAATCTGGAAGTAAGTAGCATGTCATAATATAAGTCGGCAAAGCTTGTGCAACAACTTTAAGAAAGACTTCTCGTCCACCGTAAGATAGAAGGTTTTTAGTCCATACACGGACTCTCTTTGCCACGCGATCAAGTAGAAAACCTAATTTAGCATATTTGTTTTTGCCAATGATAAGCGGTATACCAAGATAATGATGCGGGTCCTCAACCTCCGTAATTGGAAAAGCCACCTGGAATCTGTCCCCGCTTTGTTGTGAAGTAGAAGGACTGAAGTAGATAAGTGACTTTGTATAATTAATTTTCTGTCCCGAGGAGGCTGAATATGTATCAAATATCTCCTTTACCCGAGTAATTTCCTGCACAGAATTCTTGACAAAAAGCAAGCTATCATCTACATATAGCAAATGGGTAATGTTGGGGCCACGTATACTCGTACGGATACCCCTGATGGTGCCTTGTTGTTTGGCCTGATGTAAGAGAGCTGATAGTCCCTGTGTACAGAACATGAATAAGAATGGTGACAGTGGATTACCCTGTCGGATACCTCTGCTCAGTACAATAACATCAGAAAGCACACCATTAAGCTGGACATGATAAGAAATTGTAGTGATACATCTCATAATGATGTTTACCCATTGAGGGGCAAATCCAAGTCTAAGCATAACAGCTTCTAGAAATGACCACTCAACATAATCGTAGGCCTTCTCTATGTCTAGCTTCAAGGCAGCACCCTTGATAGGACCATTCTTCGATGATTGCATGTAATGGAAAAACTCGTAAGCTATTAAGATATTGTCCGAGATATGTCTACCATGTACAAAAGCTGCATGCTCTTCATCAATTCAATCTGGCATCAACGATCTCAAACGGTTGACAAGTACTTTGGAAACTGCTTTGTACACCATGATACATAAGCTAATAGAGCGGAATTTCCATATGAATGTCAAATCATCTACTTTAGGAATCAATACAAGGACGGTCTTGTTGACCTCTTCCATGCTAACACGATCGTATAGAATATCGAGACATAGGTTGAGGACATCGTTCCCCACAATATCCCATTATTTCATGTAGAAACTAGATGGTAACCCATCTATCCCAGGGGCCTTGGAAGGATGTATTTGCATAATGGCCTGATGGACTTCCTCTTTTGTAAAGGGAGCAAGGAGTGCATCATTCATCAATGATGTAATTGTCGGATCGATGCAATCAAGGATCTCAGAAGATGGACAACAATTGTCTGAATGGTAAAGATTATAAAAATAATCTTCAGCAATGCCAAGCAAGTCAGCTCGTCGTTCATACCACTATCTGTCATCACCTGTAAGGCCTCAAACAAAGTTCTTCTTTTTACGCCCTATAGCACGAGCATGGAAGAACTTTGTGTTGCGATCACCATCTTTTAACCATTGTATCTGTGATCTCTGCACCCAATATGCCTCTTCTTTATTTAACAAGGACTTTAGTTTGGCTTTTGCATTAGATAAAGTATTCAAATCAACATCTTTAGTTGCATGAGAAATGATATCAGTAATTTGTTTCTGGAGTGTTTTAATGCGACCATGAGATTGCATTCGTCTGTCTTGCTGCTATGCATCAAGTGTACACCCAACCTGTTCAATTTTAGAAAGGGTAGAACTGCTAGGATCTACCCATCCACGAAGTACTTGCTCTCGACAGGCATCTTCTGATGCCTAGCATGCATCAAATTTGAAGTAATCACTACTATTGTGATTTTCAGGAGAGTGAGTAGTCGGATCCGTGTCCAATATTAAGAAGCAGTAATCGGAATCGTCAGTAAACTCAGTAATAACCCGATGATTACAATTCTATTCTAGCCATGATGGTGATGCAATGAATTGATCGATTCTCTCACACATAACGGGTGCACTTGTTTTATGCCAAGTGAGCCATCCTCGTGCCGGTGGTATATCAAATAAGTTTGTAGCATCAAGAACATCCCGAAATTGTTGAATTTCACCATGAGGACGTCTTCGACCACCTTGCTTCTCATTATCTAGTAGGATTTCATTGAAGTCCCCACCGAGAAGCCAATGCAAATTCGAGGATGCATGTAAGTGTGATATAAGATTCCAAGTTTGTGATTTATTGGAGCAAGTACCATGAAATCTGGTGAATTGAAAAGAAGAGCCATTACATGTGACAGTTACATCAATATGAAGCTTCGAATAACTAGAAAGCACATACTGAACATTTTTATTCCATAATAAAGCCAACCCCGTACAAGATTGACCAACATCAACAGAAAGAAAACCAACTAGTCCTAATACCCGTTTAACATGATCAACACGGGCCTTTTTCATACGAGTTTCACATAGATAGATAATATCGGGAGCTTGAATTTCTACATAACGCTCAAGCGCTCGAATTGTCGAAGGGTTCCTATACCCTTGACAATTCCAAACCAAGACCTTCAATGTGCCTGGCGGGGTTGTCCCTCAGCCGAATCAATAGTAGTAGTAGTCATATCAGAAGTAGAGATCACCAAATCTGCACCCGAACGGAAACAATTTGCATGAGAGGATGGGCGATTCTTGGAATGCTCATTGCGCTTGTGCTTGCGGCTAGGATCATCATGGTCACGGACAGCAATGTTTTAACGCCCCGGTTTTGGGCTTAGGAGTTTTGAGCGTTGACCGGTTGGTCAAAGTGCTGTTCGAATCTAAAGAGGTGAATTTAGGAAAGCCTAGTTCGGGTTGCATTAAAAATATGGAAAAATGTTCTAAAATCATCTTTTAATATAATTAAGTGAACTGTGAAATCAATTTTGGAAAATGAGTTTTGGAAGTGTGACATTTTGGCTAGTGACCAAAATGTAATTTTCGCAAGTTTGGTGGCTGTTTTATAAAGGGTTGAAACTTTGAATCTTTAAGGAGCTATTTACCCAAAGGGAGTTTCTCCAGATTTTTCTAAGATATTTTAAGTCTAAAATCTGATTTTAAAGGATGTTAAAATTGGAGGGAAGCCATTTGGCTATTTTTGGATTTTGTAACCAACTTTGCTAAATTTTCTTTCTCTCATTTTCTCTCAACCCAAACACTTCTTTTCCAGAGAATTTGTTCTGATTTCTTCACCTAAATTCCTCCTTTCAACTCTCATTTGATTCCAAATCATTGTATCTTCAAAACCTCTTCAATTGCTACTTGTTTCAACAAGGATTTTGATTGTAAAAGGAGGAGAAACTCAAGTTTGGAGGTAAGAACGTCCTTCTCCTCTAAACTATCAGTTCTTTACTGAAATTCCTAAGTTTTCAATCCTTAATTGATGTTTAATTAAAGGTTTTTAAGTTGATTAATGGATCTTGGCTTATAATGCAAGATTTTGATGATTTTTAATGATTTTCGTTAGATCTGATTAATCTGTGATTTGAGATGAGTTTTTGATGTTAAATGAACTCTAAATTGATAAGGAATTGAGTTTTGATTAATGCAATCCCGGATAGGTTGAGTTTCCTAAGTTTAGCTTGTGTTTCAAGGTTGTTTTTGAGGTGATCTTGGTGATCTGTTGTTGCTGGAGGTATAAGGATGTTAATAGGTTGTTTTTAGGTGTGTTATGATGTTTATGAAAGTGTGGTTTTGCTGGTTTATGGCTGGGCTTTGTTTAGAAGTGGTTTGGATGCATTTTCGATTGTGTTTGGTGGCCGAAAATGGTGTGTGGATGAGAGCAGCGAGTTTAGGTGCTTTCATTGAAGCAATTAATGCATGATGATGCATTAATCCTCTGCTTTGATGTGTTGAAACAGGGGAGGCATCTTTGGATCCAAGAGTTGTTGATCCGGAAGCTTGATTTGGTGCTTTGGCTTGAAGCAAAGTGGAAATCGGTGAGTGAAGTTGGGTTTACAGCTTTTAAACCAAGGTTTGAAGGTTTTGGGAGCTTAGTTTAAGTCTAAACAACTTTGCTAAGCTCAAGTGTAAGTTTTCGGAATTTCTCTCTAGTGGTGGCCATGATTTTGTTATGATGCAAAATGGTTATTTGCATGTTTTAATTACTGTTTTGAAAGCATGTTTTAGCATGGATTTTGCTGATGATGTAAGCCATATGTTGAAGGTAACTCTAGGTAGGAGTACCTTGCTTTTGTACATTGTTTAAATGTGGATTGATGCTTTTAAATGCATGACGAAAATGGCTTGGTTTAATGCTTTAAAACAGTGGATTAAATGATGAATATGATGTATATTGGCAAGTATGTTTTGAAAAGGTTAAGGTCACTAAGGTGGTTAAAAGTCCTTGAGTGAGCCTTGTTACTTAAGAACATCAAGGTGGTTAAAAGTCCTTGGATGATTCTTGTTGCGGACACTAAGGTGGTTAAAAGTCCTTAGGTGATCCTTTCCATGGTGTTTAAAAGTCCATGGGGCCATGGTGTTTAAAAGTCCATGGGACCAAGGTGTTTAAAAGTCCTTGGGGCCAAGGTGTTTAAAAGTCCTTGGGATGATTCAAGCAATGGACACAAAGGTGGTTAAAAGTCCTTGTGTGGTCCTCATTCATGGTGTTTAAAAGTCCATGGCCAAGGTGTTTAAAAGTCCTTGGGAAGTTGATGAACTTGTTTTAAGAAATGGAATTTATCACTTGTGCCAATATAACATGTTATGTATATTATGAAGCATGAGATGCTTGTTTTAATGTTGTTATGAAGCATGAGATTGCTTGTTTTAAGTATGCTTTTGAGCATGTGCAAAGGTTGATTTAAAGCATGTTTTATAAATGTTTTTAATTGCATTATTGAATGGTTTTTAAAGAGCATGCCTCACTAAGCTTTTGCTTACGCTCTCTTCGTTTTCTTAATTCAATAATGCAGAACATTAGTGAGCTTTAAGGGCAGCAAGGAGGGCAAGAATTCAAGTGCAAGTAAAGCTCAATGTATGGAAGGTTTTTGTAAAAACATTTTAGCTTTTGGGTGATTTGGCAATGGGGGACCAATGTGTATGTTTTGGGAGGTGTTTGGAACTCCCTAAGTATGTTGAATGTTGTTAAGATTGCTGGTTTTTGAATTGGTTCATTATATGCTTGTTTTGGAAGTTTTGTGTTTGAGTAGCTAGCTTGTGTAGGAAGCATGCCTATAGAATTGGGGCTTTTTGCATATGATGTTGTTCTGATGATTTGTTGATGCTTGCAAGTTATATTTATGTTGAATTGCATGCTGGTAAAGTTTGGTGACATTTGAAGCATGTTTGGATGATCTATTGCATGTTTGGAATTGCATTTTGCTGCAATCTGTGCAGGCGTTTCGGAACAGTGTGCACCGTTTCGGAACGGGTGCCTCACATGAACCCAGGCGTCCAAAACGGTATGCACCGTTTCGAAACGGTTTGGCCTCTGCCAAGGCCATGTTTCGGAACCCGTTGCGGAACGGCCCGTGTTTCGGAACGGGGTCTACCTGTTTCGGAACGGTCGACCGTTGGGAGCTGACATGGGCGGTTATATGTTTTGAATTGTTTGCGTTTTGGTCCTGAATCTTGTTTGTTCAATTGCATGAGCTTGGGAAGTCCTTTTGAGCTGAAATTTCACAGAGAAGCATGAAACCTAATTAATTTCAAGTTGGTAACTTTAATTTGGGTTAAGTCCTTTTAATTATCAGAAATTACAATTTGGTCCCTAAAGTTGTAATTTGTTCAATTGGGTCCCTGTTTGATCTCTGATGTTTGTGATCTTTGAGTATGATGTTTGTGTGATCACAATTAGGACTAATGTGCATCTAGACAAGATTAAAAAGAAAAAAAAGGGTCGTTAATCAAGGTTGACTTTTGGGTTGACTTTGGTTTTCCCCGTGTGACTTTCTTAATTCGGGTCAACCGTCTAGGCCGGGTTAAAGGGGTTACATTTGGTGGTATCAGAGCTGAGTTCTCGAGTAAATGGGAATGAATGTATGCATGATTGAAGCATGTTTGACTTGTATGCTTGTTGTGTGAAAGCATGTTCAGTGGTTTGAGATGTTGATGCAATTGAGTTGTATGTTGTGATGTTGCATGTTGAGGGTACCCATTGCCAAACAAAAGCTAATGAAATGATGTTGATTTTGAATGAAATTGAGCTTGAATACTTGGATTGCTTACCTTGCTGGGCCTGACTTGTTTTATTTTGCATTGTGATTGCATGGTAAAAGTATGGCACCACGTAGAGAGTTAAGAGGTAGCGTGCGAGCTAAGGCTCCCAATGAGAACGAGAATGAAGAGAATATGGGTAGTGCAGTGTTACCCCCTCCTCCGCCTGGTGGTGGTGCTGGAGGTGAGCGAGCTGAAGCTGCAGCTGGTGCTGGAGCTGCTGGACTAGAGGTTGGTCAGGGGCAAGCTATGCCTGATATGTCTATGCTGGTACAAGCTATTGCGGGTGCTTTTCGAGTAGCAGTAGCTGGAGCTCAAGGAGCTGGGCATCAGGGAGATGCTGGAGTTAGACTACCTTTGGAGCGTCTGCGCAGTCTTGGTGGGACTGAGTTCAGGGGTATGTCTGCTGAGAGTTCGGAAGCTTGGCTAGAGAGTACCAAGCGTATCTTGGGTCAGATGAGCTGCACGGATGTGCAAAAGCTGGGATGTGTTGTGTCCTTGCTGCAGGACGATGCGTATACGTGGTGGACGACCACCATAGCTGGGGTGGTTGAAGCTGATGTTACTTGGACATTCTTTCAGAATGTGTTCAAGAGGAGATATCTTGGAGTGAGATATCTTGATGAGAAAAAGCGTGAATTCATGTCTCTTACCCAAGGGAGCATGAGTGTGGCTGAGTATGAAGTGCAGTTTGTGCGACTCAATCAGTAGGCACCGGAGCTGATACCTGATGAACGGGCAAGGTGCGAGAGGTTCCGTTATGGTCTGGTGACGGATGTAAAAATGTATGTGCTGGCCACTGAATATGATGATTTTGATGTGTTGGTGGGCCGAGCCAAGAACATTGAGATGAACTTGGGTTTATCTGCGAAAGGTGCTGGAGCGAGTTCTGGCAAGAGAGCTGCTGAGTTTAGTTTTGGAGGAGGACGGAACAAGAGGGGACATGATCAGAAGTATCAGTCCTCAGCCAAGAGAGGTGGTGGTGCACCTGCTAGAGGTGGTTTTGCTAGAGCTGATCCTAGTGCTTGCTGGATCTGTGGTTCTCGTGGTCACATGAAGCGTGACTGTCCTCGTGCTGTGAGGGAGGTGCAAGCTCCTGTTGCGGCAGCTGGTAATGGATGTTGGAATTGTGGTTCTGTTGACCATTTGAGGCGAGATTGTCCGAGGTTGGCTGGTGGCCAAGAGCGTGCTCCTGTTGTTGCTGCACCGTAGAGAGGTCGTGGGCGCGGCCGTGGTAATTTCCAGAGGAGAGAGGAAGGTGGTCGCGGAGTAGCCCATGTTGTGGCTATTCAGCCTGAGGGTGGAGGCCAAGCGAGGGTGTATGCTCAGCGCGAGGGAAGGAATGATGCTGATGTGATTGCAGGTACCTTTACTTTGCAATCCTTGTCATTGCTTTCTTTGATTGATTCTGGATCTACGCATTCATACATTTTGCGTGAGCATGCTGAATTGCTTGGTTTGCCTGTTGAGTCTTTGGATGTTGGTGTTCGTGTCACTAGTTCTTTTGGTGAAACTGTTGTGACTCGAAAGCTTTATAGAAGGTGTCCCTTGGTTGTTCAAGAACATGTCTTTCATGTTGATCTTATGGAGTTGCCCTTTTATGGTTTTGATGTGATCCTTGGTATGGATTGGCTTGCTGAGCATCGTGCTGTGGTAGATTGTGAAAATAAGCGGGTTTCGCTCAAGCTTGCGGATGATTATGAAGTGGTTGTGGTTGGTGAGAATGTGAAGTTTCTTGCTAATGTTGTGTCTACCTTGGAGGCGAGTAGGATGCTGAGGCAAGGTTGCGAAGCTTATCTAGCTTTTGTGATGAATCCTAGCTCTAAGGAGTTGAGGGTGCAAGATATCAAGGTTGTGAAGGAGTTTCCTGGTGTTTTTCCTGAGGAGTTGCCTGGTTTACCTCCTAATCGCGAGGTGGAGTTTGGAATTGAGCTGTATGAGAATACAACTCCTGTGTCCATTACTCCCTATAGAATGGCACCTAAGGAGCTGAAGGAGTTGAAGACGCAGTTGCAAGAGCTGCTTGATCGTGGTTTCATCCGGCCGAGTGTGTCACCTTGGGGAGCACCGGTTTTGTTTGTGAAGAAGAAAGATGGCACTATGAGGATGTGCATTGATTACCGTCAGCTGAACAAGTTGACTATCAAGAATCGGTATCCTTTGCCGAGGATTGATGATCTCTTTGATCAATTTCGGGGAGCTGCAGTGTTCTCTAAGATTGACTTGAGGTCAGGGTATTATCAGTTGAAGGTGAAGGATGTGGATGTGCCTAAGACAGCTTTCAGGACAAGGTATGGGCATTATGAGTTCCTTGTGATGCCGTTTGGTTTGACAAATGCTCCTGCTGCTTTCATGGACATGATGAATCGTGTGTTTCATGAATACCTGGACAAGTTCGTTGTGGTGTTCATTGATGATATCCTTGTGTACTCGCGTACTGAGGAGGAGCACGAAGAGCATTTGAGGGTTGTGCTGCAAGCTTTGTTGGAGAATCAGCTTTATGCTAAGCTGAGCAAGTGTGAGTTCTGGCTTAAGGAGGTGGTGTTTCTTGGGCATGTGGTCTCAGCTGAGGGGATTCGTGTTGATCCTCAGAAGATTGAAGCAGTGATGAATTGGAAAGTTCCTAAGTCTGTTCATGAGGTTCGTAGTTTCCTTGGTTTGGCGGGATACTACCGGAGGTTTGTGGATGGTTTTTCCAAGATTGTTGCTCCTTTGACAAAGCTGTTGCAGAAGGATGTTAAGTATGAGTGGACGGAAGCGAGACAGCAGGCTTTTGAAAAGCTTAAGGCGGCTTTGACGCAAGCTCCTATCTTGATTCAGCCTGAATCAGGGAAAGAGTTTGTGGTCTATAGTGATGCATCCTATGTTGGTTTGGGATGTGTGCTGATGCAAGAGGGTAAGGTTGTGGCTTATGCATTGCGGCAGTTGAAGGTGCATGAGCGCAACTATCCTACGCATGACATTGAGCTGGCTGCAGTGGTGTTTGCTCTGAAGATCTGGAGACATTATCTGTATGGTGAGAAGTGTACTGTGTACACGGATCACAAGAGTTTGAGGTATCTGATGTCTCAGAAGGAGTTGAATCTTAGACAACGGCGTTGGTTGGAGTTGCTCAAGGATTATGATCTGACGATTGAGTATCACCCTGGAAAGGCTAATGTTGTTGCGGATGCCTTGAGTAGGAAGGTAGCTGTTGAGCTGAGAGCTATGTTTGCTAGCTTGAGCATATCGCGAGATGGTGGTCTTGTTGCTGAGTTGCAAGTGAAACCATCGTTGGTTCAGTTGATCAAGGAAAAGCAGTTGTTGGATGATTCCTTGGTGTCTCATGTTCGGGATATCGCGGAGGGTAGACCTTCGGATTTCTGTTTTAATGAGGATGGTGTGTTGTGTTTTGGTAGTCGGATAGTAGTGCCTGCTGATGTTGAGTTGAGGCGTGCTATTCTGACTGAAGGTCATAGTAGTCCTTTTGCTATGCACCCTGGTAGTACTAAGATGTATCGTGATCTTCGTGATGAGTACTATTGGGTGGGTTTGAAGAAGGATGTTGCGGAGTTTGTGAGCAAGTGTTTGGTGTGTCAGCGAGTTAAGGCTGAACATCAGGTTCCTTCTGGTTTGTTGCAACCGTTGAAAATCCCTGAATGGAAGTGGGAGAGGATTACCATGGATTTTGTATCTGGTTTACCTTTGTCTCCTTCGAAGAAGAATTCTGTTTGGGTGATTGTGGATCGCTTGACGAAGTGTGCGCATTTCTTGCCTGTGCATACTACGTTTTCTTTGGATAAGCTGGCAGAGCTGTACATTGCTGAGATTGTGAGGTTGCATGGTGTGCCTAAGTCGATTGTGTCGGATAGGGATCCGAGGTTCACATCGCGTTTCTGGCAGTGTTTGCATCAAGCTCTGGGTACAAGGTTGCATTTCAGTACATCCTATCATCCTCAGTCGGATGGTCAGTCTGAGAGGGTTATCCAGATTTTGGAGGATATGCTGAGGTGCTGCGTGATTGAGTTCCAAGGTTCTTGGGAGAAGCATCTGCCTTTGGTGGAGTTCGCTTATAACAATAGTTATCAGGCGAGTATACAGATGGCACCTTATGAGGCTCTGTATGGGAGGAAGTGTAGGACTCCTCTTTGTTGGGCTGAAACTGGTCAAAAGTTGGTTTCGATGCCGGCTTTGTTGAAAGGGACCACTGAGAAGGTGAAGCTCATTTGTGAGCGGTTGAAGGCTGCTTCTGATCGGCAGAAGTCTTACGCGGATTTGAAGCGTAAGGAGATAGAGTATGCGGTGGGTGACCGTGTGTTCTTGAAGGTTTCGCCTTGGAAGAAGGTGATGAGGTTTGGCCGGAAGGGTAAGTTGAGCCCTCGGTACATTGGACCATATGAGGTGGTTGAGCGTGTGGGTCCTGTTGCGTATCGGCTGAGGTTACCTCAGGAGTTGGAGAAGATTCATGATGTGTTCCATGTTTCTATGCTCCGGAAGTATAGATCTGATCCTTCGCATGTGATGCCTGTGGAGGAAGTGGTTTTGAATCCGGATTTGACCTATGATGAGGAACCGGTGAAGGTTCTGGATTCGGATAGCAAGGTTCTTCGTGGCAAGACCATTGAATTGGTGAAGGTGCTGTGGAAGCATCGAGGTGTTGAGGAAGCCACGTGGGAGCGGAAGGAAGACATGCTGAAGCAGTTTCCTTATCTTTTTCCTTCAGGTAAATTTCGAGGACGAAATTTCTTAAGGGGGGAGAGTTGTAACGCCCCGGTTTTGGGCTTAGGAGTTTTGAGCGTTGACCGGTTGGTCAAAGTGCTGTTCGAATCTAAAGAGGTGAATTTAGGAAAGCCTAGTTCGGGTTGCATTAAAAATATGGAAAAATGTTCTACAATCATCTTTTAATATAATTAAGTGAACTGTGAAATCAATTTTGGAAAATGAGTTTTGGAAGTGTGACATTTTGGCTAGTGACCAAAATGTAATTTTCGCAAGTTTGGTGGCTGTTTTATAAAGGGTTGAAACTTTGAATCTTTAAGGAGCTATTTACCCAAAGGGAGTTTCTCCAGATTTTTCTAAGATATTTTAAGTCTAAAATCTGATTTTAAAGGATGTTAAAATTGGAGGGAAGCCATTTGGCTATTTTTGGATTTTGTAACCAACTTTGCTAAATTTTCTTTCTCTCATTTTCTCTCAACCCAAACACTTCTTTTCCAGAGAATTTGTTCTGATTTCTTCACCTAAATTCCTCCTTTCAACTCTCATTTGATTCCAAATCATTGTATCTTCAAAACCTCTTCAATTGCTACTTGTTTCAACAAGGATTTTGATTGTAAAAGGAGGAGAAACTCAAGTTTGGAGGTAAGAACGTCCTTCTCCTCTAAACTATCAGTTCTTTACTGAAATTCCTAAGTTTTCAATCCTTAATTGATGTTTAATTAAAGGTTTTTAAGTTGATTAATGGATCTTGGCTTATAATGCAAGATTTTGATGATTTTTAATGATTTTCGTTAGATCTGATTAATCTGTGATTTGAGATGAGTTTTTGATGTTAAATGAACTCTAAATTGATAAGGAATTGAGTTTTGATTAATGCAATCCCGGATAGGTTGAGTTTCCTAAGTTTAGCTTGTGTTTCAAGGTTGTTTTTGAGGTGATCTTGGTGATCTGTTGTTGCTGGAGGTATAAGGATGTTAATAGGTTGTTTTTAGGTGTGTTATGATGTTTATGGAAGTGTGGTTTTGCTGGTTTATGGCTGGGCTTTGTTTAGAAGTGGTTTGGATGCATTTTCGGTTGTGTTTGGTGGCCGAAAATGGTGTGTGGATGAGAGCAGCGAGTTTAGGTGCTTTCATTGAAGCAATTAATGCATGATGATGCATTAATCCTCTGCTTTGATGTGTTGAAACAGAGGAGGCATCTTTGGATCCAAGAGTTGTTGATCCGGAAGCTTGATTTGGTGCTTTGGCTTGAAGCAAAGTGGAAATCGGTGAGTGAAGTTGGGTTTACAGCTTTTAAACCAAGGTTTGAAGGTTTTGGGAGCTTAGTTTAAGTCTAAACAACTTTGCTAAGCTCAAGTGTAAGTTTTCGGAATTTCTCTCTAGTGGTGGCCATGATTTTGTTATGATGCAAAATGGTTATTTGCATGTTTTAATTACTGTTTTGAAAGCATGTTTTAGCATGGATTTTGCTGATGATGTAAGCCATATGTTGAAGGTAACTCTAGGTAGGAGTACCTTGCTTTTGTACATTGTTTAAATGTGGATTGATGCTTTTAAATGCATGACGAAAATGGCTTGGTTTAATGCTTTAAAACAGTGGATTAAATGATGAATATGATGGTTAAAAGTCCTTGAGTGAGCCTTGTTACTTAAGAACATCAAGGTGGTTAAAAGTCCTTGGATGATTCTTGTTGCGGACACTAAGGTGGTTAAAAGTCCTTAGGTGATCCTTTCCATGGTGTTTAAAAGTCCATGGGGCCATGGTGTTTAAAAGTCCATGGGACCAAGGTGTTTAAAAGTCCTTGGGGCCAAGGTGTTTAAAAGTCCTTGGGATGATTCAAGCAATGGACACAAAGGTGGTTAAAAGTCCTTGTGTGGTCCTCATTCATGGTGTTTAAAAGTCCATGGCCAAGGTGTTTAAAAGTCCTTGGGGCCAAGGTGTTTAAAAGTCCTTGGGAAGTTGATGAACTTGTTTTAAGAAATGGAATTTTTCACTTGTGCCAATATAACATGTTATGTATATTATGAAGCATGAGATGCTTGTTTTAATGTTGTTATGAAGCATGAGATTGCTTGTTTTAAGTATGCTTTTGAGCATGTGCAAAGGTTGATTTAAAGCATGTTTTATAAATGTTTTTAATTGCATTATTGAATGGTTTTTAAAGAGCATGCCTCACTAAGCTTTTGCTTACGCTCTCTTCGTTTTCTTAATTCAATAATGCAGAACATTAGTGAGCTTTAACGGCAGCAAGGAGGGCAAGAATTCAAGTGCAAGTAAAGCTCAATGTATGGAAGGTTTTTGTTAAACATTTTAGCTTTTGGGTGATTTGGCAATGGGGGACCAATGTGTATGTTTTGGGAGGTGTTTGGAACTCCCTAAGTATGTTGAATGTTGTTAAGATTGCTGGTTTTTGAATTGGTTCATTATATGCTTGTTTTGGAAGTTTTGTGTTTGAGTAGCTAGCTTGTGTAGGAAGCATGCCTATAGAATTGGGGCTTTTTGCATATGATGTTGTTCTGATGATTTGTTGATGCTTGCAAGTTATATTTATGTTGAATTGCATGCTGGTAAAGTTTGGTGACATTTGAAGCATGTTTGGATGATCTATTGCATGTTTGGAATTGCATTTTGCTGCAATCTGTGCAGGCGTTTCGGAACAGTGTGCATCGTTTCGGAACGGGTGCCTCACATGAACCCAGGCGTCCGAAACGGTATGCACCGTTTCGAAACGGTTTGGCCTCTGCCAAGGCCATGTTTCGGAACCCGTTGCGGAACGGCCCGTGTTTCGGAACGGGGTCTACCTGTTTCGGAACGGTCGACCGTTGGGAGCTGACATGGGCGGTTATATGTTTTGAATTGTTTGCGTTTTGGTCCTGAATCTTGTTTGTTCAATTGCATGAGCTTGGGAAGTCCTTTTGAGCTGAAATTTCACAGAGAAGCATGAAACCTGATTAATTTCAAGTTGGTAACTTTAATTTGGTTAAGTCCTTTTAATTATCAGAAATTACAATTTGGTCCCTAAAGTTGTAATTTGTTCAATTGGGTCCCTGTTTGATCTCTGATGTTTGTGATCTTTGAGTATGATGTTTGTGTGATCACAATTAGGACTAATGTGCATCTAGACAAGATTAAAAAGAAAAAAAAGGGTCGTTAATCAAGGTTGACTTTCGGGTTGACTTTGGTTTTCCCCGTGTGACTTTCTTAATTCGGGTCAACCGTCTAGGCCGGGTTAAGGGGGTTACAAATGTGGGCCGCTTCATCAGCCTCTATCTCGGCCACAACAGCAGGGTTTGGTTCAATGCGCCTCGGGAGGGATTTGCGTCGATACTTGCCCGGTGTGCAATGGCCAACACCATCAGGTCCAAGGCTGCCTATTAAGGCTTTTTTGACAGCATCCTTCTCGGTCACAATAGCATCGGATGGCCCTTTCTTTGCACTTCCCTCCCGGTTGCGTATAATCTGCCCAATCGGAACATTGTCCTCTCCCAAGGCCTTGGAAGCTGCCTTGTCTAGGCTTTCCGTCGAGCCCATTTTGGATTTGCCTTGGTCCACCAGACCTTTCACCTTAGGCTTTGCAGCAACATCATCCGCACGCATGTCAAGTTGCCTCGCAACCTTCGAACGACCCGTATCATAGTCACTTTCCTTGGCCACTTCCGGATGGGCTACGGGTGCAAGTGCCTCGGTCGTGAGCCCCACTTCATTAGCATTGGTCACAGTTGGCTCGGTCACAGTAGAAGGCACCAAGGGTGCTTCCCCGATCACGTGCATCACCTCACCCGAGAGCATCTCGGTGATCATATCCGTATTCTTCATCGGGTCATCACCCAAGATGGGTGCATCAAAGTCGAGGGCATCTATGTCATTCACAGTCAGCCCATCACTATCAATCCCGGCTTTCAAGCTAGCCTCCTCCACCTCTTGAACGTCAATATGTGGAGCAATCGTGCTAGAGGAAGGTGCATCGATTGGGGCATGCAAAGTGGGTGTATCACGGTCATGAGACGGGACCTCAATGTCTCGGACAACTATGATGCCCCTTCGGACACGTTGTTGTGGCGTCTTTGTTTCAATCAGGCCTCGAAGCCACGGGCCATAAGGAAGAGCCACACCTTGAGGCACATCTTTCGGACACAATTCCACCTCGTGTCCAAGGACACCACAATAGAAGCAAAATTTATCAAGCTTCTCATATTGGATCAGGCATGCACGGGGTTCATCCTCCCCATTGGGCGGCATCACAACCCTCAAAAGAGGATTAATTACGGTGAGTTCCACCTTCAAACGAAAGTAGTCCCCCAAATTACCACCGATTTGGCGGCCATCTACATAGTCTAGTGCACCAAAACAATCACTGATCTTCCTTGTCGTGGCCATTGTCGTTTTGTCTAATGGCAAACCATAAAATCGAATCCACCAACACATCTTATCAAATTTGTACTCATTAAGGGACAAAGATGGTCGGAACATGGTCATGGCAATTGGCTCACCATCAAACAACCATGGGCCACGTTTGATAACATTTTTAAGGTGCAATTCAGATGGCACTTTGAAGAGGAATACTCTCGATTTGAGAGCCATAATTTCAACTTTCTCTTCTGCCATGATGTTAGAGAAGACACAGATAAAAGTGGTATCGTTAATCAAGCGTGGAGAGAGGACCTTACCTACCAAACCATACTTCACATCGGTAGCCATGGAGATCTCATCGAAGTGTGCAACATCAAGGAGAGCAGCTTTCTCGGCTCCCGTAAAGCTCAAGTTCGCCATAAGAGCTTGCAAGTTCGCAGCCATTGAGAGAGTGATGAAAGAAAATCGAAATATTGTAGAGGAGAGTTCGCAGTAAAAAGAATAATGTGTGAAGGCCATCTTGTGTATATAGGCAAGTGTAATAACCAGCCAAGAAGTAGTTGCCATGCGATGTAGTAGCTTAAGTGGAAACTGTCCACTATCTAGTTTGTGAAGATCATGCTGATATTGTAGAAACCAACTTGGAGACAGGGCCTGATGATAAGTGATTCCGCGTATCACATATGTGATCCAACGGTCAATAACATAGGAGAAGAATCAGTTATGGAATCCAGATATCCAACAGTGTGATTATTCAATTGTGGTACTCTCCAACATATCCAACGGCCTTGGATGTCTAAGGACACATATCAAAGATTGAGACCCATGATCAAAACCAAGCAGATCCAATGGCCACCCATGCATGTTCACTTGGATCGCAAAGACAGTCTCGGGTTCAAAACCCTGTAGAGCCCCACTTGAAGAATTTGAATCTGTTTCGATTAGCCACCAAGTCTCAGGATCGAATCCATACAAAGCCAAGGAGTGACTAGAGATAATACTCCCCATCCGACGAACCAGGGCATGTATGTGTCTAACAGCCACATTTAACGGATGATAGAAATGAAAGGCAACAATCATGCTAAGGGATCTAGGATCGAATTCCACAAGATCCAAATACATTAGCACCTGGTTGAGCCAAACTAAATGGTCGGTTCCCAGGTTCAACCATGTCCGAGCCACTCCCGCACCTATGGGTGTCAATGGCTGCACCATAATGTAACCGTCATTCGTAGTGTAATCGTCCAACCGAATAATCCAACGGTGTTCCTTCACTGCATGAACTAACAGTTGATTCGACGATATAGAAACTATAGCAACACCAAGTTCCACGGAAATCCAAGGAAAATAATCTGGAAAAATACCAAGAATCATGAACAATCTAATTGTTCTTCAAAGAACAGTCCACAATTGTTCTAGATTTCAACGGAAAATTTCCAACGAGACGTGAATATTGCCTCACGAAGCATGAATTAAAATTCTGGAAATTACTTTGGTAAATCTCATGAATCATAATAGATTCGTTCTTAATTCCCCTAAGTAATTCATCCGAAAATTTAATAGACGTGTTCTTTGCTACATAAAGCATGAAAGAAAAATAGTAGGTAACTGCCAAGTAACTTCCATCAAATGCCATCCATGATCATGGATAGAATTTCCAGCAAGAAAGATCGTGAATTTCCCGACCATTACTTGTTCATCATGTCTTGTCATTTGAATCCATGGAAGAACATAATAATTCAAACATGAATTATGCATATTCCTTGCATTAGCGAAGAACGTAACCACCTGGAGTTGTCGGTTACTAAAGTAACCACCCCGTAAAATTGATTGAATGCAACCATCCTGGTCGAAAAGTTGTATAATCGTTGTCGTTGCCGAAAATTTATCATCTTGAATGGATAGGATGAGTAAATCCATCTTAAAAATGATCGAAAATTCAGAAAATTCCATAACTCGCACTTGGAGAAAACCGTCATAATTCAAGAATTTGATTGTAGATACCAAATGTTGTTGAAATTCATTGCACAAATCACGCAAATGATGAGTACAACTTCCAGTGTGAAATAATTTTAATCCATGATCAAAATAATTCGCAGAAATTGAAAAGTTTTGACGAAATGAAAAAGAAAATTATAGAGAAAAATTATCCATTCTCCCCCAATGGCTTTCTGATGTTGATTTTTAGAAAATTGGGATGTCTCCAAATTGTTCTTGCTCCTGCACTAGCGTGGTTCCACAACCTACAACCTGTCTCAATGATGTAGGGGTGTTGATATAAGTCGGCCCGTAACCTGACCTATAAAAATTGGATACCCGCAAATTTTGGGTACCCGGTTTATTTTTATATATATTTTTTAAATATATTTTATAAAAAATGCATAGAAAACATATAAAATTTTATGATATATATATTTCAAACACAAAAATTATTGTTTTGAGGTTAGTTTTAAGAGAGAAATATTTGAATATATATATATATATATTAAAGTTTATCGACAAAAGAGATACTAAAAATATTAATCTTGAACATAATTTTTCTTTCAAATCTCATATTGACAAATTAATATAAATATTTTTGAAAAAACTTAAAAGTATATAATACAAATATAAAAAGAAATTAGGGATTTAAAATTAATTTTAGGGAAAAGTATTAAGAAACATAAAATAAAAATAGAATTTAAAATTTAAAATTTAAAATTTAAAATATATAAGTATTAAAAATTACCGGGTCGGGTCGGGTACCCGGTTATAAAACAATTCTGGCCCTGACCCGACCCGACTACCCGGGAAAAAATACGGGTCGGGTACCCGGCCTGAAAAATTCGGGTATTTTCAATTAAATACCCGTAATTTTCAAACGGGTAGGCGGGTAGTTTGGGCCAGATATTTTTGAACACCCCTATCTATGAGAGGAATGCATAATTCTATATTAGGGGTGAACCTATAAAATTTTAGGGATGAAATTTTTTAATAGAAAATGTATGACAATTTTTAAATCATATATGAATCTCAAATTTCCAAGGGAGGCGCTCAGCCCTCTCCTCGGTCCATCCATGCGTCTCATTTCTCCGAATTATTCACAACCGTAGCCTCTCGGCAGAGAAATTATTAGATGGACTCGGCTCACCACGTCATCCATGATCCATCCAATAGATGACGGTCCATCCAATAATATTTATCCATGTTAGTATAACTACCCATTCTTTAGTTATATCCAGGAAAGGGGTGAAGATTCACATTAAAAAAATGACATGGTTGAATATTATTGAATGAGACCATAAATGATGTGATGAACCAGACCCATCTAATAATTTTTCCTGTCGGCCAGTCTTACATGGGAAACCGTTTTTTTTCTGAAGTGAAGTGTTGTTATTCACATCTCTTGAGACTTGAATAACTTCAATTCTGCATGGTTGATATTTGATTTATATATCTTTTGTGTTAAATTTTACCTAAACAGACATACATTAGGTGAACTTGTTAATTCATTGAACAAGTTAATGAGAAGGAATTGATATTGGGATTCATATGGAGGAGCGGAAAAGATGGTGATGAAAGCATATTTACGAAGGAGATAAGTATAATTACAAATGTAATCAATAAATAATGTTCCATATAACTATAGCTGAAATCAACTACATGAATGTTTCAACGTAAAATTGAAATATATTTACAATCAAATCAAATTAAATTTAGATAAATTCATATACGATTTACATAAAGTGAGACTCAAACATAAGATTGTAAGAGTCGAAATAGTTCAACCTTGCTAACTTTACCAACTTAATTGGCAACGAAAAACTTTGTTTAAACAGCTAAAAGAGAGTTAATTATACCACGTTTTAGGGGGGGGGGGGGGGGGGGGGGGGGGGGGGGGTCATGTTGTATCATGAAAGTGTGTTGTAGGGTTTTGTTACATATTGCCATTGATGTTTATTGCCTCTCCAACTTAGTTGTTAGCCACCCACAATTATTATTAACCCAAAGTGCATTGAAATGCTTAATGCTTAATGCACTATGCTCCAAACAGAACTGTTCTCATTAAAATAAAGGGTGAACTACATAAATGACCACCATACTTTTGGTAAAGTTGCGATTTGACCACCATACTTTTTTTCGAAGCAATTAAACCACCAAATTATTTAATTGGTTGCAATGTGACCACCAGCCGTTAGAAACTAATGGAAGAAGTGACGTGGCAGTTAGTAAAATTGGTAAAATTGCATATTTGGTCATTGCTATTTATACATTTTATCAATTTAGTCCTAATTTTAATAAATAAAATAATTTAATTATTTAATTAGGCGGTGACACGTGTCGCCACCTTATTGAAGGACTTTATTTATATATTTTTGATTCAATAATTTTTATTTTGCTCCTCCAATCAGGTGGTGACACGTGGCACCAGATTGAAAGAGCAAAATTAAAGCAAGAAACAAGATTTGAACTCGGGCTGGCAAGGTGGAGAATAAGCAGTTCAACCATTAGGCCACTGCTAACTTTGTTATATATTGTACAAAATCTAATATATATATATCCTAGTTTTCTGCTCATACCAGGAAAAAAAATAAGATATCCTGCAAGCACTTGGTTTATACTCTACTAGACTCTGCTTCATAGATCATATAAAAAGTTCAAAACCATCTATGTCCGACACATTTTCAGACAAGGGTATGGGATATGATTCTCCAAATACCTCCAGATACATAGGAAAACATAGAAAAATTGAAGATATCCTGTTGGATATGAGACACATACCCTCATACCCGTATTCAACACAGACTCGAGTTCTGAGTAACATAGATATGCAAAATGATTTTGATATTTGCAGCAAAGAACAGAATTACCTTTTAACGTTTTCCTGCTTCTGCGAATATAACAAATGACTAAAACAAACCCTAAAAGCGCCGCAATTACAGTTCCAAGTATGATGCCAAGCTTCACATTAGCCTTTCTCTTCAGTTCTGCCATTATTAATATTGATTAAGAAGCAGGAATATTATTACACAATAAACAAAACCAAGAGAATTATCAGAAGATGTAATATGAATATGTTCTAGTTTTAAAAACATAGATGAATTCTCTTCACATTAGCCTTTTTATATGAACTGCGAATCTAATATATTGTACAACCATTACTTCAAGCATCATTTCTTTTCCTCCATTCGAATCATAACCCTTCACTTCAGCTTTGAAATTCTTTCAATTGTTCTTGTAGGATATGGAAGCAAGCAGTGAAGTAAGCACGCTTCAATATATCAAACAATATTTACTCGATGAATTCTCTCCGGTTGGATTAGGGAGTTTTTCTTCTAAGAATCAATGGATTACTGAGGCGAAACCTCAGGCTTCCACCTCTGAATCTAACACTCTTTACTCACAGACTTCGACCTCTGATTCGTCTCTTTCGGTATCCGATTTTGATTCCATGGACAATGATGATTTCTCTCGATTCAGCGCTGGTGCTTTTGAATTTAAAGTCAAACCTCATATATTTCCATCGGCCAAACCTAGGTTTTCTTCGAATTCGAGCTAATGGTGCTTGCATTAATGGTTGTTTCTCTTTTCTTGTTTTTTTCTTAGCATGAACAAAAAAACTAGATATATATTAGATTATGTACAATATATAACAAAGATAGCAGTGGCCTAGTGGTAGAATTGCTTATTTCCACCTTGCCAGCCCGAGTTCGAATCCTATTAAAAGCAAGGTGTTTCTTGCTTTAATTTTACTCTTCCAATCTGGTGCCACGTGTCACCACCTGATTGGAGGAGCAAAATGAAAATTATTAAATCAAAAATATATAAATAAAGTCCTCCAATAAGGTGCCGACACGTGTCGCCGCTTAATTAAATAATTAAATTATTTTATTTATTAAAATTAGGACTAAATTGATAAAATGTATAAATAGCAATGACCAAATATGCAATTATATCAATTTTACTAGCTGCCACGTCACTTCTTCCGTTAGTTTCTAACGGCTGGTGGTCACATTGCAACTAATTAAATAATTTGGTGGTTTAATTGCTTTGAAAAAAGTATAGTGGTCAAATCGCGACTTTACCAATAGTATGGTGGTCATTTATGTAGTTTACCCTAAAATAAATGGTGGAAAGATTCAATGTGAAAACCATGAATTAGTGGGCACATGTTTTTGGAGTATATTGTGCCTGTTGGGTTCTTGACTATTTGACAATTTGGTCAGCATAATTGAACACATGGGGTGCCTCCAAACTAACCTAAATTGAAATTATCCGAAGAAAACAATAATAAAACTTGATTCGATTCCACCTGCCTAACTGAGAGGACTAGATCTGTCTACAAGTCTTT
Organism: Hibiscus tridactylites; assembly: GCA_958450335.1. Taxonomy (NCBI): domain Eukaryota; kingdom Viridiplantae; phylum Streptophyta; class Magnoliopsida; order Malvales; family Malvaceae; genus Hibiscus; species Hibiscus tridactylites. The sequence continues at coordinate 67,169,778 of OY288275.1, read as the reverse complement.
CTTTAAGCCAACAACGACCTTAGGGCTGGGTTCTTGTGTTTCTTCCAAATTATAATGCAAGGATTAAATCTGTAACTTAGGCAGAATTTGAGCTATCAAAAATTATATAAACATTAAATAATTTAAACATGATTATAACACAGTGAAATAAACAAACAAAATCATCAAATCCAAAGAAGTTAATCCCTTTCGGCAGGATGATGAGAAACGGGAGGAACATAATTTTTTTTTTTTGAAAACGGTACCGTCTGGGTTTATTCATTAAAGGGAAAACTGAAGAGTCTAAAACGTACAATAGAAGACTTAAAAACAAAAGACAAAAAACAACCAACGTTCTGAAGAACGTTCCAGACGATCCTAAACCGCTTGGCACAGAAGAAGAAAAGACGACGAAGCTTAGGCCGAGACAGGCAGAAAACGGGGAAAAAGATGGTTGAAAGAACCCCGATCATAAAATATCCGGACGGATACTTTCTTCCCTGAGAATGGAGTTTAAGGAGGGTCGAGAAACCTCCTGTCAGCGTCTATCACCACCAAAACCGACGGCGGCGCGTCTTCGACCCAGAAACGATCCTCCGTTGCAGCACGACCACAGACCGCCATTGCATGCGCCGCTTGGTTGCCCATCCGTCCCACGAAGGAGAACTGACAATCCCTAAAATTTAGGGCAAAGCTCTTAGCGTCACCGATCAGCGGCCGAACCACCGATTGATCATCCAGCGGAGATCTGACTTTCTGGATGATGGTGCGACAGTCACCCTCGACGACGATGAACTGGAAGCCCAGATCCGCCGCAAACTGCAGCCCCTGAACACATGCAAGCGCCTCCGCTTCAAACGCCGTTGAGATCCCTGAGTTGATGCGGTAAGCCGTTCCAACACAAAAACCCTCGTGGTCTCTGATAACGATTCCTGACCACGATGTTTTGCTTTCCAAACAGAGACCCGCGTCGAAGTTTACCTTGACCTTGCCGGAAATCGGAGGAGACCAACAGACCGGAGTGCGGGCTTGTGGGTGAGATAAACGGGCATCAAGGAACTTGAGTTCTGTGCAATAGCTGCGAACAAAGGTAACAATCTCATCTACCGATTGTCGAATCCCTTCGTGTTGTAGCTTGTTTCTGGAAAACCATATACTCCAAATAGCTATTACAATTTCTGTATGTTTTGCTGAATTATAATTCTGAAAAATCCACTCAATCCAAATGAAGAAATCGAGGAAACTGGGAATTGTAGACCAATCATAATTTAGGCTTCGCCAGACATTTTGAGCAAAAACACAACTGTAAGACACATGAAAACCATCTTCTATATCCAAATTGCATCTTGGGCACATACTACTGTTAGCTATTCGCTTAATAAAGCATGAAATTATAGGCATGTGAACTTAGATAATCGATAGAAAATACAAAGTATATACATAAATTATATAAAAATTTAAAATTTTTAAAGATGTGATTATCCCTTAATACCACTCGATCCATCCTTCCTGAAGCCCAATAAATGCCTAAAGCTCATCAAATCCATACTGAACCCTTCAATCACTTCCATTCCATAACCAAACATATCTTTCATTTAACATCCAACAAATCAGTCACTCCCCACGGAAACTACAACCTTTTCTTGGTGGGTGCCGCCTCCTTTCTCATACGCCCTTGGCTTGACATGAAGGGCATACAATAAATAAATAAATAACAATTATAGTGTCTGATTGTGAGCTTTTATTTGACACGTTACAGATTGATGCATATAATTAAAACTTTTTCACAATTAAATTTATATTCAATATATTAACGGACATAAATGGATGGATAAATTATGTGGTATAAACTGTTAATAAATATTGGATGTGTCTGACCGTCCCTTCCAGCACCTCCATCCATTCCTCCACCAATGCCAGCATTGGTTGGATGTGTCAAACACTGGGTTTTTTGTTCGACTCCAAAAGGAATCTACGAAAGGCATTCGCATTGCAGAAGCATGACAGTGGCGAATCCTATAGCTTTGATCAATGGCAACAGTGAAGGCGACCAGCATTGGCCCCCCTGGAAAAATACCAAAGATGCGGGGTCTATCATCTATGTCATGAGTTGAAATTTGAAAATACAGTGGCCGAATTCTGATTTTGGTCCTTCTTCTATGCTCAAACTGGGGATATAATCCATGTATTTTAATTTTGAGCATAGTAAAGGGACTAAAGCTACCATTTCACCATACTCCAATTTTAACCACAGCTAACCATGAAACCTCTGGTACCACCACAATTAGGAAGCACCCGGACGCTGCCGCCCTAGCTCCGTTCATAACATTCAACGTGCAAATTTGGCTTATATCACTAAGTATACCATATTTTTCATTTAAGTACCTAAAGTGTTTTTTGGTCAAAATAAATATCTAAAGTATACTTTTGGCCAAAGTATATATCTAAAATATTTTTCATCAAAGTAGATACATAAAATGTATATTTTTTTTATCAAAATAGGTACCTAATGTATTTTTTAATTAATGTCACATGTCAACTTTTAGGAACTTGTATGAGAAAATACTTTAGGTACCTATTTTGACCAAAAAATACTTTAGATGCCTATTTTAATAAAAAATTACTTTAAGTACCTATTTTGACTAAAAAATACTTTAAATACTTATTTTAACAAAAAAAATACTTTAAACACCTAAATAAAAAAAATATATACTTTTAAGTATGTATTTGTAATATAAGTCTGAAATTTTCTATGCCAAATCATTGGTTAAATAAAAATCATATTTAGACTTTTTTAACAAAGAAATTCAACTGAATTTTATTAATTAAAAGAAAAAATTACAAAGTATAACACACTATAATATCTATGGAGATAAAAACGTCAGAAAATCAAATAGTGTGAAAGATAAAATTAAACACAATTCTTCCCAAGAAAACTTGTTTTGTCTTCCAAATGAAAATTCAGCAAAGATAAACTTTAAACATAAAGCTCCATGTATCAAGCATTCTTTTCGGCTGTGTTCTTAGCACATCGGCAAACTATACAAGGGAATTCAAAAAATATCAGACCGCTGATTATCTTGTGACTTGAAACGCTCGATAATACTTATTATCTGAACGTTAAATTATCATAACATTAGACAATATTGTCAAAAAACAGATAAATCTTGAAAAAAAGCATACAAACAAACTGATATACAAGCAGACGAAAAATAATCAGAAAAACAGATGTAAAGTAACTTCTAGCAAAGTAAAATAAATAAATAAAAAAAATTAGAAAAAAACAAATAATTTATCATCGAAACAGAAGAATCTTATTTATTTACAATTAGTGTAAATAGAAGAAACCAACCGACGACATGAAGGTTGTCGTCGAAAAAAATTTAATAAAAAAACCTCAAAGAGATTTGTAGAAAGTAACCACCTTAAGGAGACTTTTGACTTTGAAAGAAATTGTAAATCGTTGGGCATTAAGCCTACCGCTTTCTTATTCTTTTTCGGGTGAATATTTAATTGGGTCGAGTCAACAAAAATTTAAGTTAGTTAAATTTTGTTTAAGAAAAATTTTAAGTCGAATTTTTGAAATTCGAGTTGAATTGTTCGAGTTTATGTTTAAGTCTAATTGTAAACATTTCTAATGTTATGTCACTAGTTAGTTGCAATTTAAACGACGTTCTATAAACATATACAATACATATGTATTTCTTTACATTGTTTCATATGTGATATATATATTAAGCATGATTGAGGGACTCGAATCAAACTTGAAAACTAATTCAGTAATTACTAAAATTTTTGAGTTATTTGAATTATTCAAATTTCTATTTGATAACTCAAACTTTATTGAATCTTTTACTAGTCGAGTTTATAAAATTACGAGGCGAAATTTTTCGTGTGGAGTCGAAAATTTTAATTTTTTCAAACCGAATTGAATTTTACTCAACCCTAATCCTCCTTCCTCTCTCCCACGTTTGCACCACTCCCTCTCTTCCCTATTATTTTCTTTTGGCCAACTTTATGGAAAGTCCTCGTATCATACATTTTTATGGATTTAATCCTTTTATTATAATTTTGTGTTTTTAAACCTTTACTTTTCAAAATGTTTTTTTTCAATTCTAAAACCAAATTTAATAAAAAAAATCAAATAATTTTGTAAGATTTCAATATGTTTAGTTTTCAAATTAAATCTAAAAATTTCGGTTATGAAGTTTCAAATTTAATTAGTTGGAATATATTTTTCTTAAAGTAACTACATAAAGTAATTAATTAATATCAAGTAATAAGAAGTTGGTGCATTTGCAAATATAAAGAATCTCTGTATAATGAGAGTTAGAATTAATGATTTTTTTTTTGAATTAGTATTAAATTAAGTGGATGTGAAAATATGGAGGGTTAAGATTAATAATTTTTTAATTAGAATTAAATAAGTGAATATATAAATGTGAATGGTTAGATGTGATATTATACAATTTTTTAAAATTGTTACACCACCTATTTAGTGACAGTTAACGACTTGAACGAATCTTATAGAAAGATGAGATGAAGAAAAGAGTCGGTACTCTTTATTTTATTGATTTTGCGACTGTAATACCTTCAAAGAAGGCCAACCATTTATATATACAAGCCAGCACTAACAACGTTAGTTAGATAGCCTTCTAACAAACTTAACAGGCTCTAACTAACCTTTAGTATAAAAGATCCTAAGTGATGCAGCACATGATACCTAGCTACACTCACTCTATACTAACAAAGCAACACTAACATAATTTGTAATATTCTCCTTGCAAATCTCAGCTTGAAATACCTGCAAAAAAATCACAGAAAATATACAGAATAAGAAAAGAGCAACTCACCACTCACCCATCAGTAGAACTGGCTATGGTAGACTGCTCCGAAGTGTAGGAAATCGCAACAACAGCCAGCTTGAGACGATGACGATGAAACGAGGGGGCAGACAAAGGCTTTGTAAACATATCAACCACTTGCTCATATGCTAGAATTTCGTTCACCTGAAGACGACCAGCTACAACTTGCTCATGAACGAAAAATAAATCCAACTCAACGTGCTTAAATTTAGAATGTTGCACCGGATTCGCAGACACAGCCACAACATTCGTGTTATCACACCATAGAATAGGAATGCCATCAGAAGAAACACGCAACTCTTGAAGCAACGATTGAAGCCACATAATTTCTGTAGCAGCACAAGCCACATTTTGATACTCAGCTTCAGCGGTCGATCGAGAAACCACAGGTTGTTTACGAGAGCCCCAAGAGATAGGGTTGCCACCAAAAAAGATGCAGAACCCCGTTGTAGACATGCGGTCATCACAGTCACTTCCTCAGTTTGCATCCGCAAACCTAGTAATGCTAAGACAAGAATGAGAAAAAAATCGTAAACCAAAATCACAAGTTCCTTGTAAATACCGAAGGACACGCTTAACAGCCTGCAAATGAACGTCTGTTGGTGTTTGCATGAACTGACAAACCTTTTTAACAGCAAAAGCAATCTCAGGGTGAGTAATGACGATATACAAAAGTGCCCCAACAATGCTTCGAAACTCCGTAGCATTAGCAAGAGGGCAACCATCATGAGGAGAAAACTTACAATTGTCACCATAGGCGTAGGAAGACTGTTTGCATGATCATACCCACAACGAGCCAATAGGTCAGAAATGTACTTCTTCTGACTAATCAAAATACTCCCATCAGGAGCATAGCTTACTTCAATACCCAAGAAATAGCGAAGAACACCCAGATCTTTGAGAGAGAAAGATGCATTGAGCCTCAGCACAATCTCATCAATGGCAGTCGTATTTGCACCAGTGATGATAATATCATCGACATAGACAAGCAAGTATATAAGACCACTCCCACTATCATAAATAAACAAAGAAGAATATGACTTGCTAGCATGAAAACCAGTTGATAAGAGATGTTGTTTAAGTGTCTCAAACCAAGTCTGAGGGGCCTGTTTGAGACCATAGATCGCATTGTTTAACTTGCACACTAGATTAGCAGAACCTTGCTCATAGCCAGGGGTTGAATCATATACACCTCCTCAAGCAAGTCACCATTGAGGAAGGCATTGTTGATATCAACTTGCCGCAACGCCCAATCCCTTGTAACAACCAACGATAACATGGTACGAACCATTACTGCTTGACTACTGGACTGAAGACCTTCGTAAAGTCAACACCAGGTTCTTGTAGATAACCATGAGCCACCAGCCGGGATTTGTAACGAGCAACTATTTCATCATGGTTACGTTTGACCTTAAAGATCCATTTGCAACTTATAGCACTTCTATTTGTAAGTAACAAAATCAACGTCCATGTGTTGTTACGCATGAGAGCCTCATATTCTTCTTGGGCAGCTGCCTGCCAATGGGGAGTCTTCATAGCTTCGCGAATGTTACGAGGTTCAACATCTGAGGAAGCAGATTGGACATGAAAAACCTTTGGCTTTCGTATACCAGCTTTACCCTGGTTATCATGAAATGATCATTGGTCACAAAACTGACGTTAGGCACATCAACATGCAAAGCTGACCTAGATATAGAGAGCATGGGAGACACTCTTTCAAAAGAATTGGAAGCAACAAGAGACGTGTTTCCAACTGAGTCAAAATGAAAACTTTGAGAAGAATCTGGCTCTGAGGTTAATAGAGCATTAGGGTTAGTGGCGTCTGTAGCATCCACACCAAGTGCATCTATAGGATGAGAAACATCTAGAACATCACAAGAAGATGAGAAAACAGAAGGCACATAAAGAGGACCAACGTTCTCAGCAAAAGTGGGAGCCACTGCAGCAATAGGAGAAAAAGTAGGCACAACTATAGAGGAGAAATGAGACTCTACTTCAGCATCAGCTGGTCGAGCCACCGGTACCTCTGTAGAATGATCAGTAGGCCCCATGTTAGTGTTTCGAGAAGCCAAAACCACAGTTGTAGGATCAACATGAGGACCCAAACTCAAAGAACCACCCATGCTTGCAGTAGGGGAATCAAACACAACGACATCAGTGGAATCACCATTGCAACTAGGGGTGTTCATTGACAGATATTGGATCCGATCCGATCCGGTTTTTTTGGATATCCGGGTTTTCGGATCGGCAATATAGTGATCCGTATCCAATCCGGAAAAAATCGGATATTCGATTTCTCGGATACCGGATAATCGGATCGGATATTCGGATATCCGATTATCCGAACATATAATTTGATTCAACTATTTTTTCGAATTTGAAGGTCGTATTTATGAAAATTTTGGAATTTCGAATATAACAAACAACAAATTGCTAAATATAACAAGATTCACATCTATGAAAATTTTGATTTAATAAATTTTCGGATATAACAAGCATCAAATTGTTAAATATAACAAAATTAATATTAAAAAATATTAGATTTTCGGATTTTCAGGTTTTCAGATAATCCGAAACTTGAAATATTGTGATCCGTATCCGATCCAGAAAATCTATAATCGGATCGGATATCGGATCCGAAAATAAAAATCAAATTGGATATCCGAATTTTCGGATCGGATCAACGGATGATCGGATCGGTCAGATCGGATATTTTTGAACACCCCTAATTGCAACCAGGGTCCGGATTAGACGTAGCACAAGGGTCACTGTGAGTGACTACAAATGAGGCTCGAGAGTCCCCAGTCCAAGCGCAATGTGATGGACGGGAAGAAGTATTTACAAGTAATGGAAGGGATGACATAGTTGGAGATGTAACACCTTCAACAGGACAATCCGCAGAATAAGGAAACACATGTTTATCAAACACCACATGCCTTGATACAAAGACACAGTCAGTGTCATCAAGGCACTTGTAAACCTTGTGACACGAGCTATAGCCCAGAAAAACACACCTGCGTAATCGAAATTCGAGCTTGTGTTTATTAAAAGGCCGTAAGAACGGGTAGCAAGCACACCTAAACACCCAAAATGCCTTGTAATCAGGTTTTCGCTGAAAAAGCAATTCATAAAAAGATTTGCCCTTTAAAACAGTCGTAGGCAGCCTGTTAATGAGGTAAACACCTGTGACAAAAGCATGACTCCAAAACTTCAAGGGTAGAGCAGCTTGAGCAAGAAGAGTCAGACCCATCTCAACCACATGTTGATGCTTCCGTTCTGCCACGCCGTTATGCTCAGAAGTATAGGGACAAGCAACACGATGTTGAACACCATGAGCAACAAACCAATTGGACAACGACAGATATTCAGTGCCACCATCGGTTTGGAAAGCTTTAAACGTAGCACCAAATTGAACCTCAACTAACTTCTAAAAGTTGGAAAAACATTGTACAATCTTGGATTTACGCTTAAGCAAATAAACCCAAGTGTGTCTACTGAAAACGTCAACAAAAGAAACATAATATACAAAACCTTCTAAAAAAATGGGAGAATGTCCCCAAAGGTCAGAAACAACAAGCTCAAAAGGTGATTTATGTTTAGTTAAAGGAGCAGAAAAGGAAGTCTATGTGCCTTCCCTTGTAAACATGTTGAGCATACATTTGGAAGCTTATTCGAAGCACAAACAATGTTACATATATTTAAGACATCTCGTAAAACATCACTAGATGGATGACCAAGACGATTATGTTATAGATCGAAACCATCAGTTGTTGCAGAAGCAGAAAATACAGCTAATGATGCACATGCGTCTGGAAGGCCAGAAGCATGAGAGAAACAAGCTGAACTAGCACCACTAGGCACCACCAACTCAAACAAACCCTCAGAAGTGAGCTTCCTTTCAAGGAGCGTTCTCTGAGTCTAAGAGTCCTTAACAAAACAACCATTAGCATGAAAAACAAACACCACATCGTTATCTCTAACAAGCTGTGACACAGACAACAAGTTCTTTTGTATATAAGGAACATGAAGAATGTTAAGAAGAAGCAAAGACCTACCATGTACAGGAAGGTAACCATTCCCTACATGAGATATCGAAATATCAGTACCATCACCCATAAGAAGTCGATTCTCACCTGTATACAGAACACTCGTCTTAAGGAGAGACTTGTCTTGTGTGATGTGGTGTGTGGCACTAGAATCAGGATACCACACACCCTCAGAAGATGTAGGGAGAGAGGAGGATTGAGAGAAAAACGAAGCAGAAGGAGGGGAACTCAAAGAAGCAATTCCAGCATTACCACCACTAGGGTTAGACACGCCACAAACATTTGCAGAAAAGTCCCCTGTGAAGGATGGAAGGTACGAGCCTCCAAATTGACCAGGATTATGAGGATAGAAGAACCCAACACTAGGAGAAGACACACGAGGCTGAGAAGGAGAAACATGACCAGGGGAAACCCTAGAGGGCACAAGACTCAGATGGTGACTATAAACCTGAATAGGAGCTTCCACATGAGAAAGCTGAGGATAGCCTCCTGAGCTAGACCCATTAGCATATTGGTGAGACCCATCATTTCAAGAATCACCAGTGGATGCAATAGGACCATGAAAATTCTGATTGAAACGACGATAACACTTCACCACAGTGTGATCAAACTTACCACAGAGCTGACATTGAGGCTTATTATAGTTGTTTCTCCCTCGCCCACGTCCTCGAAAGCTAGGAAGATAGCCTATGGGTTTGAAAGAATGAGAATGACTATCGGCCAAAAATGAAGATGGAGTGTCATTGCTTGTCACGGGAGACCCATGTTGAACAATTGTATTTGCACACATACCATGAAGATGCCCATGTTGAACTACAACATTAGCATGCATAGGCAAGGACTCTTGTATGAAAATCTTTTGTCTTGCCTCACAATCGAGTAACATATCAGTAAGTGTCTCAAGAGATACAACTTCACGAGAAGCAATTGCAATTACGGACTCAAACTCCATAGAGAGACCAGCAAGAACAACACTAACATGTTCATGTTCAGTGACAACAAAACCTGCAGCAGTAAGAGTATCACAAATTAACCTAATTTTAGCTTGGTATTCATTGACAGTCAAACCAAGTTTCTTCTTTATTATTATTATTATTGTTGTTATCATAATAAAAATGAAAATAAAACACATGTAAATAAAAGCCCAAATTATGTTTGAATTAATAACAGTCCAAATATACATAGGGCCCAAGCCCGACAAGCCTAGTAATCAAGAAACCCTAATCCCTTCTTTTCCCTCTGCGCAGCCCATCGTGGACCGTTAGATCTGGGATGTTAATCTAACGGTCCAGATCTAACCAGATGAAGAAACCCTAGCCATCCATCTTTGCCCTAGCGCCGCACGCACTGAGAGCCGTCGGATCGAAGAAAGATGTATGTCCCAGATCAGCTCAAGACAAAACCCTAATGAGGGTGACCTTGATCCGCGCCCCACATGTCCTCAACCGTTAGATCAAGATCTGATCTAACAGACCAAATTTGCGCGTGCTCTACACCCGACGTCTGTTCGTGTTCCACGCGCGCGCCTGAGACGATCCGGCTCCCACCACGCGCGCGTAGCCGATCCCGTGACCATTTGTCTGCACGCCTCTGACCTTCTGTCCCCGCCGCGCACCCTATGCCGCTCCTACGCTAACACCATTTTGGGAGGTTTCGTCATGCAACACAAAAAAAACAGAGATATCATATGCCCCAAAGTACGAAACAAAGCAAAAAGCAGCAGAGATCAGCAACAAGAGACAAAAAACAATAAATCGAGCACAAAGTCAACCATTTCTTTTTCATATTCGAATGTAAACATCAGATATAAAAAAGAACTCAAAACCATTGTACAAGAGAGTTTTTTTTTAGACAGAGAAAAAATCAATAACAGTGAAAAGCCTTCTGAGGTAGCGTTTCTCTTTGATCTTTCGATTGCATGCATGTGAAAAATAACAAGGAAAACTTTCTTTTACCTTTCGAAAGCCGTCTCTTCTCTCCGTCTCTGCTTTCGAACCGGCAAAAATCCCACCGATTCCCATTTGGGGAAGCAACCGGGGTGAGCCATCGGAGCCGCGGAAAGAAAGCTTTGTTTTTGGGTTTTGGGGTCTTTGTTTTGGCGTTTTCGACAGGGCTAAAGTTTTTTTTCTTTTGCTTCTTCTTCATCGTTGACGGCTTGATACCTAAGGGTTTCGATCTTAAAACTAAAGGAAAAAAGGTTTTTTTTGGTGTTTTGGGTTTCTGAAAGAGAATGGAAAAAAAGGGTTAGTTTTGGTTTCAAAAGAAAAGTTTTTTATGGTTCCGGCGTCGGCAACGGCGACCGGAACCCCTTTGGTGGCGCCGGATTTTATAGAGAAGAGGGGGAATCTCTCGGTTTGTTAGGGTTACTTAAAATGAAGGAAAGGGCTAAAAATTGTTTTAACACAGCTTATATAGTTGTTTTGTTTTTTAAATCTGGTCTAATTACCTTTTAAGGGCCTCCGTTCCATTTTAATTACACGAGTAAGGGTCTCCGCTTTATTAAATCCTCTCTGCGATCCTTGCATGTTTTCTTTGTTTTTCAATCTCGTCTCCGTGTCATTTTGATCGATTTTAATCCGCTTTCTAGCGGTCGAATCACTGTATTAGTCCCCTTGGCTTTCCGTGTTCTTTTAATTCAGTCCCTATTTCATGTTTTTTAGTGGGTAATTTACATTTTTGGTCCCTGACAGTCTGTATTTTAATTATTCACTTAGCATTTTATTCTTATGATAAATGATTTCGTTATTCATGCATTTTACTTAGTATGTCGAATATATGTTATGCATGTGATATTTTTTTTCTTTAATGTGTGCCCCCATGTTATTTATTTTGACATGTGATGGAATGTCTTTAAATCTTGTTTAAGCATGTATTTATGATGCGTAGTATAGTACGATGTATGCGTTTTTTTTATTTGTGTTTTTATCTGCTTTTTATAATGGTTCGAATATATGTGGCATGCATCCTAATATGTCATGATAGGTTGCATCTCGAGTTATAAAATGCAATGTGAGCATCTTTTTATTCGGGAACGAACGAGGCCAGTACCAGTCGTAGTGGTGGTGGTTCGGACGTTCCTTCTCGAATATTAAGACCTTTAAAATTCACTCACTCGTATAACCAAATTTCGATACGATTCGTCACTTTAATTCGCAAAATTTAATATTAATTAAGCGGTAATGTTTTTGGTACCGATTTTCGGGCACGACGGGGGTGCTCCTTCCTCGCGTGTAACCGACTCCCGAACCCATTTTCAAAAGAAAGAATCTCTAGTTTTATTTCGGTGTCCGGTCTACCATTTTTAAATGGCCGGTGGTGACTCCTCTATTTTTTATAAATCCGACTAAATTTTCGAAAACCAAATAAAAACCCGATTCGTCCGAGCGACACCCGAGGTACTATATATTTTCGAATTTTTTTAGTCGTAATAGATGGCGACTCCGCTGGGGAAATTTTTTTGTTTTCATAAGCAAAAAAGAGAGTCAAGCCAACAAAAAAACTTTATCGCTTAATTAATATTAAAAGTTGTGAATTAAAGTGACCGAGTCGATCGATATTTGTTTATAAGTGCGAGTTTATTTTAAACGCATTTAAAATTGGCATTTAAACCCGTTCGTTTAAGTGGGGGGAAAACGCTAGTGCTTTCGTGGGGATATTGTTCCTCCGTGTAGGCCTAGTAAGTACCTTCTGGGCTCGAATACCCTATATCTTCGTGAGAATATCGTTTCTCCGTGTAGATATAGCTAAAGGGTCCCCTCGAATTGAACTCGGTTGAGAGGAGCCTATAATGGGTGATGACCGGGGGCCTTGCTACCCTTAGTAGGGGACAGTGAGGACAGTTCGAGTACCTCCTAGAACCAAAATTGCATTTAGAGAACTAGAAAGCCCACCCCTTTTAGAGTCATGCGGACAACCTAGGTTCATTAGATGGGATAAATAGGGTTGCTTGCTTTCATGCTTGCCTTTTATCATGTTTAACCGACACTAACATTATTCTTATAATCTTCTTGCATTTATTCTTACATGCATTACATAAAACAAAGGTGTTGAGTCAAGGTGGTTTTACCCGTTTTAGGGCTATCATTATGGACGGAAGGTTGATAGAAAAGATGTTGTCAATTAGCAAGTCCAACATCGGTCAGAGTTGAATTAGAAATGATAAGGGAGCAGCTTACCGAGCGAACACACAGTGTCAGATCTGGTGCCCACCATTGAAGAAAGCACAACCCTTCTCCATTCCGAGGAAGTGAATCAAGATCGGATCTACTCCGAACATCCAAAATCATGAAACTACCTGACCGAGTGCAAGGAGGAAGCCGAAAAGAGCGTGGCGACCAGAAAGGGCATGGATTAGGTCAAGAGATGGATTCAGCTTCGAGGAAATAGCTTGTTTTCCGGGACTTGATACCAGTAGTTTTAGAGGTTATTGAATTGCTAGAAAAGAAAGCAAATTCGGCCCAGCATTTTTGCCGAAGTTTTCATTTCCTTGAACATGATTAGGGGGCAAGAAGAGTACCCGTAGAACTTTTGATATGACTATCTTGTAACAAGGAGCCTCTTTTACGTTCAAATGAAAGTTGACCTAAGGGGAATCACCTATATGACCAACACCTTTGACTTGCATACATTTGTAGCATTTGTTTCATCTATCATTTCAAAGCAACATTGTCAGCCATGCATTCATCTCATGATCATGCATCTGTTGATTCAAGTCCATAATACATCCATCATTGGACATTAAAATTTGCTTAAGGCATTTCACCAATACTAATTGGGGAAAATACTCATGTCAAAGAGAGAAAAGAGAGAAAAAATGGACAAAAGAATAGTTTCTAGCCAGTACAGCTTCAGAAGCATGAATGACCTAGTGGTTAGGATGGATAAGCTCAAACAGCTTCAAGAACATTTGTTTCAGAAAAAAGGAGATAATATTGTATACGAGGAAAATAGATAATTTACAAAAATCCAATTTCCATGATTGGTGAAAACTGATTGTACCCAGGGGAATGGTACAACTAGCCCGGAGCAAACGGCTACCGGTAAAGGCAATTCAAATCCGTTAGTCCCTGTGCATTTGGGAAAAATGCAAGTCTCGATTTCAAGAAAAATGAATTGGAGACATTACATCGCTTCATGAAAGAAGAAGCGATGTTTGAGCAAGTCCGACAGAAATGTTGGCACAACGTGCTTAAATACGGTGAAGTTTAAGACAATGGATAATTCAAATGTCCATCGAAAATCCATTTTCACGAATGGTCAAAGGAAAATAAATCCCTTGCAAAAATCCAATTCTCATTATTGGTGAAAACTTATTGTACCCAGGGGAATGGTACAACTAGCCCGGAGCAAACGACTATCGGTAAAGGCAATTCAAATCCGTTGATCCCTGTGCATTTGGGAAAAATGCAAAAGAAATAAGTAAGCTGTAATTTTTTTTTCATCATAACGAAAGTTTCATTTTGTTATTTAGAAAATATTTTGGTATTCCTTAATTCTTTAAACATTTTATAAGCTTACTCTTGTTTTCCAATTACACACGTATATACTTTTTGAGATTAACTTTAATTCAATTTGAAAGAAAAAAGAATTTTTTTTTCTAAAAGACCTGAATGTTGTGAGGACGCTATAAATATAAAATCCCTATGCTCTACTTAGGCCAAGGGAGGAATGACAATGAGTGATCAGGAATAATGGGCCACTCCCATTGAGTGAATTTTCCTCTCAGGCATTGTTGTCTAAGGTTCTTGAATGAAGTGATAACCCTAAATCTTCTACCACCTGAAGACCGATTTTGATACCCGTGTGTGGGAGGTATTTGGCATTCCTTCAACTCCCTTCACATAGAAAGAAAATGAGAAAAAATATACCCATCGGTGTCCCCGTTTGAGCCTGATAAACTTTTTTCTTCTGATTGAACATAAACCAAGGATCACCCCTACACCGGGGGCAAATGAGGTAGAAGTTTGCGGACAAATGAATGGCATTGGATCTGGATTATGCTATGAAAACGAGGCCTTGTGAATTAAAGGGCAATGAAAGAGAATACATGCGTTGAATACATTTTCAGTTTGAGCAGCAAAAACATCAAAGAAGAAACAACGAAAGAAAAGTCGGTTCACAAAGAGCTACCCAAATCAAGGCGAAAGTTACCGACATAAAAACTGAAGAAATCAAAAGCAAAGGCACTAAAGTGAAAAGTGCAATTTCGAAAAGAGAGAAGCGGATAAAGAAAAGAGACAAGAGGATTCCCTATCCCAATGAATCTCTGCTTAGATGAGCCTCGAAAGATTGTTCACCTTTGAGCAAGAGCCTGCACTAATACAATGCGAAGGTGCAAATTGATCCAAAACTACGCTTGATGAAAGGAAATGAACTCTAGGGTGAAAACCTCAACAAGAAGGGGTAGTCTAGAGCGATCCGAAGAGGTAAGAGAGGAAATAGCATTTCATCGGAGCATAATTGAGACTTCAGATTGAAAGAATTGATCATTGGTTTCACCACCCTTAAACACTTGTTTGGGCCTTTTTACCCTTTCTTTCGTAGCCGTAAGCCTTAGCCTACATTACAAGCCATAAAAGACCACTTGGACCACACACGGACGGATAATTTTGTCTTCAGATCACATCCTGCCTATCGGGGTTAACCTTTCTTCAAGGATTGCCACACTTCTAATGCCTGATTGAGATCAAAAAAGAGGGAAAGATGGGGCATGGAGAGTTAGTGAGGTAAAGAGAGCCACCTTTAAATTGGGTAGAAACTAAGTATGGGGGTCGCTCCTCTCGGAAGCCTAATAGTCTAGAAAGACTTCATATGTGCATCTCTGCAACATTCAAAAAATCTCACTCGGGTCTACCTTTTTTTCAAAGACCCCCAAACTTGATTTTCACTTTACATGATTCTTTAAAATGTATATTTTCATAATAAAATTATTTTCACCCTATCACTTGCATAAGTCTTCTACAGGGGGAATGAACAAGGGGATTGACCGTGGCCCGAGGTAAAGCCATCAGTACCCAGAGGGGCACCCTCGGAGGATTCAAGCATTGCTAATACCTCCAGTTGAAATATCAAGACCGTCTTTGGTGAAATGTTGAGCTACGAAGTCCACCTTCGCTAAGAAGTGTTGGAATAGAACCTAAGGGTAGAAATTTTGACATTGAGAATCGGGGAACATAAGTTACCCTTGGAGTCTAAGCATCTTGCCGGAAAGAATGTCCTGAGAAGGACCACGGGCACCGTGTTGAGGGCTCGCACCGAGATGAGACATTAAATATGATCTGAAATCAACTCGACAAAAGGCGACGAAGATATGCCTAAGGAAAGAAGGAAGATAGAGGAGAAAAAGAAGAGAAGACGAGTCGAAAACCCAAAGGCACTTCGGGTCAACAGAGCAAAATTCAGAAGAGGCGCTCTTGACCACGAATTTAGAGGAACAAGGGCCAAAAATTGGTGGCATCTTTGGACAGAAGACACCATTTAAAGCAGTCGACATTAACCAGAGGTCAGTTAAAAGGTACATAAGCCTAAAGCAAGTGGGGGCAATGGGATTCTAATCAGTGTAAGTCCTCCCTTCAAGAAGAATCGAAAAAATGAGAAGTTGACTTCAAGATGAAAACTCAAAGGAGTGCCCAAAAAGAGAAAAAAAGAGGAAGAAAGAGGACAAAGAAAAGAGAAGACACAGTGAAGACCCAAAAAACATTTTGGGGTTTGAGGCGAAATTCAAGAGGAACGCTTCAGATCACAAACTCACGACGAAAGAGGCAGAAACTCAAAGCCAAACAGATTTTAGAGCAAAGGAGGCAGATACTCAGAGCTCAAGGCAAAGGAGACAGATACTCAAAGCTCGAAGCAAAGATATACGAAATCCGCTCATCTATTCGGGCATCTGGAGAATAGAACCCGCCTATCCGTTCAGGCACTTGGAGAATGGAAATCTGCTCATCTATTCGAGCATTTGGAGAATAGAACCCGCCTATCCGTTCGGGCACTTGAAGAATGGAAATCTGTCTATCTATTCAGGCAATCAAAAGTCAGTAAAAAGAAAAAAGAAAAGAAAAAAAGAAAGAAAAAGAGAGAAAAAATTAGAAGAAAGAAAGAAAAAGGAAAAAAAGGAAAAAAAAGAGAAAAAAAGAAAAAAAAAACAGAAGAAAGAAAGAAAAAAAGAACAAAAAAAGAAGGGTTCAAAGTGAAAACCCGAGTGGCACTTTGAGGCAAACAATTCCAGAAGTGGATGAGAAGAAGAAGAACAAGGGTCCAGTAGTACTCGAGAGGGGCATCATTGTCCGTGGGGTAACAAGGGTTTTGTAAATAAGAATTTGAATCAGAATTGATGAAAGATAACACAAGGCTAGAAAAAGTGTAGATGAAGTTTCTAAATACGACGAAAGTCACTCGACTCGAATATTTGAACGAAGAACGAGCGGCAGAAGTTTGGGGGCCAATTTTGCCGAGAAACGAGATTGATGAGTGGTTGTAGACCCAAGATAACGACCACCGACCCTAGAAAATGAAGACAAACTAAATCCATGCATCTTTTGCATTCTCGTAAACACATGTATCTTTGCATTCTCGTAAACACATGCATCATTGCATCCTGAAATATGCTCATGCATCGTCGATAGTTAGATGTCACCCATGCTAGGAGCATACTAAATCATATCATAGCATTTTGTTTTCTCTAAACAGATATCTAAAGATCGGTAAAAGAATGGGTCTACAGCTTCACGAAAGGAGAAGTAGATCTCACAAGAATCATGAGTCCTTCAACTTTCGTAATTCGGATTCTTAAAATCTTTCCAACCCCTGATTTTAATCTTCCTTGAAGATTGTTTTTCTTAAAACTCGAATTTCTTAAATTTATCCTTCCAAAATGATGTTTTTCTCAAAATTTAATTTCTTAATTTTATCCTTCCAAAAGGATGTTTTTCTCAAAACTTAATTTCTCAATTTTATCCTTCCAAAAGGATGTTTTCCTCAAAACTCAATTTCTCAATTTCATCCTTTTCAAAGGATATTTTTCTTAAAGGTCAAAATTTCTCAATTTTTATCTTTCCAAAAAGATGTTTTTCCTCAAAACTATATCCTTCCTAAAGGATAATTTTCTTAAAAAGATCAAAATTTCTTAATTTTATCCCTTTACACAGATTTTTGAAAGACAACTTGAATACCTCTCGGGACGAAGAGAAAACGATAAAGTGAGAACTAAAAGGATTTTAGGCGAAGCCTTTCAAGCCGCCGCTCCAGAATGTCAGGCGAAGTCTTCATATTCGCCGCTCAAGGATTTTAAATGAAAGCTTTCAAGCTTGCTGATAGATTTCAAGATAAAGGATCCTACAGAGAAAGGGTCCAAACAAGCTCTATATAGAAGGAACTTACGACTTCAGGATCTCGAAAGTGGAGGGTCCTACGAAGAGGGGACTTGTAGATCCTTGATTTCAGAGAGGAGTTCAATAGAGAAGGAACTACTACTCGAAGAGTACGCTAAGAAAGAGGAGTTTAGTAAAAAAAACAAACTCAGAATCCTAAGGCTTCAAGATCTCAAAAGCGAAGGGTCCTACAGAGAGAGGACTTGGAGATCTTTAATTGTAGAAATACGAGGACGAGAGTTCTATATAGGAATAACTGCCACTCGAAGAACACGCCAAGGGAATGAGTTCTATAGAGAGAGAACTCATGTTCTTAAGGCTTCAAAGAGAAAATTACTCGGTGTAGCGCGTTGCAGCTCCAGGAGAGTAAATCATCCAACAGGGAAGTCGGACAAATTATAGTTATGACCAGTTTGCTTTACGGCCGTGAAGGGAAAGCAAATCCACTTGGACGCCCAAGTTCGCCTTTCTGTTGTGAAGAGGAGGCAAAAATATTTGGAATTTCAGCTTGCTTTTTGACCGCGAAATGGACAACTTGCTTTTAGACCGCGAAGGGAAGGCAAAGTTGTTTGGATGACTAGCTTGTTCTTACGAAAAAGAGAAGACAATGATATATAGAACCCGCCTATCCGTTCGGGCACTTGGAGAATGGAAATCAACAAAAAAAAGAAAAAAAACCTCTCTGTCTACCTGTTCGGGCCATCCGGAGGAAGAACTCGCGGTTAGAAGGCGTTGGGAAGAGGAGTTGCTTGGAATCACGTGGCTGCTTTAGGAAACGAACCGTCCAACAGGGAAGTAGGACAAAATTAGTTCTTATGGTCTTTGCTTATTCTTGTTCCGCAAGTATAAGCAAAGAGGGACAGCTGTAATCACTAATTTTGTCCGGGCCTCGGACCCCTTTAAGTTTGAGTTGTTAATGGGCTTATATTGGGTAAAAAAATATATATAAAAAGTTAAAAAGAAAAAAAGAAACATATATATATATATATGTGTGTGTCACGTCTTATTATTGTTTGTTAGTATACCTATTATTATTTGTTAGTGTTATTAGTATTATTATTATTACCTTTGTTATCTTTTATTATTATTGTGTGTTAGTATTTTTATATTATTATATTGTTATTAGTATTACCTATTATATAGCATTATTCTTGTTTTCTTTTATTATTATTATTTGTTTTTATTATTATTATCCGTTGTTGTTATTTATTAATATTATTATTGTTATTATCATAATAAAAATGAAAATATTAATAAATAACAACAACGCATAATAATAATAACAACAAATAATAATAATAAAAGAAACAAGAATAATGCCATATAATAGGTAATACTAATAACAATATAATAATATAAAAATACTAACACACAATAATAATAAAAGATAACAAAGGTAATAATAATAATACTAATAACACTAACAAATAATAATAGGTATACTAACAAACAATAATAAGACGTGACACACACATATATATATATATATGTTTCTTTTTTTTTCTTTTTAACTTTATATATATATATATATATATATATATATATATATATATATATATTTACTCAATATAAGCCCATTAACAACACAAACTTAAAAGGGTCCGAGGTCCGGACAAAATTAGTGATTACAGTATGCAAGCTATGCCTCAAAACTGGCGTCTTAGCAGTCGTTCGAGCCAAGAATAAACGAGTAATAGTACTCCAAATGGCCTTGGTAGTGTGGCAACTAGTGAGATTGGGAAGTACATCTGCACTTACAGAGGATAATAACCATGAAGCAAGGAGTTTATCCTATTTACGATATGCAACAAAATCAGGATTCTCAACACGTGTTCCTGAAGAACCTTGTATGCATTGCGGAGGCAACTCAAAACTATCAGAAATAAAATTCATAAGGCCATAGCCATCAATGATCAAAGTAACTTGATGTTTCCATAGTATATAGATCGAATCAGACAATTTCACAATATCTTGCTTAGGAATATGTTGAGCAGTCAAAGAGCTGAAAGACTCTTCAGATCGAGCAGAAGCAGAAGGATTATCTTGACCCATATTAACAAGAAACCAGATCCACAAAAACAAACAAGCAAATGAAACAAATGTGATATCTCGAGGAATCAAACACAAATTCAACGAGACTCAACTCAAGATCTGAAGGAATTCTGACAACAGTTCACTAATCTACTCATTCTAATAGATCACCACGAGTAGAAATTCTAGCAAACAAAAACAGATTCCTTAAGTAGAGATCTAAGAGCTGAAGCAACACTTAAGTAGAGAAATCCAGAAAGCATGCAAAACATCGAAATGCAATCACTATCCAGCCAAACATAACACATACCAGAAAGGAATCCTTGCGAATTGCAGAACGATGAACGCAACAACAACTGGA
Organism: Hibiscus tridactylites; assembly: GCA_958450335.1. Lineage (NCBI taxonomy): Eukaryota > Viridiplantae > Streptophyta > Magnoliopsida > Malvales > Malvaceae > Hibiscus > Hibiscus tridactylites. Next base: position 67,149,131 of record OY288275.1, on the reverse strand, counting down.
AATCAAGATCAAGGTTGCAATCACAAGAAGAAGAAAAAAAAAACGAAGCAGTATCCCAAGAGAGATTGGCGACTGATATCATGAACGAATCTTAGAGAAAGGTGAGATGAAGAAAAGAGTCAGTACTCTTTATTTTATTGATTTTGTGACTGTAATACCTTCAAAGAAGGCCAACCATTTATATATACAAGCCAGCACTAACAACGTTAGTTAGTTAGCCTTCTAACAAACTTAACAGGCTCTAACTAACCTTTAGTGAGAAAGATCTTAAGTGATGCAACACATGATACCTAGTTGTACTCACTCTATACTAACACAACAACACTAACATAATTCCTAATACAACTCAATGACAATTTTATAACAAAAATTAAAGTTTAATATTCATTATGTAATTTTTAAAAGTTTAATGATTATTTCATATTTTTAAAAATAGTTTAAAATAATTTAATGATCATTTATATACACTGTCCTTACATATCCACGGTTATCTTTCAGCACTAATTGTATTGTTCATGTCCCCCTCCTTTTTTTAAATATGTTGGTGTGATGCAAAGGTAGCATATGTTCAACTTTCTTAGTCTTTTCAAAGATGGCACACACAACATGTATTAATGGTGCTCGAATCCGAGTCCCAAGGGATGATGAACATCTACCTTTGCCACCAGGACACAAGGGGATGAGCTTTTTTAAAATGAATAAGAAGAACTAAAATTAGTGATAAATTATGTATTAGTAAGTCATAAGCTATGCTTAATAATTAGGGAATAGTTGATGGTAGGGATGAGCAAAACTCTACTCGACTCAAAAATATTAAATAACTCGACTCGAGGCGAAAATACTCAACTCGTCTTGACTCGACTCAACTCAAAAAAATTTCAAATAAAGTTTGAGTTGTAAAATAGAAATTCAAATAACTCAAAACTTTTAGTAATTAGTGGATTTATTTTTAAGTTCAAGACGAGTCCCTCAATTTTTATTGATATATACATACCGATATATAAAAATATGAAGAAATATTGTCACACATGAAAAAATATGAATATATATATGCATATCTTATTGATATCTTATAGTTGATGGTAGGGATGAGCAAAACTCTACTCGACTCAAAAAATTAAATAACTCGACTCGAGGCGAAAATATTCAACTCGTCTTGACTCGACTCAACTCGAAAAAATTTCAAATAAAGTTTGAGTTGTAAAATAGAAATTCAAATAACTCAAAACTTTTAGTAATTAGTGGATTTATTTTTAACTTCAAGACGACTCCCTCAATTTTTATTGATATATACATACCGATATATAAAAATATGAAGAAACATTGTCACAAATGAAAAAATATGAATATATATATATGCATATCTTATATGATTAGAGAAAGCCATTTAAATTGGAATCAAATCGTACTATAACATGATAAATAATTACAATTAAATTTTTATAGGAACTCGAAAATTCAACTCGACTCGAATTTCTTCAACTCGAATCGACTCGAAAATTTTTCGAATGAAAGTTCGAATGATAAAATTAGACTCGTCAACTCGAATAACTCAAAATTTTTTGACTCGACTCGATCGAACGTTCACCCCTAGTTGATGGCGGATTACATTAGTTGATAATGGATAACGAATTACATTAGTAGATTTGACTAGTGAATTGCCTTAGCTAATTGTATAGAATTGTTTGATAAATTAACTAATAGCTTATAGCTGTTTGATTATTTGAACAAGAAAAATGGCATATAAGAACATGATTATATTCAACACTTGTTTGAAAAGTTTATTAATTATCAATATTTTGTATCTATTAATATTAATTAGATTATGAAAATTATTTTTTTTATATAACATCACTAAGTATATTTGAAGGATTTATATATTAATTTATTATTTATATAATTATTTATAATAATGATATTTAAAGAATATGTTAATTTAGAAGTTTTTTTAATTGTTTAGAGTAAAAGAGTCTTTACAATTTTTGTGTCAAAACATCTAAACCCAATATGCTCATATTAAAAAATTGTTGAAAATGTATTTCATTCTCATTGATTAATGATAATTTACAATATGGTTTATATAGCCACAGTAAAGACTAACAAACTAACAAACAACTGCTGCTAATAACCTCTAACTACTAACAGACTTCAAACTAATTACATTCATACTCTCAACACTCCCCCTTAAGTTGGTAGTTGAAAGATATCTTTAACTCCCAAATTGCTGAGAAGATATTCATGATGCTGCACTCCAAGGGCCTTTGTCATGATATCTGCTAGCTGCTCTGAAGAAGAAACATGTTGTGTTTGAATCAGTCCCATTTCTATTTTTCTCTCTCACAAAATGAAGATCAATCTCTATATACTTGGTGCACTCATGGAACACTGAATTTGTTGCAATTTGAAGTGCAGCCTTACTATCACAATAGAGCTTAATTGGCCCAGCATTATATAACCCAAGTTCTCTTAAAAAATTAGTTAACCAAACCACTTCGGATACAACCACTACCATACTACGATATTCAGCCTCTGCTGATGATCGTGTCATCGTATTGTAACACCCGTGTTTTGGGCCTAGGAGTTAGCCGGGTTTTAGTTCGAGTCAAATAAAACTTAATTAAAACATTTCAACTTCAAATAATGGTGTATTTGGGCTTTAGTAAAAAAGGGAGGGACTTATGTTGGAAATTACCCAAAAATTTTTAAAAAGGATGACAACTTTTAAAGTTGTCATCTTCTTCCCCCTTTTTCATTACACCCAACGTGAAACACTCTCCCCTTTCCCCAAACCCTCTCAAATATTCATACTACTATTCCATCAATTTGCCACTTGATTTCAGCCCCGTTTTAAGAGGTAATTACATTTTCTTAATCTCCTTTTCAATCCCTATCTATCCCTTGTTTTAGATTTCAAAAATATGGTGTTTTGGAAATTAGGGTTTATGTTAAGATTTGGGTTTTTAAAGGGGTTTCTCGATTTGTTTTGATAAATCATGTTGGGGTTTTGCTTAAGCATGATGAAATACACCATATACTTTAATTTGGTTGAGTTTTGATAAAAAATCGTAGCTTGTCCTTGAGGTAGATTTTAAGGTAGTAAAACTTGAGTTTTTGGTGGATTTTATGTTGAAAGTAAAGGGCTGTTGGTCTACCTATGGTATGAGGGTGTTTTGGGATGATTTGGAAGCCATTTGAATGTTTGGAAATTGAATTTCCAGCCTTGAGTTGTGGGAGTCCGAAAATGGGATTTTTAGAGATGTTATGTGGTTTGGAAATTGTGGAATTTGAGTTGTGAATGTAAAGTGGGTTGAAGGTTGAATTAGCATCGAATTGGGAAGTAATATATGTGTTTTTGTTTGACTAGAAGCAAGAGGAAACGCGGAAGAGGCTTTGGGACCGAATCCGGGTTCGTAGGAAGATTGGTTCGAATTGCTAAGGAAGGGCGGTGAGTGGTTCAATTTGTTTTTAAGTTTGGCTCGAGCATGTGTAGTGTGTGTGTGTAAAGTGTGCTTGGTAGGCCACTTCCATTTAATTCAAGTTGATAGCTTAGCTTTTGATATCCTTAAATGCTTTGTGCTTACTAGCTATACTCTTGATTTGTGGTTAATTGATACATGTATATATATCATGATGAGTAGATATGTGATGAGCATGTATCGTGGTTGATGATGTTTATAAATGATGTGGTTGTGATAATTGGCACTAAAAATTACCGGTTGTAAATGATCGATCATTAGGATAGTGTGCACACAAATTGAGTCAAAACGTATGTGGCCTTGATGACGTTAAGTCATCAAGGAGGAGTACGGTGATGTAACATTCCACCAGAAGCTATTCATATATTTCTACGGGATGATGAGTGGAATCCCATCCGTAGGGCATGTGGCGATGAGTGGAATCCCGCACATGCAAGGTCCGGTGATGAGTTGAATCCCACCGAGGTAAAGTGTTGTCAAGGTTTATATCCGCACAATCGGGGTAATTAAAGTGGCCAATTAAAATTAAATCATGTATTGTGATATATGATGGTGATATATGGTTGTGTTATATTTGTTGCTACATGATGATGATATATGAGATTTGAACTTGTTAGGATTGAGAGACCATATATGCCACTTGAAAGACTAGCTAAGTCTACTTGATATTATGCCTATGTTTGATGTATGTAGACTAGGATAAACATGCTTGGACCCTGCATTGTTGTTGTTTTTCGTTTTAGAGCACCCTCACTAAGCTTATAGCTTACGCTCTCTATGTTCAACAATACAGATCATTAGCGTGGCGTTAGCTCGAGGCAAGGCAAGAAGGGCTTTCCAAGTTGTTGCTCAAGTATGGTTAATTTTGTAGTAGTTAAGCAATGTGGCAATAGGGTGTTTGTACGAGCCTTGTATGACTCTTTTGATGATGTTGTTTCGGATTGATATTTTGGATTGTAAAGCATGTAATGCTATGTTGATTGATGGTGTGTGATGGCATGTCTAGGATGCTTAGGTTGCTTATGTATGAGTGCAAACCTCTTGTGTTGATTTATGCCTTTTGGGCTCTTGAGTTTCCATGTTTGACTTTAAATGCTAAATTTTACCCTTTTGATGGAATGCCATGTTTCGAATGCTTGATTCATGTTAAATGCTATCTATGGCTCATATATGCTTGTTGAAATGGTCATATGTGCGAGTCTTGCGAGTGTTGATTCATGCTCTTGGTCCTTTCTAAGCTTCTATACATGTCCATGCATGACCTTAATGTTTTTCTTGGGTAGGAAGTCCATAAGTTGGGCAGTAAGTGATCCCCTGCACTAAGGTTTCGAAACCATGGGTAAAGTTTCGAAACCTTTGCAGAAAATTTGGTTCCAGGGGTCACTGCCAGCCAAAGTTTCGAAACCTTTGGGGTAGGTTTCGAAACTATGGTCAAAGGTTTCGAAACTTTCCCCAAGGTTTCGAAACCTTTGGAGAAATTTTGGTTCCAGGGCATTCTGCCACCTAAAGTTTCAAAACCTTGGGAAAGGTTTCGAAACTAAGGTCCAAGGTTTCGAAACATTCCCTAAGGTTTCGAAACTTTGGGTGGGATATTGGTTCCAAGGGTTTCTGCCAGCAAAAGTTTCGAAACCCTTGGTAAAGGTTTCGAAGCTTCTGCTTAAAAATTGTACTGTTTGACTTGTTGACCTTTTTAATGGGATAAACGCATAGGATTTAATGTGCCTTTAGTCAAGATTGAATTTTGGTCGTTTGATTGTGGTTTGGGGTTCGAAAATGACAAGTTTTAAATTAAAAAAAATTTAGGGTTGCTAACCGAGGAGGAACCCTTTGGGTTTCGCTTCGGTTTTCCCCGTGTGGCCCACTCAGACCGGTCATCCGGCCAGACCGGGACGAGGGGGTTACATTTGTTGGTATCAGAGCCTGAGGTTACTGAGACCTCGGGCAGGTAAGTGAGGTAAGATTAATGTGTTAAATGCTTGTGTTGTTCGATGCATGATTTGCCATGAATCCTTGATGCTTGATTAATCGTATGATGTTTTGAATGCCTGAACTGTTGTGTCTGGTATAGAGTGAGTGCCCATTGCTACTATTACTTAATTTAAAAAGATTTTTGAAAAGATGAATACTTGAGCACTATTGGACCCTTGCTTTGACTAACGTAATCCTTATCTGTTTCTTGTTGTAGTTTACCTTGCTAGTTGAACCATGAGACCACGTGGGAGGCCTAGGATGGTTCGACCGGAACCACGGGCAGAGGCTCCGAGAGTTGAGCCAGTTGTGAGAGTTGAGGCTCAAGTGGGAGAGCCAGTGGTTGGAGTTAGAGCTTCTCCACCACCTCCACCACCACCTCCTCCACCGGGAGTGGGAGGCGAGGCCGGGCCCCAAGGAATGGGACCACAAGGTGGCCAAGGACCGGCCAGGATTGACTTAGCTCCGTTGGTTCAGGCGATAGCCGGGGCATTCCAGGCTGCAGTAGCTGGAGGTCAGGCAGCTCATCATCAGGGTGAGGGCACCGGATTGCCATTAGAGAGACTTCGGGGCCTTGGGGCCGAAGAGTTTAGAGGTGCTACTCCGGAGAGGTCAGAGATGTGGTTTGAGAAGACCGTCCGTATTCTTGCTCAGATGGGATGTACTGGTGAGCGCAAGTTGGGATGTGTTGAGTCTCTGCTTCAGGGTGATGCCTACACCTGGTGGGTCACCGTTACTTCGGGGATGGATGAGACCGAGATCACTTGGGAGTTCTTTGAGATAGCTTTCCGGAAGAAGTATTTGGGTCCGCGATACCTCGATGAGAGGAAGAGAGAGTTTATGGCACTGCTTCAGGGGAGTATGTCCGTGACTGATTATGAGATCCGATTTGTCAGACTGAGTCAGTATGCACCTGAGCTTGTACCTACTGAGGTGGAGCGTTGTAACCGCTTCCGATATGGGCTGAGTGAGGAGATCAAGACTTATACTCTAGCTTCAGATTACACTGATTTTGATGTCTTGGTCTCGAGGGCCAAGGACTTGGAGCACAGTTTGAGTTTGACCAGGCGGTCAGGTGGATCTAGTTCGGGTAAGAGGTCCAGCAACTTTGATAGAGGAGATGCCAAGAGGCATCGGGACAACCGGCATCAGTTTGATCATAGGCGTGGTGGCGGTAACCACGGTAGGGGCCATCAGGGTCAGAGAGCTGGTGGGAAGTTGCCCACATGTGCTACTTGCGGGAGGAACCACACCGGTGAGTGTTGGGGAAATTATCATTCCTGTTGGAGCTGTGGTGCTAGAGACCACATTAGGCGTGACTGTCCACATCAGGTGGGACAGACACCAGCTCAGGCTCCTGCTAGAGCCAATGATTTTCAGAGAGGCCGCGGGCGCGGTAGAGGAAACTTCCAGCCAAGGAACGATGGTCAGAGGAACATAGCTCATGTTGTTGTAGTCCAGCCGGAGGGCGGAGGACAGGCTAGGGTTTATGCTCAGCGCGGGGAGCAGCATGACACCGATGTGATCGCAGGTAACTTCTCGATACAGTCTTTGGGTTTGCTTTCTTTGATTGACTCTGGGTCTACACATTCCTACATATTGAGTGAGCATGCACAGTCTTTGAATTTGCCTTGTGAGTTGCTAGAGGTAGGAGTTAGTGTTACTAGTTCCTTTGGGGACACGGTAGTGGTTAGGAAGATGTACCGAAGGTGTCCGTTGATGGTTCAGGGACATGTGTTTCCAGTGGATATGATGGAGCTTCCCTTCTATGGTTTTGATGTAATTCTGGGTATGGACTGGCTCACGGAGCATAGAGCTAGGATAGACTTTGAAACTAAACGGATTTCCTTGAAGCTCACAGATGATTATGAGATTGTAGTGGTGGGTGAGAATGTGAAGTTCTTGTCCAATGTGGTTTCAGTGTTAGAGGCTAAGAGGTTAGTGGAGTTGGGGTGTGAAGCATACTTAGCGTATGTGATGAACCCTAACATGAGTGAGGTTAGACCTCAGGATATCCGGACAGTATGCGATTTTCCTAGTGTGTTTCCGGAAGAATTGTCAGGGTTACCACCGGACAGAGAGGTAGAGTTCAGCATTGAGACTTATTCTGATTCAGCTCCTGTTTCGATTGCTCCGTATCGTATGGCACCGAAAGAATTGAAAGAGTTGAAGACTCAGTTGCAAGAATTGACAGATAGAGGTTTTATTAGGCCTAGTTCTTCACCTTGGGGTGCACCAGTATTGTTTGTGAAGAAGAAAGATGGAAGTATGAGAATGTGCATAGATTATAGACAGTTAAATCAGTTGACAGTGAAGAACAAATATCCGTTGCCTAGAATTGATGACTTGTTTTATCAGTTGAGAGGGGCATCTGTCTTTTCGAAGATTGATTTGAGATCAGGTTACTACCAGCTAAAGGTTAGAGAGGTTGATGTACCGAAGACGGCCTTTAGGACTAGGTATGGACATTATGAGTTCTTAGTCATGCCTTTTGGGTTGACTAATGCACCGGCAGCTTTCATGGACATGATGAATAGGATTTTTCATCAGTATCTAGATCAGTTTGTAGTTGTGTTTATTGATGACATCTTGGTGTATTCGCAAACTGAAGAAGACCATGACCGACATTTGAGACTTGTTTTGAAGACTTTGCTAGATCATCAGTTGTATGCGAAGCTCAGCAAGTGTGAATTCTGGATCCGAGAAGTAGTCTTCTTAGGACATGTAGTGTCAGCTGAAGGCATTAGAGTTGATCCGAAGAAGATTGAAGCCATTGTTGAGTGGAAGCAACCGAAGTCAGTGACAGAAGTACGTAGCTTCCTAGGCTTAGCCGGATACTATAGGAGGTTTGTAGAGGGTTTCTCTAAGTTAGCCGCTCCATTGACACAATTACTTCAGAAGAGTGTTCAGTTTGAGTGGACAGATGCAAGACAGAGAGCCTTTGAAAAATTGAAAGAAGCTTTGACCCAAGCTCCGATTTTGATTCAGCCTGAGTCCGGGAAGGACTATGTGATTTATAGTGATGCCTCGTATGTAGGGTTAGGATGTGTTCTGATGCAAGACCGAAGAGTAGTGGCTTATGCCTCAAGACAGTTGAAGACTCATGAGCGCAACTATCCGACCCATGACATAGAGTTAGCGGCAGTTGTGTTTGCTTTGAAGATTTGGAGACATTATTTGTATGGTGAGAAATGCACAGTATACACCGACCACAAGAGTTTGAAGTACATTATGACTCAGCGAGATTTGAATCTCAGACAGCGTAGGTGGTTAGAGTTGCTAAAAGACTACGATCTTACTATTGAGTACCATCCGGGTAAGGCCAATGTAGTGGCCGATGCATTGAGTAGAAAGATGGCTGTAGACTTGAGAGCTATGTTTGCTAGATTGAGTTTGTCCAGAGATGGTGGCTTGGTAGCCGAGCTTCAGGTTAGACCTACTCTAGGTCAGTTGATTCGAGAGAAACAGCTCTTAGATAGATCTTTGGCACCTCACGTGCAAGATATAGCCGAAGGTAGATCTTCAGATTACAGCTTCAACACTGATGGGGTTCTGTGTTTCAAAGATAGAATAGTTGTGCCAGAAGACAGTGACCTGAGACGTACGATCTTGACTGAAGCCCACAGTAGTCCGTTTGCTATGCATCCTGGAAGTACGAAGATGTACCGTGATTTGAAGAATGAGTACTTTTGGGTTGGCTTGAAGAGAGATGTAGCCGACTTTGTGAGCAAGTGCTTAGTGTGTCAGAGAGTGAAGGCGGAACATCAGGTTCCCTCAGGTTTGTTACAGCCGTTGAGGATTCTGGAATGGAAGTGGGAGAACATCACTATGGATTTTGTTTCGGGTTTGCCTTTGACTCCTACGAAGAAGAACTCAGTTTGGGTGATAGTAGATCGTTTTACGAAGTGTGCTCACTTCTTGGCAGTCAACACTACTTACACCTTAGATAGATTGGCCGATTTGTACATTGGCGAGATTGTGAGGCTACATGGTGTGCCGAAGTCCATTATGTCAGATAGAGATCCGCGGTTTACTTCTAGATTTTGGGAGTGTCTGCATACAGCCTTGGGTACCCATTTGAACTTCAGCACTTCTTATCATCCTCAGTCAGATGGTCAGTCAGAGAGGGTTATTCAGATCTTAGAGGATATGCTGCGTTGTTGTATCATAGACTTTCAGGGTACTTGGGAGAAGCATTTGCCTCTGGTAGAGTTTGCGTACAATAACAGTTTTCAGTCGAGCATTCAGATGGCTCCGTATGAGGCCTTGTATGGCCGGAAGTGTAGAACTCCAGTGTGTTGGGCCAAGGTAGGACAGAAACTGTTACCTATGCCGGATTTGCTCAAGGGGACAACCGAAAAGGTAAAATTGATTTGTGATCGTTTGAAGGCTGCTTCGGATAGGCAGAAGTCCTATGCCGATTTGAAGAGGAAGGAAGTTGAGTTCTCAGTGGGTGAGAAGGTATTCTTGAAAGTGTCTCCGTGGAAGAAAGTGATGAGATTTGGCCGAAAAGGGAAATTGAGTCCGAGGTACATAGGACTGTATGAGATTGTGAAGAGGGTTGGTCCGGTTGCTTATCAGTTACGTTTGCCATCCGAGCTTGAGAAAATACATGATGTGTTCCATGTGTCGATGCTTCGCAAGTACAGGTCCGATCCATCACATGTTATGCCAGTAGAAGAAATTGAATTGAATCCGGATTTGACTTATGAAGAAGAGCCAGTGGAGATCTTAGCTTCTGATAGTAAAGTGTTGAGAGGTAGATCGATTGAGTTAGTAAAGGTGCGGTGGCGATGTAGAGGTGTTGACGAGGCCACTTGGGAGAGGAAGGAGGATATGGAAAGGCAGTTTCCGTATCTCTTCCAGTCAGGTAATTTCGGGGACGAAATTCCTTAAGTGGGAGAGAGTTGTAACACCCGTGTTTTGGGCCTAGGAGTTAGCCGGGTTTTAGTTCGAGTCAAATAAAACTTAATTAAAACATTTCAACTTCAAATAATGGTGTATTTGGGCTTTAGTAAAAAAGGGAGGGACTTATGTTGGAAATTACCCAAAAAATTTTAAAAAGGATGACAACTTTTAAAGTTGTCATCTTCTTCCCCCTTTTTCATTACACCCAACGTGAAACACTATCCCCTTTCCCCAAACCCTCTCAAATATTCATACTACTATTCCATCAATTTGCCATTTGATTTCAGCCCCGTTTTAAGAGGTAATTACATTTTCTTAATCTCCTTTTCAATCCCTATCTATCCCTTGTTTTAGATTTCAAAAATATGGTGTTTTGGAAATTAGGATTTATGTTAAGATTTGGGTTTTTAAAGGGGTTTCTCGATTTGTTTTGATAAATCATGTTGGGGTTTTGCTTAAGCATGATGAAATACACCATATACTTTAATTTGGTTGAGTTTTGATAAAAATTCGTAGCTTGTCCTTGAGGTAGATTTTAAGGTAGTAAAACTTGAGTTTTTGGTGGATTTTATGTTGAAAGTAAAGGGCTGTTGGTCTACCTATGGTATGAGGGTGTTTTGGGATGATTTGGAAGCCATTTGGATGTTTGGAAATTGAATTTCCAGCCTTGAGTTGTGGGAGTCCGAAAATGGGATTTTTAGAGATGTTATGTGGTTTGGAAATTGTGGAATTTGAGTTGTGAATGTAAAGTGGGTTGAAGGTTGAATTAGCATCGAATTGGGAAGTAATATATGTGTTTTTGTTTGACTAGAAGCAAGAGGAAACGTGGAAGAGGCTTTGGGACCGAATCCGGGTTCGTAGGAAGATTGGTTCGAATTGCTAAGGAAGGGCGGTGAGTGGTTCAACTTGTTTTTAAGTTTGGCTCGAGCATGTGTAGTGTGTGTGTGTAAAGTGTGCTTGGTAGGCCACTTCCATTTAATTCAAGTTGATAGCTTAGCTTTTGATATCCTTAAATGCTTTGTGCTTACTAGCTATACTCTTGATTTGTGGTTAATTGATACATGTATATATATCATGATGAGTAGATATGTGATGAGCATGTATTGTGGTTGATGATGTTTATAAATGATGTGGTTGTGATAATTGGCACTAAAAATTACCGGTTGTAAATGATCGATCATTAGGATAGTGTGCACACAAATTGAGTCAAAACGTATGTGGCCTTGATGGCGTTAAGTCATCAAGGAGGAGTACGGTGAGGTAACATTCCACCAGAAGCTATTCATATATTTCTACGGGATGATGAGTGGAATCCCATCCGTAGGGCATGTGGCGATGAGTGGAATCCCGCACATGCAAGGTCCGGTGATGAGTTGAATCCCACCGAGGTAAAGTGTTGTCAAGGTTTATATCCGCACAATCGGGGTAATTAAAGTGGCCAATTAAAATTAAATCATGTATTGTGATATATGATGGTGATATATGGTTGTGTTATATTTGTTGCTACATGATGATGATATATGAGATTTGAACTTGTTAGGATTGAGAGACCATATATGCCACTTGAAAGACTAGCTAAGTCTACTTGATATTATGCCTATGTTTGATGTATGTAGACTAGGATAAACATGCTTGGACCCTGCATTGTTGTTGTTTTTCGTTTTAGAGCACCCTCACTAAGCTTATAGCTTACGCTCTCTATGTTCAACAATGCAGATCATTAGCGTGGCGTTAGCTCGAGGCAAGGCAAGAAGGGATTTCCAAGTTGTTGCTCAAGTATGGTTAATTTTGTAGTAGTTAAGCAATGTGGCAATAAGGTGTTTGTACGAGCCTTGTATGACTCTTTTGATGATGTTGTTTCGGATTGATATTTTGGATTGTAAAGCATGTAATGCTATGTTGATTGATGGTGTGTGATGGCATGTCTAGGATGCTTAGGTTGCTTATGTATGAGTGCAAACCTCTTGTGTTGATTTATGCCTTTTGGGCTCTTGAGTTTCCATGTTTGACTTTAAATGCTAAATTTTACCCTTTTGTTGGAATGCCATGTTTCGAATGCTTGATTCATGTTAAATGCTATCTATGGCTCATATATGCTTGTTGAAATGGTCATATGTGCGAGTCTTGCGAGTGTTGATTCATGCTCTTGGTCCTTTCTAAGCTTCTATACATGTCCATGCATGACCTTAATGTTTTTCTTGGGTAGGAAGTCCATAAGTTGGGCAGTAAGTGATCCCCTGCACTAAGGTTTCGAAACCATGGGTAAAGTTTCAAAACCTTTGCAGAAAATTTGGTTCCAGGGGTCACTGCCAGCCAAAGTTTCGAAACCTTTGGGGTAGGTTTCGAAACTATGGTCAAAGGTTTCGAAACTTTCCCCAAGGTTTCGAAACCTTTGGAGAAATTTTGGTTCCAGGGCATTCTGCCAACCAAAGTTTCGAAACCTTGGGAAAGGTTTCGAAACTAAGGTCCAAGGTTTCGAAACCTTCCCTAAGGTTTCGAAACTTTGGGTGGGATATTGGTTCCAGGGGTTTCTGCCAGCAAAAGTTTCGAAACCCTTGGTAAAGGTTTCGAAACTTCTGCTTAAAAATTGTATTGTTTGACTTGTTGACCTTTTTAATGGGATAAACGCATAGGATTTAATATGCCTTTAGTCAAGATTGAATTTTGGTCGTTTGATTGTGGTTTGGGGTTCGAAAATGACAAGTTTTAAATTAAAAAAAATTAGGGTTGCTAACCGAGGAGGAACCCTTTGGGTTTCGCTTCGGTTTTCCCCGTGTGGCCCACTCGGACCGGTCATTCGGCCAGACCGGGACGAGGGGGTTACACGTATTCTGCTTTTTTTATTTCCATGATACTAATGAATTTCCAATCTTGACACAGTACCCAGTTACTGATTTCCTTAATATTGGGCAAGATGCCCAATCTGAATCACAATAAGCTGAAATTTGTTCTTCATTTTATGCTTCAAATAACAGCCCCTGCCTAAGATTTTTCTTTATGTATCTAACAATCCCCAAAGCTGCTAACATGTGAGAATCTTTTGGTTGATGCATAAATTGACTTAAATTCTGCACTGCAAAAGTTATATCTGGTCTTATGTGTGTGAGGTAAATAAGCCTTCCAATTAATCTCTGAAAAACAACAGCATCCTCTAGGATTTTATCTTCAACATTTACCTCAAGACCTTTATCAAAATCTGTTGTTGTAAATTTGATATTCTGTTCCAAAGGAGTAGATGCTGGCTTGGAACCTCCAAGACCCAAATCCTCAATCAATTCTAGAGCATATTTCCTTTGATTCAATAAAATCCCCTCCTTGGACCTCATAACTTCGAATCCCAAAAAAAAACTTTAGATTTCTAAGTCTTTCATTCTAAAATTCTGATTCAGCAACAACTTTAATTCTTAAATCAAAGCACTATCATTTCCAGTAATAAGTAAGTCTTCCACATAAATCAACATCACCACAATTGTATATCCTTCCCTCTTTGTAAAGATAGAGTAATCTGACTTAATTTGATGATAACCAACTTTTAACAATGCTTCACAAAGCTTCATGTTCTATTGCCTTGAAGCTTGCTTTAATCCATAAAGAGATTTATGCAGCCTACAAACCCTTGACTCCCCCTAGCTATAAAATCCAGGTGGCAACTCCATATAAACCTCTTCTTGTAAATCAACTTGAAGAAAAGCATTGTAAACATCCATCTGGTAAAGTGGCCAATTGTGGGCAGCAGCAAGAGCCAAAATAGTCCGAACAGTGACCATTTTAGCCACAGGAGAAAAAGTTTCAGTATAATCAATCTCAGCTTTTTGATTATACCCTTTGGCCACAAGTCATGCTTTGTAACGTTCAATAGCACCAGAAGAATTGTACTTCACTCGAAAGAATCATTTACAACCAATGGGAATTTTACCAGATGGCAAGGGAACTAAAGACCATGTGTGATTGACTTCAAGAGCTTGAATTTCCTCTTTCATAGCTTCAATCCACAAAGGATCTTTACTAGCTTCAGAATAAGAATTGGGTTCAACAATGAAAGTTTTAGAGAGGAATGAACGAGTGGAAGAAGAAAGATGATCATAAGACAAAGTGGAAGAGATAGGATATTTGGTAGGAGAAGAAGAATAAGAATGGCAGACAGAAGCAAAGTCATTCAACCATCGAGGAGGTTGTGTGGTTCGAACAGATCTTCGAATAGAAATGGATTGAAAAGGAACATAATAAGCATTTGGGAATAGAAGAAGGGACATTAGACTCAGGAGGAGAAGAAGAGGAAACATTGGTTGAATCTGTTGAGATTGCAGCAGACTAAACAAGGAGAAAATCATCATCAAAAACAGAAACATTAGAGGGGAAAAACCAGGGAGAAAGATCAGGGGTGGTAGAATGAAAAGGAAAGATGTCCTCATGAAAGATGACATCCCTGCTGACAAAAGGGGACTTAGAATCCAAATTAAACATTATATATTCTTTTGAACACCAAAATAAAAAATACATAAGGGAAAGCTCGAGGGGAAAAATTATAAGAGGAACATGTATTTGTAGCATAACTAAGACACCCAAGGACACGAAGGTGGGAAAGAGAAGCTGGACGATGATAAAGCATTTCAAAGGGAGGCTTCCAGTGTAAAACAAAAGAAGGAAGACGGTTTATCAAATAACAAGCAGTAGTGACACAATAACCCAAGAATTTAACAGGAACTTTAGCATGAAATTTCAATGCCCGAGCAACATCCAAAAGATGTTTATGCTTACGCTCAGCTATACCATTTTGTTGTGGTGTATGCGTACAACTACTTTGATGCAAGATGCCAAGAGAAGAGAAAAACTCAGAGCAAGAGGAATTAAATAACTCAGTCTCATTATCAGTTCTTATGAATTTAACAAAAGAGGAAAAATGATTTTTAACATAAGAGAAAAAAGATTTAATGAAGAGAACAGTGTCAAACTTTAACCTCAATAGAAACACCCATGTCATCCTTGAAAAATCATCAACTATTGTGAGAACATATCGTTGGCCATGAAATGTGGAAGTACATTAAGGTCCCCACATGTCCATATGTAAGAGTTCAAAAGGAGTGGTGGATTTAGTGGAACTAGAAGGAAATGGTAGCCTAGGTTGTTTAGCTAAAGGGTAAACATGACAATGAGGGCAAGAAGTACTAGAAATGCTATCAGACAAAGACAATTTAGATATAGTAGTATAAGAAGCATGACCCAAACGGGCATGCCAAAAAGCACTTTTATTAATCTCAGAATGCATACAAGAAGTAATAGAGGCTTGAATACCAGACAAAGGAAAAACATAAGCAAAAAAAGAGGACAAACAAGGCACAGATGCATGAGATATGAAAACATAAAGGCCACCACATAGTTTACCAATCCCCAAAATCCTGCCATTGGAGAGACCCTGAATCAAACAGAAATCAGGAAAGAAAAACACAGCACAACATAAATCTGAAGTTAACTTGGAAATGGAAATAAGGTTGTGAGTGAAATCGGGAATATACAAGACATTTGACAGACTCAAATTAGAAGGGGAAAACACATATCCAATATGAGTAATAGCGGCATGTTTGCCTTTAGGTAAAAGAACAGAACGAGATGTGGAAGAGCAAGAAACAGGATCACGCAAGCTAATGAAATTAGAACACATATGATCCGTAGCCCCATTATCTAATATCCAAATAGAACGAGATCGAGCAGAGAAACAAGAAACATCACCTGTCAAATTAGCAGAAGGATCAGCTGAAGAAGGCGGTGCATGATTGATCAAATCCAATAGTTGCTAATATTGTGTTGGTGTGAACGCCGGCGCCAAAGAAGAACCGGAACCAGAAGAAGAAGAAGCCAGAGAAATTCCAGAACTCACTGAGTCAGTAATCAAAGCAGCTTGAACATCCTTCTTCTTACTAAATTTGAAATCTGATGGAAATCCAATCAGACGATAGCACTGATGCTTTTTGTGACCTCGAATCTTGCAATGATTGCAAGTACCAGTGAAGCGACGACGAGACGCAACACCACCACAAGCATATAGTGCAGTGGAATCAGAAACTAAGGAGACATGAGAGGTACCATTGAGATGAGTTCTCTGAGATTCCTCTTGCAAGATCATCGAATAAGCCTGATTTACATAAGGAAGAGGCTTCATAAGCAATATCTGACTACGCAAGGTGGAAAACGTCTCATTGAAACCCATGAAGAATTGGAAGAGATGCTGTTGAAGATGAATGGCCAAGTTCTCCTCCGAAGTACTGCACTCACAGGTAGAAAATGGAACTAAAACAGCAATCTCATCCCATAAAAGCTTCAAACGAGTAAAATAAGTAGAAACCGAAAGGTCACCTTAAGTAGTTGTTGCGATCTCCCGGTGAAGAAAGAAGATTCGAGCGTCGTCGACCTTGTCAAAGCGTTCACGGAGATCCTTCCAGATGAGTGCCGCGTTCGAAGCAAAAACAACGCCGGTAGACAAATCCCGACTGACTGAGTTCAAGATCCAAGAAATAACAGCAGCATCACATCGATCCCATTGAGAACGGAGAGATTCAACAAATCTGTCGCGTTTGCAATCACCAGTAACAAACCCTAATTTGTTTTTTGTGAGCAAGGTGAGACGCATCGAACGGCTCCAAACGTCGTAATTGTCGATTCCGGTCAACTGAAAGGAGACAATCGGAGCACCGATCGTATTGGACGGATGAAGGTAAAGGACATGGTTAAGATTGATAACAATGGTCATCGACGATATCGGAAAAGAAAAAACAAAAGGGGAAACAAATGAGAATAAAAAACATGCCAAAGAGAAAGAAACGACCCAATATTAGTGGATCAAAAAATGACTCCTAATACCATGTTGAAAATGTATTTCATTCTCATTGATTAATGATAATTTACAATATGGTTTATATAGCCAAAGTAAAGACTAACAAACTAACAGACAACTGTTGCTAACAATCTCCAACTACTAACAGACTTCAAATTAATTACATTCATACTCTCAACAAAATTCAAATTGAGAAATCTTACCTTAATCCGCTCTTACAAACCTCTATTTACTAAACATTATACTTAACGAATTTGATTGATGAAACCTTTAAAAATAGTTAAAACATGTAATTTTTATTAAAAATTTGTTTACTAAATAGGCCATAGACTCATAATATGGCGACGAAATCGAGTAAAAGAATTAAAAGAATCCCACAAATAGAAAGAGGAAAAATATCTTTTTATTATATTAAGAAAAAAAGGGGGGGAAAGAAACGAGTGGAAATAAGCCACGTCATGTCTAATGTAAGCTATGTTGACACCGTGTTACGTTACCTTGGACATTTCCCGTCCTCTAAATAACTGGTGGCTGCCGTCGCTGCTGGAGGGAAAGGAAAAAAGAAAAGTATCCGAATTGGCGGAGAAATAACGAAGGAGAGGAGGAGCCGCGGTGGCAGAATTTGAATCTATATGGCTACCCCTCTTTCCTCTTATTCCCTTCCCCCTTTCTTTTCTTCCCGGACACATCCCATTCCAAAGCTCAATCTCCTTCCTCCCCCTCTTTCCATCTCTCCTTTCCGCTCTCTCTCCCATACCAACCCCCAAAAATCCCGCAAACCCCCTCTCCTCGCTTTCTCTTCCGCTAATTCCGATGCCTCTCCTTTCCACGATGGCTTCAGTTCCAATCCCACTCCATCTAAGGTAAGCCTTTCTGGAAACAAGTTCCAATTTTGGAGACTTACCCTTTTTTATGGTCCTTTTAGGTTTAGGGTTAAGAAATTGAGTAATTGGATTTTAGCAATTTTTCTTTCAGAAATCTGTCCTTACCAATCTGATACGTGAGATAGAACCATTGGACGTTAGCCTTATCCAAAAAGATGTCTCCCCTACAACCGTGGATGCCATGAAAAGGACTATTTCAGGCATGTTGGGTTTACTTCCTTCTGATAGGTTTCAAGTCTTCATCGAGGCACTGTGGGAACCTCTCTTCAAATTGTTGGTTTCATCTATGATGACTGGGTATGTTCGTATTCTACTTAATGTGACGTGCTCAATTGTATTAAATGTTTCTATGCTCCGGTAGGCGAAACCTTGTTCAGGGGTTGTATATCTCTCTGCTAGTTGTGATGCTTTCAAATCAATGCTTGTTGGCTATGTTTCTAGATTTCAGGTTCAAGTGTCAGATATGGGTATGTGATGGACACTGATATATTGAACTTTTTAATAAGTTTTTCCCTTTATTTTGAGGTTCCTTGGGGTCATATACAGTGTACTTTTCTTAAAAGTTAAGAATTGGAACAACATAGCTTGGTAGACATGCCTTTGCAGCTCGATTTATTAACTACATTATGACCTCACTCACCCCACTTTTTTGGAAGGAAACGGTTGATATCATATTAAGTTTTGTTTTGGTGAAGCCGAATCTTAAACTCATTTGTATGATTGTATCATGCCAAACTTGGCTCAATGTATATTCGTCAGCCACCACTAGGACATAAAAGTTGAATCTTGATGGGGTTTTATCTCCTCCATGCATATATTTCAAATTTACATCTATGTTTTCTTAATTTGGTACCATCACTTTTATCATTTATCTTCAATGGTTGTACCATGAGACATGCAGAGTAGCATTTATCTTCAATATTGTCTGTCAGATCTTGGGATTATCATGAATAATAGTTCTTCTCGAACTGCAGTTATACTTTGAGGAATGCTGAATATAGGCTTTGCCTTGAACGGAACCTTGGTTGTGAAGGAGATTTGGAAAATCAAACTTCAGAAAAGTCGAACTTCGATTTACAAGAGATGTTACTAGACAGTACAAAAATAAATGAACTTTTTAAGAAAAATGGTTTGTCATCTGAATCTTAAGAAACCAATAGAGAGCAATTTGAAGATATAGACATTCAAGGCCTGGGTGAAATGCCCCTTGAAGCACGTAAATACATTCTTCACTTGAAGTCCCGTCTAACTACAGTGAAAAAGGTATGCTACAGCATATTGAGGAGCCTCTCATAGTTTTTTTCCCATTAAATTATGAACTATTTGCTTGATGCATTGCCATGATAAAGTTACCTTTATTTTTTGAGTTTGTAATTAGAAACATGTCATAGCTTGCATCAGCTGAACAAATGTGAAGCTCTCTCTGACCCTTTTTAATTCCTCTTCTGACTGATACGATATCCATATTTCTGAAACTTAGTAGACATTCTCCCTTGATAGCCTTTATTTTTCATTTGGGATGGGATATTAGGCCAACGTGTTATGTCATGTATTCCAAATTGTTGGTAATCTCACTATGAAAGAATTTAGATATGCTGTAAAACAGAAGTATTAATTGTACTTATATGTTAGATGTGTCGACCAGATTAACTGAAAAGATCAGTCAATGGAAAAATATGATGGAACAGAAAGCTAGATTTAAGGTATTACTTGTTTCTTTCTTCATAGTTTTATATTTTGAGAGTTAACCCCCATGAAAATATTGGTGAGTGGTGAATTTCTGGCTTTTCAAAATCTACATTGCATGAGATGTATGTTCCATGGTTTATCAGGTTCAAATGTTAACAATTGATTCAGACATTGATACTATATGAGAAGATTGAACCTTCTCAAATTGGTGAATATCTAATTTTCTTTATCATCCATCTGTACATGTCATATATTTTTTGTTTACAATTTCTTAAAATCCTTATCTGCAATTTGGTGGGATACACGCTCATATTTCTGTTTTTTGCTCCATTGAAGGAACTTCATGAAGTAAAGAGGAAGAGTGCTGCTCTGCAAATGCAACAGTTTGTTGGGGAAGAAAAGAATGATTTACTGGACTACTTAAGATCACTAGAACCAGAAAAGGTTTCCCATGATCTCGAAACCTTCTAAAGCAAATTGATTTACTAATTTCTCATAAACATGATACTATGAAAGCAATATCTCCAAATGAATATACAATTTAAGTTTTTTGCTTTTATATCCATTAATGTGAAGGGAAGATTGAACTAATTAAAAAGAGCTTTTGCAATGTGACAATTTGGTGCCCCACATTGTATAGGGATGAGGATTGGCTTTTGTCTTGAAGGGGTACCTCTGCTTAGCATAAATTGCTAGATATAACAATTTTACTCTGATTGATATTTCTGTACCCTTGGTGCTTAATCTATCACATGAAACTGTTCCTTTAGCAGTGGATTTCAGTAAAATTTTATGTTGTCATGGCTAATAATATTGTAACATAAGTTCAGGTGGCTGAGCTTTCTGAACCAACATCTCCTGAAGTGAAAGACACAATCCACTCTGTAGTCCATGGTCTCCTTGCCACTCTTTCTCCAAGGATGCATTCCAAGATTCCTCCTTTGTCTGAGAACACTGGAACTGTAAATATTGGGAGTGAAGATTGCGCCGAACTTGTTGAGAATACTTCACTTCAGTTCCAGCCCTTCGTTTCATTAACACGGGACTATCTTGCTCGTCTTCTCTTCTGGTTAGTCCAGCTCTACTGCTGCATTCCTTAATCCTTCCGTCTCTCTCTCATTTATTTTAACACACTTCAAACCCAACAAGTATATGTTTAAATTTTTAATTTATATATTTTACAAGCGAAATCTGTTTTTTTTTTCAAAAGTTTAGCAGGAAATGTGCATTTCACTGCACTTATTGCTCATTATAGAGTAGAATCCTGTTTACATTTCAACTTAATGTGTTTGATCGGTATACTTTGGGAGAATGAAAGATCATATGGAGATCTGAGAAATTTTCATGTTTGAACTTTGAATAAGCTTCAGTCACTCTAACATTCAACAATTTTTTTTGTCCAGGCCCGTACTATTATTAATAATATTATTGTTCAGATATGGTAATATTGCTAGCTCTGATATTCTCATCTTTCCTTAAGGTGTATGCTGTTAGGGCACTACATTAGAGGCCTCGAGTATCGCTTGGAGCTAATGGAACTTTTGATGTTGACAAGCAGTCCCAACAATAATGGCTGTGGTGATGAGCAGGTTGTTTAGAGTTGCTGTGATTCCGGTGCTTCTATCTGTATATATAAAACATAAACCGGGATGCGGCTAACTTCTTTTTGGGGAAGAGGTAAGAATTGGACAAAGGTTAGGCCCTTTCACTCTCTTGCAGATGGCGGATCGTTTTTATGCATAAAAAAGGGATACATTGTTTTTGTTTGTGTCGCATTAATGTTTTTACCCAAAAATGGATAGACAAAGTTGTTGGTATTGCTTATTATTATCATTAGTTCAAGAAAGGTTGCTTGAATCATCATGTTGAAGGAGATTGACCCAATATGCAACGTTTCTGTAATGTTCATTCTATTTTGAATTTTGATGATCTTAACAAGTTTGTTTGGTTCAGTGGTAAATTACTATTGATGGAGTTGAGTTAAAAAATTTGACACCAGATATCAAAGTTCAGTATTAGGATTAATTCAAGACTTTTTATCAACAGTAAATTTAAAATAAATTGAAATATTTCCCCCCTACACAGATGGCTGAAAATTTGATAGAGTTAACTTGTATTTGATTCCATACAATTTAGTTTTGCATTTTAATTGGATTGAATTTATAATGTCATGCTTTGTCACATTCTCTATATGGATGAAAAAATTCCATAAAAATATTTATAAAAATTCCATTCAATGAATAATCATTCCAAATGATATATACAAAAATTCATTTATTTTATTTTCAGATTTTTAAGTAATAGATATTAATACTAAAAGAAAGGATCTTTCAGTCTTTTGCAACCGAGTCAGTATTTAGTTAATCTTTATTGTTAATTATATTCACAGTTTTAATAAATAGTATAGATATTACAAATATTTTAGGGTGGCTAAATAATAGGCTTAAACATACTTTTTCATACTTGAACTAGACATTTTCTTCCTTGTTGAAATCTAAAGAATTTTTGTTTCTGCATTAATATTAGTTTATCTTCTCACAAGTTGGTATCTAAAATTTTTTTGCTCTCAAGTTGTTACCCAAATTTTAATTTCATTCACTGTTTTAGTAATCTTTTTAATAGTTTCAGTCTCCAAGCTTATACATTCTATGAATTTGATTATAATTCAAAACAATACCATAAATATAACTATTCATATTTACTCACCTTTTCACGATATTGTAAAACCAAGCGAGTCTATCATATCAAAACAATAGTTAGATAACTGCATTCTACGATAAAACAATAAGTTATTGCTAAACTTTTATTATATCAAAAAGTATTATAACATTTATGGAAGAAGAACACATAATATAGGAGAATAATAAAGAGTGAATTGATAGAATTTTTAAATATATAAGGTTAAATTTATTGATTTGTTTCGACCTAGGACCAAAATAATAAAATATATGTTTTAGTATAAATTTAGAAGAAAGTGTCTAGTTCAAATATCAATTTGAAAATAAAAATACTTTATCTACTAACTAAAAAGAAAATGCCTAATTTATATACCAATTTAGGAACAAAATCTTTTTTAAGTACCAACTTGTACCTATTTTAAGTACGAAACGCACATTTAAACCTATAGAATAGCAGGAAGATTGCCAGATTGCGGTTGAATAACATATTAGCAAGTGGGCTTAAAGCAGGACATTGATATTTATGGGGCACTTGATTTGATGATACAGAATCAATGCTTACGAATGAAGGAATATAGTCTGTGCAACCCAAAAGAGGTCTAATGTGCTTCGTTTTCCTACCACTTTTTTGTTTCATGGATTCATCATACTCAAAAACAATCATTAAACCTACACTTTGAACTTTGCTTCATCTGATTTCCATGCTTTAAATTAATAAATAATCTATGTTTGGTAGGAATGTTTGTACACTCATGTTAGTTTTACTATATGAATTAGTAATAAATTAATGGGTAAACTACTGTAAGGGTCACTTTTGTTTACCGTTTGTACAAATTTAGTCACCACTTTTGAAAAGTGTCAATAAGGTCATCTACGTTTTTGATGTGTAAAGACTTGGTCACTCCGACGTTATAGTCTGTTAATCCTCTAACGGATTGCTGATGTGGCAAAATTAATTCAGCCCTAAAATTTTCTCTGTAAAACCGACGTTTGGTGTTCTTCTGGGGGTATCACGCCTGATGGTAACTTAGTCCAAGCTGGTGGTTTCAACGATGGTGAACGTAGGGTCAGAGTTTTTAGCCCATGCAGCAGTCGGGCCTGCAATTGGCAAGAAATACCAAATGGGTTAACAGCCAGAAGATGGTATGCCACCAGCCATATCTTGCCAGATGGAAGACAAATTATTGTCGGTGGTCGCAAACAATTTAACTACGAGTTCCTTCCTAAAAGTATCGCCGCCGCCAACACATTCAATTTGCCTTTCTTGTTAGAAACCTATGATTTCGGCGCATAGAACAATCTTTACCCTTTTGTGTTCCTTAATGTCGACGGAAACTTGTTTATTTTTGCTAACAATCGAGCTATTTTGTTTGATTATGTGAAGTACAAAGTTGTGAAAACGTATCCGACAATTCCAGGTGGCGATCCTAGAAGTTATCCAAGCACAGGTTTAGTTGTCTTGCTGCCATTGAAGAACTTGAAAAGGGCAGCAGCTATTCAAGCTGAAGTTTTGATTTGTGGGGGTGCTCCTAAAGGATCTTTTTTCCAAGCCTCACGAGGTAATTTTATTACAGCTTTGAACACTTGTGCCAGGATGGTAATAACCGACCCCAACCTACAGTGGATAATAGAAACTATGCCTTTAGCTAGAGTTATGGGTGACATGATATTGCTTCCAAATACATCCATAACCAGAATCTTGAGCCCCTTGGTACCCATAACCTGTATTGTTCGGAGCTTGTTTTTGTTCGGAGTAACCTTGTTGTGATGGTGCGTATTGACCATACCCAATAGTACTTGCTTGAGCATATGTTGTTGGCTGATTGTAACCAGCAACAGGCTAGCTACCTTGCTGCGGATAGGCCTGGCCAGTTGCAGGAGGAGGCTGACTATATCCATCACTAGGTGGTACAGAGTCATATGGAGGATAGCTTTATTGTGTCGGCCCACTTGATGCAGCATATGGGTATTGTTGCTGTGGAGGCACATTAGGACCATATGACTGCACAGTTGGACCTTGATATGGTACTTCTCCAGGTTGATTGGTTGGAGGACCATATGATTGGGGTCCTTGTGATTGCATGGCATATGATGGTTTTTTTCCATATTGCTGTTGAGGGGCATACCCAAGTTGAGGACCTGGCTGTGCATATCCTGGCTGGGTAGACCCATGTCCTGCCCCTTCATAAGGATGCTGGACTGGGTATGATTTTCATACTTAGTTATATTGTTTCTTCTTCTTCTTCTTCTTCTTCTTCTATTACAGAGAAAATTTTAGGGTTGAATTAATTCTGCCACATCAGCAATCCGTTAGGGGATTAAAAGACTATAACGTCGGAGTGACCAGGTCTTTACACATCGAAAACGTAGATGACCACTTATTGGCATTTTTCAAAAGTGGTAACTAAATCTGTACAAACGGGAAACGAAAGTGACCCCTGCAGTAGTTTACGCAAAAATCAAATAGAATTAATTTAGGGTAAACTACTGCAAGGGTCACTTTCATTTCCCGTTTGTACAGATTTAGTCATCACTTTTGAAAAGTGTCAATAAGTGGTCATCTACGTTTTCGATGTGTAAAGACTTGGTCACTCCGACATAGCTCGTTAATCCCCTAACGAATTGCTGATGTGGCGAAATTAATTCAACCCTAAAATTTTCTCTATAAAATTAGAAGAAGAAGAAGAAGAAGAAGAAGAAGAAGAAGAAGCAATATGACTAAGTATGAAAATCATACCTCAGTCCATCATCCTTATGGAGGGGTAGGACATGGGTTTACCCAGCCAGGATATGCACAGCCAGGTCCTCAACCTGGGTATGCCCCTCAGCAGCAATATGGCAAGCCACCATCATATGCCATGCAATCACAAGGACCCCAATCATATGGTCCTCCAACCAATCAACATGGAGAAGTACCATATCAAGGTCCAACTGCGCAGTCATATGGTTCTAATGTGCCTCCACAGCAGCAATACCCATATGCTGCATCAAGTGGGCCGACACAGCAAAGCTATCCTCCATATGGCTCTGTACCACCTAGTGATGGATATAGTCAGTCTCCTCCTGCAACTGGCCAGGCCTATCCGCAGCAAGGTAGCCAACATGTTGCTGGTTACAGTCATCCAACAGCATATGCTCAAGCAAGTACTGTTGGGTATGGTCAATATGCACCATCACAACAAAGTTACTCCGAACAGCAACAAGCTCCGAACAATGCAGGTTATGGGTACCAAGGGGCTCAAGATTCTGGTTATGGATGTATTTGGAAGCAATATCATGTCACCCATAACTCTAGCTAAAGGCATAGTTTCCATTACCCACTGTGGGTTGGGGTCGGTTATTACCATCCTAGCACAAGTGTTCAAAGCTGTAATAAAATTACCTCGTGAGGCTTGAAAAAAAGATCCATAAGGAGCACCCCCACAAATCAAAACTTCAGCTTGAATAGCTGATGCCCTTTTCAAGTTCTTCAATGGCAGCAAGACAACTGAACTTGTGCTTGGATAACTTCTAGGATCGCCACCTGGAATTGTCGGATACGTTTTCACAACTTTGTACTTCACATAATCAAGCAAAATAGCTCGGTTGTTAGCAAAAATAAACAAGTTTTCGTCGACATTAAGGAACACAAAAAGGTAAAGATTATTCTCTGCGCCGAAATCATAGGTTTCTAACAAGAAAGGCAAATTGAATGTGTTGGCGGCAGCAATACTTTTAGGAATGAACTCGTAGTTAAATTGTTTGCGACCACCGACAATAATTTGTCTTCCATCTGGCAAGATATGGCTGGTGGCATACCATTTTTTGGATGTTAACCCATTTGGTATTTCTTGCCAATCGCAGGCCCGGCTACTGCATGGGCTAAAAACCCTTACCCTACATTCACATCGTTGAAACCACCAGCTTGGACTAAGTTACCATCAGGCGTGATAGCCCTAGAAGAGCACCAAACGTCAGTTTTACAGAGAAAATTTTAGGGTTGAATTAATTCTGTCACATCAGCAATCCGTTAGGGGATTAACGGACTATAACGTCGGAGTGACCAAGTCTTTACACATCGAAAACGTAGATGACCACTTATTGGCACTTTTCAAAAGTGGTGACTAAATCTGTACAAACGGGAAATGAAAGTGACCCCTGCAGTAGTTTACCCTTGATTTTTTATATAATTATTAGTTTCTGACTCATTAGTAGATTTTTTCAGATTGAGTACTGTAAATATTCATTATGGAACAGATTTTTCAACCCAATTTGTTTCATTTAAAACGTCAAAATTTAAACATTTGATTTTGCTTGGAAATATAGTGTCTCATTCTGCTAGACCAATTGTTAATTGATAATTTTTAGCCCTTTACATAACTTAGTTTTAACCAAAAAAAATGAATATATATATATATATATTACTTATTTTGAATATGTACTGTTTTTTACTTAAGTTTTTACTCACCTCTCTAATTTCAAGTTTATATTTATGTTGGTTTGCTTTATGTTATGGCAAGCTATTTTAAAGCTCGTATAATAATTAAACGTTTTCATATATTAGTATTTATGTAACTTAGCGTAGCATCATCGTCAATGCAACGATAAGACATATTGCATTTTTAAGAAGAGAATTTAAGTTTAAACTTTGAAAATAATATTATTGGAGTAAATGTAACGAATACCGAATACGAACATTAAAATTGACATAAAAGATCTAAAAATAATAATTAATAAATTGAATATCTAATTAAATGGGTGTATTTGATAAATGAAATTAGTAAATGTATAGATTCAGGAACAAGTATGTATAGGGCTGGGACATAAAGAATAAGAAATAAAGGACTAGAAAGTTATTTTCAGATCTAATGTTGAATGGCTTTCTAACTTCACTCTAATGGACAAGCTTAGCTTCTTCAGTCTTTGTTTACCTTTGAATCTTATATATTTGACACCTCTTTTTTTTTTCTTCAAAAGAAATTAAAAGTGTACAAAAGAAATAAAGCTATGTAAGGATTGAAGATTAGGGAAAACTTCATATTAGATATCTTTATTTTTTTATATAAAATATGAATTTAAATTTGCAAATCTGTATTAAATTTCTATTACACTTATCATTCGCATTACATTTTAATGTTATATTACAAAATTACAATTAGAAATAAATTTCAGCGTCAGTATATAAAACACTAACACTTAATCATATATGAAATATTTGAATTCCTTAAATAAGTTATTATTTTACAAGAAAAATTATTTGATGAGCCTTACACACCACGTTAATTATGGTCTCATCAATAAAAATTTTTCATCTTATTTTTTTCGATGTGAATATTCACATCTTTTCTACGTGTAACTAAGGAGTGGGTAGTTATTTAAAGGTACACTAAAAAAATAAATATTATTGGATGAATCATAGATAATACAGTGAGCCAAATACATCTAATAATTTATTTATTTTACACGCTATCGGTGGAAAAAAATTTACAAACGGCACTCAAATGACGACAATTGTATTTGATATGCCACTTGTGATTTTTTTCACTTACTATTAAATAATAATCATTCCTTGAATATCTAACTTTAATAAGTCCACTTAAAACTAAATTATAATATAAAATGGATAATATATAATTGTACCTATTTCCCACAAAATAAAATAAATTTAAATATTTATTAAGAGCAAAATTTTTCTTACCTTCTCTTAAATAAAAATTGTTTTAAAAAAATAAATAAATATATATGCATGTATTAATTAAAATATATGAGTTCGTAAAATCTTAATTATAAAAAAAATCGAAATGCAACGAATATTTTAGTATAATCTTACTCTAAATTAATATTGGGAAAATAAGGTATGTTGAGAGAAATTTGAGGATTTATGACAAAAGATACAAAGATTGGGAAGGACGCCACTTGTAGATGACGTCTTAGTTTTTTAAAATTTATTTGAAAAAATAGATAAATTTATGAGAAAAATGAAAAAAAATAAAGTATGTTGAGAAAATTTTAAGGATTTATTACAAAAAAAAATACAAGGATTGCAGAAGACGCCACTTGCAGGTGGCGTCTTTTCACAAAATGCCACCTACAGGTGGCGTCTTCTTCAATTTATGTATATTTTATCGTAAATTCTCATATTTTTTTTTTGGTAAATCACTAAATTTTCACCACATATCTTATTTTCCCAATGCTAACTTGGGTCAGGATTATTTACCAAATTTCCCCAGAAATTTTAGGTAAAAAAATATACAAGTGCACGTGGTTTGGGGTCGTGAAGAACAAGGCTGTTGTATTGACTGTTGAGGGATCAGTCAAAAGAAACTAGCATTGAGTGGAAGAGAATTAACACTAGCGTGACCATCCTTTAGTGTCGGGGTAAAATTAATTTTTACTGGAAAACTTAATATTTTATTTTTTATAACTATTGGTATTTAGCTTATTAAACGACAGATTGAATACTATAAAAATTTATTATGAATGTGACCTTTTTAATTCAATTTACTTCATTATAAATATCAAAATTCAAACACTAGACCTTATTCAAGGGACATAACCTCTTATCTCCGTAGACTAACTGATAATTAATCAAAATTTAATATTGTATTGATAATAAAAATTGTAATTCATCTTTAAAATGGTAAAATCACATAGTTTTTAATAGTCTTAAAATGAGTACAAAGTAATATATGTTCATACTTTTTCTTAAACTCTTTAATAAGATACATACTTATGATATTTTACAGACAAAACTACTCAAACTAGATCTCTTAAGATGAATATCATTTTTTTCATTGAAACCGTCGTTGATTTCTAATATCGCATAATTAATTATTTTATTATCTCAACATTATCCCATCACATGGAGTAAAGTTCATTTTCTGACTGGCTAAACAAAAGAAGAAATCTTGGTTGCCCATACATAACATATTAATTAAGAATCAGTTTTGATTATTAGTAATGTGAGTGGATTTTGTCAGTAAATTAAGATAAAATAAGAATGGCTTTGTCTACAAGGAACAAGGATTTTGTCCACTGCTTCTGCCCAAAAGGCAGCAGTTCAAATTATGTGCTTCACTTGTAAAATCCATGATCCCACCTAAGTAACAATTATTAATACTATACCAATAATAATGACCGTTTAACTGTTTTTATAATCATTACATCTTTCAATTATAAGTTGAAAGGAAGGGGTCTATTTAGTTGGAGGTAAATCGTCTGTTTTGAACTATGTTATTTTGTGCTAAGAGTTTAAAGTTTAGGTTTATAGAATTAGAGGTATGATGTATTTTTAAGGTGTAAGATTTAGGATTTAAGATATATAATTTATAGTTAGGATTTAAAATTTAATTTTTAAGTATTTTTTTAGTGCAAGACATATGAAAAGACATAATTAATTTTTTTTTTGTTCTATTTAGTTTTCACTTTTCACAGCTAAGTTTGTGTTTGTAGATAATAAGGTGCGTAGGTTATAGTTATGATTCTCAAATCTGTTTCTAAATTTGAGAATCATATGAGTATTTTAAAATTTTGGGTCAGTCATTTATTATGTTGGACTAGACACTATCTAATATCTATAAAATAATACTTTAAATGGTTTTTAAACGTTTTAAAAAATAATAATTCTAGCGGGTTGCGTTTAAAATCAGAGTGAAGATCAAGTTAGAATGTTGGTTAAAATATCCCACGGTATTCAAAATCGATTTTTAAAAAATCATATAGTCTTCATTTTCTTCACACAAAAAAAGTAGGATTATTACCGAAGTGGTATGCATTGGCCAACAAGTATAATCAGTATGGATGCTGAACTAATTACAATATTTTTGGTTTAATTGTTGGTATCCAACTCATAACAGACTAATTTAGATTAAATATTACATAGCCATATTATGGGGTGACTCTCGGGGCATAACAGAGTCACATTGATAATTGGGGCGTATGTTAAGACCCTAATTTTTTTAAATGTATTATTATATAATTTATATATAAAAATTAAAAATATATAATTAACACCCTTTTATAAATAAAATGATACACCTTTATAAATAATTAATTCTTCTTAAATACTGTTAAAAATTATATCCCTTAAATAAATTCATGACTCCACCCCTATTTTTGGGTGAACTTCACAGCCCAATTATTTTATTCAGTATACTAAGGTTCGAACTCATAACTTTATTTAAAAGATTAAGTATTTTAATTTACTAGATCAATCGGTTGTTGGTGAACCGACTACAATATTAAAAGCACTACAAATGAAGTAATTAATAACTTATCTCAAATTATCTTGACTAACTAATTGAACCGTATGTTTTTTTATTGAAAACTAATTGAAACGTATGTGATTTACACGTGGTTTTATTTATTGAATTCATATTTAACGCAATGTTCGAGCATAATGTTACACGAATGCCAATAAATTATGATGTGCCGCATATTCAAAATTTTAGACAAGAGTTAAATTTTTGGTTAAAATATGATACCAATCACCAACCATTGAATTTAACACGTTTTAAGATCAATCTTTGTATTTAAAAAATTAAAATTGAATTTTTACTTTTTTTAAATTAAAAGTTTTGTTCTAATAGTAGACCCTATTAATATTTTTCATCAAGTTTACTTAATGTTCAATATGTTTACCGAGTTCAATCTTATGAGACCCGCATTTATCATATAGAATCAGTGAATAAGCGGATAATATTCATATTAAGACACTTAAATTTAATCGTTTAATTTATAAGAGGTGTGCACTTTGTCAAAAGGTTATGAACATATACTATTTTCTAATTATCTTTAGACTATTTAAAAAAAATATTTATCGAGTTGATGGTAATTTATTTCTTAAAGAAAAACATTTACAATACCAATAATTATAGTAGATTTTTTTTAGCTTTATCATATATATAGTTAAATCCTTAAGTTTCATTAAGTTACATCCGATGAAACATTGGTATACTGCCCAAGTTCAAATTACAATTTATGTTAATTCTCAATTCAAATTTATTTTTATTCAAGTATTAGTATGTGTGTGTAGATTTTCTTTAAAGTAATTATTTTTGAGAAATTCTTTAAAGTAATTTTATTTTGTGTTTAGATATATTTTGATTAGTAACGTATTTATTTATACTATATAACGAATCTTTCATTACTGGTTGAGGATATTAGAGAGTTGATTTGTCGCGACTGGCGAGTAATGATCAATCATGTCAAGCGGGAGAGTAATGGTGTTGCCGACAAGTTTGTGTCCTTGAGTCGGGATGGGGTCTTGCTGCATCGACTTACTTGGAGCCGCCTCTGCTTGTGATGGCGTTGGTTGCCGCAGAACGTGGCCTGTACTTGCGAAGGGATTTGGAGGTGGAAGCCGAGCAACACTTAGGCAATGGTGCTGAGGCTCGATTGCATGTTAATCCCGGTGTTTAAGGGGGTTGTTTTTGTCGCTTGTTCCGTGGTGTTTAGAGGCATGATTATGGTAGTTTTGTAATTAGGCTTCTATAAACGAAATTTTGCTCGCGTTGTTTTTTTTTTATCTTGATATTTCAATAAGTACTCTTTTCTTCCATTTACGGTTTAAAAGATTTTTAACGAGGCTTATAGGTTTACCCAACTTCTTTTTATAAAAAAATTAATTCTTTAAAACAATAAACATAGAAAATTAGAAAAGGAAAAATATTTGATGCATAATCAATCTAAACTTCAATTTATTCAAATAAATTTTTTAGGAATTATGAATTTAATGTAAAATTTAAAGTTTAATTAAGGAGTTTAAAAAGAATTTGAGTGAGTTTAAAAAGAATTTGAGCATGGGTAGGTCTTAGGTGCAGTAAATTTAGGGTGCGACTAAAAGACGATAAGTATTGAAATTTTTCTAAAAACTTAAAATATTAAATTTTTGATAATATTTTAAGTTGTATTTTTCGTGTTTTTAGACAAATATGGATACTTACAAATAAGTATTAATACTTAATTTTTTTATAACATTTTAATTTTTAGACAAATATCGATACTTGTTAAAAAAAACACGAAAAAAACTAACCTAAAATATTATTAAAAAATCTAATATTTTAAATTCTTTAACAATTATTAAAATTTATTTTTTTTAGCCGCACTCCAAACATGTTATAAGTTAGACTGTTATAAGTTAGACTGGAGCAGCATTTGATGCACCGCAAATATACACTTTTATTTATTTCCTAATTTATTCGGCCTATTTATTTATCCCTCACTCTCTCTCTCTCTCCAACACCATAGGACTATAAGTATAGGAATTAGGAAAGCAAAATTCATGTATTTGGGTGATTGAAAAGTCGCTACGTTTCCCACGCCTATGCTCGCTGCTCGCTCCATGAACGAAGCTTACCATTCTCTTTAGTCTTTACCCTCTCTTCAGTCTTCACTTCAATCCAACCCTTCTGTTTCTCTCTCCTTTTCCAAATCAAAAACCCGACCCCTAATGGAGAAAAAGCAAGGTTTTTTCTCAGCTCTCAGAGAGGAAGTAGTTCGCGGCCTTTCGCCTTCCCGCTCTCGGACCAGCAGCCCCAGAAGAGCCCGTTCACCCATGTCCATTCTCTTACGGAGAAAGAAAAGCCACCACAACAACTATGGAGGCGCTTACGTGCCGCAACCGGGGTACGGTGGTCTGAGGCCTGTCGGGGAAGCGTTAGCTCCGCTCATGGAAGGTCCCGAGCCGGAAGGAGGGGAAACCGGAGATTCGAAGCGGCTTGGGTCGGGTCTTGGACAATGGGTTATGGGGCAGTTTGCGAGGACTCCGTCGGTTGCTTCAATGAGTTGCAAAAGGTCCGATCTAAGGCTGTTGCTTGGGGTCATGGGTACACCTTTGGCTCCGGTTCAAGTTTGCTCCACTGACCCGCTGCCTCACTTGAGCATAAAGGACACTCCTATTGTTAGTCCATTTTCCCTCTCTCCTTTTAAGCTCATTCAAACTATTTGGTTAGCAAGAAAATTGAGTAAAACTCCATGTAGATATATAGTATATTTTCTTGGGTACTAATCTTACGTTTAAGACATAAAAAGTTATGGTTAGAAGTAGAACTTAGAACTGCAGAGCAGAAAGGGTGTTAATGGCTGAGATTGTTTTAAAACTAAACATTAATAAAGTTTCTCATTTGATCATTACAAGGTTATATCCCTTGCTGTATTCTGGTGATAAAATGTTGCGACTGTAATTTTACTTACTGTTCAGTTTTTTTTTGGTTTTCCTTGTATTTTGCAGGAAACTTCCACTGCTCAGTACATATTGCAGCAGTATACAGCTGCTTCCGGTGGGCTGAAGCTGCAAAACTCCATACAGAACGCATATGCAATGGGAAAGCTCAAGATGGTAGCTTGTGAATATGAAACTGCCACAAAGACCGTTAAGAACCGTTATGGCTCCAGAAGTGCAGAGTCTGGTGGGTTTGTGCTCTGGCAAATGAATCCGGACATGTGGTATGTTGAACTCGCTGTCGGCGGCTGCAAAGTTCATGCAGGCTGTAATGGGAAGCTTGTGTGGAGGCACACGCCTTGGCTTGGTGCTCGCACAGCAAAGGGGCCTGTTAGACCCTTGCGTCGTGCACTTCAGGTGTGGTTTCCTACATCGACTGCTCTTGAGTTATACTTTTAGACTTTTAGTATTCTTAATTTTCTGATATTCTCTTTGTGGTTCATTAAGGGTCTTGATCCAAGAACAACGGCCAGTATGTTTTCTAATGCAAAATGCATAGGAGAGAAGACAATTAATGGTGAGGATTGCTTCATCCTCAAGCTTTGTACTGATCCCCAGACTTTGAAGGCTAGAAGCGAAGGCCCTGCAGAGATCATCAGGCATGTTTTATTTGGCTACTTTAGTCAGAAGACTGGACTTCTTGTTCACATGGAGGATTCACATCTTACTCGCATCCAATCCAATGGTGGTGATACCGTTTATTGGGAAACCACAATCAATTCATATCTTCATGATTACCGACCCGTCGAAGGTATCATGATAGCACATTCCGGGCGTTCTGTCATTACACTTTTCAGGTTCGGGGAAGTTGCAATGAGCCATACCAAAACAAGGATGGAAGAAGCTTGGACGATTGAGGAGGTTGCCTTCAACATACCAGGCCTTTCCGTCGATTGTTTTATCCCTCCAGGTGATTTGAGATCTGAATCCGTCAATGAAACCTGTGAGCTACCTCAGGATGAAATGGCAAAGAGTGCGATTGTGTTATCAGCACACCATGCCAAAGTTGCCGCACTGGAGAAGGCACAAGATAGTTGTGCCGACAGCATGATTTGGAGGATGCAAGTCTGAAGAAAAGGTAGAATCAAATCTTAGAAATTGTCCAAATTGGTAGCTAGTTCAGTTAACTAACCCACCAGAAGTCATTTTTTTGGACTTTGGTTTTATGCCTCTACTGCAAACAGAGCATAGTCTCAGTGCAGAACCCAACTACGGAGTTGGAGCTCGATTTTCCAGTTAGGGATAGAGCTAATGGAGGTTGATTTTTAGTTTACCTTTGCTTGATGGTAGGTGGCAAAGCTGCCCCATCAACCTTTTTCTATAGTTACACTAACCATAATGGTTAATTAAATATAATGTGGCAGTATAGGGATGCTGCCATAGTTTTTAATGTTACAATATCTGGATTTGTGATTCAAAGTGTGATTGCATGGCTTGAAAGTTGTTTTGGGGGTTTGAGAAGGAAAAAAGATTTTGGTGGATATGGTAAATGAGATGGATCTAACTATATTTCTTACCTTATGAAAGCAAAATGTAAACAGAAAAATACCATTGTTCATCTGTTCTAGAATGCTTTTGATGAATATATAGACATCTCCATATTTCCTTCATTCTTTTTCAGTTAATCTTTTATCCCCACCCCCATATTAAGGTTATTTATTCTTCCTACACAGTATGTAGACGACATTGTTGTAAGATGCAGTAACGAAACATGGGCCGTAAAACGGATATGAAAAGTAATATATAATGCCTGCAGTTGGAACCTTTAAGGCTCGACAGTGTCCCCTGGTGGGGGACTCCAAAGGCTTTAATAATGCAGACAAACATTGGTTTAAGGCAATGCAGAGCCCCACCTTTGACCATTGGGGACCTAAACTCAAAACACCAAAGGGTAATGTCTAATGTGTGGGGTATGGCATCTTTCAAAGCTAAAAAGCTTGTTGGCACGAGATCAAAGCTAAGTTCCTCAATATATTATCCCCCATGTGATTTCCTTTTCTTCTTTTGCTTTTGCTTTGATTCCTTAGCTCAGCCGTTTTAACACATCTTTTTACTTGCTTTTAGCAATGTATTATTGTCTTTTCAGTATTTCTTCACCTTCACTCTCTAATCTCAGTGCTGTTTGTGTTTATCTCTTAAAACTTTTTTCTCTTCTCAGGGGGAGGGAAAGTTCCAACTCATCCCCATGTTTCTGAAAATGAAAATCACACTACTCAATAGCTCTACACGTTTGCTATTGATAATACCTTTATAATATTGACCAGTCATTAAATTTTATCAAACTATTACAAAATAACTAGTAAATTAATTGAATTGTTACGCCATCTTAAAACGTCTGATGACTATTCTGTAATAGTTCGATAAAATTTACAACGATTCTGTAGCTTTTAAAAGATTAATAATCAAAACAATTATTTTTTAATAGTTTAGTGACGATTGGTACACTTTACCCTATAATATTTACTTGGTTAAGCTCATCTTCCTCCACATTTCCTAGGCTGCCTAGCAATCAACTTTGTTTCCGAGTATAAATTAGTTGACTTTTAGCCTTCTTATGCTGCCCAGAACCCCAAAAAAAGTGTTTGTATCTTCTATTACATAAATTTCAAGTAAATTGAATATCAATTTAGTAAAAAAAATATTTTAAAAGATAATTAGTAATATTTAAAAATCAAACACGACATTGATGGACTTGCAGATTCTATAAATCTTTTATCTTTCTATCTATGATTATTTAATAAATATTATTTTTAATTTTTCATATAAAATATTTTCTTTCATCCAAATAAAAAATGTGAGTAAGTCTAATGTTTATAGTTAGAGTTGTTCATATCGATATTTTAATTTGTATCATATATATATTAAATACAAATATTATAAAAGAAATTAGATAAAGAAGAAACAAAAAGCTTGACAATTTCTAGGGTATTTATTCCATTTAACTTTTGATACTCTTCATTTGTTTATCTTACAATATATTGTGTGTACTTCTCCCATAATCCTTGACAAGTTAGAGAGCAGGCAGCCGCAGGATTTTAGGGAGTGTTGTTAAGTTGGTTGACATTATTCAGCACTTAAAAACTACACGTGGGACATTAATGGTTCTTTCTTCACGTAATTATATGTATCTGAGCTATCGATTGACAAATCCAATCGTATATTAGAAAGATTTATTGTGAGGATGATTTTTTTTACTCAGTTTGTTTTGTTTATAATATCAAAATTTAAGCTTTAAACATTAATTAAAAGGTCTGACATCTCATCTATATAAATAAATTGAGGATCAACAAGTGAGTGACATAACTATGAAAAGACTAGTGAGATAACGGTCCACGAGATATTAAAAATTGCTCCATTCCCTCAAAAATATTTAAATTCAGTGCTGACCCTCTAGATTTAATTTTTTAAAAAGACCTCTAAAGAACAATGTTAAATTCGGCTATTGAATAAAATAATAGTATTGATAGCAATGCCAATAGAAAACGTGGAAAACAACAAATGGAGAAAATTCATGTAAATGCAACAAAAAAGTGTCGGCAATGGAAGTATGGAGGTAAAAAAAAAGTGCTGAAAAAAAAGATGGATATTTATGGAACGACCGACCCATACTAATAGTAGTGCATGGTGGAGCAATGGGGCAACATTCAGTACCCACCATGGCCATACCTGATACCACAAGCAACACAGTTTCTTAGTTGACAGAATAACACAGTTAACACTCATTGCTTTAATGAGGGAAAATGGGACTTTAATTTTTCTCTGCTACAAATTCAATGGTGAAAGAAGCTTAAAATGGACAGACTTGGACCAGATTGCTATAAATCTACCTGTCTCAAGATTCATGATTGCTTCAAATCTGATAAATTATATCAACAATGTTAAATCGTATGTAAGGATAAAACTAAGGTCAAATATTGAGGACTAAATTATTTTACATCAAAAGATGGAGGATATTTTAAGTGTTTAAACAACAAAGCTAAGGGTTTTGATGTTAAGTATGTATATTAAAGGTCTAATATGGTACATGTTTAGAATTTTTGTTTGCCTTTCTTTACTATTTGAACTTGAGTTTTTTCCTTGGAACTATAATACACCTATCAATGATAAGACTTTCAAGTCTTGAAGTTAGAGTTTTAAATGAACAAAATGTTCAATTAACTACTCATGCATATGCGAAGTTAAGAATTAAAAGTTAAGGGGTCTGAAAATAAAATAAAATAAAAATTTAAAAGTATTAAAAGCCCTTGAATTTTAAAGAAAAAAATCAACAAAGCCTCTAAACTTTTTACACACAACTAAGCCCTTGAACTAATAAATTTAATCAAATAAGCTCTTGAACCAATTTTGATCATCATATCTTGATAGTTTTTCTTTAGGATTTGTTGGTACAGTGCGCTGTGTCACGGTGTCTCGACTTGACATTTCAAAAAATATTTTATTTAAAAAATTGTTTAAAATTTCTAAAAAACGTAATAAAAAATATATTTTTGAAGAAATCTATAAATGCAACATGATAAAAATGTAGTGTATCATGTGTCAGTAATATCTAAAGAAAAAAAAAGTCAAGATTTAATGGTCAAAGAGTTTAAATAATTCAATTTCTTGGTCTAAGAGCTCAATAAAGATTGAAAAATGTCATTAATAGGATTCGATCACTTCAAGTAGAATAAATTTAATTTTCTATACACTTTACTACTAAGATAATACTCACTCTATAGTATTAAAACAAATAAAATAAATTATAATTTAAAATTTAAAATTTTACATGGCCAAATTAAAAAAAAAAATAGACTGTAAGAGTGGACGAGGCATGTCCCCTACCAGCCCCATGTGCCTTCGCCCATGTAATCATGAATTTGTTTGTATATTATTATTTTTTAAACTAAATAAACTAATGTTAACAAAAAAAAATTGTTTATTAAATGAGAGTTTGAACATATGTGTATTTGGTTAATTTATATGTTCACAGTTTATTGACTCACTGATTAGTTTGATTATAAACTCACTTATTAACTCGTTGATTTAAGTCTGATATGTTCAGTATAAAAATACTTCAAAATATTTATTTTTATTTGATTTATTTATAGTATAATTATTAATAGGGTTAACTACTGGATGACTACTTATATTTCTTCTAGTATAGAGTTAGTCACCGATTTTTAAAAACAGCCAATAAGGTCACTTACGTTTTCGATCTGTAAATTTTTTGTCACTGAGATATTTGTTGCCGTTAAACTTAAACATGAGGTTGATCTGACACAATAAAAAAAGATAAATTACCTAAATAGTCCTAAACTATTATTTTATTTCTATTTTGACCACTAAAATAAAAACAATCCGTACAATTTCACATTTAATCATCCATATTTATATTTTTTTTATTTCTTCTTTCTACCACCATCTTCCATCAATGGAATCTGCAAGGAATTTTCTCTATTCCTCTCCAACTTTTCCACCAGAACCCAACTCAAAAGTTCCATCTTTTCATCACCATCTTCTTCACGTAAAATTTCATTCTTTTGTTTCTGATTATTAGTAAAATACCAAACTTTCAACTTTTATGTCTACTTGTGTTGTGCTTGTCTCTAGTATTTGATGTACACACACATTGTTAAATTGACTTTCTTGGCTTTTCTTCTTTAAGCAATTTTGTTTATGTTATAGTCCTATAGATGGTCTTGGAGAGAGGTTAGAACTGGAAAATTATTACTGTTACTTCGTTTTTCAATTTTTTTATTTTAATTCATAAATTCAGCCACTAGTCTTGTAAATCATTTATATGTTTATGTAACATTTGGGTTTCTTGGAAAATTGTGTCATAAATGGATAGATAGGAAAACTGGAGTCTGGATGCTTGTGGTTATGTATGAATGTACGTGTTTTGCTTTCAATTTCTTGGATATAATGATATTTTCTGAATGATAATGTTATGTACAATTCTGCAGTTTCAATGTTCCATGAGCAAGTAGCTCCTACTGCTGCAACTTGTATTCCGATTGTTTCTGTTAGTAGGCATTTTCCTAGATCAGTTCTCTCATAAGAGCAGGGCGATGACTGTAGAGCTCCACCTGTGTTGCAATTCTTTAAGGAAGATAAAGCATATCTGGTAAGACTCTTGTTTGTCTATGCACAACATATATGTATCATGTAATCTACATACTTGCCATGTTATGTTCATTTTGTCAATGTCCTTATTCGACTAGTTTGATATTAGGAAGCAAGGATCGAGAAGCTCGAGAATGGAACACTTCATGTAGGGAAGGCCTCCAGTAGTTTTGGTGGGTTGGGATCT
The DNA here is from genome assembly GCA_958450335.1 of Hibiscus tridactylites. NCBI lineage: Eukaryota > Viridiplantae > Streptophyta > Magnoliopsida > Malvales > Malvaceae > Hibiscus > Hibiscus tridactylites. Next base: position 67,109,207 of record OY288275.1, on the reverse strand, counting down.
GAACAACAGTTACTCTAGTGGCCTGATTTAAGGAAACTGTAAATGAAACAAGTCTCATTCATTGCAACTGTAATCTTTTCCTCTTGAATTGGATCATCATCTATTGCTTTATTTTTTCTTTCATTATAGATTGTTGCTATTGGAATCAGGGGAAAATCCATCGTCTTACTCGAATATGCAGTCTGTTGCAGCTGATTCCGAAGAGATTATGAATGTTGAGCCAAGTAACATAGTTGAAGCTAAGAAGGCTTTTTCAGCATCTAAACAAGCTGCAACATTGGTTGAGGACCTCAAGCTAGATCTTGATGATTCACTTTTTGAAAGGTTACTTTCTATCTTGTCTTCCTAGTTGCATTAGTATTATAGGTAAATAATATCTAATGCTATTGCAGTTGGGGTTGGCTAATTCATCTGCATTACCAGTCGAAGAGCAGGAAGCACTTACGGAGTCCGATTAGGTCAATAAGACATTTTGAGAGGCAGTCTAAGCGAAGGAGGAGGCAATCTAAATTTACAATCTCCGAGACCTATAGTTCACGAAAGACGAATGTAAGAAAAAAGTTGAGGGGAAGTTTTAATCCCAATGATCCCCTTTGGAAGTTTTAATACATTTCTTATTGGGAGATTGTGGAGAGGAGAAGAAATAAAAAATGTAAATATAGAGGAATAAATGTAAAATTACATAAATTGTTGTAAAATCTATGTTTGATTTTGATATAACAAATTGTTTTAAGAACGTAATTGCAAAGTAAATAAAATTTCAAGTACTTTAAAAGTCTTACAATTGACTCAAAATTGACAAATAATTTTAAGCCCAAATTGTTTTCCAAAGTCAAAACTTAAACTGTATAAAAAAATTAAGTATTTTTAAGCTAAACAATACAAAAACGTACATGTGTTTTGATACACCCAAGGGTGTTTCAATACGGCCAAACCTTATTTGGCTACTGGAAGAAATCATTTCGATACAACTTATATTGTTTCCATACAACCTTCTTTAGGGTTTAAGAATTTTATGCATCTTGTATCGATACGGCTTTGTTGTTTCGATACGGTCTGAAAGATTTATAAAATCTTAACATTTATTATTTTTTACTGTTACTTGTCAGTTATTGGGAACGAGCAATTTTTAAAAAGCGGTTAACTCGTTTCGGTAAGCCATAAGGTCGTTTCGATATGGATATTGACAGTAGCTCAAGTGAGAAAAATTGCATCGGTACGACTAAAGCCGTTTCGATACGACCCCTTATACCGTTTTGATATGTGTTCCCGCGTTTCGACACACTCCTATTTATTACCTGCAGCGGCTCTTTCTGTTTTGAGACATGGATCGGTATGGGCCTTCGTGTTTCGATACGAGCATGAGCAGAAGTGCATTTATGGTGGGAAATAAAGGCTCCAACGTCTCTATTGATGACCTAACCACCCTAACAGCTAGAAATCAATGCAAGGGTATAAATACAAGCCTCAAAAGCTTCAGCAAAAACTATTGAACCTCAAAGCAACATCCAAGCAATCAAATTCAAACCTTAGTACTTATTGTCAAATTCTTGTGCCCAACTCCTTTAGTTCTTATTGTAAATCAAATTTGAGAGTTTGGGGAGTGTTTGTAAATCAATTGGGCTATATTTATCTTGTGAGAGATCAATTGTAATAACCAATATTCTTCTTTGTAAAGTGAGAGTCTTGTGGTTCAATCTTTGGGTAGAAAGATTGAACAGTTGTAAAAGGTTGCCTCCTTAACCTAGAAAAGAGGAAAAACAAATTAGTGGAGAGTTTGTTGAAAATTCTTAGTGGGAGCTAAGGTAGTGGATGTAGAGCTTGTTTAGAAGCTTGAGCCACGATAAGTGTGAAGAACTAGGTGTTTTGATATAATAATTGAAAAATATTTTGGACTAATTTGAAAAGAATTTAAAACATGTCTTTAACTCCAAACAACTTGAAAATATATTTGAGGTAATTAAAAAGGTTTTTTGCAAAGTTTGGAATGCTTTAAAGTAGTCAAATCTGATTTTCAGCACTACCGTACTGATACTGTATACCCCTATCGATACATTTTTACTCCAGAATTGATTCTGCCAAAACCTGTACCGATACAGGCTTGCCCGTATCGATGCGGAGAGGGATCGTACCGATACGCCTTTAAGCGTACCGATCCCTACTTTAACAACCCCCAACGACTATTTCCCAACAGTCTTTTAAAGTGCAGACCGTATCGATATGCTTCCTAACGTATTGATACACATAGGCTGGCAAGAGCCCAACGACTAGTTCTGAAGAAGGGCGTACCGATATAGGTACTCGTGTACTGATACAATAGGCACCAGAACTACAATTAATGTGAGAAATAAAGACCCCCAACAACTCCAAAACATCCCCAACGATTAGTAACGACCACAAACTCAATTGGGACTATAAATTGAAGGCTGGAACACTTGAAAAAGGTGAGATACAACATCCAAGCAATATGGTCAAGAGAATTAGAGTCTAAATCTTTATTTTACTATTCTCTTGTACATAGTCTTTAGAGAGCTTAATTGTAAATCCTTTGTTCTCGTGTGAGCTTAAATTTGTGTAAACACCCACCTTGTGAGGTATTAAGTTTACCAAATAAATCCCTTGTAAAAAGAGAGGTTCTAGTTTATCCTTGAGAGTCAAACTAGATTTGGTTCTATCTTAGCCAAGTCCAAAAGATAGGGTTGTAACGGTTTCCTCCTAAACCGGTAAAAGGTGACGAATTTATTGTTGAGTGAATTGGGAAATCCTTAGTGGCATTCTAAGGTAGTGGATGTAGGTGCTTAGTTAATAGCCCGAACCACTCTAAAATCATTGTGTCACTTGTCCTACCTTTATTTCAACTTTAGCCAATTCAACCACCAAACATATACAACCCCATTGACGATTTCGGTGATCGATTCGAGCGTGCTACAAGCCTAACAATTGGTATCAGAGCTTGGCTCAATTGAAGAAGATTAACATCCTATTAAGGCGATTTGGCAAGCTCGATCAACTTTTCAAACAACCGGCTCAATGGCGCGCAATCTATCGATAAGCCGCCCTTCTTCGACGTGACCAATTATACATATTAGAAGACAATGATGATGTTCTTTGTCAAATCCAAAGACTACAAGCTTTAGGATATCATTGAAGATGGCCCGTTCGTACTACAAGGAAGCAAGACAGGGTGGAGTGCCGATGACCGCAAGAAGATGGAGCTAAATTACAAGGCATTGCACTTCATCTTTTGTGCACTTAGCCTCAACATCTACAAGAAGATGTCTTCTTGTGAGAGTGCCAAAGAAGTTTGGGACAAGCTCTAAGTTACATACGAGGGGACGAAATTCTAGAGTGAATTTGTTGAAATCCTTAGTGGGGAGCTAAGGTAGTGGATGTAGACATTAGTTAGAATGTTGAACCATTATAATTCCTTATGTCTTATTGTCCAATTTTCACCTCCCACTAAAACACTCAATTATCCAGCTTCTTCACACTTGGCGAGCAAGAACGGTTGAAGGTATCGAGCAACATAAATCCCAACAATTGATATCAGAGCCTCGTCTCCATCGAAGGACTAACATCCGAGAGTAAAGATCTATTGCTCGAAGTCCAACTGTTCAAGAAAATGGCAACATTTGAAGAATGCCACTTTATCTCGTGTCCTCCGCTCTTCGAAGGAGAAGCATACTTCCAATGGGCAAATATCATGAAATTCTTCATCAAGTATCAAGACTATGAGGTTTGGGACATCATTAAAGACGAGTATTTGGAAGCTCCGAAAAAGAAGAAAAAGCAAAGGAGTGCCAACGAGACGAAGGCAAAGCTAAACACCAAGGCGATGCACATTCTCTATTGTGGCCTTAACGAAGAAGTTTCTAAGAGGATCTCCACATGCAAAAGTGCCAAAAAATTGTAGGAGAAACTTGAGAAGCTTTATGGCAACAAAAAGGGAGAAAAGAAAGATGATAATCAATCATGTGCAAACCTTCTCTCCAATCCAAATGTGGATGATGTTTTGGCTCTCGATGAGCCTAAGGTATCTTCTAACTCAAGTAAGCTTTATTCTTACTCTTTCGATGAGTTGCAAGGTGCTCTCGATGAATTATTTTTGAAATTTGAGACCATGAATTCAAAATTTAAGAAAATGATTTCAAAACTTGAATTTGAAAATAATTTTCTTTTAAAAACAAAATTGGATTTTGAAAACTAAAATAAAATTTTGAAAAATGATTTTGAGTTTTCAAAAACAAGTAAAAATGTTTTAGAAAAAGAAATTATTGATTTGAAAGTTAAGCTTGAAAGCTTAACAAAAGAAAAATAAATCATTTTTAATAATTCATCTTGTCACATAATGACAAAATGCTCACATTGCCATTATCATGGTCATTCTTTACATTCTTGTCCTATTAAGAAGAGAAAAACTTATAGGATTAGACAAGTATGGGTTCCTAAGGGAACTAAAGACATTGTGACTAACGTAAATGGATCCAAAGAAATTTGGGTACCAAAAATCAAGTGAATGTCTTTTGCAGGTGTGTTGGAGCAATGGGAGGAAATGCAAAGACATGAAAATGTTGTAGTCACACAAGTTGTAAAACCTATGTTTGGTTTTGATATAATTAGATCTTTAAGGATCAATTTGAAAAACTTAAAATTCTTTTTGAAAGTCCCTTAATAATTTTAAAACACCAACTCTTTGAAACTGATTTGAAAAACTAAAACTCAAAATATTTTCTAAGTGTTCCAAGGCCAAACCATTGAAAAACGTTCATGTGTATCGATACACTACCAAGCGTATCGATACCTTTTTTTGCAAAACTTGGCTACTGTCGGAACACGTATCGATACGGTAAACCCTCGTATCGATACGCCCCTGTGTTAAAACCTAAAGAGTTTGAATAGCGTACCGATACGGCAAACCCTCGTATCGATACGGGCTTTATAATTTTTTAAATATAAGTCGGTTTAAAAAATATGACCGTTGGTGTTAGTTGGTTGGTAACCAAACTTTAAAAGGTCGTTGACCCGTATCGATACGCCTAACCCCTGTACCGATACGGATATCGACAGCGAGTTAAGTTGAGAAAAAAAGTATCGATACGACCTTTACCGTTTCGATACCCTGTACCGATACGCTTACGCGCGTATCGATACCCCTCATTTATTGCACACAACGTATCGATACGCCTAACCCGTCTCTTTCTTTTCTGAGACATGTATTGATACACCTTCCCGCGTACCGATACGCATAGCTGCAGAAGTGCATTTATGGTGGTAAGAGAGGGTTCCAACGGCTCCATTTATGTTCCCAACCACCCAAACGGCTAGAAATCAATGAGGTGGTATAAAAGACACATCTAAAAGCATCATCAACAACTATTGATCTTCAAAAAATCATCTATTCATCAAATCCAAGCAATTGTGCAAAGATCCATATTGTCTAGAAACCCCAATTGTAATTTTCATTCTTATCTTGTTCAATTGGGTTGAGTGCTTGTAATTGGGCTATCATTTGTATTGAGAGATACTCTATTAGCCAACAAATTTCTTTGTTCTCTTGTTGTGAGGATTGGGTTGAATTTTGGGTAGAAAATTCAACCAAAATTGTAAAGGTTGCCTCCTTAGCCTAGAAAAGGGGAAGAGCAATTAGTGAAATTGTTGCAAATCCTTAGTGAAGCTAAGGTAGTGGATGTAGAGTTCATTTGGAACTTAAACCACTCTAAAATCCCTTGTCTATTATTTTTAATTTGCAATTTCCACCACAAAACCTTTAAATTTCCAATTCACCCCCTCTTGGTTCATATCGATCTTCCGATCCACTCAACAAGCCTACCTCTTTGAGGATTAACAACCACAAGAGAAGTTCCTTGGAAGAGTGTGATCAGCAAATATCAAGAGATGGCTTCAACCTCCGGTTCGGGCATGTACGAGTCTCAATCTACTACAAAGCCTCCATTCTTTAATGGTGATAACTATTCTTTTTGGAAGAATAGAATGCGTCTCTTCATCAAGTCAAATGACTACCTAGTGTGGGATGTCATTGAAGATGGCCCTTATATTCCTTTGAAGCAAGATGGTGAAGGCAAGATGATTTTAAAGAAAAAGATAGAGATGAGTGAAGAGGAGAGGAAAAAGATTCAAGTCAATGACAAAGCTCTCCACATGCTATTTTGCTCATTTGGTACGATTCTCACGTTTTATGAGGTCCAACCGGGGAAGAAAAATCCAAAGGAAGATGGACTTCAAAAGCAAGAACAAAAAAGAAGGAAGGGATCTTATCATTTGCTTTGAGTGTAAACAACTCGGCCACATACGTTCGGAGTGCCCTCAACTCAAGAAGAAGGGCTTTGAGAAGAAGAAGAAGCTCAAAGCCAAGCTTGCTACTTAGAGTGATGAGGAGTCATCGGAGGATGACGAACAAGAAGTGGCTAACCTTTTCCTCGTGGGACTTAAGAAAGATTCCTCCATGGTAACCTCTAACTCATCTACTTTAGATTTTGAAGAATTAAATGATGCATATGATGAGTTACAAGAGGTCTATGATGAATTAGTTAAGAAATATAAAGAGTCGGTCATTAGGAATAAAAAGATTATTTTAGAACTAAATGAGAAAAATGACTCACTCACTCAAGCTAATTCAAAATTTGAGAAAAAGATATTAAGATTAAAAGATGAACTAAAATTCTTTCAAGATGAAATGTTGATCTTAATAATCTTTTATCTCAATGTAATAGTGAACACCAAAAGGTGTTGGGTGAGCTAAATGAGCTAAAAAAGTCTTTGAAAAATGTTGGTAGTGTCAAGCATGAAGTAGGTGAATCCTCAAGAACACACCAACCTAAGAAAAAGACTAACTACTACAAACAAGGTAGCTATCCTAGACATAGTAGAGCTAAAAGGATTAGAAGTGTATGGGTTCCTAAGGAACTTGTAAAATCTAATAACATTATTGCTATGTAATCTTGGATTCCTAAGGGAACCAAGGTTTTGGGAGCTAACACTCATGGACCCAAACTGATTTGGGTACCAAAAACAAAAGCTTAATATCTTTGTTTGTAGGGGGAGCATTGCTACAAGGCCAAAGCACAAAGTCAAAACTCATGGTACCTTGATAGTGGATGCTCAAGGCACATGACCGGAGACAAGAGTAGATTCATGGATCTAAAGCCAAAAAATGGAGGAGTAGTGACATTTGGTGACAACTCCAAAGGCCACATTAAAGGTATTGGCTCCACAGGTAATCACTCTACTATTCTCATTGAAAATTTCTTATATGTTGATGGTCTTAAACACAATTTATTGAGCATAAGTCAATTGTGTGATAAAGGATTTAATGTTTTATTTGATAAAAATGGATGCAAAATTGTAGACATTAAATCTAATAATATTATGCTCATAGGTCATCGCATAGGGAACATATACATGGTGCATCTAGATGACATTCATACATCTCATGCATGCTTAGTTGCTCAAAATGAAAATGATGCATGGTTGTGGCATAGGAAACTAGGACATGCTAGCATAAGTGTTTTAGAAAAACTAGTCTCCCTTAATCTAGTTAGAGGTTTACCCAAGATAAAATTTGTGATGCATGCTCAAAGGGTAAACAACATAGATCTTCCTTTAAATCCATTAATGATGTTTCTACTAGTAGATGCTTACAACTTATCCATATGGATTTATTTGGGCCAATTAGGACTATGAGCTTGGGTGGTAAGTCTTATGCTTTTGTACTTGTTGATGATTTTTCTAGATTTTACTTGGGTTCTATTTTTAAGTACTAAAGATGAGGCTTTGGAAAAATTCATCACATTTTCAAAACTAACCCAAAATGATCTTGAACTAAAATTTTCACATATTAGAAGTGATCATAGAACCGAGTTTCAAAATTTAGGGTTTGAAGATTTTTTAAATGAAAATGGTATTAGCCATAATTTTTCGACTCCTCGAACTCCTCAACAAAATGGGGTAGTTGAGAGGAAAAATAGAACTTTACAAGAAACGGCTAGAACTATGCTTTGTGAAAACAATTTACCTAAATATTTTTGGGCGGAAGCCACAAACACCGCTTTCTATATTGTAAATCGAGTAATGATCAGGCCAATTTTAAAGAAAACACCTTATGAGATTTTAAAATCTAAAAAGCCTAACATTAGCTATTTTCACCCTTTTGGTTGCAAGTGTTTTGTTTTAAATAATGGAAAAGACAACTTAGGTAAATTTAATGCAAAAAGTGATAGAGTTATTTTTATAGGTTACTCTTTAACCTCTAAAGCCTATCGAATATTTAACAAAAGAACTTTAGTAGTAGAAGAATCTATTCATGTTGTATTCGATAATAACCTCCTTCCTAGGAAGGATTCTTGTGATGATGATGATGTAGGAATCATAAATTCCTTTGATGGAGGACAAACTTCAAAGGAGGATGAGATTCCAACAAAAGAAGAGGACAAACAAGATCCACCTCTCGAAGCCTTGAAGGACTTAGCTCTTGAGGAAAAGGAAGTGAGCTACCCAAGGGAGTTGAACTATGTCAAAGATGGTGAAATCTTGGGTGATCCATCCAAGGGGGTAACCACTTGATCTTCTCTTAGATTAATGAATCATGTTGCATTTATCTCATGCATAGAGCCTAAGAATATTAAAGAAGTATTGAAAGATGACTTTTGGATTATGGCTATGCAAGAAGAGTTAAATCAATTTGAGAGAAGTAATGTTTGGACATTAGTTGATAGGCCTAGTAATCAATCTACAATATGAACTAAATGAGTCTTTAGGAATAAGCTAGATGAGAGTGGTAACATTGTAAGAAATAAAGCTAGACTAGTAGCACAAGGTTACACTCAAGAAGAGGGAATAGATTTTGATGAAACATATGCACCCGTAGCTAGAATGAAAGCCATTAGGATGTTGCTTGCATATGCATGTTATCATACTTTCAAGCTTTTTCAAATGGGTGTTAAAAGCGCATTTTTAAATGGTTTTATAAATGAAGAAGTGTATGTGGAACAACCACCGAGTTTTGAAGACTCAAAATTTCAAAATCATGTTTTCAAACTTACCAAAGCTCTTTATGGTTTAAAACAAGCTCCTAGAGCTTGGTATGAAAGACTTTCAAACTTTTTAATTGAAAAAGGTTTTGAAAAAGGTAAGGTGGGCACTACACTTTTTATAAAAATGTATAAAAATGACATCTTAGTAGTTCAAATTTATGTTGATGACATTATTTTTGGTTCTACTAATGAATGTCATTGTCAAGAGTTTGCTAAGTTAATGCAAGGTGAATTTGAGATGAGCATGATGGGGGAACTCTCATTCTTTTTGGGACTCCAAATCAAGCAAAAGAAGGATGACACCTTCTTCAACCAAGCAAAATACATAAAGGATATGCTCAAGAAGTTTGGCTTAGAGAATGCAAAGCCTCACACCACTCCTATGAGCTCATCTACAAAGCTTGACAAAGATGAAGGAGGTAAGTGTGTTGACTCTAAGTTTTATCGTTATATGATTGGATCATTGCTTTACCTTACTGCAAGTAGACCGGTTATCTTGTTTAGTGTTTGCTTGTGTGCTAGGTTTCAAACTAGTCCTAGAGAGTCTCACCTTATAGCCGTTAAGTGAATCTTTAGGTACCTTAGAGATACTCATTGTTTAGGTCTTTGGTACCCTAGAGACTCTACCCTAAACCTTCATACTTACTCGGATGCAGATTATGGGGGTTTTAAAATCGATAGGAAAAGTAAATCGGGAACTTGTCAATTCCTAGGTAGTATGCTCATATCTTGGTTCTCTAAGAAACAAAATAGTGTAGCCTTATCTACCACCAAATCCGAGTACATATCCTTAGGGAGTTGTTGTGCTCAAGTCCTTTGGATGAAGCAACAACTCTTAGATTATGGAATTAAAGTTGAAACCATACCCCTAAAATGTGACAACACTAGTGCAATATGTTTAACTAAAAATCTCATCCAACACTCTAGAACCAAACACATAGAAATAAGACATCATTTCATTAGAGATCATGTCCTTAAGGAAGATGTGGTTATAGAGTATGTAGACACCTTGAATCAATTAGCGGACATTTTTACAAAACCCTTAGACAAAGAGCGTTTTTGGTCCCTTAGGAGAGATTTAGGTCTAGCTAGCCTATCTTGACCTTTTAGGACCTCTTTTGTGCTTAAATTTGCTCGATCTTGTGAAATGCCATGTTTATGTGTTTAGACTCCTAATTTCATCCATGCCTATAGTTAGGGGGAGTATGCTTCTATTAAAATATGCTTAGATTGTTCATTCATCATTTGCATACTTTTAGCAGATGTTAAGTTCGAGCCTTTGGTTGTTCTTAGAACCAAATATGTATTTCTGGGCATACGATATCGATGCGGATCTACGCGTATCGATACGTGTTCTTCATTCAGTTTCCCAAAATTTACTTCGCTTCACGGGTATTGATACGATTAAACTGGTATCGATACGGGTCGTTTCGATACGGACCCCTCCGTTTCAATACGACTTTCCAACGGGCATTTTTGCGGAAAAGACGATTCTACCCCCGTATCGATACACCCTCAGGCGTATCGATACTCGATTGCGCAGATGGTATTAAATTTGGCTTTTAATGAGTTCAACTTTTACCAAAATTTAAACTCTTCAAAACCTAATTAACCCTAGCCGTTTTTGCCTATATAAAGGCCATTCCTCCTTCATATTTTTCACACCTCAACTCAAATCTAAAAGAGTTTTTGAATCAAGCAAGGCTTTGTGCTCTCTCTCTCATCTATTGTGCTAGATTTTCTTCAATCTCCCAAGTTCTATCAAGGTAATCTTTTTCCTTTTTTTTCTTTTTCAATTTTTTTATTGTTTTGTTTCATCTTTTCTTTTAAATTTTTTGTTTTTCAAAACTTTTCTTCAATTTTTTCTCAAAATTCTTTTTACCTTGATTTTTACTCAAAATTGAAGAAATCCTCTTGCTTATTTCTCTTTTAGATCATAGTACCAAAAGAACCTTCGAGGAAGCGTACAAGAGTTTCTCAAGCCAGTGAATCATCAACCCTTGGAGCTATTGCTCGTCCGAACTACTCAATCATCTATGAGCAATACTTTGATGGCAACTCGGGTCTAACTCATTTTCGTCAATATGAGAATTATAAGATCCATGCCGAAAGGGTAATATTCGTTCCTTTTCTCGACTCCGAGCGTTTTAAGTTTGAATATCTTCCTTTATTTCGTCGATGGAACTTCATGGATTTCATCTCTATTCCCGGTTTTTTCTATCGTCTTTTGGTTTTGATTTTCTACGCTAATGCCAAATGTATTTCTCGTGATGGGGAAGTTGTTGCCATTAGCTCTTACCTCATGGGGAAGAAAATCATTCTTGATGTCAAATCCATTTGTGAGGTTTTCAAATTAGAGGATGAAGGGCTTGATGATGAGCATGCTTTGAGGCATGTTCTTAGTGGATCCGTCACCGCCATAAATGTTCAAGACCGGATCTTACATTTGATGGTGTCTTGGTGGTTTCGTCCCTCCGGAGGAAAATCTTCCACCATCCGTCAAGTGGATGATTTTTGGATCAGGTGCTTCCGTGAGAAAAGGCGCCCAAATCTTGCTCGACTCATGTTCGCGGAGATCGTCTACCTCGTGCAAAATCGTCACACAACTCTCGTCACCTCATTTACATATGGTACGACTTTGAGTTATTTCTCTTTTAAAAAGGATATTGATTGCTCTTATGACTACCCAACTCCCCTCACCGATCCCATTGATGAGCGATCTCTTGCTCGGGCAAAATTTCATTATCTTAATGGTGAATGGGTACGTCTTGCCGAGTTACCACCGGAGGCCGCCGCTGTTTTTGAAGAGCCTCAAGCTCCTCAAGTCCCACAACCCTCCATGGATGCTCTCATGACCTATCTCAATGAGCAATTTACCAGGTTGCGCACGGACATGAATACTTGTCTTACTTCCATGGAAACAACCTTTGATACAAGGATGAAGGGTATGGAGAATCGCCTCACATCCCTTGAAAGCGGGCACAATTCTTTGAATATTTCCATTGCCGCTTTCCATGATGAGTGGCGCAATAGCTTGCGGGATAATGAGCCAATGAGAGTTGATGATGAAGAGGATGAAGACGAAGAAGACGATGCCTAAACGTTTCTTCTTGCATATCATGCATATAATTTAGGATTTTCTATTTTATGCACCTTTGTTTTATGTTCTTAGGATTAAGTTTGTTTTAGGATTAAACCTATGCTTTGATTTCTTTTTGCTTTTGTTTGGATTTCAAGTTTGATGCTATGATGAATAAAATTATGTTGCTTATTTATACCTTTGCCTTGTTTATGCACTTAATTGTCTCAAGATTTTTTTGATCTAACAAAAAAGGGGAGAGAAACTAGCTCACACTTCAAATATTTTGATTTTAAACTCAAAGGTTACCAAGCTTATATTAAGGGGGAGTACTTTGTAAAGATTTTTCAAAATGTCAAAAATTTTAAGTTTTAGTTTTGTTATATCAAAAAGGGGGAGATTGTAAAACCTATGTTTGATTTTGATATAATTAGATCTTTAAGGATCAATTTGAAAAACTTAAAATTGTTTTTGAAAGTCCCTTCATAATTTTAAAACACCAACTCTTTGAAACTGATTTAAAAAACTCAAACTCAAAATATTTTCTGAGTGTTCCAAGGTCAAACCATTGAAAAACGTTCAGGTGTATCGATACACTACCAAGCGTATCGATACCTTTTTTGCAAAACTTGGCTACTGTCAGAACATGTATCGAAACGGTAAACCCTCGTATCGATACGCCCCTGTGTTAAAACCTAAAGAGTTTGAATAGCGTACCGATACGGCAAACCCTCGTATCGATATGGGCTTTATAATTTTTTAAATATAAGTCGGTTTAAAAAATATGACCGTTGGTGTCAGTTAGTTGGTAACCAAACTTTAAAAGGTCGTTGACCCGTATCGATATGCCTAACCCCCGTACCGATACGGATATCGACAGTGAGTCAAGTTGAGAAAAAGGTATCGATACGGCCTTTACCGTTTCGATACCCTATACCGATACGCTTACGCGCGTATCGATACCCCTCATTTATTGCTCACAACGACTCTTTCTTTTCTGAAACATGTATTGATACACCTTCCCGCGTACCGATACGCATAGCTGCAGAAGTGCATTCATGGTGATAAGAGAGGGTTCCAACGACTCCATTTATGTTCCCAACCACCCAAACAGCTAGAAATCAATGAGGAGGTATAAAAGACACATCTAAAAGCATCAGCAACAACTATTGATCTTCAAGAAAACATCTATTCATCAAATCCAAGCAATTGTGCAAAAATCCATATTGTCTAGAAACCCCAATTGTAATTTTCATTCTTATCTTATTCAATTGGGTTGAGTGCTTGTAATTGAGCTATCATTTGTATTGAGAGATACTCTATTAGCCAACAAATTTCTTTGTTCTCTTGTTGTGAGGATTGAGTTGAATTTTGGGTAGAAAATTCAACCGAAATTGTAAGGGTTGCCTCCTTAGCCTAGAAAAGGGGAAGAGCAATTAGTGGAATTGTTGCAAATCCTTAGTGAAGCTAAGGTAGTGGATGTAGAGTTCATTTGGAACTTGAACCACTCTAAAATCCATTGTCTATTATTTTTAATTTGCAATTTCCACCACAAAACCTTTAAATTTCCAATTCACCCCCTCTTGGTTCATATCAATCTTCTGATCCACTCAACACAAGTGAAGAATTGGGTAACCTCTAAGTTTATAACTTTTATTTTCTTTTATCTTTGGTTATCTAATTTTCGTTTTAAATTCTTGGATTATTTATTAAGCCTAACAATGATGCTTGAGTAAGGGGGAGCAATTTTTTTAAAAACCAAAATTCTTATTTTTGTCAATTCTTTTTAACCTTCAAAGTTATTTTAAAGTTAAATTCATTTAAATTCTTTTTGATATAACAAAAAGAGGGAGAGTTTGGTTTGAAAAATTGCATTTTCAAATGAATAAGGGGAGCTTTATCTAACTTTTAAATTTTTCATCTCTTATTCAAGATTTTAAATACAAAGGGAGAGAATCTCAAACAATTTTTCTAGTTGGTTTTATTATATCAAAAAGGGGGAGATTGAAGAACTAGGTGTTTTGATATAATAATTGAAAAATGTTTTGGACTAATTTGAAAAGAATTTAAAACATGTCTTTAAGTCCAAACAACTTGAAAATATGTTTGAGGTACTTAAAAAGGTTTTTGGCAAAGTTTGGAATCTTTAAAGTAGTCAAACCTGGCTTTTCAGCACTGTTGTACCAATACTGTATACCCCGTATCGATACCTTTTTACTTCAGATTTGATTCTGCCAAAACCCGTACCGATACAGACTTGGCTGTATCGATACGGAGAGGGGTCGTACCGATACGCCTTTAAGTGTACCGATCCCTGCTTTAACAACCCCCAACAACTATTTCCTAACGATATTTTAAAGTGCAGACCGTACCTATACGCTTCCTAGCGTATTGATACGCATAGGCTGGCAAGAGCCCAACGACTAGTTTTGAAGAAGGGTGTACTGATACAGGTACCCGTATATCGATACGATAGGCACCAGAACTGCAATTAATGTGGGAAATAACGACCCCAACAGCTCTAAAACATCCCCAACAGCTCCAAAACACCCCCAATGGCTAGTAACGGCCACAAACTCAATTGAGACTATAAATTGAAGGCTGGAACACTTGAAGAAGGTGAGAGACAACATCCAAGCAATATGGTCAAGAGAATTAGAGTCTAAATCTTTATTTTACTATTCTCTTGTACATAGTCTTTAGAGAGAGCTTAATTGTAAATCCTTTGTTCTCGTGTGAGCTTAAATTTGTGTAAACACCCACCTTGTGAGGTATTAAGTTTACTAAAAAAATCCCTTGTAAAATGAGAGGTTATAGTTTAGCCTTGAGAGAAAAATTAGAGTTGGTTCTATCTTATCCAGGTCCAAATGATAGTGTTGAAATGGTTTCCTCCTAAACCGATAAAAGGGACGGATTCATTGTTGAGTGAATTGGGAAATCCTTAGTGGTGTGCTAAGGTAGTGAATGTAGGTGCTTAGTTAATAGCTCGAACCACTCTAAAATCATTGTGTCACTTGTCTACCTTTGATTCGATTTTAGCCAATTCAACCACCAAACATTTACAACCCTCCTTGACGGTTTCAGTGATCGATTCGAGCGTGCTACAAGCCCAACAAAGTGCCTTGTCTATTATTTTTTTACTTGTTCTTTTTGCTCCCTTTAATTTTTAAAGTGCCATTTCACCCTCTTCTTGGCCATATCGGTTAATTTGATCCACTCAAAAATTGTTTTTATTTCGATGGTCAAAATAAAAGTGAAATAATAGTTTAGGGGCTATGTAGGTAATTTGTCCTTTTTTATTGTGCTAAATCAGCCTCCCGTTCAAGTTTAATGGCAACAAATGTCTCAATGACCAACAGTTTATAGATAAAAAAAAACGTAAGTGATCTTAATGGTTGTTTTTAAAAATCAATGACTAACACTGTACTAGGAGAAACATAAGTGACCATCCCAGTAATTATCCCTTATTAATATTTTATGTTTGATTATGTTATATCTAAAAAATTTAAAATATGTTCTTTTGTGAATTGTTTGATTATTTGCAAATAATTTTTTAATTCTTCCTTAACATGTTCATAAACATATTTTTTTTAATGCTTGCAAATAAAATTTATGAATCTAGATACATAATTTTTAAATAAACAAACATGAAAACAATTCTAAAATTTATAATGAACAGAAACAAATTTAAAAATAACCAAACAAGCATAAGTATAGATTATTCTTGTCTAAACTCGATTCATTTACAACCTTGTTCAAATCCGGCAAGTAGTAAGCTTAAACCTAACAAATTTGACTCGAGACTTGAACCGATTTATCCAACCCAAGGCCCGATATCGACCCTGTAACTCCTTCGACCCGGCCTAGACATCCGGCCGAACCAAACGGGTCACGCATGGAATATTAAAGTAAACTGGGAAGTTTACCTCAATAAACGATCCTAGTTTTTTCCCTTTTTATCTTGTCTAGATGCACATTGTTACCCTAAGTGATTAGACTTGCAACAGAAGAAACGTCAACTCAAACAGACATCGATTAGGAATTCAATTGATTACAAATACGCGTTAGGGATCAATTTGTAAATTTCACAAAATACATAGACTTCATCCAATTTTAGGTTACCATCCTTTAATTAGTCATGTTACATGCCACCATGTCAAATCTCAGCTCAATTCGATCATTCAAACTCATTCAATTGAATATCCAAATATTCAGTGACCAAAATGGAAGAAAACAGAACATCAAAAAGCCTTAATTAACCAACTTAACAGTCGAGCGTATCGATACACTTCAGCCTGTATCGATACGTCATTATCTCGTCAATTTTTCAGATTTCTAGTAGCACAAAAGGGTATCGACACGACCTCATGTACTGATACAGTTTCTCATTTTGCCCTTTAGTCGTATCGATACGGTCTACCTTGTACCAATACGGTATGCATGTTTTGGTTATACTGTACCGATACGGTAGCCCGCGTATCGGTACGCCTAGGCCTGTAATATCACATTTTGCTAATTTTTCATACTTTAATGCATCCATAATCACTCAAGCAAGCTTCCAACATATATAACATATCCAAACATCAAACCTCAATCATTCATGGCATATTCAACATCATAACATGGGATTTTGCATCAAAGGTATACTATAGGCATGTAACCTAGTAAAAAAGCCAAACAAGATGTCAAAATGCATATCAAGGCACAAACCAATAACCAAAAGCCATTTACAAGTCTAAAACAACAATATAAACTTGCTCGAATAAGGAGTTTACACAAATATCCTAAAACACAACGGATCCCCCATTGCCCTTATTACGTATAGTCTAAACCGAAACATACATTCTCAAATGAAGTCTCTTTCAACCCCTTTCTCCAAGCTGCCTTCAAAACCTTAATTCTTTATATTGATGGACAAAATAGAGCGTAAGCACACAAGGCTTAGTGAGGAGTGCTCAAAAGAAAAACACCATCAATGCATTAAAACTATTTTTCAAGTCCACATTGAAATCTCATTTCAATTAACTTAAATCATCTTTTAAAAACCATCATGCCATTAAAACCATGCACTTTTCTTAATAAAAAATTAGCATAATAATCCTTATGCAACATTTATCATGAATCAACAACAAATCTCATTACTAACACTCAATTTAAGCCTTCCCATGCATAACTACTATATGAAAAATTTAAAGAGTAAAACATTGTGAAACCAAAATTGATTTTGATATAACATCTAAACTTATGGACCAATTTGCAAAAACAATAAATTTTTAAGTATTCTTTAAAGTCTCGCTATTGACAAGTATTTTAAACAAAATAATATCTCAAGACAAGTTCTTTAAAAGGATAAACTTTTCCTAAGTCTTTCCTATAAGTCTTCAAGCCAAACTATACAAAAACGCCCAGGCGTATCGATACTCTTAGGCGTATCGATACGGGTTTTAGCCACTGGAATTTTAATGGACTTAGCGTACCGATACGGTATTACCCCGTATCGATACGACATTTATCTGGGCAACTCTTTCAATGATATCGTACCGATACGCTTTGCAACCGTATCGATACGATAGGCTTATCTTTGCAAAATATTTGCATTTAATTTCGAACGTTAACTTGTCAATTGGTTGGTTTCCCAATCTTTAAAAGACCGTTATACCGTACTGATGCGCTTGGTATATGTATTGATACGACCTTTAAGAAAACCAAACTTGGGATTCCAGTGAACAAACACCGTATCGATACGGTCCTCCGTATCAATACACCCCTTAAAACCGTACCGATACGCCTTTTATGCGTATCGATACGCTCTGTTTTCAGTCACAACGGATCTTTCCTCTTTGATGCATGTATCGATACGGTCCCTACGAGTACAGATATAGTAGGCAACAAAGCTGCATTTATTGCAAGAAAAATGCTCTCAACGGCTCTATTGATGATCCCAACTACCCAAACGGCTAGAATTCAATGCAAGGGTATAAAAACAAGTCTCAATTGAACAAGCATCAAATCCAAACCCTAGTGCCTTTCATAGTCAAATTCTTGTACCCAACTCTTGTGTTCTTATTGTAATCTTGTACTGTGAGTTTGGGGAGTTTAAAATTTTATTTGGGTAAACATTTATCTTTTGAGAGGAACTTTTAGAGTTTACCAAATTCATCTCTTTGTAAAAGTGAGTGGATTAAGCTTTGGGTAGAAAACTTAATCAAATTGTATGGTTACCTCCCCATCTAAGAAAAGGGGAAGAATTCAAGTAGTGAATTGGTTGAAAATCCTTAGTAAGAACTAAGGTAGTGGATAGAGAGTTCATTTGGAGAACTTGAACCACTCTAACCTCTTGTGTCACATTTTATTTTCACCCTTATCTCCTACCAAAATTTTAATTGCCAATTCACCCCCTCTTGGCCATTTGCAATTGTGTGATCAGTTCAACAAACATGTATAAATCACAATATTCAACATATATCATCTCATGATACATCATCAATTATATTGGCTTACAAGTGGTCATTAGGCAAGTTCATTTCCCAAAACAACATATCAGATACACGAATTTACAAGTGTTGCCCCAACACTTCATACATTCTCACGGGTATCTCAAGGTTCACACACGAGAGCTACCCTCCACTGTTGTAACACCCGTGGAGGAGTATTCGGTACGCCGTATAAACCCTCAACACCACTCATCGGTAGATGTAGAACCCCACTAACAAGAGAGGGGGCACCACACACATTCCTCATTCGTTAAGGGTACTTGGATGGAGTATTTGGTACACCGTATAAACCCCTCAACATCCAAGCTGACTTGTTTACAGTGCACTCAATCCTATAGCCGGCTAACTATATATGATAACATTTATAAACCATTTTCACAACATCACTTGTCAATGTAATTCATATTACACCACATACCTCATTGTTTCCAAAGCATCATCATTAAACCATGCTTTAAATCAAAAATATAAAACGTATACTTACAAGGATCACTTACCATTGCATTCTTCATCATCACATCATTAAAAACAGTAAACCTCATACTTTAAACATGCTTTAACAGTAGGTAACATGCATCATAAACCAACTGCATAAAACTATTTAATAATAGCACAACCGAGAGAGAAATTCCTTATACTTACTTTCGAACTTAAACAAGCGTTTCAAGATTACATCTAAGTTCCCAAAACCACCTTTAAAACATTTCAAAGCTAAAATTCACGTTCTCACTCACCGACACGCGAAACCATGATTAGCTGACGCGAAACTAACCGTCTGAAGCTCTCGAAACCTCACTGGTTGCTTCTGATATGTTCTCCCCTGTTTTAATAACATAAAAACAGAGGATTAATGCATCTCAATGCATTAAAAACTCCATCAAGCAATCCTACCACGTTGCTCTGCCAAAAACCACCAAAACGCCCATCTGAAACAACCTAAAACACCATCGGTTACTCTACAAACTCAACCCAGCCAAAACCTAACACTTCCAACCATTTATTAACATTGATTAACATCCAAAATCAACCTATTAACAACCTTATACCACCAGCATCCCCAAAATCACATTAACACCACAAAAACTCAATTATAACAACCTAATCAACTAGTGATCCAAATAGTTTCGGGATTACCATTCTTAAACCTCAATCTCAGCATTAATAAACTTTCAATCATGATTAAAATCAATCATAAACCAACCATAACAGATTCATTACGAAAACTACACAAAATCATCTTTTAAAGCTTGATTTAGCCATTTTTCTTTAAAATCAATCATAAAACGTCGTTAAGAAACACAATTAAGGAGTCAAATACTTGATAATTTCATTAAAAAACCTTGATTAGAGGAGAAGCAAAAAAAATACCTCTAATCCCTTGCTATTCCTTTAATTGACAAGATTTGATTGAAAATCTTCAAGAATTCATTGAAACAAGTTGAGGAAACTCCATGAAAATCATTTAGAAATCAAAGTAAAATGAAAAGGAAAAGATCTCTGGAAGTATTGAAAGAAAATGAGTGGTTGGCTGATGAGAAAAGAGAGAAAATAGAAGTTACGTCAAAATAAGTTTATAAAGCTTAATTCCTTTTTTTTAATCAAAACCCTTTTTGATCCTTTTTTAATTAAACACATTTAAAACATGTCAAATTAAAGAAATAGTTGATTATATTTACTTTAGCTCCCTAAAGATTCTGACTCTTTTACAAAATAGCCATTAAAAATAGTTTTTCTATTTTTATGATTTAGTCACTAAACTGAAATGTCCACCTTCCAAAAGTCATTTTCCAAAATAGACTTCACCAAACCCTTATATACATTTAAAAAGGATTTTAGAAAATTTTCTCACATCCTGAATTAGGTTTTCCCTGAACCAATCCCGAACTAACCCAAATCTCTAGTCTCGATCCAACAGACCCTAAACCCAACCTACAACCTCCTAGGCCCAAAACCGAGGCGTTACAGACCCGAACATGATTTGAAATCAAAATCGACTCAAATTTTAGTTTAACCAAAATGGACCCAAACCGATTTTTAACCAAACCGAATGGACCCGAACCCATTTCACTCGAATCGAAAACAACCCGAAATAAATAAAAGATATTAAAAGAAATAAAAAAAGATGGGTGTGAACTACCGTAAAACTAACCAAAAAATTCATACATAAGGCTGTAAAAAAACTAATATGACCTAAAAACCCGACTGAAACTGATCGGTCCAAAAGTTGACTTGAATAAAAAACTGATCGATCTCTTATTGACCCGACCCGGTAATAACCGACCTGAAATTAAAACGACCAAATATGACCCAAATCATTATAGACACGAATTAAAATCGAACTAGACCTGAATCGAAATTGAATACAGTCATACCCGAAATAACTTGAACGAAAACGACCCGGAATAAGCCAATTCGTTTCCCGGGCCTGGAGATGTGGACCCCGTTGTAATGAATGGTTGCGTTTTCTTAACATTAGTCGATCCGCATTAGGGGTGATAATGAGCCTGACCGGCTCGCGAGCTACTCGGGCTTGGCTCGGTCAAAGCTCGGCTCGAGTGAGCTCGACTCGGGCTCGGGCTCGGCTCGAAACCTTAACAAGCCGAGTTGAGCCTACCCAGGCTCGGCTCGAAAAGCTCGTGAACAGGCTCGGAATCTACATATGCACTAAAATAAATGTGTTGTATTTTCTTTCATTAGTTGATTGTTGTTTGATTTTGTATTTTCTTTAATTATGTGTTTGTATTATAAGAATATTTATTGATTATTTGGATTAATCTATTTTTTGGCACTTTTTCCCCTTTCCGGTCATTGAATTTCGTTTTAGTGTTGGCTATGAAATGGATTTATAACGAATATTTTATATAAAAAATATAACAAAATTTTTCATTTCGAGCCGAGCCGAGCCTGACGAGCTTTGAGCCCGAGCCGAGCCCAATAGAATTTTTTTCGAGCCGAGCTCGAGCCTAAAATTCCAAGCTCGGCGAGCCTCGAGCCCGAGCCGAGCCTGGCCAGGCTCGGGCTCAGCTCGGCTCGTTATCACCCCTAATCCGCATCACTTATGAACTGGGCCTATACCCATGATTCTAGGCTTTGGGTTGCCTTCCACGTTATATTGTTGTTGGTTGGGTCCTAACCTACTCGTAAACCAAACTACCACTCAAAAGAAAAACCTGAAACCCTATGGAGTTTATGTAGTATCTTTTAACCTTTTTAACCCAAAACCCTATTGAATCGGACAATACTAGTCTTATTTCCGTCATTCCTCATCGTTTGAGGAACATATTGTAATCTTGGTTTATGTCCCCCAAAAAAGGCATCAAAGCTTTGTTTTCAACTTTGTATCTTGAAAAAGAACAAAAATGTAAGGTTTTAGTTCAGAAATCATAGGTTCGGAATAGGATAATCTTCAATTTAGAGTTTTGAACGTTATAATTAATTTAATTCAAGTAGTGTGTGTGAATATATGCAATAAATAAAAAACAAAAAATGATGAGAGGAGTTAGCCACCAAGATGTATATATATGGCATACAAAAGAAACAGCGGAAGTCCCTCAGAAAAAATCTCCCAAAGAATACGCATAGTAAAATTCCCCATCAAAGAGACTTCACCCAATAATATACGAGTAATACAAAATCACAATAAACACCGGAACCGGACAACCAAACATAGCTAAAGACTTGAACGGGGTCGCCTAAAGCATCAAACTCAGAACAGCGCACCCAACCACCCAGCTTCCTACCATCTTCTCTGCTCCACTCTGCAAATCAATGTTAAAATCAAATCAGACTAAATATGTTGGGTTATTTTTCTAAACATTTTAGTAATATATAAAATCACAGATTATTAGTTAAATGAGGGAATAAGAGCAAGGATGGACCGAGGGGTGATGGTGGGCGCAAACTCCCCTAGAATTTTGAAAATTATATATAATTTAGAAAAAAAATTAAAATTTTTCTATATATCTTCTATTAAAAATCTATTTTCGCCTCCTAGAAATTTATAGGTTCCCCTAACCTAAAGTCAGGTCCGTCACTGAATAAGAGAATGTATGCATGTTTATATTATATACCACATCGCTTCCGGCTGGGCCCGGTGAAGAAGCGCCGAGGCTAGGAGCAGGGGCCTCAGTTGATGGAGACGGTGGGCTCGAGGCCAGTGGTGATAGCGCTGGAGACTTAGCTTTCGGTTTGCTAGGTGCCGGTGCAGGAACCGTGGCTGGTGGGGAAGCCAAAGGAGCTGGTGGAGGCGTAGCTGGAGGAGGAGAAGCGGGTGGTGGAGTTGCGGGAGGAGGAGATGCGGGTGGTGGAGTTGCGGGAGGTGGAGAAGCCGGTGGAGGAGTGGCGGGAGGGGGAGAGCTAACGGGTGGGGGAGTTGCTGGAGGAGGAGTGCTAACGGGTGGGGGAGTTGCTGGAGGAGGAGAGCTAGGTGGAGGAGTTGAAACCGGGGGTGGAGAAGAAGTAACTGGAGGTGGTGATGAAGTAGGAGGAGGAGTGGAAGCCGGCGGTGGAGTAGCGGTCGGTGTCGGAGGTGGTTGAGTGGAAGGCGGAGGTGTGGAAGCTGGTGGCGTCGGAGGCGCTGGCGTGGATGTAGGAGGAGTATTAGGAGTCGGAGGAGCTTGGCCTACAACGCCAGCTACAGCAATGCAAAAAAATGCGGACAAAAACAAGATTTTACTATTGAGAATCATGTTGGAACAATGCCAATCTTCAAAATCCTCCGCACCCTCTCTGTTTAAACTATGACCAACACTTATTAACTGATCAGGGATTGAAGAACAAGTATGAGGACTGAATAGAAGGTGGTGTATATTTATATTAGGATATATGGATTTTTATATCATCTTTTAAAATCAAACCTAAACCTTTCTAATAATTTATGTATTCATGTTAAATTTATGTTTAAAAATATAATTTTCTAACAGTGTTAATGATTTAGATTAAAATATAATTAAGAGGGAAACTTCAATAATACGGATGGAAATCTTTAATTTACTAGTGGCGGTTAGGGTTAAAACTAGTGGGGTTGGTTATTATGTCAGTTTTGATGATTATAAATGATGCGTTAGTTAGGGATTTTTCTACCGTGCGGCAGATTAATATGCGGCTAATATACGGCGTTACCGGAAACATGGTTGTGTATATAATGTAACCGGTAAAGCGGTACCGGATATGTGGATATGAAATGATAAAACCGGTAAAAACCACAAAAAAAATGATAAAATAATGGTAACCGGCTAATTTAAGTAAAAGGTCACACATAATAAAACCGGTAGCGTCTAATTTGTTATAAGGTATATAATGTATTCGGTAACGCGGTACCGGATATGTTATATTCGAAAGTTTACATACTTTTGAAAAGTTTATCGAAACTTTTTATCAATGGTACCGGATATGTTGAATTCGAAAGTTTCCATACTTTTGAAAAGTTAATCGAAACTTTTTATCAATGGTACCGGATATGTTGAATTCGAAAGTTTCCATACTTGTGAAAAGTTTTTCGAAACAATTTATCAATGGTACCGGATATGTTGAATTCGAAAGTTTGAATACTTTTGAAAAGTTTTTCGAAACTTTTTATCAATATATGGATACTTATATTAAATGTTTGGATACGTCTATGAGAGGTAAAGATACTATCGAAAAAGTATGGAAACTTTATAAAAATTAGAATCAAGAAAATAGTAGGCATCAGATAGAAAGGAAAAGATTAAAAAATAAAAAGATTACAAAACGATATGGCAACGGAAATAAAAAGAAATTGAGAAGAAACAAAAGATTCATTGTCCCTTCAAGCCTCCTCCCTTCAAGTCCCCCTGCCACCCATGGAACTTGTTCCAGCACCAGCTTGCTGTCCAACCATCTCCGCATATGGTCGCATCTCAAACTTGACCTTTTGGTTGGCTAATGAACAAAATTTTATTGCATAAGTATGAGCAGAAGAGTATCTTGTTATTAATAATAGAAGAAAATGATAGATAAAACCTTGGAGATGGCGGTTGAAGGTGTGTATATCTTCTTTTTCAGCCATGTAACCATATAGTTGGCGCTGGCTGGATGGAGGGGAAGGAGCATGACGTTGCCAAGCATCTAACCCGAAACCTTGGGCAGCAAACTGGTTATGCAGACGCTGAGCATCTAAATAACCTCTCGTTGTGCTCTCAAAAATCAAAAGGCTCATCCCACGATGGCCTCGTGGACCATATGAATGGCGAGCCTTGGCAACAGCACCAAAGGTATTGAAAGCGTTGAGAAGGTCTTGGTTTCCCATGCCAACCCACTGAAGCAAAAAATTAAAGAAATAAGAAGTTAAGTATTATAATAGTAATGAAAACATAATTCAGAAGTTATATAACTACCTTCCCCTCTTCATCTGTATGAAGTTGTGTGTTCCTAATCATCACCATGGGTGGCCAGAGTATTTGGTGATTAGGTTCCTGGTGGCTTGAAGGCGGGGGGGAGACAATAGCAGCATCATTACTCAGACCACGCCAATGGCCTGAAGCGTTTTGTTGAGGTTGAGGTTGAGGAGTGGCCGAAGCAGCCCTTCTTCGTAATTCCTCGTCCAACGTCTGAGCAAGGAGGCGATGGATTTTCATCTTATCTCCTTTTTTGGTTTTTGCATGGGTGAGTAGGGACTGAAGGCTAGAAAACGACTTAGAGGCACCAGGACCTCCGTGGCATGCTGGACAGCGCCATGTAGTAGTAGGGTCGTTGATAGAGTTCATTCGATCGAAGGCCTCGAAGAAACTCCTGAAAAATTTGCTGGATTTTAATGCCTCGTGGCTTAGTTGTTCGTCATTTTCAGAATCAGAATCAAAGTAGAAATCATCATCATTGTTTGATGATGTGTCGAATTCAATCTTCCTCTTTGCGAAAGACTGAGGAATTTTACCCGAATTTCTGCTTGAACTCATTTTATAATAGAAGATTGGGAAAGAGAACTGATTATAAAAGCAAAGGAAAGGGTTGAGTAGATAAAATTGAAGATGTTGTGAAGAGAAAAATAGAGGAGTTGTTAATTTATAGGCAATTTCCGTTTGGGAGGGAAAGTGATAATGCATGAGACTGAAAAGGCAGAGATTCGTTCGTTCTCCTCGTTTCCCGGGTTATAGAAATAAATGAGGAGAAGGTACATGAACAGAAACGGTGCATGTGATACATTGGAAAGACGCGAAACTGAAAAGGTAGAATCAGATTCGTTCTTCTCCTCTTTTTCCGGGGTTATAGAAGTAAATGTGGAGAAGTAGGAGCAGTAAACGGTGCATGCGTGATACAGGGAGGTAGAAGTGAAAAGACACGACACTGAAAAGGAAGAATCAGATTCGTTGTTGGGAATAAGGGTTTAAGCTTTATACAGGAGGAGCAGTAAACGGTGCATGTGATACAAGTGAGAAATGACATAACACTGGAGTGCAAAGTTGTAGAAGTGTATAATGAAAACGGTAATAAAAAACCGGATACATTGATGTAATGAATAAAGAATAGAGTAAAAATAGACCGGGATCATGAATGTTTTTGCAAACTTATCAATAATTTCCATTAAAACATGGAAAAGTATCGAAAATCTTGTTAATTATCGATATTTGTGTGTCAAAAGTATCGAAAATCTTGTTTTTTTATCGATATTGTCGAAGGAAATTCGTACCGGAACATTGATTTTCTGGCAAAAGTATCGGGTTTTTTATTAATAGTGTGTAAATTGTATCGAAACATTTTGTTCCAGTAAGCTATGGGAATCCGTTGTTTCGTAAAGTATCGGTATTTGTATGGTAACGTTAAGGAACTATCGATATATTTGAGCAGATTCGCTAATGTATGATGGAATTTAACAGCAGTATCGAAACATTTTCAGATAGGGGGAATAATGTATCGAAATTTTATTTGGAGGCAGTGGACAAGTAAGGGATAAAGGATGAAATAAGACGTCATATAACATAATTGGAAGATAATTTCAGAAGTTTTTTGTTAATCTGAATCATCGTAGTCAGTGGACACGTCTGAACTTAGGTTTAGTTCTTCGATCAGCTGTTGTTTTCGTTCTCTACGCCTGTACACAAAAAGTTGCAGCTCATCCGCAGCCGCATCAACATCCGGTGAAGACGGTGCGCGTTCAGTGTTTGGATCAGGTTGTACGGGTGCAGACGAACTACCTTCGCCGGCGTTGACGTCGTCAAACTTAACATGTAAATCGACGTCTGTAGCTCCGATGGAATTGAGGCGGTCATACATGTTACGAACGTCTGTTTCGTTCGTAAGCTTCATAACGTAGTGTGTTTTGTTTGCTGACGGTGTTGGGATTCGACATTCCATGGAAGAAATTTTTTTGTCGCCGTGTTTACTAACCTCGATTGTTGTCAACTGTATTAAATCTTTCAGTGACATTTTGGTGGTGATTGTTGACTGAAAAAAAGTATCGAGAAAATAAAATGTTGCCTGAAATTTGGCCATAAGGTGAGCAAAGATTGGGCTCGGTGTTTAGAGAGAATTTGGAATGAGTTAGTGATGGTGGAATTCGTGGGTATTTATAGGAAAGCAAAACACCACATAAGTAAATTTAACTGGAATGAAAACTGTAATTCGCATTTCATTTAACAATACTTTGTTTTTACAATAGTATAGAAACATATTTAGTAAGTTGGAATAATGTTGCCTGAAGGTATCGATAATATTTATCGTCATGTAAAGAAAGAATCGATATTTTCGAGCTGATTCGGTAACGCATGAGGGAATTTAACAACAGTATCGAAACATTTTCAGAAAGGGGAAAATTGTATCGAAACTTTATTTATAGTAAGCTATGAGAATTCATTGTTTCTTTTAGTATCGAAATATTTTATCGTGAAGGAAAGAAAGATTCGATATTTTCGCGCAGATTTGGTAATGTAACAGGGAATTTAACAAGAGTATCGAAACATTTTCAGAAAGGGGAAAACTGTATCGATACTTTATTAACAGTAACCTATGAGAATTCATTGTTTCTTTTAGTATCGAAACATTTTATCGTGAAGGAAAGAAAGATTCGATATTTTCGCGCAGATTTGGTAATGTATCATGGAATTTTACAAAAGGATCGAAACTTTTTCAGCAGAGGGAAAAATGTATCGATAAAAAAATAGAATTTATTGCACGTTAACTTTGTAGGAAGGAAGAAATAAATTGCTCTAAATGCTTTCAACCACCATCAACCACCATCAACCACCACCACCTACCGAATTTAGTACCTGAAAATGAAAGCAACACAACAGAAGTCCTGTGCAGGAAAAGTTAGGACCACTTCAACCGATCGTGTTTAAGAAAATGGAAGATATTCCATCCAACGATGTTAATGGTAGCGGGAATTTGCAAGATGAGAAGTTGACCGTTGATGATTCGGAACTGTTGGTAGGTCAGCTCTTTTCTTCACGAGAGGAAGCTTGGAATTTTTACAAGGAATACGCAATGAAAAAAGGTTTTAGTGCACGTCGAGGAACATCACGGCTGGATGGCGAAGGGAATGTTAAGACACAAGAATTTTGTTGTTCAAAAGAAGGGTTTAGGTGTTCGAAGGTCGAAAATGTTAATCGTCGACGTGCGCATACGCCAGTCACACGAACAGGATGCAAGGCCAAAATCGTTGTCACAGCAACAAAAACAAAAGATCAGTGGGTTCTGAGTAAGTCTTTCCACGAACATAATCATGCATTGTGCACACCTCTTATGACACCATTTATGCGTTCAAATAGAGGTGTGACTGAGGCTGATGTGGCTGAGGCAACAGCGTTGAAAGATGTTGGTGTTGGGACATCAAAGGTAATGAAATATTTCATGAATCAGGCAGGGGGATTTCGTAATGTTGGATTTACTAGTAAAGACCTGTACAATGCACTTGATAGAGGTAAATCAAAGGAGCTTGTCAATGGGGATGTGAATGCACTCCTTGATTACTTTGAGTACAACAAAGATGATGATCCAGGGTTTTTTATGACATACTCCACAGATGAAACCGGGGCATTGCAGCATCTTATTTGGGCTGATTCAACATCGAGATCTGATTACACTTGCTTCGGTGATGTTATTGCCTTCGACACAACATACAAAGGTAATTACTATGCACGACCAATTTTGCCTATTGTCGGTGTTAATCATCACCATAGCACAATAGTTTTTGCTACTGCGATCATAGCTGACGAAACGACTCAATCGTTCGAGTGGGTGCAGCGAAATTTTCTACAAGCCATGCTGAATAAAGCGCCTCTTTCAGTTGTGACAGACGGGGATAGGGCAATGCAGAGGGCTATCAAATGTGTTTTCCCTTATGCTAAGCACAGATTATGTTCCTGGCATCTAGCTCGCAATGTACAAGCTAACATTGGTGACAGCAAATTTAGCACAGCGTTTAACAGATGTATGAGGTCGTGGTGGACAACCAGCGAATTTGATAGAGAATGGTCTAGGGTGATTTCCGAATTCAACGTCGAAAACCATCCATGGGTGATAGAGAAGGGAAATACTCGGAACTTATGGGCTCAAGCATATCAAACGGGTCATTTCTTTGCCAATTTGCGATCCACACAAAGAAGCGAGTCCTTGAATGCTGCACTCGGACGTGCCCTGATACAGAAGAAGACATATGTAGACGTAGTTCGTACAATTGAACACTATTTAATTCGACAAATTCGTATCAACGAGTTGGAAGCAGATTGCTTAAGTTCGCAGACAACGCCCTACCAGATCACCAAACTCACAGACCTAGAAAGCCATGCTGGTAAAATTTATAAGCGAGCATCATTTGGTTTCTTCCAAGAAGAACTTCAAGAGGAGACTTTGTACCGGATTGACGAAAAAATTCAGTCCTTATCAGATGAGTCTGTACATTTTGTTCTGTCAAAGTACAAGGAAAAGAACATTAGATTTGACGTATCTTTTGATGTTGTCTCGGAAATCGTCACATGCTCGTGTAGGAAGTTTGAGACTGTAGGAATTCCATGTTGCCATCAACTTCATGTTCTGAAGCACTTGGATTACACATGTATTCCAAAGTCCTTGATTCTAACTCGATGGACGAAGGACGCGAAGGCTGCTGCACCAAGTTTCCTTGACTTCAATGTAGCACCTGAAGTTATGCAAATGGCACGGTTCGCGGCCCTACGTACAACGTCAAGTCGTTTGTGCTACATTGCATCAAAGACAGATGCATCTTTCATAACCGCAAGAGATGAGATGAAAAGACTAACTGCCGAATTTGAAAACTCTTTCGGTTTGAAAGATTCAAGTAAACGAAGAAATGTTGATAATGGAGTTCGCGTTGGCGACCCTAAACGAAGACAAGGAAAGAGAAAAGTTGTCCAAAAGAAGATCGTCCAGAAGAAAAGTAGGAGTTGCTCTTTCTGCAATAATGAGGGACATAACAGAGTAACGTGTCCTAAATTAAAGCTGGGTCTGGATTCTTTTACACAACCTACCTTGACTGACTTTTTTGCTAACGATGCGGAATGGTCCTACGGCCCCGCAGATGAGGATTATAATGTAAGTTACTATATGTATTCTACAACATATTGTCTGCAAGTGTTTGTTTATGGTTAATTTTAATATCAATCACTTTTTTATGTCTCAGGGCAACGAGGACATTTGGAATACAGCAAGTTCCCATCAACAGACATGGAATACAGCAAGTTCCCATCAACAGACATGGAATACAGCAAGTTCCCATCAACATACATGGTGACTGCATACAACATTACGATATAACATTCAAATGTGTAAAGAGTTATTTTTTACAAATTCGGGTACAGTACTCTGGTCATTCGCCAACTTTTCCAAAAATTCTCGGATGCTTCCGCCCTTTTCTGTGGATATATAAAAATAACCCAAATTAGCAGACGCTCCTGTCAACATCTTCAATATATAAATAAACCAATGGAATTAGTCACATATGTAACTGTAATACCTAACGCATTGTCGTTGGAAGATGATTGGTTATAGGGAGGCGGACATATGTAGGTGTATTCCTATAAAGAAAAGATAAATTTAGAAAATAATAGCCATTGATTACGGATTTAAAAAATTGAATGTAAAAAATATTACTCACTGGATTATGCCTCATTTTCTCGGAGGAATCATCCACCAACAGTGTATTCTCCTCTTTGAATTGAGGATACTCATTCCAAACTTGATGCAAGTCTTTGCAGAAGGTGTATTCCTCTTCCTCTATGCACTTTGATTGATCCTGTTAATAGTAACTTGTATCAGTCCAAAATGTAAGAATTATAACAAATTCAATTACCAATATGTAAGAAGCATCTTACCCAGATGAAAAAATATCGTTCTTTTTGTACGTGTATTTTGTTAAGAGCAAGGTCAATGTTATGCCTGCAATCGTGAACAATTACCACGATAAAATTCAAATTATTTAAGAGGTCAACGTTAAATGTTAACAATTTGGATCACAACGGTGCTTACCTCAACTTAGATGACCATATTCCAACAAAAAAATGCTCTAAACAAAATTGCATAAATTCTTCTACACCTGGCCTCAGTTTAACATCTACAACATGAAAGGAAATTAAACATAATTGTTTTCTTTATAGCCGTAAGCAGATTTACAGAAATTTAATTACCTCTGGGAGTTTCTTTTGTATAATATGCAAGGACTCCGTTGACATCAAAAATGACAAGTTTTTTGTTCTGTGTTACAGAAATAATATATCTGCTGGGGTCTTCACTGTCATCGTCATCTGAACTGCGTAACTCTTCATCATTCTCCTCTTCAGGCACCGTATTATCCTCTTCACGCACCAGTGGATTGTCCACTTCTGTTATAAGCATGTCAATAGTCAAATAACCGAATGTCAATCGTAAATTGAAAGGTTATTTTACCTATGGGTTTGTCTTTGCTTTGAAGCCATTGATTACGGAAGTTGGAGACATCAGCACGAACTGAGGAAATTTCTGCTCGCATTTGGCCGATTTGGTGATTAATCTCGCCAAAACGAGCATCCATTTGCTCGCGGAAATGAACCATGTAATCCATCACTGACTTCATGGTAATGACCCCTTCGATCTCAAGTTCTTGCATCCGCTCCTGCTGTTCTGCTTCAACGTTCTCCACTTGGTCGTTGCCTTGTTCTGCCCCAATTAGACATTTGTTTATCCAACCGACGTTTTGATTAAACTCGTATCCCGCTTTTGTCAAGGTAATCATGTCGATCTTCCTGGATAGTCGAAGAGGGCAGTCAAGATTGAATTGCACTCCTTCCTTCCTCAATATATGGCAAATTATGCATCCATATGGTAGTGAGGTTGTAATGGAAGCACCCTTCTTCACTATATGTAGCATTGTCTCATATATCAGTTTTGCTATGTTTGGAGCGGTTCTTGATTCATATTTAGACAACCACCAGTAATCAATATCTCGAAGTTCTGAATATTTCCCACCGGACGGCCTCAGAAACCAACTGACAAGAAAGTGGAACAATCTGCCCTCCGCACCAAGGCGAGTGGGAGTATTCCGATCCACACGTTTCATGGTAGGATCTAAAACATGTTCATCGGAATCTCCTACATTCTTCACTCCTATACCAGCAGCAATAGATGACGCATCTATATATATGTCCTTACCCATGACATGAGTCGTAAATCCTAATATTTTTCCCGTACCAGGCTGCGGGTCTAATTTTGCATTACTATAGAAAACTCTAACAAGATTGGGGTAATATTTTGGTTCTACACCAAGCAGTTCCAGCCACCCCCATTCTGTAAATGTATCTTTAAACCCAAATTTGTTTTTCTCATCGAATAAGAAGTTCAAGTCAATAACACGTTCTGGACGAATCTTCCTTGTTTTGAAATTGCTATCATATGTCAGTTTCTCATCGGTGCTTCTAAAGTTTTGCGATTCAAAAGACAAATTTTCTTCAGAAGAACTTGAACTTACTTGAGTAGCAGACGCAGACCTTGATTTTGAAGATGACTTTGTCTTCGAAGATGACTTTGTCTTCGAAGCAGAAGTTCTCTTCCGTTTGGGTGCCCCTTTTTTGGGTGCCATTACAACTGTTATATGCAGAAGATGATCGGTTACTCCATAATCGTGCAAAACCCTAACCCTAAAGTACGAAAAGTCAGTCACTTTTACTAACCTGTAAATATGATCGTTGTAATCGTCCTCGTCGGTGTTGATGTTACCCAGGTCGTCGTTGGAGTTGAAGAGATCTCTGCAATAGTTTCGAATAAATTCCTAAATGGGTGTTTGATTTAAGTTAAGAGCTGGTTTAAATAGAAATCCCGCCTAAAGTTCCGATTAAGATTATAAGTTTCGATAATTTAATAAAGAAGGAAATAAAGTATCGATTTTTTCGAGGATTGTTATTATAAGAATACATATATTTCGTACAAAAGTTTCGATATTATCAACAATTGGGACAGAAAAGTATTGACAATTTAATTCCAGTAAGCTAAGCAAGTCCGTCTGTGTCAAAAAGTTTCGATAATTTAATAACGAAGGAAAACAAATATCGATTTTGTCGGGGTTTGTTACTCTAAGGATACATATATTTCGTATACAAGTTTCGATATTCTTACTCATTGGGACAGAAAAGTATCGACAATTTTATTCAAGTAAGCTAAGGAAGTCCGTCTGTGTGAAAAAGTTTTGATAATTTAATAACGAAGGAAAGAAAGTTTCGACTTTTTCGAGGATTGTTATTATAAGAATACATATATTTCGTATAGAAGTTTCGATATTATTACTCATTGCGGCAGTAAAGTATCGAAAATTTTATTCCAGTAAGCTATGGCAGTATCGACAATTGTTTCCTAAAGGAATATAAGTATGATATTTTTACAAGAGTAAGCTATTATGTTAACATAATTTACAAAAAACTAACTATGATATCATTATTTACATAGTGGGAAAAAGTATGGTAACATAATTATCTTTTCATACGTGCCAGGCAAGCAGTTGTGACCTTCGCTCTCCTTCTATTACAATCGTGATTTATGAGATCGTTTAAAACTCTCGGACGATCAAAATCCCCAACAACCTACATTCAAATTAGGAGTCAATGTCAGTCCAAATTTTTTTTTAAAAATGAAGTCCTTTTCCGACAACTTACCAAATCATCCGGTGACCTCCCTTCAGAAATAGCTTCCATCCACATGACCACATACATTCCGCAATCATGTCCGTTCGTTTGCACCTTCGTCTTACGGACCACGAATTTTAAATCCCTCGGTGGGACCTTAATCTTCCCAAATTGGGCAGAAAACGCCTCGTCCTCACTAAATTTCTGAAAACATTCCAACTGCGTAAAAAAAATAAATACAATTAGATTACGGAGAATTTATGCATTATAAATTACAAAATGTATCGACACATACTGTTTTCTTTGTTTGCTCCACTCTAGTCTTGTGCCGGGGAGATCTATGTAGACTATCAAGAAACGATGCTACACGATCAACCATATCCAACACCAAGAGACACCAATGAGTATCCGAATCGTTTATTGGCATGAAGATCTACAACAATTGTCACACAAGATATTAGAACATTTATTGTTATTATTTAAATACTTAACAACATGTAAGCAAAAATATCTTACCATGTCACAATCGGTGAGTTTATTATGGCCCATCAACGTCCTAGAATAGAACTTTACAAGATACGGCGCATTTTGACCGTCGCTTATGAACGCGTTCTGCATTTCAAAAAACAATCTCCAGTAATTGACCAGCCATGACCAAATTGGACACGAAAATGTGTAAAAATGTAACTTACTTACCACAAATTCGGATGGAAGATAGCAAATCTTCCGCTTCATGGTAGGATTCCTCATCGACTCGTAACCCAATAACCAGCCTTTCAAATTAATGATCGGACTTATTAGCCATTCCCTGGGTATTAAGCTGCAAAGGTTGCCTGCTGTGCAATGTTCGAGCCCGTAATCTACGATGACATCTCTATAGAAGCAATTTTTTTTGTATTAATTTTTTCACCACATTTATTTAAATATCACTCGCAAAGCAATATATATAACTTACCCTGGTTCTAACAAGCCACTATTCCATACATAATCACACATAGCAGCCTCGACGACATCAATTCCCTTTGGTATTTTTACTTTTGTAACCTACGATATATCAATAGATATTAGCCGCAACACAATAATCAAAATGGATGTCATTTGTATTATTCATTTTACCTTTTTACTCTTCTGCTTCTTTGGTGCAGGACACCCTGAATCGAGCTCTACATCTATTGCATGACTCGGTGTCCTAGTATCTTCATGGTGGACCTCTCTTATATGTTCCTCCACCCTCTTAGTCAATTCTTCGACATTTTCTTCATCATTTTTTATAAGTTCTTCATATTTAGCCTCAACATAGCTCCTCTTTTTGTTTGTTTCAGGAATTAAATCTATCCCCTCATCCATATCTTCCTTGAATTCAGGACTTAAATGTATCCCCTCATCCATATCTTCCTTGAATTCAGGAGTTAAATGTATCCCCTCATCCATTTTTTTGTTTATTTCAGGAATTAAATCTAACCCCTCCTCCAATTTTTTTTCCACCGTTTCAATCACCCCCTTTAACTCACCCCTCAATTCCACCACTTCTTTAACAACACCATTACACTTTTCCCCTACTTCCCCCTTTAAGCTCTCAATAGCCTGTTCGATTCTGGATTGTCTTTGCAAACAATCAGAAACGAGTTTTTTAACCTCCGCCAACTCAGCAATCAATATGTCAAATTTACTTCCCCCTTCATTCACTTTCAACTTATATTCTACCTTCTCCTCTTCCTCCTCTTCCTCCTCTTCCTCCTCGCCAACCTTCAGAAATAAAGTACATTATTAGAGCATCTTTCTTTTGTAAGTCCTTAGTAATCTATAAATACTGAAATTACAATTACCTTCTTTTTCGGTAATTCCAACTTTAACTTTGCCATAACTCGAACAACTTCTTCCTTGCCCCAGGCAGTGATGCGTGCCACTCCGGTTTTTCGGAATGTCGGCACAGAAGAAGAATCTGACCAAAAATCATACAATGCAACCTGCATTTTGTATAAACTTTATCATTTTCTATAATAACTACTTACAAAGTTTTCTAAACCAATACCAATATTCAACTCGTGAAAAGTTTACCTCTAAGACAGCAATGCATCCTTTCAGATATGAGGGGTTTTTGGACTTTTGAAAAGTCGTGATTGCATCAATTATTTTCTCATACACATATGAAGCCCAATTTAATTCACCTCTAAACCCGGAGTCGCACAATAACTTCATACTATCCTTGCTCGGGGATGAATCACCCGTTGGACAAAGGAATACTCCGACAATGTACAATAGTACATGGGCCTTCAAATCATCCCCTTCATACTTGCCGCTTTTTATTTCGTCCTCAAGTGTAGCAAATGACACATTAGACGTTAGGCCATACTTCTGCACAAGTAATTTCCAATCCTCCCTGTTTATAACTTCATCCACACTCTGGCCTTTATTTTGTAGCCCCAATACGGCTTCAACAATTCGGACACTAAAATGAAATGAATATTCTCCGTATCGCACATCACACTTCTGCAAATCAAAATCTCCCATCAACAACCGACATAATTCCCTCCGAATTGGTCGGTCCTGAATCCCAATAAGAGATCCAAACCCCATTTCTTCCAATAGATTTGATTTACCCTTCGCTTTCAACTCCTCTACTATGTTGTGCACTCGTTTTATGCTACACCTAGTCGACACTTCCTATGTAAATAATATTCATATAATGTCAGAGTTTTTATATATCATTTATAAAATATTTACAACTATAATGAATACCTTCTTCTTCTTCTTCTTCGCCTCATAGTTTCCTCTAGCATTTATGGACAACATGTTGTATGGTTGCTTCTCAGTTGCACTCATCTTGTACCATTTCTTCACCACCACGTCTCTCACCTGCAAATTATACATAAACCATAAACAATCAAAATATTCAACCTCCAATATATTCACTATAATTTCAATATACATACCGAACCGACAGTGTAAGTCCCAGAATCCCTCATCCTCTGCAATCAAAATATTCAACCTCCAATATATTCACTATAATTTCAATATCCACCCTTTGGTCTCTTCGGATTTTCCTCCCTATCTACTCTCTCCGCCTCCATTTGAATCATTTCAGTCTCATCTTGAACAACATCTTCATGATCCTTAGAACCCATCTCGCTTCAGTTTTCTGACACAAGTATCGATATATAAATTCTACCGACATTATTACTTTCTACCGATAAGTTCTCAGAACAAAGTTCTGATATTTAATTCCTAAATATATTTACACAATTTCGACCTATATCGATCCGAATTCCGATTTTACTTCAAGATCACTAAACCCAAAACATTATCCCCAACTACCCAATACTACATTACCAAAAATTTAGGGTTTCGACAACATACCTTTTACTTCAAAGTCCCCAAACCCTAAACCTATCCTTTCGATTCTGATACAACAAATTAGGCTTTCTGTAAATGCAACCAAACTCGTGTCGATTTCACAGCAACCAAACTCGGGTCGATTTCAAATACTCTCCTCTCTTAGGTTTTCTGTAAATGCAAGCAATACAAAGGATACTTTTAACCGGTTATATCATTATGATATGTATAATCGATATAATTCCCAAAGGTTTCGATACGTTTTTGAATTGTGTCGATTCTTTCCACACAAAACAATAAATCCGGTAAAGATTTACCGGTTACATTATATGAATTAATAATGTAATCGGTTATGTTTTACCGGTTAGATTATATGAATTAAATATCGATTCTTTTCTGCACGCTCTTACTTAAATATCGATATTTTCAACATTTTTTTCAACCACGGTTTCGTTGGTGTTCAAAAATTTTCGATAATGATTTATAAAGTATGGATAATTTCGAAATAATATATCCGGTAAGATTTACCGGTTAGATTATATGAATTAAATATCGATTCTTTTCTGCACGCTCTTAATTAAATATCGATATTTGCGCCATTTTTTTCAACCACGGTTACGTTGGTCTTCAAAAAGTTTCGATAATGATTTATAAAGTATGGATAATTTCGAAATAATATATCCGGTAAGTTTTACCGGTTAGATTATATGAATTAAATATCGATTCTTTTCTGCACGCTCTTACTTAAATATCGATATTTTCAACATTTTTTTCAACCACGGTTTCGTTGGTGTTCAAAAATTTTCGATAATGATTTATAAAGTATGGATAATTTCGAAATAATATATCCGGTAAGATTTACCGGTTAGATTATATGAATTAAATATCGATTCTTTTCTGCACGCTCTTAATTAAATATCGATATTTGCGCCATTTTTTTCAACCACGGTTACGTTGGTCTTCAAAAAGTTTCGATAATGATTTATAAAGTATGGATAATTTCGAAATAATATATCCGGTAAGATTACCGGTTAGATTATATGAACTAAATATCGATTCTTTTCTGCACCCTCTTAACTAAATATCGATATTTTCTACATTTTTTCAACCACGGTTACGTTGGTCTTCAAAAAGTTTCGATAATGATTTATAAAGTATGGATAATTTCGAAATAATATATCCGGTAAGATTTACCGGTTAGATTATATGAATTAAATATCGATTCTTTTCTGCACGCTCTTAATTAAATATCGATATTTTCGACTTTTTTTTCAACCACGGTTACGTTGGTTTTCAAAATGTTTCGATAATGATTTATAAAGTATGGATACTTTCGAAATAAACAACAAATTAGGCGCTACCGAATATATTGAAATTCGGATCAACATAACCGGTAATTTTACCGGTTTTGTTATAGTCCAAATGTCCGAGTGCCCATCCGCTCCAACTTAATGATAAATTCGGCGCTACCGATTATATCGATATTCGGATCAACATAATCGGTAACTTTTACCGAAAACATGATCTTTAACCGCTCACCGCCCTAGCCGGTTACGCCGTATATTAGCCGCACACTAGGCGCCGTACCGCAGAACCTCCCGTTAGTTAGTCATATACTTTAGGTAAAAATAGTGTCGTGGGTTTATTCAAGATTGAACAATTTAGTGAAAGGTTAATTTGGCCCTTCAAAATTTTGTAAATGTTTAATGTTATCCTTTTAATTTGGTAGTTCCATGAAATGATTACTCCACGCTTTATCAACATTGGAAATTTCTAATTTAAGCATGATATGAACTTTTGTCAATATGGCTAATAAAATAATTTGAATTTAGTGAATTTTAAATTTTAGTTTAATTGATATCAATGTTGTTGTAATAATGTAAAGTTTGTTAGTTTAAATGTGCTTAAACTACAATTTTCTTCTATTTAAGGATTTGAAAGATATATTTTATATAAATAAACCTCTAAAATCCACAAGTGTTATACATAATAGTAATACAGATTACACTCTCAACCAATTTTTTCAAGTGGAGAATTTTTTATAAAAATATAACATAAAAATAATAAAATAAATATTTTTATTGGTTAAAACTATAAATAATATAGTGATATTTCTTTGAGATACGGGGGTCCATCAAAATAGCTGGATTTCTTTTAAAATGGTCGAACTGGCAAATGTAATTTGTACGCCAAGTTATAAGGCGGGGAAATGAAATAAAATGATTGGGATTTGGTTGGTACGTTAGAGCACCTGCGCTGCATTCACCACAATTAGTTGGGCCATTCCCCCGCTGTCACGCCATCATATCTCCTTTTGGATGGATCCAAGATTTACATTATTTTCTTTTTCTTCAACAGCATCGTTACTAATTTGGTATAATCATATTTATTAGTATCTAATTTAATGATCGATTAATACAAAATATATGTTGTAGAAGTTTATTATAAGAACGGTTACCCAATTTATTTTATTCCATTCATAATATTAATATTCAAACTTCTGAACTTATTTAAGAGACTTAGCATCTAATTCTGCTAAACCAATAGGTAGTTGGTTAACATCATAATTATTAATTAATTACTCTTTAACTTGGTCATGTTCTAAATTTGATCCCTTAACTATGCTTAAATTTAAGATTTAATTTAATATAATTTGTTCCGTTTAGTTTTATAAGGTCGTCAATTCATTCAAAGAGTTAACACTATTAATTATTATGGTTTAAATACAACGTGGATTATAAATAAACTCCCCTTCCAACCTATCTGTATTTTAATTGGAGTAGACATTATAGAAAAAGATGACCTCGTTACTTCAAATTATAAGGAATGGCTAATGAAGTCTTGGCTTAATGTCAAGGTTTAGGTTAAATTTATGTTAATTTAAGTTACATCAGTTTTGTTTAGATTTCTTAATTTACATTTAGATATCTTTCTGTTGTTTTTAGAAGAAAAAAATATAGATAGCATCAATTTCAGCATAATAGGGTTTGACCCTTGAATTTTTATATAATTTGTTTTCTTTCATGAGTTCAATTTTCATGTCAATATGAGATAATATCCATGTAAATTAATGCATTGTTAGAGCAACAAGTGGTTTTAAAAAGCACGTGCGACAGTAGAATTGGGCAAATTTTTAGACGTGTTGACAATAGGAAATGAAGAGGCAATTATAAAAGATATAGTGTGATTGATCGAACGGAGAGATCGAGAAGATTAATCGGCGTGATAAAGGTGCTATCGTGGAATTTGCGGAGTTTGAGTTCGTTGGCAAAGAAGAAAGGTTATTCAAAAAGTGTTGCGGCAACATTATTGTAAAATAACATTGATACAAGAAACAAAATTAGAAGCGATGGTTAGACAAATTTGATACACAAATCAATTTGTGTTTTGTGGTAGCGGTTGGCCGGTAAAGGAGCATACTAGTTGTTTGAGAATCGATCCGATTTTGATTGGAGGCGTCAATTATTGAGCAGAATTATGTGGCATTAGGGGTACGTGGACATTGGATGATTCGATAAAGTGAGTTTGTTTTACTCATATTTTTCAGGAGGTAAATGAGATGATGGATGCATTGGAAAAGGAAGGGGTTAACCGAGTTTCTTAGTTTCATGCCAAGTTATAGCTTTCTGTTGGGGCTCGGGTGTTTAGCGATGTAAAGTGTTGTTCCCTTTCTTGTTTGGTCCTTGTTGATTTACAGAGAAACGAAAAAGGGGAAAAGAAACTCTAACTCAGCTTTACAGGAAAAAAAAAAGATCTGGAATGTTGGCCTGATACACGATAACAGGCCTGGGTCGGGTAACCCACTATTTAATATATCCCAAAAGAGATAACCGAAAATGGTTATGGATTAACCAATCAGTTACACTCTCTAACATGTAAAAACAAATTCAACAGCCAGCCCATCGGCATGGCCCACTTTTCTTGTAACATCCGGGTTTAGGGGTTAGGTGAAAATAATAATTTAATATTACCTTGGGTTCGGTTTTATGATTTAGAAAATGGTTCGGGTTTGGTTTTCAAATTAATTAATTTGAAGATAGACTATGTTTTGGAATTAAACCCCAAATGGCCATGGATTATATGTCCTTGTGAATATTTCATTTCATTAAGGGCAAATAGGTCATTGGGCTTTTAAATTAAAACAAAACAAATAAAAGAAAACCCAAATTTCACTCATCTTCCCCCTCTCTCTACAAAAACCCACGGTAAACCCCTCCCACCATTGAACAACACTATTCCATCACCTCTCTTCTTCATTTCAACTCCAAATTGAAAGGTAATGGTATTTTTTACTTCCCCTCACCTTCCCCTTCACAAAAGTACCTTTCTTTTTAGTTTTCATGGAAGTTTTAGAAAATGTCATTTTTGAATATTTTGATTTAAAATGTGATTTTCTAAGTTGTTAAGTGAAGTATTTGATTTAATATACCTAGTTGTGGTATAAGGAAGTCAAATAGTATATCATATATGAATTTCAAGTGATTTTGGGAAATTTCGGATTTGGGTACCAAGGGGGTTTTAGGAGGATTTTAAAGTGGTTTTTGGGGTTGGTTAATGTTGGATTTTGAGGGCTGGTGCTAGTATGATATTTGAGGGTTGCTTTGGGTGTGTTTGATGGTTGTTTGGAGGCTTGAAATGGAAGATTTCAGAGGGTTAAGTGGGCTACTCGAAAATTCTGTTTTTGGACTTGTTTGGAGTGTTGAATGCTTGTTAATGATAATCCGGGTTGTTTCCGATGATGTGTTATTGATTCGAACGTTTTGTTTGTGTTTGAGATGATTAGAATCGAGTTTGGGCATCGGTGGAACATCGGAAGTGAATCCGGGAAGTTGAAGGTTGTGCTTGCTTGGTCTTTGGGCTTGGAAGCTTAGGTGAGTGGTTAATTGTTTTAAACGGTTTTAAATTGGTTGGTTCAAGTATATGGACTAGGTTGGGCTTGGTAGACCCACCTAGAGTTAGGATTAGGGTGGTAGCCTAATCCTAAACTTGATCTAGAGCCTTTGGTTGAACTCATTATATGGTTGTGTATGTCTCGTATAAATTGTGGTATGAATGTCTATGTATATTGCTTTATACATGTGAAATGAGATTGGACTTATGATGCTTGAGACATGCATAAGGATGGTTGTTGGTGAGTACGTGCTAAGCACAAGGTTAATGAAATGAGTAATGTGAAACGAGTTAATATTGGCACTAGTAAACTTGGATACAAATGATCGGTCATTAGGATGTTAGTGTGTACACATGAGTCTAAAGTCGCGTGTGGCCTTGGTGGTGTTGAGTCACCAAGGAGGAGTACGGGTTCGCCCGGAATTGTATTTAAATGTAGTCGGTGATGAGTGGAATCCCATCGACGGGACGTGAGGATGAGTGGAATCCCCTCCGCGAGACCGGTGATGAGTGAAATCCCACCGTGAGGTAATGTGGTTGTTGGATATGAGTTTCCAACATGTCTATCCGCGTATTCGGGTCTTAACTAGGTGCCAATGTTGTTTGATGTGTATATCAATGTGTTGAGGTTTATGGTTCTTATTGGGATACTTGTTTGTGATTACATGTATCATGGAAATTGAGCTTATGATCATGGCTTTAATATTGTCTATTGCTCATGTTTTTTATCTTGTGGACCTTGGTATGATTGTGATACCTTGGCTAGATTGTGTTCGGACCCTGCAATGTTGAGGTTTGTTTTTAGAGCTTACCCTCACTAAGCACCATTGCTTAGGCTCTCTTTGTTCAACATTGCAGATCCTTAGTACGTGGGTTGTTCGGGCAAGTGGAGGGCCTCCAAGTGTGGTTTTTGGCTTGAGTTCATCAAGTATGGATTTTAATGCTAGACATGTAATAGTTTGAGCAATGGGACGTGTAATGTTTTGTTGGTTGTTGTTGGTTGCTAGGAGCATGCTTAGACTCCCTAGTATCTTGCTTTTGCATGGTTATGTTGCCATGTTGAATGTTAACTCATGCCTAATTGCTTACTTGAATGTTAGTCTTATGCCTTAAGAGTTTATATACATGTGTTTGAATGATGTTTGATTGAATGCATGTTTGTGAGGTGTTGCCTAGTGTTAGACATGTTTAAATCTTGTTAAAGCATGATAGTATTGTTGGTATGTCTTGGGTTTAATTGTTTTGATGTTATATGGTGTTTGGGTGAGGTTTTGGGGCACCTTTGTGCCTCAAAACAGCAAAATCGTGTCTGCAGACAGGGGGTGTTTCGGAACGGTTCCCCCTGTTCCGGAACGGCCCCTTCGTAAATGGCCTGCCATTTCGAAAAGGATGAGGGTCGTTTCGGAACATTTTGGCTACTGGAATTTTGAGAATTTGACGAGATGAAGCCGTTCCGAAACGGGCCTTTGAGGTTTCGAAACGGTCAAATCTCGTTGACCACGAGATAATGACCGTCAAGGTCGTTCCGATACGGGTCTCCCCTGTTTCGGAACGGTCACCTTATGGTTGACCCAAGGCCGTTGACTAAGTCAAGGCGTTTCGGAACACCCCGAGGGCGTTTCGAA
Organism: Hibiscus tridactylites; assembly: GCA_958450335.1. Taxonomy (NCBI): domain Eukaryota; kingdom Viridiplantae; phylum Streptophyta; class Magnoliopsida; order Malvales; family Malvaceae; genus Hibiscus; species Hibiscus tridactylites. Next base: position 67,065,677 of record OY288275.1, on the reverse strand, counting down.
ACGGCCTGCTGCAGAATATTAAAATGAGCTGTTTAATTGTTGGGTTGGTCGATGTTTGATGCTATGATTGTATCGTCCGCTGCTGTGCCACACATAGGTCTTAATTATGCATGTAGACAAGATAAGATAAAAAGAAATTTTTGGGTCGTTAACCGAGGGGAAATCTTAACGGGTTTCGCTTCGGTTTTCCCCGTGTGGCCCACTCGGATCGGTCATCCGACCAGACCGGGACGAGGGGGTTACACTTGTTGGTATCAGAGCCTAAGGTTACCGAGACCTTGGGCAGGTAAGTGAGATAAGTTTAAGTTTGTAAATTGAATTGCATGGTGTTTGCTTGTTTTGCAAGAATGGTTGCTTGTGTGACAAGTATGCTGATTGTTTTATTTTAAAGCATGTGTGTGTGGGTCCCATTGCTACTATTACATTGGAAAAATGATTTTTAAGTGAGGGAACATACTTGGACACTTGGAAGCCTTGCCTTGCTAACCCAGCTTGTGTGTTTTGTTGTTGTGGTTGTAGTTAATATCTGTGAGGGTGATGTCTAGACCGAGAGGTAGACCGAGGTTGGTTCGTTAGGAACCACGAGTTGCGGCTCCTGTTGAGCCGACAGTTGGTGCGGAGGCTCACCTTGAAGGGCCGGTGGCCGCGGGAGTTGGCGCTCCTCCACCACCTCCTCCACCTGGAGTTGGGGGGCGAGGATGGAGCCGGAGGAAATGGACCACAAGGTGGCCAAGGTGGCCAAGGTCCAGCTGGAATTGACATGACTCCGCTAGTGCAAGCGATAGCGGGAGCGTTCCAGGCCGCAGTTGCGGGAGCTCAGGCTGCAGCTCAGCCTAGGTGTGATGATGCTAGTTTACCTTTGGAGAGGCTCCGTAGCTTAGGGGCCAAGGAGTTTAGAGGATCTACTCCGAAGAGGTCGGAGTTATGGTTGGAGAAGACAGTTCGTATCTTGGCTCAGATGGGTTGTGCGGGCGCACGTAGATTGGGTTGTGTGATCTCGTTGCTTCAGGGTAATGCCTACACTTGGTGGGTCACCATTACTGTCGGGGTTCCAGAGGCCGAGATAGATTGGGATTTCTTTGAGTTTGCTTTCAGAAAGAGGTACTTGGGACCGAGGTACTTGGATGAGAAGAAGCGAGAGTTTATGGCTCTTACTCAGGGAGATGCTTCTGTGACTGATTATGAGATCCGCTTTGTTCGCTTGAGTCAGTATGCCCCAGAGTTGGTTCCTACTGAAGTGGAACGCTGTAACCGATTCCGCTACGGATTGAATGAAGAGGTTAAGAGGTATACACTAGCTTCTGACTACTCGGACTTTGATGTATTGGTCGCGAGGGCCAAGGATTTGGAGCATAGTTTGGGTGCGGCCAAACGAGCCGGTGGTTCCAGTTCTGGTAAGAGGCACAACCACTTTGATGGTAGGGGTGCCAAGAGGCACAGAGGTGGCGGACATCAGTTTGACCATAGACGTGGCGGTGGCCACCATGGTAGGGGCCATCAGGGCCATAGAGGAGGAGGGCGTTTGCCCGAGTGTACCCGCTATGGGAGACAGCATGCTGGTGAGTGTTGGGGTAATTTCCATGCCTGCTGGAACTGTGGTTCGAGGGACCACTTTAGGAGGGATTGTCCGCATCAGGCGGCTCAGGCACCGAACATTGCTCAGGCTCCTGCGAGAGCGAATGATTTTCAGAGAGGCCGTGGGCGCGGTCGTGGCTACTTCCAGCCTAGGGCTGATGCACCTAGGGTAGATGCTCAGAGGAACCTTGCTCATGTTGTGGCTGTGCAGCCAGAGGCGGGAGGACGAGCGAGGGTCTATGCTCAGAGAGAGGCCGGGAACGACACCGATGTGATAGCAGGTAATTTTGAGTTACAGTCTATGTCTTTGCTTTCTTTGGTTGATTCGGGTTCTACGCATTCCTACATTTTGAGTGAGCATGCACAGAAGTTAGATATTCCTGTTGAGATCTTAGATGTAGGTATGCGTGTTACTAGTTCTTTTGGTGAGACAGTTGTGGTTAGACGTATGTATAGGAGGTGTCCACTGAAGATTCAGGGTCATGTGTTCTCAGTTGACATGATGGAACTTCCCTTCTATGGTTTTGATATTATTTTGGGTATGGACTGGTTGGTTGAGCATCGGGCTAGTGTGGATTTTGAGACAAAGAGAATTTCCTTGAAGCTTTCTGATGACTACGAGGTAGTGGTAGTGGGCGAGAACATTAAGTTCTTGTCTAATGTGGTGTCAGCTTTAGAGGCTCATAGGTTGATGGACTCTGGATGTGGGGCCTATTTAGCTTATGTTATGAATCCGGACATGAGTGAAGCTAGACCGAAAGATATCAGAACAGTGTGTGACTTTCCAGATGTGTTTCCTGAAGAGTTGCCGGGTTTGCCTCCTGACAGAGATGTTGAGTTTGTGATTGAGACAGTTTCAGGGTCTAGTCCAGTTTCGATAGCTCCGTATCGTATGGCTCCGAAAGAGTTGAAAGAATTGAAGAGTCAGTTGCAAGAATTGTTAGACCGTGGTTTCATTAGGCCTAGTAGTTCTCCGTGGGGTGCTCCAGTGTTGTTTGTGAAAAAGAAAGATGGTAGCATGCACATGTGTATTGACTATAGGCAGCTGAATCAGTTGACTGTGAAGAACAAGTATCCGTTGCCTCGTATAGATGATTTGTTTGATCAGTTGAGAGGTGCTTCAGTATTCTCGAAGATAGATTTGAGATCCGGGTACTATCAGTTGAAGGTGAAAGAGTGTGATGTTCCGAAGACAGCTTTTAGGACTAGATATGGTCACTATGAGTTTCTTGTGATGCCATTTGGGCTCACGAATGCATCGGCAGCATTCATGGACACGATGAACAGAATTTTCAGAGACTATCTAGACCGTTTCGTAGTTGTCTTCATTGATGATATACTTGTGTACTCGAAGACAAAAAAAGAGCATGATGAGCACTTGAGGTTTGTTTTACAGAGATTGTTGAGCAATCAGTTGTATGCGAAGCTTAGTAAATGTGAGTTCTGGATTTTTCAGAGGTTGTATTTCTTGGCCATGTTGTTTCGGCCGAAGGTATCCGAGTTGATCCGTCGAAGATTGAGGCTATTGTTGAGTGGAAACAACCTAAGTCCGTGACCGAGATTAGGAGTTTCCTAGGATTAACTGGTTACTATAGGAGGTTTGTTGATGGCTTCTCTAGAGTAGCTGCTCCCTTGACTAAGTTGTTGCAAAAGGGAGTCAAGTTTGAATGGTCAGATGCAAGACAAAAGGCCTTTGAGAAATTGAAAGAAGCTTTGACAAATGCTCCAGTGTTAGTGCAGCCTGTTTCAGGTAAGGAGTTTGTGATTTACAGTGATGCTTCCTACGTAGGCTTAGGATGTGTTTTGATGCAAGAGAGGAGAGTTGTTGCTTATGCTTCTAGACAGTTGAAGATTCATGAGAAGAACTATCCTACGCATGACATAAAGCTAGCCGCAGTTGTATTTGCATTGAAAATTTGGCGTCACTATTTGTATGGTGAGAAGTGTATAGTTTACACCGATCACAAGAGCTTGAAGTACTTGATGACACAGAAAGAGTTGAACTTGAGACAGAGGAGATGGCTAGAGTTGTTAAAAGACTATGATTTGACCATTGAGTACCATCCGGGTAAAGCAAACGTAGTAGCCGATGCTTTGAGTAGAAAAGTGGCCGTTGAGCTGAGAGCTATGTTTGCTAGATTGAGTGTGTCCGATGATGGTGGTTTGATCACCGAGTTGCAAGTGAAGCCTTCCTTGATTCAGTTGATTAGAGAGAAACAGTTGCAAGATGCGAGCCTAGTTCCTCATGTTCAAGACATAGCCGAAGGAAGATCGACTGAGTATAGTTTCAGTGGTGAGAGCTTGTTGTGCTTTAGAGATAGAATTGTTGTACCGGAAGATGTTGAGCTGAGATGTCAGATTTTGAGTGAAGCACATTCGAGTCCCTTTTCTATGCATCCGGGTAGTACCAAGATGTACCGAGATCTAAAGAATGATTACTACTGGGTTGGTTTGAAGAGAGATGTAGCCGAGTATGCGAGCCGTTGCATGGTTTGTCAAAGAGTGAAGGCCGAACATCAAGTTCCTTCAGGTTTGCTACAGCCTTTGAAAATTCCGGAATGGAAATGAGAGAGGATCACCATGGACTTTGTATCGGGGTTGCCTTTGTCTCCTTCGAAGAAAAATTCAGTTTGGGTGATTGTTGATAGGTTCACTAAGTGTGCTCACTTTTTAGCAGTGAACACTACGGATTCCTTAGACAAGTTGGCAAACTTGTACATTCGTGAGATTGTGAGACTTCATGGAGTTCTGAAGTCTATAGTTTCATATAGGGATCCTAGATTTACTTCGAGGTTCTGGAGTTGTTTGCATAGTGCTTTGGGTAGTCGTCTGCATTTCAGCACATCTTATCATCCGCAGTCCGATGGGCAGTCAGAGCGAGTGATACAGATTCTAGAGGATATGCTTCGTTGTTGTGTGATTGATTTTCAGGGTTCTTGGGAGAAGCACTTACCGTTGGTTGAGTTTGCTTACAACAACAGTTATCAGTCTAGTATTCAGATGGCACCCTATGAGGCTTTGTATGGTAGGCGATGTAGGACTCCGATTTGTTGGGCTGAGTCAGGTCAGAGGTTGTTACCTATGCCAGACTTGCTTAAAGGAACCACAGAAAAAGTGAAGTTGATTTGTGACCGTTTGAAGGCAGCTTCCGATCGTCAGAAGTCCTATGCAGATTTGAAGAGGAAAGAGGTTGAGTACTCAGTGGGTGAGAAAGTGTTTCTGAAGGTGTCTCCGTGGAAGAAGGTAATGAGATTTGGCCGAAAGGGCAAGTTGAGTCCGAGGTTCATTAGTCCGTATGAGATAGTTGAGCGGATTGGGCCTGTAGCTTATCGGTTGAGGTTACCTTCTGAGTTAGAGAAGATCCACGATGTCTTTCATGTATCTATGCTTAGGAGATATAGATCAGATCCTTCTCATGTGATGCCCGTTGAAGAGATAGAGTTGAATCCGGATTTGTCCTATAATGAGGAGCCCGTAGAGATACTTGCTTCTGATAGCAAGGTGTTGCGTGGCAAGACCATAGAGTTGGTCAAGGTGTTGTGGAGACATAGAGGTGTGGAGGAGGCCACGTGGGAGAGAAAAGCTGATATGGTTGAGCAGTTTCCGTATTTGTTTCCACCAGGTAATTTCGGGGACGAAATTTCCTTAAGTGGGGGAGAGTTGTAACATCCGGGTTTAGGGGTTAGGTGAAAATAATAATTTAATATTACCTTGGGTTCGGTTTTATGATTTAGAAAATGGTTCGGGTTTGGTTTTCAAATTAATTAATTTGAAGATAGACTATATTTTAGAATTAAACTCCAAATGGTCATGGATTATATGTCCTTGTGAATATTTCATTTCATTAAGGGCAAATAGGTCATTGGGCTTTTAAATTAAAACAAAACAAATAAAAGAAAACCCAAATTTCACTCATCTTCCCCCTCTCTCCACAAAAACCCACGGTAAACCCCTCCCACCATTGAAGAACACTATTCCATCACCTCTCTTCTTCATTTCAACTCCAAATTGAAAGGTAATGGTATTTTTGACTTCCCCTCACCTTCCCCTTCACAAAAGTACCTTTCTTTTTAGTTTTCATGGAAGTTTTAGAAAATGTCATTTTTGAATATTTTGATTTAAAATGTGATTTTCTAAGTTGTTAAGTGAAGTATTTGATTTAATATACCTAGTTGTGGTATAAGGAAGTCAAATAGTATATCATATATGAATTTCAAGTGATTTTGGGAAATTTCGGATTTGGGTACCAAGGGGGTTTTAGGAGGATTTTAAAGTGGTTTTTGGGGTTGGTTAATGTTGGATTTTGAGGGCTGGTGCTAGTATGATATTTGAGGGTTGCTTTGGGTGTGTTTGATGGTTGTTTGGAGGCTTGAAATGGAAGATTTCAGAGGGTTAAGTGGGCTACTCGAAAATTCTGTTTTTGGACTTGTTTGGAGTGTTGAATGCTTGTTAATGATAATCCGGGTTGTTTCCGATGATGTGTTATTGATTCGAACGTTTTGTTTGTGTTTGAGATAATTAGAATTGAGTTTGGGCATCGGTGGAACATCAGAAGTGAATCCGGGAAGTTGAAGGTTATGCTTGCTTGGTCTTTGGGCTTGGAAGCTTAGGTGAGTGGTTAATTGTTTTAAACGATTTTAAATTGGTTGGTTCGAGTATATGGACTAGGTTGGGCTTGGTAGACCCACCTAGAGTTAGGATTAGGGTGGTAGCCTAATCCTAAACTTGATCTAGAGCCTTTGGTTGAACTCATTATATGGTTGTGTATGTCTCGTATAAATTGTGGTATGAATGTCTATGTATATTGCTTTATACATGTGAAATGAGATTGGACTTATGATGCTTGAGACATGCATAATGATGGTTGTTGGTGAGTACGTGCTAAGCACAAGGTTAATGAAATGAGTAATGTGAAACGAGTTAATATTGGCACTAGTAAACTTGGATACAAATGATCGATCATTAGGATGTTAGTGTGTACACATGAGTCTAAAGTCGCGCGTGGCCTTGGTGGTGTTGAGTCACCAAGGAGGAGTACGGGTTCGCCCGAAATTGTATTTAAATGTTGTCGGTGATGAGTGGAATCCCATCGACGGGGCGTGAGGATGAGTGGAATCCCTTCCGCGAGACCGGTGATGAGTGAAATCCCATCGTGAGGTAATTTGGTTGTTGGATATGAGTTTCCAACATGTCTATCCGCGTATTCGGGTCTTAACTATGTGCCAATGTTGTTTGATGTGTATATCAATGTGTTGAGGTTTATGGTTCTTATTGGGATACTTGTTTGTGATTACATGTATCATGGAAATTGAGCTTATGATCATGGCTTTAATATTGTCTATTGCTCATGCTTTTTTTCTTGTGGACCTTGGTATGATTGTGATACCTTGGCTAGATCGTGCTCGCACCCTACAATGTTGAGGTTTGTTTTTAGAGCTTACCCTCACTAAGCACCATTGCTTACACTCTCTTTGTTCAACATTGCAGATCCTTAGTACGTGGGTTGTTCGGGCAAGTGGAGGGCCTCCAAGTGTGGTTTTTGGCTTGAGTTCATCAAGTATGGATTTTAATGCTAGACATGTAATAGTTTGAGCAATGGGACGTGTAATGTTTTGTTGGTTGCTAGGAGCATGCTTAGACTCCCTAGTATCTTGTTTTTGCATGGTTATGTTGCCATGTTGAATGTTAACTCATGCCTAATTGCTTACTTGAATGTTAGTCTTATGCCTTAAGAGTTTATATACATGTGTTTGAATGATGTTTGATTGAATGCATGTTTGTGAGGTGTTGCCTAGTGTTAGACATGTTTAAATCTTGTTAAAGCATGATAGTATTGTTGGTATGTCTTGGGTTTAATTGTTTTGCTGTTATATGGTGTTTTGGTGAGGTTTTGGGGCACCTTTGTGCCTCAAAACAGAAAATCGTGTCTGCAGACAGGGGGTGTTTCGGAACGGTTCCCCCTGTTCCGGAACGGCCCCTTCGTAAATGGCCTGCCGTTTCGAAACGGATGAGGGTCGTTTCGGAACATTTTAGCTACTGGAATTTTGAGAATTTGACGAGCTGAAGCCGTTCCGAAATGGGCCTTTGAGGTTTCGAAACGGTCAAATCTCGTTGACCACGAGATAATGATCGTCAAGGTCGTTCCGATACGGGTCTCCCCTGTTTCGGAACGATCACCTTATGGTTGACCCAGTGCCGTTGACTAAGTCAAGGCGTTTCGGAACACCTCGAGGGCGTTTCGAAACGGCCTGCTGCAGAATATTAAAATGAGCTGTTTAATTGTTGGGTTGGTCGATGTTTGATGTTATGATTGTATCGTCCGCTGCTGTGCTACACATAGGTCTTAATTATGCATGTAGACAAGATAAGATAAAAAGAAATTTTTGGGTCGTTAACCGAGGGGAAATCTTAACGGGTTTCGCTTCGGTTTTCCCCGTGTGGCCCACTCGGATCGGTCATCCGACCAGACCGGGACGAGAGGGTTACATTTATGTTTCTTGAATAACCAATATTCCCCCTGCTTCTCCCCCTCCTTAGAACACAGCAGCAGAGAGCTGATAAAAAACTACACAAAATATCAGAGTTGTGAACACACATCTTCTGACGAAACGACTGAAAGTAGGACTTAGAAAGAGGCTTGGTAAGACCATCCGCAGCTTGATGTTCAGCAGGAACATAGTTAATTTGAACTTGACGATTAGCAACCTTCTCCCGAACGAAATGAACATCAAGTTCCACATGCTTGGAACGCGAATGAAAGACCGGATTTGCAGACATAGCAACCGCACTTGTGTTGTCACTCCAAACAACAGGCAACGCTGTAGAGACACCCAAATCTATTAAAACAGTTCAAATCCAGGTGACTTCAGACACCACATCGGTAATGCTTCGATATTCAGCCTCGGATGTGGATCGAGACACAGACTTTTGCTTCTTGGAAGACCATGCTACAAGACAATTGTCAACGTAAACACAGTAACCAGTGGTTGAACGACGGTCATTAAGGTTTCTGCCCTATTCAGCATCCGCAAAAGCAACAATATGACCCACTCCCAAATCAGAAGGAGAAAAAACAAGTCCATAATCAACAGTACCAACCAAATAATGCAGGATTTGTTTGACAGCAGCTAAATGATCTTCACAAGGGCGGTGCATAAACTGATCAACCCGATGAACACTGAATGCTATGTCAGGACGGGTGTGGCAAAGGTAAAGAAGAGCACCAACTGTGTTGCGATAGAAATATGGATCAGGGATTGGACTGCCGGCATCCTGAACCAGTTTATTAGAAGAAACCATGGGAGTGGGCGAAGGCTTGGCTCGTCGCATTTTAGTTTTGTCAAGTAATTCAAGAAGAAACTTCTTCTGACTTAAGAACATCACATTATCAGTACGATAAGCAGCAATGCCCAAGAAAAATGACAATTCTCCCAAATCTTTAAGAGAAAATGTGGAGTGAAGCTGAGCAATAACATCCTCAATACCCGACACAGAAGAACCTGTGATGATAATGTAATCAACGTAAACCAAAAGATACGTGAAAACACCATCGATCTTGCGAACAAAAAGAGATGTATCCGCAGCTGATTCTTTGAACCCGAGAGTGACAAGGAAGTCACGCAATTTAGTGTACCAGTTGCGAGGAGCTTGTCGCAACCCGTACAAGGCCTTCTTCAAGGAACAAACAAGAGGTGAGCCATCACTTGCAAACTGCTCAAACCCCGGTGGCTGCACCATGAACACTTCCTCATCAAGACCACCATTTAAGAAGGCGTTGTTGATGTCCACTTGTCGAAGAGGCCACTTGTTCGAAACAGCTAAAGATAGCAAAACATTGAGGGTAAAGAACCTCACCACAGGGCTAAAGGTATCACTAAAATCCTGACCCGGCACTTGAGAAAAACCCTTAGCCACCAAACGTGCTTTGTAACGAGAAACTGAACCATCTGGATTATGCTTGACACGAAAAATCCACTTACATCCAACAGGATGTCGACCTTCAAGTAAAGGTTCAAGAGTCCAAGTCCCATTTGCAACAAGTGCATTATACTCAGCTAAAACTACCTTTTTCCATGCAGGAGATTGCAAAGCTTGATCAACAGTAACAGGTACTGACTCCTCACTTAAGGCAGTATCAAAGACCTTAGGTTTAAAAATACCTCTTTTGCTCCTAGTAACCATAGGATGAGCATTAGAACCACCACACACAGTATCAACAAGGGAAACATCAGTGGAGGAGGGTCCTTCAACACCAACAGGTTGATTAGAAGTAGTGTGAGCAGAATCATGTAAGCTACCAGTAGGGGAAACAACATCATTAGACAGAATATGATGCTCAGTAGAGGGAACGGGGGCAACAGATTCTGCAGCACCAGAAGAATGGGAAAGAGATGAAGCAGCAACATTGGTGGCATCAGTAGGAAATGCAGCACCATCTGCAGCAGCAGGAGAATCTTGGGGAACAACTTCAACATGAGAACTAGGAGGAGGCATACTAACAGCACCAGCAGGACTAGCACCTGCTGGAGAAGTGGACACAGAGACTGAAGGAACAGGACCAGAACCAGAACCTTGATGTTCACCAACAATCAAAGGAACACACAAGGGAGGAGACTTAAAACAGCAGCAGATGAACCACCAGTAGTAGAGTGAGACTCAGCAAAGGGAAACAGAGACTCATCAAAAACAACATGTCTCGAGAGGACAACTTTCCCTTGAGGAGTTAAACAATGGTAACCCTTGTGTTGCATACTATATCCTAGAAAAGTACAGGGTTGATTGCAAAAATCAAGTTTATGACTCTGAAAAGGTCGAAGATGGGGATAACAACGGCATCCAAAGACACGCAAGAAAGCATAGTCAGACTTACTGTTATGCAGCTTTTCATAGGGACTAATTCCATTCAGAACACGAGTAGGGAGTCTGTTAATTAAGTACACAACAGATATAACAGCATAGGACCAAAATTTCAAAGGCAAAGAAGCTTGTCCAAGCAAAGTCAACGTAGTCTCAAGAACATGCCTATGCTTACGTTCAACTACCTCATTTTGTTCTGACGTGTGAGGACACGTCACACGGTGACGAATACCAGACTCAGCTAACAACCTGGAAAGATTACGAAACTCCCCACCCCAGTCACTCTAAACCTCTTTAATCTCAGCACCAAATTGAGTAAGCACAAACTTAGAAAACAACCTAAAGGCAGAAATAGCTTGTGACTTATCTTTTAACAAATACACCCAAGTGTGCCTAGTACACGCATCAACAAAGGCAACATAATACGCAAAACCCCCTGATTTAATATGCGCATGACCCCAAAGATCAGTGTAAACCAGTTTAAAAGGTGTATCATAAACAGTATTCGAATCAGAAAAGGGGAGTTTGTGACTTTTCCCAAGTTGACATGCAGCACAAACATCAGAACCAATAGATTTATTAACACTAGTGACATTACAATCTTTCAACACTTTAAGCAAAGAAGAATGATTAGGATGTCCTAATCTGCGATGCCATACAGTGTACATGTCAGGTTTATTCAAATGCAATGAAATTTCAACTGTATTAACAGAAGGAAAGGAAGTATCAAAAGAATATAACTCGTCAGATTCAACGCCCGCAGCAGCTCATCACCAGACTCCTCATCACGAACCACACAAAATCCAGCATGAAACTCAAAAAAGACGCCATTATCTCTAGCACACTTTGAAACAGACATAAGATTCTTAGTTATCTGAGGAACCATCAACAAGTTACACATCTTTAAATCACGAGAAGCAGAACAAATAGTGGAAGTACCAACTTTAGAAATACAAACCCCCTTACCATCAGCAACAAGAAGCTTACCTGGCCCAGTGAAGTCAGTAGCCGAATGAACACCAGATGGATCGGACGTTACATGGTGAGTAGCACCTGTGTCAGCAAACCACGCACCAGCAGTGCCTGACGAACTGGGTGTAGAAACATGAAGACATTAAGGACAACCAGATCCAGATCGATGCGACTCAGGGGAACCAGACGAAACACTACTGCTCCCTGGAGAAGCAGTATCATCAAGAGAACAGAGGTTTGCTGTAGGCGAACCACCCCCGGAATTACCAGACGACTTATACAAACTGGCAGAAACTCCAGCAAAGTTCTGATCAAAGCGTTTGAAGCAACGATCAGCCAAATGCCCCAATTTCCCACATAATTGGCACTGAAACCTATTTCTTGAACGACCACGACCACTAGAATTAGATTGACCATTGGAATTTGATTGACGATAAGGCCTCTGAGATGAACTGCCACTGGACTGATCCGAACTACCAGAAGACATATGCACATTGTGAGCACTCATAGGACTCAACTGATCCTGATCGAAGATGCCTTGTTGCGCCTCTGCATCAGTAAGAATTGTAGCAACTGTATCAACGAACAGAGACTCACGAGTTGATGTTATCATGGCAACAAACGGCTTGTATTCCACCGGAAGACCACTCAGGATGGTGGCAATTTGCTCCGTCTTCGACACAGGACTCCCACAAGACGCAAGAGCACTGCAAATTTCTTTAACTTTTGCAATATACGCACGCAACCCTAATTCCCCTTTGCGAATCGACCTCAACTTGAAGTGAAGGCTCATGATAGTTGTTGTGGAGTGACTACTGTAATAATCAGTGAGAAGAGAACAGATCTCCGTCGTCGTTTCAGCTCTGACGAACTGATTCAGAAGATGGGGACTCATCGTCGAAAGAAGCAACGACGCAAGAGCCGAATCCTGAACAATGAAATCTTCATACGCGTCGTTGACAACCTCCGTCCCATCAGCACGACGCACCGTGGCAGGCGGAGCTTTGCGAGAACCAGTGAGGAAGCCCTCAAGTCGATGGCTCCGAATCGTGAACATAATATGTTGTTTCCAAACTAAGAAATTGGACTCGTCAAGTAACACATTCACCTTCTTATTCGTGAACGGCTTGCTCGATTTTGTTGTCGAATCAGAATCTCCATGACCAGAACTCAAATCACCAGAAGAAGGCATGGCGGCAGACGATTCGAAGACAAACAAAAGACAGCCACACGAAGAGAAAGACAAGAAAACACACGCGAACAACACGAGAAACACCAGAAACCTCACCGGAACCTCACCAGAATCTCCCCGGCGAATGATACCATGTTGATTTACAGAGAAACAAAAAAGGGGGAAAAGAAACCCTAACTCAGCTTTACAGGAAAAAGAAAAAGATCTGGAATGTTGGTCTGATACACGATAACAAGCTTGGGTCGGGTAACCCACTATTTAATATATCCCAAAAGAGATAACCGAAAATGGTTATGGATTAACCAATCAGTTACACTCTCTAACGGGTAAAAGCAAATTCAACAACCAGCCCAGCGACATGGCCCACTTTTCTGTTTCTTGAATAACCAACAGTCCTTCATTGGCATATGCATGGAGATGGCAGTTAGAAATTTCAAGGGATTGGCCTGATTTAGTGTGGGGTGTTTTGTTGTTGTTCTTTGCTATGATTTAGTTGATTTGAATTTGGTTCGATTGAGTTCTTCGACATTATTTGGGGATTATTCTTTTCCTCTATTTAGAATTAGAGAGATTTTGAATGAGACTACTCGATAATAATATATGTATGGTTTCCTCATTAATAACATTATACTTATGATAAAAAATGACGAGATTTCAATATTTCATTGATAAAATAAAAGCACTTACTAGTGTCAAAGTTTCAATATCAGCCGGAAATTGAATGTCTAATAAACAAAGAAACGAGAGAGACAAGCCAATTGTCGACAATGAAACCGCATCGTTATCTTGATTCTCGACCTCCAACTATCATTGTCGCAACTAAGGAAAATGTCCTTAAATATGGGTGTGTCATAATCTTCCACACAAATGATTAACGTGGTTTCACGTGTCACTTTAGAATTGATGCCTTATTCCTCAAATAAGTTGAACATAGGCTTATAAATCAATCCATTTAAAAGAAATATAAAAGTATAAGTATTTTATCAATTAGACTCTTTCAATTTGAACGCTAAATGTCAGTTTAGATATATCGCGAAGTATATTTAGAATATATTTTTCTAACGTATGAAGTGTTAAGTATATATCTTTTTATGTTTCATATCATAATTAAAAAAATTATATAAATAAGGGTGAGCAAAACTCGACTCGAGGCGAAAATACTCGACTCGTTTTGACTCGACTCCAAATTTCATAAACTTAAATGACTGGAAAAAATTTCAAATAAAATTTGAGTTGTAAAATAGAAATTCGAATAACTCGAATAACTCAAAATTTTAGTAATTAGTGGATTTATTTTTAAGTTCGAGGCGAGTCCTTCAATTTTTTATGATATATACATACAAATATATAAAAATATAAAGAAATATTTGTCACATGTGAAAAAATATGAAGATATATATATATATATATATGTGTGTGTGTGTGCATATCTTATATGATTAGAGAAAATCGTTTAAATTAGAATCAAACCGTACTATAACATGATAAATAATTATAATTAAATTTTTATAGGAACTCGAAAACTCGACTCGACTTGGAAAAACTTCAAATAAAGTTTGAGCTATAAAATATGACGCGCCAACCCGAATAACTCAAAATATTTTGACTCGACTCGACCAAATGCTCACCACTATATATATATATATAATTATTAGACTAGCCCAAAATTTAGTAAGTAAAAGATCAAATAATAGCAAAGCCTTAGGCCAAGCATAAATGACATGTATTAATACCCAAAAAATCTTATCTTCGTTTTTTAATACCTTAACTTCATTTTCTTCATTAGATTAGAGTTTTTTTTCTCTGTGATGAGATTTACAGATTTACTTAAACATCAAAAAATATCTCGAAATACAAACTCTGATACCTCTTAATTTACCTCGTTTTACAAGAACCCGATAAAACCGATAGATCTTAGTCCGTCTCCAAACCTAATCCGTAGACACAAAAACTGTCGTACCAACAATTAACCAAAAACTCCAGCTATTGGTTGGTTTGCAATTTTAGCCAACGCTTTGCATTATCATCATCGGTGAGGATTTTCTATCTTAATCACCCGGCCCCGTTCGGTTATTGAGCTCTTTTTTCTTAATGATTTCCTCAAAATGGTCCCCTTTTTCCTTTTACTTTGATTTAGTAGAGCAATAATTATGAACATCGAACGAGTTCTGTAATATTAATCTGTAATATTATAACGCGAAGGTCGCAGGTTCGAGACCTGCATGGGCCACGTTCTTGTCTTTTTGTAATGGGTCCGCTAACCCGCAAACGATCACAGAGTTGAAAGAAACAAGAACAAGACTTTGGAAACGCGTGAGGACAGAAGAACGCGAGTGGATCCAGAAGTCAAGAATGAAATGGACCTCTTTATCCCTTGGAGGTAAAAATTGCTATTAGAAAATATTTCAAGGATTTTTATAACAAGTGTAACACAGCTCCAGTTGGGAAATTCGATTGCCGCCTTAGTACTCTAAAACCCGAATCAGTAGCACTATTGGAGTCCCCTTTCTCCTCTAGCGAGATCGAGCAAGCCCTTGCAGCTATGGACAGTTCAAAAGCTCCAGGACCCGACGGATTTAACATCGGATTCCTGAAGAAATTTTGGCAGAATTTAAAAGAGGAGGTACTGAGTTTTTTCCAGAAGTTCCATGGGGGTAAGCTCACAGATTTCTCATTCAATCATTCCTTTATAGTGCTGATTCCAAAAAAGTCTGATCCATCTACAATGGAAGATTACCGCCCAATCAGCTTGGTGGGGTGTGTTTATAAGCTGATAGCAAAGGTCTTAGCTATTCGATTGAGCAGAGTATCAGAAGAGGTTATCGGAGACCAGCAGTTTGCGTTTTGCCCAGGCAAACAAATATTGGATTGCTCGTTAATTGCTAACGAGATCATTGACCACACTAAAAAGCGAGGCCTCGAGGGTGTAATCTTTAAGGCTGATTTTCGTAAGGCATATGATTCCGTTGACTGGGACTTTCTAATTTTCATTATGAAGCAAATGGGATTCGGCTCTGTTTGGTGCGAATAGATAAAATCTTGCATATCCACGGCCACTATCTCAATTCTTGTTAATGGCTCACCGACAAAAGCTTTTCATTTAAAAAGAGGTCTTCGGCAGGGTTGCCTTTTGTCTCCTCTGCTGTTCAACATCGTTGCGGAAGCACTCAATGCACTGCTTTCCAAGGCTGAAAGTTTGGGGCTCTTATCCGGCATACACATTGGCGACAGCATTGGGGCTATTTCGCATATCCAATTCGCTGACGACTTAATAATTTTCAGCGGGGCTAATGAAAATGGAATACGGAATATCGTTCGCTTGTTAAGGGGATTCGAAATCGCATCCGGTTTGAGCCTAAATCTACAGAAATCAAAGTTAATAGGTATCAATGTTCACGATCAGATTGTAAAGCAATGGGCGTCCCTAATAAAGTGCAAACCAGATTCCTTGCCTTCGACGTATTTGGGACTTCCCCTCGGGCAAAGTAAAAATGATGCTCAAATATGGTCTCCTATTCTGGAAAGAGTGAAGCCTAAACTAGCAGGGTGGAAAGCGAAATTGCTGTCTTTCGGGGGTCGGATCACGCTTGTTAAGTCTGTCCTGTCGAATCTCCCGATTTATTACATGTCCATATTCCCCATGCCGAAAAAAATCAGCAATCATCTAACTCGTATGTTTGCAAGCTTCTTGTGGGGGTCTTTAGATCGTAAATCAATTCACTGGTTTAGATGGGAATTTTTGTGTATTCCGAAATATTGTGGCGGCCTCGGATTGTTTGATCCTTTCTTAAAGAATCAAGGTCTTCTGTTAAAATGGGTTTGGAGATATGGAGTAGAACCGAAAAGCTTATGGCGACGCATCATTGAGGCTAGATATGAAGGAAATTCCAACTCGATCTTTCCAAAAAACGTTAAACCATGGAACAAATCCTGGATATGGAGGAGCATTGTTAATAACTTTGTCAAGTTTGAAAATGTTTTCTTTGATAATGTAAGACTCAATGTTGGAGACGGCAAAAGGATCCTGTTTTGGAGCGACATATGGCTTGGCAACTCTCCCCTCTACATCGAGTTTCCCAGGATTTTTGCGTTAGCCTTAAACAAGTCCGGATTTGTAGCAGATTATGGTGTACACATTGATGGCGAATGGACATGGCAAGTTAAATTGCGTAGGGTAACCTTCGATTGGGAAAATGACCAATGGCTGGCATTCAATAACATTTTGGCTCAAGTCAAAGTTAGCAAAGATACCAGTGACAGTATGAGGTGGCTTCCGAATTCTAGTAGCACATACTCTGTAAAATCTTTTCTCGAGGTAGTCACCCCCTCAATCGCAGATCAGTCTGTTAATTGGAAGCTCATATGGTCAGGACTAGTACCTCCCAAAGTAGAAGCATTCTATTGGAAAGCTCTCCATGGCCGAATCCCTACTAAAGTGGAACTGCAAAAGCGTAATTGTTTTCTGCAAAACTCAACTCTATGCTCTTTGTGCAATCGGACGCCGGAATCAGTTGATCACATCCTAGTTCATTGCCCCTTGGTTTGGTTAATCTGGCAGAAATGGTGCAAAACCTGGAGGATCCATCTGGTTTGCCCGGGAACAATCAAAAGTCTCTTTCTTTTATGGCAAAATCTAATCCCGAATGGCCTTCTACCTGAGGTTTGGTTCATGAGCTTCTCCTGCATTCTATGGTCTTGCTGGTTATCTCGAAATGACACTGTGTTTAATGGAAAAGAAACATCGCCGGACAGCGTCTTTGAACTCTTCACTCAACGCCTGTGCCTTTGGTGCAAGGCCAAGTGGCCGGAAATTTCTATATCCTGTAATGATATTTCCATGGATGCTGGAAAATTCACCTATTTCAAACATCATAAGCAATTGATAAAACATTCTTTTTGGATTCCCCCCTCAGCAGGGATGCTTAAGTTCAACACTGATGGTGCTGTGACCAAAAGCTATGGCAGCGCTGGAATTGGAGGCATCCTGAGGGATGAAAGTTCAAACGCATTGATCACTTTCTCCAAAGCAGCAGGTATCACCGATGTCACTACCGCCGAGATTTTAGCAATTCTGGAAGCTCTAAAACTGTTTCAATGCCGCAATGATCTTCATTCCAAGAAGCTGACGATTGAATGCGATTGCTCTATCGCGGTTAGTTGGATTCGCCAACCTTCCCTTTGCCCGTTATCCTTCAAAGACCTCATTGACAAGTGTTTAAAGAAAGGATCCAACCTGACATGGGAGTTAGTCCTGATTCCGAGGGAAAACAATGCTGTGGCGGACTCCTTAGCAAAAAAAGGAATTAACAGAAACTCGCCTTTGATTATTTTTGATAGGTAGCGCTTCTGGGTTATGGTTCCTTGTGTGATTATATTCATCCTTTGATGGCTGCAGGAGCGAAGTTTTCATGTTATT
The DNA here is from genome assembly GCA_958450335.1 of Hibiscus tridactylites. Lineage (NCBI taxonomy): Eukaryota > Viridiplantae > Streptophyta > Magnoliopsida > Malvales > Malvaceae > Hibiscus > Hibiscus tridactylites. Next base: position 67,047,666 of record OY288275.1, on the reverse strand, counting down.
AAAAGGAGCTTGGTTCTCATTCCCTTTGCTTCGCCAGGTGGTTTTTCTCCTATGTGGAGCCCAGGTTTCGAGTGCCTACCTTTTCGATAGGTGCGGGAATCATGTTGCGGGTTGCATATTGCAACAATGAAGAATGGAAGTTAGCAAGTAAGGAGTTGACTGCTGGGAGAATCTAGTCAGATTCTTAAGCTGAGATAGGGGCAATTGAAATTAGCTGTGCGATGATCTCCTATGTGGTTCCCAGGTTTTGAGTACCTACCTATTCGATTGGTGCGGGAATCATGTCTTCTGTCTCGTAAGTGTACCAGTGCTGCGCGATTGGGTGGATTCAAATCGAAATGTTAATTTATGAAAGTGCTAGATGTGATGGTATGGAGGTACCTCTGTATAGAGTAGAAAGAACATGAGTTAAATGTCCCTGAAAGACTAGTGTGAGTTTGTAAACATGATCTCTCTGCACTCTTTTTCCTCCAAATTAGGCGTAGGGAGGTTTTTTAACGAGGCGAGAATCATGTAGTATTCTAAACTCTTGAATAAAAGTCTCTTCTTTTCAAAAAAAAAAATATTAATCTGTGTGTTGTCTGTAATTTACTCCACCTAACATTTTAAACAACGCCCTTACTTTGTGGTGATCATACAATTCGTTAACACTAACTTCAATGGCCACGTTGCATGTGACATTACTACAATAAGAGGTTTCCCATGTGACATTACTTTTAATACTGCTTGAGAATATAATCGACTACCAGCTGGTCTAACGAGATAAGACGTTAAATTTTTTTTAAGTAAGATTAATGGTTCGATTTCTAACGTTGTAAATTGATCAAACTGGATTTAGAGGAACACCCTCATAATAAGTCATTACAGTATTAATCGATCAATGAATCAAATACCGGTAATTATACTAAATAACAATAAAATATGTAAAATAAATTAATTAGACTCGTAAACTATTCAAACCAAGTATTGGAATACTCAAACCCAACTTATCCACTGCTTTGAATTGTTCTAAAACTCAACCCAACAACGGAGGCTAATCTTGGTCCCCCTTTATTTAAAAATAATTATATACAACTTAAGCCCTTCTAATATAAAATTTATGCATTCGTCTTCTAAGAATCTTAATTTTATTTCAGACTCAAAATTCTAGCTTCGCCTAATTCAAATTTTTTAAAATAATTTACAAGTTCAACTATTTCATTTTAACACATCCAAGAAAGGTTAAAAATAAAAGGTATAATTATAATTTTATGCCTCAACATTACACCTTTTCATATTGACCTTCATTCTTTTTAAAAAGTTAAGTGTCATATTTATAGTCAAAAGAACAAAACAAAGGTCAAATTAAAAAAATGTGAATAATAAGAGTTAAATTTGTTATTATACCAAATAAAGATTTAAAAAACTCAAATCGGTCCATAAGTAGCTTAGAGTAGAAGGGATTTAGTTGAGGGTCCCTCATCATTTTTCTCCAAATATGAAATGATGTGAACTACTAATTAGCTTCTTCCTCTTGGACCAGACTATTTATTATTATTATTATATATATATATATATATATATATATATATAATAAATTCAATCATTAATGATTTAAATTGTTTAATTTTATGCCATAATTTTGCTTCAACTGCAGAAGCATGTGGGTTAATTAAAATTCTCAATTAAATGTAACCAACAACCTCAACTCATATCACTCATCTCCCTCTCAATTATACTTCCTACTAATGATTAACTTCAATTACTCCCTCTCAAATAGAAATCTTCAAGGGTTTGGTTAGTTCGAGTTTGGAAAATTTTAAATAAAATACTTTTTTGAATCCAATCGTAGATTTTATATCACTTTAAAAAATTAAATACATCTAAATTATGGATTGAATTCGATTTTATTTTCAGAATTTTTCTTGAATCTGACTATGTATTTAAAAAATTGACAGTCGTCACAAAAAATGGTATACGAAATAAAAAAAATAAGTTCAGGAGTCAATTACGTATGGGGAAAGATTAACACCACACAACACCTCATATTGGTACTTAGTCGATTACTTGATTGTCTTAGTGATAGACTACGAATTCGAGTATAATTTTAAAATATGATTCCCAAATGCACTTAGAAATCTCTTTTGTTTGATTCGCATATTTGTACATGTTCGTCTGCTTTGTGGCACGCTTTCGTTTGCATTTGTGGCACGTCTCCTTTGCATTATGGCTTATTTTTCGCATACTTCTACAATAGATTTGCGATCATGTAGAAATTCTCACATCACTCGTATCTGATTTGCGATTAT